>CM077093.1:13195188-13795188 GCA_039513925.1 Platanthera zijinensis | reverse complement strand
TTTATTATTTTCTTTCCCTCTTATAGCCAGGCGACCCCCCACCCCCCATTATTTCCCGCAAGTTTTCGGCCCTGACTCCTGTTTGTGCGAGTCTCCCGCATGCGCTCTCCCTTTCGTCCGCATCTCGTCTCTGGTGCTTCTTGTCGCCGCCTCTTGCCACTCCTCTCCTCCTTCCCGTGGTCGACCACTCTTTCTCTTCCTCCCCAAGCAGCGGCAGAGCCCCCTCTTCCTCCTTAAGCCGACGGAAGTTCTCCTTCCCCTCTCGCTCTTTTTCAATCAGCAAGGACATCAACCCACCTTCCTCCAAGGGCAGCAAGCGGCCACCACTCCCTCCTTCAAGGGTCGGCAACCTTGATTTCCACACGTCCTCTCCGTTTTGGCCGATGAATTTCAAGAGGGTCCCCTAGGGTTTGCCCGAAACCTCCTTTCCTTGGATTTTTGAGTCCAAATTTGGTATTCTTGGGTAAGAAACTCCTCTTTTCCCCTTTATTCATATTTTATTGACATTATTTGAAAATTTTCGCGCTGCAATCAGCGCAAACTTGTGATCCAAGTGTTTGCTCTCTTATTATCGTCTGATCACCGTGCATTTTTTATTTGCGGCGTCGTCTATCGGATCAATTAGTGGGATCTCTCCAAATCCCTCTCGGATTTAGGGTTTCCGCCACCTGAGCGCCGTCAAATCCCTGATTCCTTATGGTAGCCTCATCTCCCCTCAATTTTGAGGGAGGTAAATTTCTTAACTCGCTCTTATTTTAGTTATGTGATGAAAAATGTTTGTGATAGCATAGGAATCTTCGTTATATCGAATATCGTTTATGTGATCTTGAACAAGTGCGAATTAAGATTGCTAATTTTGCTTGCGTCGCTTAGCCACCGTCATCATTTTTAGCTTCACCTTAGGCCAAATAGAGAAATCTCTCTCGCATGCAAACATTAAATTTAATCATATGCACTCATTTTCATGATATGAAATCTACTCTTAAATATCTAAATCGTTAAATTATTAACATTTCATGATATGCTAGGAATCACTAAATCATGAATCTTTAAATTCATTAATATCATAAACAATCATTGAAAGGTAGTGTTGAATTGAAGTGACGCTTTGACTTGAGTTTTCGCTTGACTGATAACGGAAATCAATAAATGGTCATAGTAAGCACAAATTTTCTGATAAGCCTTGCATTTAAACTTATATTAGAATCATGTGCATCAAATTGAAACAATTACACATTTAACTGATTACAACTTATGTCATTACGTGATCGAATCTATGTTATACTTCAGAGTAGGCTAATAATTAAAATTATTTTTGCTAGACTATTTTACTTGTCTGTCATACTAGCTTTGTCTCATACAAGAATTGGTACACAAATATTTCTATTTCCCCTGTTCGTACTTCATTTTTACTTCGTTTGCATATTGTTTCAATGTTCTGAGTCTTATTTCTTCTTATTTTGAAATTTGACTTAGCGTTTGTGCTGCGCCCCCTGCTACCTGAGCTGAGCCGCTTCAAGTTTCTGGTTCCAAGAGGTTTATTTTGTTGTTATTTCGTCAAGTTCTATGTATTTTATTTCTTGCACTATCGGATTTGTTTTTTATGTATTAGTTATGATCAGTCATTTTCTTTTGTATCATGGACAACTGTCAGGTTTTTATTATTGTACTGAAATTCAATATTAATGGCATATTCATCTATTTGGTTTATTGCATTAACATTTTGTACCAGTACTGTGTGGCATGAGATTTTATTAAAGTACATGTGTATTAACTTCTTTCACCACTTTACATTTAAGCTTTCGCATAAAAACAAACTAGTTTTCTCAAATTAATTATTTTAAATCTAATATTACAATTTCAGCTTTCGCCTAACAGACATAGAATTTCTTTCGTCCATGCCTGTGGCATCACGACCCACCCATAACGCATTCTGATAATTGTTATTAGACGGGTCGTGACAGTTGATATCAGAGCTAAGTTGGCTTCTATAGATAAAGTATTTTATAATTATCACTTATTTTGAATTTATTATATAAATATATATATGCATGCATTATTTTTTACTCACATTGTCATTATGTGTTGCTTTTAGCTGAAGCACTCACACTACACTCATAAGCATAAGCATGAGTAGTATACATACAAATGTTAAGGGATTATGGACAAACTTAACATTTATGTGTATATGAATTTCCATTAGGTTATACATCGCTTGCGAATATTAAATGGATATATGCAGTTTAATATTTTCAAGTGCGATAACATTAGTATCATAATATGCATGATATGTTAAGTGATATGGGTACTTAACATGGCATGGGTATCCATTCATGAATATTCTTAGGAATGCATTTTTGGCACAATTATATTTCATGCATAGTATAAATCATTGTACAAGTGTTAAGCTAAGAACAACAGATGATGATTGTACACACATTGATTCACAAATTATTTGTCATTGCACGTGATTTCATTGTTGCATTTGAATGACCATTACCTGGGGTTGTCCAATGAAAATGTTGTAACTACTACATGATTTGTGTATTTGACAGTATTAAAATTCTAGAACCTCTAGTCTCAATACTTTTTGTTCAACTTGATTGTTTCTCTTACCTGACTCTCTTGTATCTCTTTCTAGATGACTCCTCAACGATTGCAGCACAAGTAGGATACCTCTTCTGCAGGAGGAGCTTTTGGAAATACCACTGCCCAGCTGTTGAGGCAGATTCTAGAACGTCTCGCTTGCTTGTAAGAGGATCGCCAAACTCCTGATCCAGTCCTTGGTTTCGGAAGCGCAGGACAACTGGAGTTGTTATCACCACTGCCCCTCCTAGAGCCACCCCTCCTGCACCTGGTTCTGGAACCGGCTCGTATGTTGTCACCCTGGTAACCCCGCTCGTGTCAAGTCTGGTTGTTCCTCCTGTAGCGATGACAGATACTCTGGCGTTAAAGAGGATAAAGCTGTCATCCTACAGTGGCGCTTGAGACTATTTCATCATTTCTGAGTGGCTTTCTCAGATGGAGAAGCATTTCGAGTATGCTAGAGTTCCGGAAGCTCGGAAGGTTCTCTCCTTGCGGCCTACCAGCTGACCGAGGATGCGTACATCTAGTGGCTTCAGCGCCGCCGCCTCCCCAATTCTGCCACCATGACCTGGGGATAATTCAAGGATGCTCTTATGGAGAAGTTCATTTCTTCTGTGGAGTGGGACAAGTTAGCTGAGAAGTTCTTGTCCCTTCAGCAGCCCGGCAGGACAGTGACCGAGTATGAGAAAGAGTTCTATCGCATATCCCTCCATGTCGCGAAGTTCGTGTTGGATGAAGCCAAGAAGATCAGTCGTTTCGTGCAGGGGCTCAGACATAATTTCCGCCACCATGTGGTAGCTCATGGCGCCACCACCTACGCCAAGACTGTGGGAGCCGCCTTGCAGGTAGAAGCTATTGAGCTAGATCGTACCGCCAAGAAAGTCCAACATGGTTTTAGCAACGTTGTCACCTCTGACCTCAAGTGCAAGGGTGCTCCATCTCAGGAGCAAAGCCTCAAGTCCAAGGAGGTGTGTGCCTTCTGCCACAAGGTAGGACATGTTTCCCAAGTCTGTCTCACCCTCCTGAAGAAGCAGAAGATAGTTGTTCCTGCACAGCAACCTCAGTTAACGCTTGCCTCTGCCTCCACCGTTTGTGCTCACTGCAAGAAGCCAGGTCACCTGCTGAAGGACTGACGTCGTAAGCAAAAAGCCTGCTACGCCTACATATGTGGACAAGTTAGGCACCTCATCCAAGACTATCTCATGAAGGAAAGCCTGATTCCCGCTCAGCCTCTGCAATCTGTTTTGGGAACTCAGGAAAAGGGCAAAACTGTGTTGAATGTCATCTCTCAGGGTGAAGCGCTCGCATCTACCGACGACATCTCTGGTATGTATGCATTGTTTTAATTTTTTGCATCTTAGTTTATCTGTCTACTTTAGTATCAAAGCAATCATGATTTGTGTCTGTAATTTCCATTTCTATAGAGATTTATGGTCAAAAATAAGTGGATGCAAATTCTGTTTGATTCTGGTACATCTCACTCTTTCATCGCTCGTCATATTGTGGACTTGCATGGTTGTCCTACTTTGCCTCTTGAGGTTCCTTATGAGATCCCTGTGTCTGGTCAGCTGCACCTTTCAAATAGGGGCATTCACAATTATCCAATCCTGCTTGGCGAATTGCAAGTCTCAGCCGATCTTATAGTTCTGGATATAACAGAGTTCAACGTAATCTTGGGCATGAATTGGTCGGTCGCGTATAGAGTGAAACTGGACTGTGTGACAAAGAGGGTCAATCTCAGCATCGATCACAAGGACTACAACATTCATGTTCAGACCTGAAGCCACCTGAAGGTAATTTCTGCTATGCGCGCCACTCGTCTTCTTGGTCAAGGATGTTCTGCTTATTTTGTTTATGCTTCGCTTACGGATGCTGCCTCTCCTCACCTCGAATCCATCCCGATTAAATATTTTATTTTCCTGACATTTTTCTTGCTGAATTGCCTGGAATGCCTCCTGATCGAGAGGTGTTTTCTATTGATGTAGAGCCTGGAACGTGCTAAAAATCAAGAATAAGTATCCCCTTCCGCGCATGGATGATCAATTTGATCAGCTCAAGGGTAGTACGGTAATACTGTCTTTTCTAAGATAGATCTCAAATCGGGTTACCAACAACTGAAGATCAAGAAATCCGACATTCTCAGGACTGCCTTCCGGACTCGGTATGGAAATTCTGAATTCTCAGTGATGTCTTTTGGTTTGACTAACGTTCCTTCTGCATTTATGGATATAATGAATCGTGTCTTCCGTGAATATTTGGATAAGTTCATTATCGTGTTCGTTGACGATATTTTGGTCTTTTCCAAGACTCGTGAGGAGCCCATCTTAGACTCGCTCTTCACACTTCGTCAGCATCAACTCTATGTCTAGCTGACAAAATGTAAGTTCTATCTAGATCGTTTCGCTTTCTTAGGGTAAGTTATTTCAGGAGATCGACTTTTCGTTGATCATGCCAAGATTTTTGCAGTTATGGACGGGAAACGACCATCTACCCCTACTGAAATTCGCAGTTTCCTTAGATTAACTAGCTACTACCGACGTTTTGTCAAGAGTTTTTCCCCTCTTGTCGCTCCTCTGACGAAGCTAACTCAAAAGCATGCTAGATTCGAGTGGTCAGATCAGTGTGAGCAGACCTTCTTGAAATTGAAGCAACGTCTGTGTTCGGCGTCAGTTCTAGCTCTTCCTTTAGAGGGGGCAGAGTTTTAAGTTTACATTGACGCTTTCAGAGTTGTTTTGGTATGTGTCTTGATGAAGGACAATCGTGTTATTATTTATGGGTCGAGGCAGTTGAAAGTTCATGAACGCAATTATCTCACTCATGATTTGGAATTCGCGACGGTAGTATTTGCATTGAAGTTTTGGCGACATTATCTCTATGGCGTGAAGTGTCACTTCTACACCGACCATCAGAGTTTAAAGTATATTTTCGTTCAGAAGCATCTCAATCTATGTCTGCGACGTTGGCTCGAATTCATGATAGATTATGACTTGCAGCTCACGTATGTTCCTGGTAAAGCCAACTCAGTGACAGATATGTTAAGCCGACAGGCTTCTGTTGTCGTTTGCGCACCCATGTCACCTACTCTTGCAGCCTTGATTGATGACCTTTGACGAATGGACATCCATCTCACCTGAGGGTCAAGAAGAGATCTCTGGTCTGTTATGGGTAGAACAAGTGAAGGATTTGCAGTCATCTGATCACGTACTTCAGCGCATCCGCCAAAAGGCTGAACTTGGGACTATTCGGAATTCTCTTTTTCTGACGATGTTCTGCGTTTCCGAGGTCGCATCTGCATCCCTGATGTTCCTGAATTGCTTGATAATATTTGTCGAAAAGCTCATGAATCCTTCGCATCTGGTCACCCAGGAAATAATAAGATGTATCATGACTTAGAAGATTGTGTGGTGGCCTGATATGAAGAATTATATTGCTCGTTTTGTCTTTCGAAGTCTGACGTGTCAGAAGGTGAAAGCTCACCGTCAGTGCCCTGGTGGTCTTTTGCAGCTTCTATTTATCTCAAAATGTAAGTGGGAAGACATCTCTATGAACTTCACCACGGGTTTGCCCCGTACTTCGAGGGGACATGGTGTGATTTGGGTCATAATAGATCACATGACTATCCTGTACAAGAAAGGTCATTTCATCGAGAAGATGACTCAAATCTATGTTTCAGAGATTGTTAGACTCCATGGGATTCCTTTGCGGATTGTATCTGATCGTGAATCGAGATTTGTATCGCATTTCTAGAAGGACTTTCAGCAAGCTTTGGGCACCGATCTCAACCCGATTGATGGTCATACCGAAAGAGTTAATCAGGTTCTTAAAGACATGCTTCGATATTACATTCTGAATTACAAGGGAACTTGGGATGAGCACCTACCATTGGTCAAGTTTGCTTATAACAATAGCTATCAAGAGAGCCTCAAGATGGTCCCCTTCGAAGCACTGTATGAGCGTCGTTGTAGGACCCCTCTCTATTGGTCGGAAGTGGGTGAAAAGGTTGTTTTGGAGCCCGAGTTACTTCAGGAAATGGAAGAAACCACCAAGAATACTCGACTCCATCTCAGTCGTGTCATCGAGAAACAGAGAAAGTATGTCAATCAGCGTTGCTGACCATTAAAATTTGTTGTGAGTAATCAAGTGTTCCTGAATGTTTCCCTTCTCCTGGGGTGAAACGGTTTGGTCGCTATCATAAGCACAGTCTAAGGTTCGTGGGACCGTTTTTTATTTCAGAGCGAATCGGATGATTTGCATATCGTCTTGAGCTACCTGCTTCTTTGGCCAATGTTCACAATGTCTTCCATGTTAGCCATCTTCGGAAGTATATTGGTGATCCTACCCACGTCATTGAAGAAATTTTAGTGATTCCTGAAGTCAATCTTTCTTATCTGATTGAGTCATTAAGATCGTAAAGTATCAAGAACGCAAGCTTCGAAAGAGAACCATTCTTATGGTTAAAGTGCTTTGGATGCATGGCAAGTCTGAGGAGTACACTTGAGAACAAGAATCTAACATGTGTAGCAAGTATCCGCAACTCTTCTCTTGATCTTCGTATGTCTTCGCTCTTGTTCCTTTTTCTATTTCAATATTTTTATAATTAGTTTTCATGCATTGATTTGCAAATCTCGTTGGAATGAATGACATCTAAATCTCTGTCATAAAAGACCCATTGAAGAGAATTCTTGAAAGTTTTTGTACGAAACTTTCTAAGTATGGGAGAATGTAATAATTCATATGTATATATATATATATAAGTTAAAATATACAGGGTTCAAATCAAACAAGAAATAATAATGATAATAATAATAATAATGGCAAAATTGTAATAGAGTGTTAGGGTTTTTATTATTTTGCTTTCCCTATTATAGCCAGCCGACCCCCCCCCCTTATTTCACGCAAGTTTTTGGCCCCGATTCCTGTTTCCACAAGTCTCCCGCACGCGCCGACTCCCTCCCGTCTCCCACATCCCGTCTCCGGTGCCTCCTGTCGCCGGCACCTGCCACTCCTCTCCTTCTTCCCGTGGTCGACCACCTTCTCTTCCTCCTTAAGCAGCGGCAGAGCCCCCTCTTCCTCCTCAGGCCGATGGGAGTTCTTCTTCCCCTCACCCTCTTTTTCAATCAGCAAGGACATCAAACCACCTTCCTCCAAGGGCCGCCGCCAGCCACCACTCCCTCCTCCAAGGGCCAGCAACCTTGATTTCCACTCGTCCTCTCTGTTTTGGCCAGTGGATTTCAAGAGGGTCTCTTAGGGTTTGCATGAAACCTCCTCTCCTTGGATTTTTGAGTCCAAATTTGGTCTCATTGGGTAAGAAACTCCTTTTTCCCCTTTAATCAGATTTTATTGACATTATTTTATAATTTTCGTGCTCCAATCAGCATATAACTTGTGATCTAAGTGTTTGCCCTCTTATAATTGTCTGTTCACCGTGTATTTTTGATTTTCGGCATCATCCATCGGATCAATTGGTGGGATCTCTCCAAAGCCCTCTCTGTTTTAGGGCTTCTGTCACCCAAGCGTCGTCAAATCTCTGATTCCTAATGGTAGCCTCCTTTCCCCTCATTCTTGAGGGAGGTAAATTTTTTAACTCGCTCTTGTTTTAGTTATGCGATGAAAAATGTATGTGATAGCATAGGAATCTTTGTTATGTTGAATATTGATTATGTGATCTTGAACAGGTGCGAATTAAGATTGCTAATTTCGCTTGCGCTGCTTAGCCACCGCTATCATTTTCGACTTCACCTTAAGACAATTACAGAAATCTCTCTCGCTAGCAAACATTGAATTTAAACTTATGCACTCATTTTCATGTTATGAATTCTACTTTTGAATATCTGAACAGTTAAATTAGTAACATTTCCTGATATACTAGGAATCGTGAATCTTTAAATTCATTAATATCATAAGTAATCATTAAAAGGTAGTGTTGAATTGATGTGAATCTTTGACTTGAGTTTCCGCTTTACTAATAACGGAAACCAATAAATGATCATTGCAAACACAAATTTTCTTATAAGCCTTGCATTTAAACTTATATTAGAATCATGTGCATCAAATTGAAACACTTATATCTTTCATTGATTACAACTTATGTCATTACGTGATTGAATCTATGTTATACTCCGTAGTAGGCTAATAATTAAAGTTATTTTTGATATACTTTTTTACTTGTCTGTTATAATTGCTTTGTCTCATATAAGAACTGGTACACAAATATTTTTGTTTCCCCTGTTCGTACTTCATTTTTACCTTGCTTGCATACTGTTTCAATGTTCTAAGGATTTTTTCTTTTTGTTTTGGAATTTGTCTTAGCATCCGTGACTGCGCCCCCTGCTACTTGAGCCCGAGTTGCTTCAAGTTTCTGGTTCCTGGAGGTTTATTTTGTTGTTGCTTTGTCAGGTTCTATGCATTTTATTTTTTATACTATCTGATTTGTTTTTTATTAGTTATGATTGGTCATTTTTTTGTATCATGTAAAACTGCTAAGCTTTTATTGTTGTACTGAAATTCAATATTAATGACATATTCATCTTTTTGGTTTATTGCATTAACATTTTGTACCAACATTGTGTCATAAGATTTTATTAAAGTACATGTGCATCAACTTTTTTCACCACTTTACATTTAAGCTTTCGCATAAAAACAAACTAGTTTTCTGAAATTAATTATTTTAAATCTAATATTACAATTTCAGCTTTCGCCTAACAAACATGGAATTTTTTTCGCCCATGTCTGTAGCATCACGACCCGCCGGTAGCGTGATAACTTCTCAAAAGAAGTTATCTTGTGCCTAAATTCTTATCTATTTGATTAATATAATTGACAAATACGAGTTAAAATGTATTAAATTAAGAATAATTTGGTTTTTGATTAATGTAAGGGTATTATTGTCATTTCAATTTGTTTTTGATGTAGGATTCTCAAATTATCCACCCAAAGAGTCAAGTGCAAAGCTTATTTGAAGTCCAGGAAAAAAGACAGAAGAGTCGCCGCAAATTAAGTGCAGAAATTATGTTATAACATCTGTGTGGAAATGAAAATTTGAAATCCGAAATTATTCAAATTTTGGGATGTTACAAGAGCAAAAGGAAGCATCCTTTCAGCATTTAAAATATTCCTTTGGAGAGGGAGAATATATAATGGTTTATGAGAGAAGAAAAGGAGAATTTTTTCATTCATCCTTCATCATATTCAAAATTTTCAAGAGAAAGAATTAGGGTTTGGAAGAAGAGAAGGAGCCGCACGGATCTTCATCAAGAGGGATTTTGCAGGCATTTGAGTGAAATTTTCTGCAGCATTTAGATCTCTAAACATCATGTCTTGTAAGATCTCTCTATTTTCGTGATGGATTTCTCAAATCATGAACTAATTTCCTGGATTTTGTATTTTGAAAGTACTTTGTTCTATTTTGATGCGATCGCTGCTCTTATTTTTGTTTATGAAATATTTGGAGTGATTTCCTTATTGAGTTTTTGATCTGTTGGTAAAACTCTGGATTATATTTTCATTTCATTCTCCGCTTCGAGATTCGAGAGATGAGACGTGTGAGAATTTGAACGGAAATTATTCTACTACGCGGCGAGATTCGAGAGATGAGTTGTGTAAATCTTTAACCAAAGTTTTCGGCCCGTTCTACTGTGCTTGGATATTCGAGAGAGGAGAGGCGTAAGTGTATCATTAACTCAATATAACGTAGAAGAGAGAAAGAGATTTCACATATACGTTAGCAACTTTGATTTTCATTGTTATTCATATTTTTCGTTTCGCCTGAGTTAGAGATGACAAGGGAACGAGAGATATAGTGATTTCCGATATTGAGAGATACGGATCTCTACCTTAAAATCGTTGCAGGAAAGTGCACCAAGTTTTCTCATAACTATCTTTCATTGATCCATCATAATAGACTTAGGAAATCAAAATACAAGACCATTTTCTAATCATTTGATAAAAAATAATTTTAGGAAGTCATTAATTTTTGTTATAGTTTTAATTTAGTTTCAAAACTCTATAAATTGATTCACTTGGATTTAAAGAAAAGGTTAGCTAGTAATTGCAAGCTTTAGATTAATCATCTCTCCGTGGGAACGATCTTTACTCACTCTTTATTACTTGATCTGACACGTGCACTTGCGTAATTTACGTATACCTATTCGAGCCTATCATAGCGCACTCTGATAGTTGTTATTAGACGGGTCGTGATACCGAGAACAACGGAGATAACGCTTGGACGTGTTTCGGTACCTTGCGGGGTATTCAGCTTTTCAACAGGAAGGTCTGAAGCGTGCTGCGCTGACGGATCGACCGTGGGCTTTCCTGGAGGCGAGATGGGGAGAGTCGGTTCACCAGTAGGAGCGTCGACATCCTCGCCTGGACCCTTCTGATTCAGAATATCCTGGGTCGCGGCCGAGATGATGGAGTGTTCGGCGGGGAGCAGGAGATCCTCTGCAGGAACAGAGGAACCCTCCCCAGCAGGGACGCTTTTCTTCTTATGGCCTCCCTGCCCATCGTTGCTGTCACGATCTCGCTTCTTGGGGGTATGGGCTAGCGAGCCGAGTACCTCCCCAAAGAGCATCAGCTTCTTTGCGATCTCGTCAACTGTAATCGGCATCTCACGTGAGTTCGGGAAGGATGCCCTGGAAAAGGCTCCTTCCCCTCAATTTATAGAGATCGGGGGATAGCTCTTAGCCATGAGTCGAGCAAATCATCAAATTGCAAGAATTCTTGCCGAATATCGGGTTGGATGTTTCTTTTCGAGCTCTAAGATCGCTCGAAAAGAGAGGGGATTGTGTACAACCCGCATTTGTCAAGGGAGGACCCAGTCGCGCCACGTAGGCAAAGGTCAAAGTCTACATCAAAGAGCAGGTCAAAGTCAGCAACCTACCAAGGCAGTCATTCTTTATTAGGGGCGAATATCATACTCACCCAAACGAGCAACCCATCAGAAACATAAGCGAGCAACAAGCATATGCTCGCCCAAGCGAGCAATCCTCGGGAAGTTTTAGCGAATATCAGGAATACTCACACAATTGGCGACCTTCAACGACATCTTGTCAACCTCAGGCGAGATCCTTCAATAGTCGTCAAGAACAATTTGTTATGGCGCAAGTCGCGAGATCAGGAGGTTCAGAGAAACAATCTCGCGGGGATTGGCGTTATCGCCTAGAGACCACCACACCCCCTCCCCCCAGGATTTGTCTATAAATAGAACCTCAGGGGTACCAGGAATGGCACATTGAAACCTTGTAATCCTGACCCCCCCCCCCTTCTCTTGAGACTCCAAATTTATAGGTGGTGTCTTTCTCGTACCCTGCTCAGTCATTTTGGTTGTGGAGGGGAAATTAACTCTAGATTTTCAGGTATGTGGTGGGACCTCCCTGTTGTAGCGTCTGGGGTCCTCTTGCAATTTCTCTCTCTTCTTTGCTCTTGTCACCAGAACTGTCAGCCGAATCGCGGGACCAGTAGGCTCGGACTACATTTAGATCCGAATTTTGAAGTAGGGATTTTACCGACTTCAACAATGTCGTCGAGAAAAAAGATCGAAATCGTTATTTCCTTTTTAATTTCTTCGTATTAAATGCAACCAATAAATATATATTAACAGGTTCGCTCAGGACGGTCCTATGATAGGGGGATAATGAATTATCACTTAAACGCGGACGCAATTTCGATGAATTTAACTTGCAATAAATTTATTTATAAATCAAAATTATAAGATATACACATTAGTTAAAGCTTGTAAGCAAGGTAACATGTGGAGTTGTATATATGTAAGGATACTCAAAACCAAAGAGCTAAGTAAATAAAACACACAGATTCAAAAGCTTGGACCAACAATTACAAATAACATATCAATTATGTAGGAAACTAACACTTAATTCAACAATCAAATATTACCTTCAAACTAAAAACTCGCACAAATTTGAAAGCAGGAGGGTCGAATGGGTATTTGGAGGCCTTTTAGAAGCTAGAAATGAGAACTAGGGTTGAGATTTCACCTCCGGATGTAGCCCAGGTTGCTAGACAACACTGGTTGTGTTAGGAACTAGAGAGAGAAGGCTAGGGTTAGAGAGAAGGAAGAAATACCTTGTAATATCTTGCATAATCCCCCCAAGGAGGATCCGGGTATATTTATACCCGGACCAAGGCCGGCCGGCCCCAATTAGGGCTGAACCGGGTGGGTTCAGCCCCCGAGGGCCGCCATCTAGAGAGTGGGGCTGAACCACCCGTTGTCGCCTTCGGATCCGTCCGGGGGCTTAACATTCCCCACCCCATCAAGACCCAGCTTGTCCTCAAGGTGGGAATCTGGTAACTCCATCCGTCCCCGCAGGCCTACCCCGGCCACATCGCGTCCTTGTCCCTGCAGCCGCTCCAAACAGCAAAAAGAGCCCCCTGGCACTGGTGAGATGCGGATTCCCTGCAGACAGTATTCTCTCCCAGCCTTAGCAAACTCCATAGTCAACCTTTCCCAATCCAGAGTCACCCTACCCAGCTATCGCAACCATTGGGCCCCCAGAATCATATCTGGCCCTTGGATGGGCAATAAGTAGACATCCATGTTGTCGGTGTACCCTTACACACTGAGTTCCACGTTCGGAAGCACGCCTTCGCAATGCAGCTCGTGTCCACCGGCCACCACAACCGGCGACGCGGCATCCTTGATGACCTCTAGCACCAGCTTCTGTGCCACTGTCGGGCTTATGAAGTTATGTGTACTCCCACTGTCAAGCAGAATGGTCACCTGTTGTTGTCCAATCCGCCCAGCAATACTCATAGTGGGCGGAGCGGAGTCTCCCGCCATGGTCAAGGAAGAGACCCCGTACTCGACTGTATCCATAATGTGCCCTTGTTCCCCTCCATCGCCATCCGGCATCGGATCTTCCTGCAACATGTAAACCTGGATCCTCTGACATTTGTGGCTTGGGGTAAACTTTTCATCGCAGTTGAAGCACAATCCTTGCTCCTTCCTAGCCTGTAGCTCTGTCCACGTCAATTTCTTCATTGTTGCCCGATCGGCAGCTGCTTGATCCCTTTTTGTGTCGGACAGGTGTGTAGCGTTCCTCGGAGTGTCCCCCCTAAACTTTTGTCGATTGAGACGCTCTTCCTGAATCCATGCCAAGCTGATAGTGTGTGTCAAGCTGCGCGGCATATAAGCATGCACCTCATCTCTGATGTCCTCCTACATGCCAGAAATAAAACAACTTGTTAATGTTCTCTCGCTCCACTGCACCCTGTTGGCCAACCGTTCAAACTCGGTTCGGTACTCCATCACCGTCCCTTTCTGACGCAACTTCTAAAGAAGAGCCTCGAAGTCTTCATACTCAAGGGGACCAAAGCGGGCGGTGAATCCGTCGACAAACTCGTGGCATGGCGCGTGATCTCGTCCCCGGAGGAACCATTGGGTTCACTGGTATGCGTCCTCTTCAAGGTGGAAGGACGCCAACTTGACCCACTGTGTCTCTGGTATCTCCTGATAGCTGTAAAATAACTCTGCCTTTTGGACCCATTCGAGTGCATTACCTCCTTTGAACTTGGGGTAGTTCATGCGGGCAATCTTCGGCGGCATATAAGCGCGTGGTAGTTGTTGCCCAAGTCCTCCGTACTCTTGCCCGTGTCGACGCAGTAGCCGTCGATCAGCGGCCACATGTGGGTACCCCCAATCCTCTCCATAGGGGTTTCCCAAGACTGGCGGTCTAAACTCCCATCCGCCTCCTCCCCGTCCACCCGCGGCGTGTCCCGGTGCTCCTGGAATAGGGAGGAGCCCATCACGAGGTGTGTACCCCAGCCCGTGGGGTCGTTGGTCCTCCTGGCGGTCTTCGCGATGAGGAGGAAAATCCAAAGCAGACGCGGCGATTCCGCCCAACGGGGTGGCCCCGGATCATACCGGTGGTCGGCGTGAGCCTCCTCCCCTTTCACCGTCAATTCCAAGTCCCCCATTGAGGCTAGAGGCTCGATCGTCGTGCTCCGATGCTGGAGTAGGAAGGGAAAACTGGACTGTGTTGGTCTCGCCCACAACACCTTTTCCTTTAAGGTGTTGAGTCAACATATTTTTAAGCTCGTCCATGCGGGTATCCAATTTCTCTTTGAGACGTTTCTCCGATGTCGTTAACTTATCGGCGAGGGCTGCCACGGTGTCAGCAAGACCGGTGTAGTTTTCTTAGAGATGTGCGAGCCGAGTGGAGTCCTCTTGGGAACGAGTCATCATGATGGGACCCCGGGGCGCACAAAAATGTCAATTATTCAGAAGGATTCAGAAGCGGCAGCCACTGGAAGAAACGGCAGCCACTGGAAGAGCAGCAGGACGTAGATGCGGCAGCCGGATGCAGTCCGCAGTCCTCTGGGGTCGAAACGGAAGCGAGGCGGGGTCGGACTGGCCGGATCAGACCGGTGGTGGCGGAGGGTGCGGCAGCGGACGCAATGCAGCGAAGGAAGCAGATGCGGCCGAGCGGTCGGCGCGTGGGATCGACGCGTGGCTCGACGCGGAAGGCGAGCGGGGCTCGACGCGAAAGGATAGACGCGGGGATCGATGCGGAAGGCGGGCGGGAGTCGGAAGTCGTCGAGCGCAAGGCGTGCTGGAGTCGTCGAGCGGAAGGCGTGCGATGCGGGAGTCGACGAGCGGAAGGTCAACCGGAACGAGAAAAAAGTTGCGAGGAAAGAATCCTCTGATACCAAATGTTAGGAACTAGAGAGAGAAGGCTAGGGTTAGAGAGAAGGAAGAAATACCTTGTAATATCTTGCATAATCCCCCCAAGGTGGATCCGGGTATATTTATACCCGGACCAAGGCCGGCCGGCCCCAATTGGGGTTGAACCGGTGGGTTCAGCCCCCGATGGCCGCCATCTAGAGAGTGGGGGCTGAACCAGTTGGTTCAGCCCCGTTGTCGCCTTCGCAACCATCCGGGGGCTTAACAGGTTGTTGCTGGAAAGGACATCTCAGGTAGCTGGTAGAGGTGGGTTGCTGCTAAAAAATGGCCGGCTGGAGGTAGAAGGGCTGTGGCAGCAACAAATAGCTTTTGGAGTGTAAATTCCTGCACCGGGGACTGAATTCCATCCCCTGGACAGAATTCCAGATGGCTTTATGTGAGTTGTCAAGTACTGTTTTCAGGGAGAGAGTGTGTTGGATGGTTGTTGCACGAGTGAGGGAGTGGGGGAAGGTGGATGGAAGGGATAGAGTGGCTCGGTTTTGGAGTGGGGAGGCGGAGAGAGGTGGTTCCATTTGAGAGGAGAGTCGGGTAGGTTGTTGGGTGGAGGGAGTGGGATCGATTGTGGAGTGGGAGTGCAAGGTGGCTCCACGTGGGTTGTTAAGTGAGAGGGAGGGGGTGGCTGTAGTGGAAAAAGTGGGGAGTGGAGATAGTGTAGGAAATTTAGGAGACCCTGAATTTTAGAAGTGGAGTTAGTGGGGTAGCGGAGAGGTAGTTAAGGTAGTTACGGGGTGGTGGTGGTGGTGGCTGGTCGGAGGTGGATGTCAGAGGTGGTGGTGGTGGTGGCTGGTCGGAGGTGGATGTCAGAGGTGGTGGTGGTGGTCGGACGTGTTTTCCGACGATTGCCAAAAAACTAAAAACGAATGAGACTTGAATGGTGGTGGTGAATGCTTATTGGAGGTGACCGGGAAAGGTTTTTCGGTGATCGCCGGAAACTAAAGATGGAGGGGATTGGAGAGGGGATTTTGGAGGAATATGGGGAAATTGGAAATTGGGGAAAAATTAGGAGCTTAGTGGCTAAAACTTTAGGAGGAATGGAGTTAGTGGGGTAGTGGAGAGGTAGTTATGATGGTTATATAGTGGCAGGATGAAGGTGGCCGGAGGTGGTCAATGTAAGTGGTCGGTGGTAGTCGGATGTGTTGGAGGTGATTTTCGGTGATTTCAGGCGATAACCGGAAAACAAAAAAAATGTAAGGAATTTTGTGAAGATGGTGGTGGCTTCCCCACTACAGTGGGATAAAGGTGTGAGTGTTGTTGTTGTGGTGGTGGCTTGATGTAGGTGGATGGAAATATTTTTCGGTGATCGTCGAAAAACTGAAGATGGAGGGAGGAAGTGGATGGGGGAGGTGGTTGAGGGATTTTGGAGAGGAGATTGAGGTAGTAGTGGTGGGGAGGAAGGGGGCGGCCAAGGAAGGTTGTAACGCCCCCGATTTTTCTGCGATTATTCAATTCTCGTTCGGCGTTACGTCGACGCGTTTTCTTGGCTTGTGCCATTTCTGGAGTGTGGTCTTAACTCCTTGGAACTGGGTGCCCTATTTTTTTTAGCATGTTGGCAAGACCTCCCTAGCAAGCCGAGTCGTTTTGGGTGACCCGGTGTGGCCTCTCGGGGAATGCTTGTGTTTTGGCTTCGGAAGGGTATAACTCGAGTTCTGTTCGTCGAAAGTTAATTTCGACTTCGCCGTTGTGTTCGTAGCGTGGATATTTAGCTACGGTGCGAATTTCGTCGAATTCCGAGGTAGTTCGGTTTTTGTGTCGTTTTGGGTGTGTCATTAGTAAAATCTAATTAGAAACCCTTTTAAATTAAGTGAACCGGTGTCTTGGGAGGCAGTTAGGCTGAACCGTCATGGCTAAGCTTATATAAAAGCCTTAATTAGAATCAGCGGCCCATTCTTCTTCTTCCCGAGACCAGAAGAAACCGCTGCTCCTGTTCGCGGAAAACAGAGGAAAACCGCCGGACCTGCTTCTCCTTCGGACGGCGATTCCGGGAGTGTTCGTGGACAGATTTCGATTCTGAAAGTGGCGTTGTCTTGCTCTCGCTCAGATCTTCATTTCGACGGTAAGATATTCGATTTTCGTGGAGTTTTAGGAGACTTGGATTTCCGGTTCTTGTGCTTTTTCGTCATTAAAGTGCGGGTTTGCTTGTTAGGTGCTGCTCCTAGTGCAGAACGAAGAGGAGGGAAGGCCGACCAAGCTTCGCCGGAAATCGAGGCAAGTGGTATTCTTGCCCTTGTCATTGTTGTTCTTTTGATATTCTAGAATGTTTCCCGGTTAGCCCTAGGGTAGAAACCAAGCATATTCTCTTTTACCTTGCTGAATTTAGGGCTTAGATTCGCCTATGAGCCCCCTCCTTGTGTGTTTTGCTCAACCCGATGGTTGTTATAACCATTTAGACTCTAGATTTTGTAGTTCTAGTAGGGTGCTTTTGCGGGTGGAGTCGAGAGAGAGAGTGAGGGAGGTTATTGTGGTAAGGCTCTGGTTAGAACCAGTCTTGGTAGACTCTCGGGTTTTGGTGTCGAGTGTGGTGCACACACTCAAAGCCAAAAGCCGGCCGGACTTGGCGTTGAGTGTGGTGGACACGCTCAAAGTCATAGTTTGGTTTGTTCTTTGTGGCTGAGTGGTGGGGTGATTGAGTGAGAATTTTCGTCTAAGTCAAAATCGACGGGAATCACCAAGTGATTCCCGCCGATTTCGACGTGATTCCCACCGATCGGCGAGAATCATCCTTGATTCCCGCCGATTCGGCGAGAATCATCCTTGATTCCCGCCGATCGTCGAGAATCATCCTTGATTCCCGCCGATCGTCGAGAATCATCCTTGATTCCCGCCGATCGTCGAGAATCATTCTGGATTCCCGCCGATCGTCGAGAATCATTCTGGATTCTCGCCGATTCGGCGAGAATCATCCTGCATTCCCGCCGATTCGGCGAGAATCCGTCGGCATTCCCGCCGACCTCCTCTTGTTGGCGTTGGCTTAGGGTTTTCCTGCGAGAATGAACTTTGGCGTAGAGTGAGTTGACCTCACTCAACGCCAAAGCTGCTTTGGCGTTGAGGGAGGTGGACTCACTCAACGCCAATGTTGGGTTTTGTGGTTTCGGCTGAAGGCGTTGAGGGAGTGGACCTCACTCAACGCCATAGCTGTTTTGGCGTTGAGTGAGGTTAGCTCACTCAACGCCGCTGCCTCTGTTGCTGAAGGCGTTGTTCTGGCGCTGAGTGAGGCTAACTCACTCAACCCCAAGGTCTGGTTAGGCGTTGAGTGGGTCCCACTCAATGTCAAGCCGTGTTGAGTAACTTCAACACTGTTTCCCTTACCTCAATTTTCGTTCCCGAGTGAATTCCTTGATTATATTTGTAGTTTCCTTGTCGGCCATGTTTTCTTTCCTAATGGCCGAATCGTGGGTCGTGGATAGTAGTGGTGGTTTGAAGCTCTTCATGGGGGAGGTGTTATGTAATTTAGCCAAGACCACCCTTATTCTTCTATCTTGCTTCAGGTACGGGCTGGGCAAGGGGGTGGAAGGTCCTTTGTGCTTTCACATGTATACCCTTGAGCTTGTTGACTTGGAAATGGTGGTTGGGGGACTGAGTTTGCCTCCAACCCGGATCCATGCTGTTGTTTTTGCTACTACCATCTCCCACAACTTAGGGTGTTAGAAGTTTCTTCCTTGGTAGATTGCAGTACTTTGGGCTCTTGGTAGCCTACTAGACCCTGCAGGATGTAGTTTCTGGGCAGGGTTGGTGTTGTTTCCTCGCACGTAGTGCATTCCTTGTTGTCTTGCCTTGGGCAGTTGTGACTCTTACTGCTGTGTGTTTTCCTCTTTTATTTATTCCCTGGTTGACACTTTCATGTAGTTTTTCCTTGTTTTGCTTGCTGAGGTATTCTTTCCTCTTTTGAATGCCTCAGGTTCTGAGCAGTAGCCGGTTTGGTGGCTAGGTTGCGGTGGTGTTGGTGGTGGTCTCTTGGACTTTGGAGATCCTGTTGCTTTGTTAGTGAGGTAGTTTTCCTATACTTTTCTTACAGATATACATATTTGTCTGTGGGTTCGTGTCAGGTTGTTGGCGCCAATGTTGTTAAGATCTCGATTTAGATCGGACGATCTTACGATCTTACGAGTTTTACGGAGAAAACGAGTCACGAGTTAGGCTGGATCGGGTTCCCTGCAAAATCGCCAGGATCGGCGTTTAAGATCGTAGGATCGTGCGATCCTACGATCATTTTCGATCCAGCGTAATCCCGCGCATCTTTATTTCTTCCCGATCGTAAGATACTCCTTATTTCATTGGAGAACTTGTTGGCGCTGCAGAAGAGGACGAAAAGGCAGAGCAACTGATGGTTGAAAGAGATGAAGATGCTTTTGGGGAAAATTTAAATTTTGACTTAAGTAATTTTCTTTAAAGTAGGATTGAACACTATTGACTTTTTGGAATGTAATATTTTAATGTGATGGTATGGTATGCGAGTATGCGACTATGCATCTATGTCTTTTATATTAATATTTTGATGTGATGCTGTCATTAGTAATTAGGTATGGTATGAAATATTATATTTTTATTTGATGGTATGTAGATTAATACATATTTCTCATGCTTTTGATTTAATTTTTATTAAAATACGATCTTGCAATCCGTGTCGATCCTACGTTTTACGATCTTAGGGATGCCTCCCGATCTTAGTTAATATCTCGATCTTCACAACATTGGTTGGCGCCTACTAGTAGTTTTTACCTTTGTACTAGATATATTACTTTTGCTGCTACCATTTTCTGGAGATAGTCTACTTGCTCTGGGGAGGATTTATGCTAGGTTGCTAGTTATTTTAAAACTACAATTATTATTATTATTATAAGTACATCGCATGATCAGCATGTTTTATAAAAGTAAATCACTATTTTCCAAACAACGTATAAAGATCGTTTTCTTATATATAATGTAAATTAAATGTAGAGTCTTGCATAGCATAAGTGGTCCTCTTATGGCTCTTATGCACCTCTTAGGATGTCAAACCTGAATAAAGTATTTTTCCGCAGCGCTTAAGTTTAGTTTTTAACTGTGGACTAGGTGATCCACCGAGCCGAGGGATACGGCCTCTAAAATATAACTGATTTTCTAATCATTAAACTCATGAATTTCTTTCATAAAGTGTAGTAGATGGTTTTTCCTGAGCGTCAGTAGTTATTCCCTGCTTGACGTGGCATCATGACGCGCGTTTTCTCATACTCTGATAATTCTTTAATTCGGAGAAAATGCGGGTTGTGACAAAGGTGGAGGGGTGGCCGGCTAGGTGATGTGGGGGAGAGAGAGGAGATCATTTTCAAGCTTCGGCACTCGGATTTTCCGGCTTCGGCACCGGGTGATCGAAAGGAGGATTTTTTCTTCACTCAATTTTTCCATCCCATCAAATTGAATCATCTATTCCTATTTATAGACTATGAGGTGCTCATGAACGGTCATGATTCTCTGATAATGACGGCCCTCAATATGAAATAAAATTAAAAATAAAAAAAAAACTCGAATCATCTATCCGCATAAAATGGACGGCTCTGATCGTCATGCAGAGCGATGTGTGTCGTGATCTCCATCACACCGACTCTTCTTTGAAACATGCATCCCCATACCAAATATATTTCGGATAACAGTATGTACCCAATACCATGCGGATATGTTTGAACTCGGCGAATTGCTCTATAACATAGGTCTGTTTTTCCAAAGTAAATAAAATTGGTTTTCAAATTTTTTAGTGGGCTCCAATAAATACAATCAAGTCTTTTAGGCTCCATTTGGATATAAAAGAAATATGGATATATGTATATAGATATTAAAGGTCCGGTTCATGCGGTCGTAACCGCTTGACCGGTGAAAATAAATCCTCCCAAACAGAGCCTTAGTGTGCTCCAATAAACACAACTAGCAATACTTGTTTATAATCAAAATTGGGTTCCAGGTTTATGTTCTTTTCTTAAGGATAAAAATATATATATACATATATCCATATTTCTTTTAAATACTTCGTACACTATCGTACATGCATTGTTATATTTTGAATTTTGTTGTATTGTTATACCTAGCATGTATTGTAAATATTAGTACCAGGGCTTCATAGATTTCAATTATAAACAATTGCTTGAATTTACCTGAGTGTTTGATGGTAAGAAAGGTAGTTCAGTTCTTCCAGGATAAAGAGAGAGGTTTGCCAAATAGCTTTCTGCATATCATAGACACTTGGTAAGATGGAAAAGAAAATGGAACATAAAAATAATTTATCAAAAAATTTAAAAGGAGGGGGAAAATACAGACGTTTTCTAGATTCCAAGACAGCTTTATAGAGTGAACCCTGAGTCAACATATGTGCATCGACAGCCAATGCACCTCCATGTTCTTCTGAAGATTCTGCTGCAACCCCAACTTGAAGTAGACAATTTCCACCATGCACAACAATGAAAGATCTGCAACATGTTGCAGCTGAAAGAGATTCCCATGCCCTGATTGTATATTATAGATGAGACCAAATGTTTCTTATATATTTGCTTTGTTAAATCAGAAAATTTAGAAAATTAAAGGAAAAAAATCTTTAGAACCTTCAAATTTTCTTCTCTAATATGTTACCATAACAACTCGAGAACTGAACATTCTGGAAGGGTTGAATCTATCCATCTGCATTCTATACCATAAGGAGCAACCTGTTCAAACATAATGAGACTGAATCATCTTACAGAACTGCTGCTTTTGGAAAAGATTAATTTAACAAGCATTCCACTGTCAACATGAAAATTAGGCTCCATTAGATGACGTAAAAGTGAGAAATGAAATGAAAGAAACTCATTGCCTGATCGTATGTACCTGCCATTCCTTCGATATGATTATGATTATGTATATTATACCTAAACAAATCAAAAGCAACTTGTAGACCCTCACCGAAGAAATATATTTTGGTTGGATTGATAGCCAAACAAGCCCAGTAAGTAGATTGGTAACCGCCAGAGCAAGAGTCAGTATATCTGCCCTTGACTGTGAACTGCAGATAAGAAGTCTCCGTAACAATTTGTATTTACATATGGCAATGGTTAACAGTATGTAAAAGTTAAATAAATATTTTTTTAAGAAAAATCACTGATTCTCATTAGCAACTGTGTGGAAAAGTTTAAAAATAGAAATATAATCATTTCTGAAACAGCCTAGATGTGGTGAATCTAATAACAGGAGTTGATGCGGATCATGGATCTGTAACACCCAAAATTAATGTGTCGCATTCTTTAAATTTATGGTCCGAAAGCGAGCAAAGTTGAAGAAGCCATCACCGTGTCAAGGTATGAATCTATTTTGGTCAATTGTGGGCGAATTCATCTATTAGTAAATTAAAATCATTTAAGTTAAGTATTTAGAGTAGTATTTATGCCTGTAATAGAAAAGTGTCATAAAGAGCTATGGCGTAATTGAAAATATTTTGAATAAAGTCATTTACAGTAACGCCGAGAGCCACGCACTGTGTGGTTACCGCATGCACTCCTCCCACTCGCAAGATTTTTGGAAACCGAGAGCCTTGACAGCCCATTCCTTTCTTATCTCTCCCCCTATGACTCAAACGAAAACAAATTAGGGTCTTCCGCTTTGTTACTTTCAGCCTACTGTGCGAGAAGCCATGCCGCACCCTCTTTTTCTAACGGACGACTCGCACGAAAGAAATTTAGGGCTCGACGATCACGTTCTTGTCAGCCGTCGGCGCAAGCGCCTCTTCCTCCCTGCGTGTTAACGAAAGAAAGCGCCTGTCCATTCTTTTCTTCCGGAATTTCTATCTGGTGTTCCCCCTGCTGTTCGTGAAGGTCGAGGGCCCCTGCGGTGTTTTCAAGCCCTCGTACAGCCTTTCCAGCCATCTATTTGGCCAGGTAAGATATTCTTCTCAGTCCAGTGGTCTACCGCTTAGTCTTATGGTTTCTTCTTTCTTCTTTGAGCAATCTCAGGTGATATTGCTCTTGATTTCTCCGCTTACAGAAATTCCAGCAACCCCCTTTGTGGAATCTGAAGTTTCTTTCAATAGTTAGATGCATCAAAACTAATCTCCTTGTGTTCCACAGCTCATCTTGGCAAAGGGGTAATTATTTCCTTCCTCTTCTCTTAATCTTATACGTTTTGGTTAATTTTGGGGGATTCCCTCAGCAACCCTTTTTCTATAGGGGCACAGTTAGCATCTATCAACATAGGAAATGTTGATATTGAGCATTTCTTAACCTTAGGATGAAGAGACTCTTAATCCCACTAATTTCAGCTGGTTGTTTTTGTATATGTTCGGAGAAACCCCAACATTCGTAAATAAAGCGGGTGAAATAAATAGGAGAAGTCCCACTAACTTTATTTCAGTCTCGTCGTAGAATAATCGTGCTTGTTACGGATAAGTGATGGTCCATTATTTCTGTGTTAATTATCCTCCACATCGTCAGATTTTTCCGTTTATTAATAATTGTTCATCGTAACATTAGGAGCGAGGAGGACTTTAACCGTATGGAATGCAGCCCAGAGATACTATGCCGCCACGCTGCGCTTGCGAATGCCGGAACACCGAGATAAGAAATTTGACTCCTCTTGGCTAGACATACTGCCTTATAAAATTGCATTATCTGAGTTATTTAAAATTGCTTAAGTAATTTAATTATTCAACTTCCATTGCTAGCATCAATTTAATTAAATTACTTCAGATAGCTCAAAAAGCAATGAACATGTAACTTAGTAATGCAAAATAAAGTCTAGTATTGTGTAGGATGCAATATACATAGTATAACAAGAATACTTGCATTTACAACAAGATAAAATACAAATAAGAATGTAGAATTAAGGCAGACGAAGAAGAAAAACTCCAAACACATAACAAACTTCAGATCAGTGACATCATTCTCATCTGGCCAGCAATCCACATGAGCCTCAGTCGTGGGGTTGTCAGTCACAGTTCCAGATTTGGATAATTTCAAATATGAGTCTTTGTTCCGCTCAAGGAGCACTCCAGGTCAGGGCAGCTTCGGGTCGCAATTTGGGCTCTATAATCAGATTAAATAAAATAAATCGTGAAAGTAAAATATTGCAGTCCACATGAGCCTCAGATGTGGAGTCATCAGCCATAGTTCTAGATTTGGAAATTTTTAGTTACAAGCCCGTGTTCCACTCAGGGAGCAATTTAGCTTAGGGCATCTTCGAGTCATCATTTGGGCTTCATAATCAAAATAAGTGTAATAAATCATAACAACAACAACACTCAAGCTTTTATCCCACTATAGTGGGGTCAGCTATATGGATCCTTTGTCGCCATTGTGCCCTATCTTTTGTCATAATCTCACTAATGCCTAAGTACATCATATCTTTCTGTATAGTTTCATTCTAAGTCTTTATTGGTCTACCCCTCCCTCGTTTTAACATGCCTAGTGATTAGACTCTCACAACGCCTAACAGGTGCCTCTAATGGTCTCTTTTGTACGTGTCCAAACCATCTTAGTCAAGCTTCTCTCATCTTCTCTGCAATTGGTGCTAATCCTGTCTTAAACCTGATACATTCATTCCTAATTTTATCCAGTCTCGTGTGTCCACACATCCACCTAAGCATTCTCATCTCCGCAACTCCCATTTTTTGATCATATACACAATTCACTGCCCAACACTCAGAACCATAGAGCATCACTGGTCTAATTGCAGTACGGTAAAACTTTCCCTTGAGTTTTAATGGTACTTTACGGTCACATAAGATCCCTGACGCGCCTCTCCACTTCAACCAACCCGCTTGGATTTTGTGTGTCATATCTTTATCAATACCTCCATCTTTTTGAATTATCGATCCAAGATACTTAAAACATTCACTACGGGAAATATCTTGATCACCCAACTTAATAACGACGCAATCCGTTCTTCTTATACTGTTAAATTTAAGCTTCATATACTCTGTCTTTGTCCTGCTCAACCCAAAACCCTTCTTTTTTAAAGTGTCTCGCCAAGATTCAAGTTTTATGTTTACACCCTCGTGCGTCTCATCAACCAAAACGATATCATCCGCAAACAATAAACACCAAGGTATTACTTGTTGGATATGTCTGCTAAGCTCATCTAAGATAAGGGTAAAAAGATAAGGGCTTAGAGTTGTACCTTGATGTAAGCCAACAGTGATAGGGAATTCCTGTGTTAATCCTCCAGATGTCTTCACCCTTGTCACTGAATTTGTATACATATCTTTGATTATATCAATATATGATACATTTACACCTTTATTTTCCAAGACTCTCCATAAGATCTCTCTTGGAATTATATCATAAGTCTTCTCGAGATCAATAAACAACATATGCAAATCTTGTTTTCTTTCTCGGTAGTTGTCAATGAGTCTCCTCAAGAGATGTATAGCTTCATGATCGACCGCCCTGACATGAATCCAAATTGATTCTCTTAAATGTTAGTCTCCCGTCTTACTCTTCTTTCTATTACTCGTTCCCATAATTTCATGGTATGACTCATCAATTTAATTCCTCTATAATTAACACAATTTTGTATATCTCCTTTATTCTTGTACAAAGGTACCAAGATACTCTCTCCATTAGTCTGACATTTGTTTTGACTTCAGTATCTTATTGAAAAAAAATGTAAGTCATAAAATTCCTTCATTCTCTAAACATTTCCATACTTCGATGGGTATATCGTCTGACCCAACCGTCTTTCTATTTTTCATCTTTTTAGACCATCATTTACCTCTGATACTTGAATTTTACGATAAAACGTTCAATTCATATACTTCTTTGATTTACTTAACTTTTTTAAATTCAATTCATTGTCTTTTATTCATTATAGAGTTGATAAAAATATCTTTTTCATCGCTCTTTAATATCGACATCATCCGTCAAAATTGTATCTCTCATCTTTTGTGCATTTTACTTGACTTAAATCTCTTGTCTTTATTTCTCTAGCTCAAGCAATTTTATATATGTCACGCTCTCCATCTTTGATATCTAGTTGCTTATAAAATTCTTCATAAGCTTGACTTCCTCCTTTACTTACTACATGTTTAGCTTCTTTTTTGACGACTTTTTATCTGACTAAGTTCTCGTCATTCCTACAAGCGTAGAGTGATTTATAGCTGACCTTTTTTGTCCTCACTTTGTCTTGCATTTCCTCTTTCCACCATCAAGATTCTTTATTTGGGAGCGCATGACCTTTTGATACTCCAAATACGTTCTTTCCACTAATCCTTAAATGTGAAGACATAACTTCCCGTGAAATACTATGATCAACATAAGGGTCATCAGCTAGTTGTTCCATAACTATTGTCTTGAAAGTAACCTGTTTTTCCATCTTCAAGTTCCACCACCGAATTTTTTGCAACATTTTTGTTCTTGTCCTAAATTTATTATATTTAATTTGTACATTTAACATCACCAATGTATGTTATGTTGTCAAACTTTCTTCTGATATGACTTTGCAATTCTTACAAATCATTGTATCCATTTTGCGAGTCATAAAATAATCAATTTATAACTTATTTGGTTTGTTTTTAAACGTAATTAAATGTTATTCTCTATTTGTGAAAAACGTATTTGACACAATTAGATCATGTGCTACAGCAAAGTCTAAAATGATTCGTCTTTCTTCATTTCTTTTTTCATATCCAAATTCTTCATGAACGGTTGTATAATCTATATTTTTCTTCTTTATATATCCATTTAAGTCTGCTCCTATGAAAATCTTCTCTCTTTGTGGGATTTCTCTTACTAAATCATCTAAGTTTTCCCAAAATTGCATTTTAATAGATTCACTTAATCCTACGCGTAAGCACTGATCACATTAATAGTTTCCTTTTTTATGATCAATTTAAGAGCTAAAATTCTATCACATTTTCTACTTATCCCAACAACTTCATCCTTTCAAGTAGTATCTACAATAATACCTACTCCACTGCGTGTTTTATTTTTTTCTGTGTACCATAATTTAAAACCTACATTTTCTAAAATTTTGGCTTTCTCACTCACTCATCTAGTCTTTTGCAGGCATAAAATATTTATCTTTCTCTTAATCATCGTATTCACTACTTCCATCATTTTTTCCGTTAGCGTACCTATGTCCCAACTTCCAAACATAAGTCGATCACAAATCCTACGACATACCTCCCTAATACGTCTAATATGGGAATATTTTTGCATATTTAACACTACATCCAAGTCCTCTTGGAGGCGTAGCGGTCCTTGTCAAGACGTAATAAATCATGAAACATGAAATTTGAATACTCAATATTTAGAAAAAATTCAGGGTACCAAAATTCCGTACAAACAAAAACTCAGATAATAAGACAGAATTCATAATGCCTCATTACAAATGACAATTTATAAAACTACAAACAGACTAGTCAAAAGTGTACATAAATGGTCAAAAGCTCATATTTTTATATACAAACCAATTATGTATTTTTAGTGTTATTGAGAGAAGTAGTCTTTTTTACTCACCAGTTAGAATGACCCGTTTTAGGATATTTTATTTACAGGAGTCACTAGTGGGAAGCTACGCTTAGCATAAGCGCCACAGTTCTTCATTTTAAGTTGTCTTTTTTCTTAGGGCTCATTTGGTAATGCGTTTTGTTGTTGTCGTAATCACCCAAATCCCCTCCACCACCACCTCCGGTCACTTCTAGCCACCGCCTCTACTAGACCCACTGGCCATTGACAGCATTCCCCCCCCCTCATTCATACTCCCACTCTACTACCAAACCACATTTATAAATACCAATTACCACCATCCACTACTCTTAATTAATGTTGTTATTAACGCTGAGAAATCAGCCTCAAAGTTCGGACTTGAATATCGGTCGAGTTTACTAGCCCGCCATGGTAAAAAAAATCACAGATTAAAGAAAGAGACACTGCCTACAAATACGATCCACAAGTTACAGTGTGGAGGTCCCACCACGCACCCATGAGTGTATAAGAACTTCCCCTCCCAAATCAAAGCAAGATGATTCAGTGAAGAGGCTAGTGAGTTCAGTTGTAGACAAGTAAACTTGTGGGTTGTTAATGTTGCCTCTTCCCTGTAGCCTTGGGTCCTATTTTTAAGCAGCTAGGACTAGTGAGGCCATGGGGGGTACCTAATTGTTAGTAGTGAACTCTTCCCACATGCAAACTTGATTGTGTCGTTGAGATAGATGATAAGTAGTCGAAGCAAGTTGTTATAGCTCGAGGGAAGTCGCCGGTGAGTTATTAACGAAGGCTGCGTGAGCTCCAAGTGAGTTCACCGCAAGTTGTGGGGCGTTTGTCCAACTATCCTTAGGTCAACAGTCATCTTTTTTCATTCATTTCGTACTCGCCGATTAAAGGTTATATAGTTGTAAATACTAGTTATTGTTTTAATGGTTTAACTAACCATTTTTTTGATGCATCCCCCATATTCATTAATTCTCACCACTCAAACAGCTGGTTGCACACTTTGACTCTCCCACAAATCTAGTACACAGTAATTCTTCAATTGCTATTGATTTTCTCTACTAGAGATGAGCCGGTACTCCTAAGAACCGCATGCAACTAACATGCCATCCAGAGCCTACTCCATATGTAACGCCCCGGTCTATTGTGGGTGCGTTGCAGGTCTACAAGCCATTGACCCCAGCCCATCTCCACAGATCAGATTGGTCGCAACCGCTAATTCCAATGGCGGGTTGTTGAGGCTGGGGCTTGAACCCCAGACATCCTACAGGTTTGCAGCTCAATTGGTGTTGAGGACCAGTTTAGAGATCCCTTATCTAAGAGGTCTGAGGTTCAGGCCCCAGCCTCAACAACCCGCCATTGGAATTAGTGACTGCGGTCAATCGAACCCATGGAGATGGATTGGGGTCACTGGTCTACAGACCTGCAACACACCCACAGTAGACCGGGGCGTTACACTACACCACACCCATATCATCCACGGCTTATTAATTCCCCTCCAAAACTTCTTGCACTAGGCTTCCCATCATTACTCGTTCATTAATTGGCCAATCCCTTCACCAACTAGTCCCCCACATCCCTTCCCTCATTGTTCCAGCAATCAATCTCCCCACCAAGATCCTTCCTTACAGTCGGCTCTCTCCCAAGACTCAAAAAACGGTGTAGGATTACATCAAATCAGCTGCCCAAACCCTAAATCAGCATCATCTTAACTTTCCAGACTCCTATTGTTTGTGTAAGTTCTTGCGCAAAGTCATTGCTACTTATTGTTGAATGTTTAGATGGATAATCATATCATTTAGGATACCGATTAGTATTAATTTGCCCATCAATTATTCTACTTGCAAGGATTATTCATCTATAGTTTAATTGAAGCAATATCTACTTTAATTCAACTAGATCTACTCGTTTCTCCAACTCTAATCTCAAACATGAATGGTTGTAAACTCCATTAATAATTTCAGCACTTATTATAATTGTATGTCAGATATTTGTTTGTGCATTACATCATTATTAGATTTCCCTACAACGTCACAGTAACACTCACTCAATGAAGTCCCATTAGGGCACATTCCTACGCACGTCTTGCATCAAGAATGCATATGAAGTATTGAACAAAACTTGTCGAAGACTGTCAGTTAGGTACTACTTCACCACCGGGAAGCCTAAGATGACGAGAGGGGCCGTCTAAGAGAGAGTGATTGGGTGAATCATAAGAGATAAAGAGAGAGATGTGAACTTGTTATTGATGAAAGATCCTCTATTGACCCAGGAGTATTAATGAACTCCCCCTTTGAGAACTAAATTTTACAAGATCAAGAAAAGAAGGCTCGGGTGCATAGGGCTCAGATCCTTCTTCTTCAGAATTTAAATGTATATATAGGGCTCAGGTGAGATGTAAGACATCAAGAGCCGCCTTGGAAGGTGGTCCTCAAATGATAATTTTGGCAAGGATCGGAGTAATCTCTGATGCATACTGCTTTTGCATTAAAAATGTGGGACACATGAGTTTTCTAAGCCATCTAGACACATGAGTTCACTAAAAAAAAATCCTTTTGAAGCTAATCATTTATCGGGAAAAATTGAAAAACTCAACATGAGGCCAGAGAAAGAAATAATAGTGACTTTGTCTCAGACATCTACCATTATACCCACAATGATTGGCCATACAATTGCTATTTATAATGGAAAGGAACATTTACCTACTCATATAACATATCATATGGTCGGTCACAAATTGGGAGAATTCGCACCAACTCCAACTTTCGTGAACTCTTTTTTTATTAATACTACTAATAGGAAATTACATTGACAGCCTATACTTGGTCCTAGCTCGCCTTAGAGCTAGATTTGACTCAATTGTTTGTCTCTTACCCTCAGCTCTACTCAAACTAGCTGCAGTTATTTCAAGAGTTTGTTTAGCTTCTTGTGGATCAATATCAGTATTAATTTCCGCATCATTTCCTCAAATGGTGATATTATTACTTATTCTAGCGAATAAACCTACAAAAAAGAGTGGTTTTCTTTGAGAATTTTGCTTTCATGTTGACCGCCCTCTTGAGAGGGGTGTCGTTGAGCTGCCAGCACCTTTCTGGATTAGGATACTCGGAAGAGGTTACCCAAATAGAGCCTCTTAGGAAGGGATCTGCGAGAAGGACCTCAAGCTCAGACCCTTCTCAGGATGGGCGTCTTCTTGGTGAATGATCGATCCATAGAGTGTCATGATTTGCATGGTATCACCCAGAAGATTGAGTCCATGAACAAGCTGTTAGCACCTAGCTCATGCGGATTTCTGGGTCAACACTGTGGGCTATCAAACAAAAAGGAGTAAAAGAAATAACAGGGAAAACTCAGAAAATTACTACTAGACATGCTAGTTACAGGTCGTTAACAAATCTAAAATGAAAAGGAAAAAACGTACACACGGGACGCACAGTTTGAGCAAGCTTAAACTATCAAAAGTTAAGGAGACAAACGAGGATTAAAACAGGGAAAACAATCAATTACAATTACAATATACACTACAATGTAAACCAGATTCTTATAATAACCGAGTTTTTCACTAGGGGTTCGAAGAAGAAATAGAGAGACCTCGATGCATCGGCTACGGCGGGAATGCCGGAAAATGCCCGGTTAAGGAGCACCGCCATCAGGGAGATGCCTCCAGTGAATATCGGAATGGTCCGAGCCACCGTGTCGTTTCGGGAAACCCAGTCGGCGATCGGATTCCGGCGAGGCTTCGGGCCCTTAAAACCCGCGGAAGAAACCGGAGGGCGAGAAGAAGATGAAGAGAAAAATGTTCGAACAGGGCGAGTAAAGGAGAATGAGCAGAACTGATAGCGTATAATTGAGCTGGTTGGCCATGGAGAGAATGTTGGGATAAGGCGGAGAAGACGACCCTCTTTCATAGCTCACTAAACGTTTTTTGTTTTTTTTTTGCTCGGTAAATGAGATTTCATTTGTTTAAGCCAGAGAAATGTTTTTGGTAGGTATATATACCCGCAGCGGCCGCGGGAGAAAGGGAGAAAATCCGGCCCATCACGAAATTAATCCTGTTGGATCACTTTTTCAATAGAATCGTATTAGAGAAAATTTCATTGTATTTTCCGTTAAAATTACGGATTTGATTGCCACGAAAGAATAAAAAAAATTGATTTACCAGCAAAGGAGACGATTTTAGGCTCTATTTGGCACGGTGGCAATCATGAACATGTGGGTTAAATTGGCATTCATTAACTAACGCTCATCTACGGAACTTCGTCTATTTTTATGTTCAAACGGATTATGTTTGTTAAGCGATCCTTAATAGATGACGGTTTAACTCGTGCATTTATGACTATCACCACCGTGTCAAACAGAACCATAATTTGACAATTGTTATTTGCAAATCATAAACGTTTATCTTTGAAGTTGTCATTAGCCTACAAAAATGTCTATTCTCTCTCAGGTTCTTAGGTAATTCATAAATGTCTATCTGCTGATCAAATTTTTTTATGTTTATAAATTATTATCCGCAAATCAACTTTAAACTTTAGCAATTTATGTTTTATTCTTCTGAGCAAGGCCCGACAACGAAGGAATTTATTCGACAACCTTTTGAGTCAATGCCAACAATTTGACAATTTCACCATTTGACGTGAATTTCACCATTTTGTCTCTGGTATTGAATCAAAAGGTTGACAAAAATGTTTTTTCAATGCGAGACACTACTCGTGTGAAGAATACATTAATTATTAAAGTTTAAACTTGATCTACAGATAATAATTTATAAATATGAAAAAATTGATCTGCAAATAAATGTTTATGATTTGTGAATCACACACAACATACTTTAATTTTAAATAATTAAATATGGATCTTAAAAGACACCAAACGTTGTCGTGTGCACACAAATGATAAATGCACACCACACAAATACAACCTCTAATACCTAAACCTCTCCAACAGCCGATAGCAGCTTCAATAGCAGCTTTTGGTCATCACTCTTAACACATCAAGAACCTTGGAGTCCTAGGCTCTGTTTGGGACAGCTCTGGCGGATTGAAAAGCTGCTGTTCGGATAGAGCTGTTTTAAAATAGATTTCTGGGGAGCAGTTTTGAAAAGCTGCAGAGTGTTTGGGTGTTCTGGGCAGAAGTGCGCTCGGACTCGTCGGAGAAAGGCCGTCGGGGCTCGGAATCGCCGGAGGAAGGCCGTTTGGGGCTCGGAATCGCCGGAGGAAGGCCGTCCGGCCTCTGAGCATGTTCCAACTGAAGAAACCATTAGATTTCCAAAACCTGTGAGAGAGAAAACTATTTTGCGGAAGCTGAAGCTGGGGGGGGAGATTTCTGAAGAGCTGTAAAACAGCTCCAGATTTCTGAAAAGCTCTTCATAAGGAGTTGTCCCAAACAGTTAAAAAGCAGCTCTGGCGGCTGGAATAGAGATTCTCCAGCCGCCAGAGCTGCGCCAAACAAACCCCTAGACTTCTTCAACAACAACCTCGTCAATGTGCTTTCGCTCGAGGCCATCAAGCTCCCTAACCTCTGTCACATGCACTTTGGTTTCTTGCCCTCTCAAACAAGGACATCAGCGCGCCTTTTACTTTATTCAAAACAGGATTTGAAAAATACATTGCAGACTATAAACCTGTATTCCAGGATTTACATTTATAGGCAATCGCTCTAACAATAAAGAGTAAATTACTAACAGAAAAGAGTAAAATACTAAAATATCTTTCACTATTTACATAAAATACAATCTAACATTTCTACATTCTCCCTCAAGTTGGGATTTGGGATAAGTGACAAATTCCCAACTTGCTTAACAAGAACGATAGTTGAGGATATATCATGGCTTTAGTGAACATATCTGCTAGCTGAACTCTAGCAGGAATATAGGTCGGTGCAATCAATCCGGCCGCCATTTTTTCTCGCACAAAGTGGCAATTCAATTCGATATGCTCTGTGCGTTCATGATAAACATGATTGGAAGAGATATGGAAAGCAGCTTGGTTGTCACGCGCTAAAGAGAATGGGTGTTAAATTGTTAACTTGTAAGTCTTGAAGAAGGTTGACAAACCAAGTGAGTTCACAACAAACCTCTGCTATGGCTCTATACTCGGCTTCTGCTGAAGATTTCGATACAGTACTTTGCTTCTTTGTTTTCCAAGATATAAGAGATCCTCCTGTTGAAAGTTTATAACTTTTTTTTATTAACTTTTAGTGCAGAAAAAGTATAGGATTGACAAGTGAAAAAGATGAAGCATCAAGAGATAAGTTTTCCATTCATTCTTAATCAAAAGCTTCAAGAGCAGTTACAAATATATAGGTTCGAGTAGCAACATACTTAATTAATGAGATACATTGAACATTACAGGAGACATAAAAGAGGCTCAAATGATGCATCGGGTTCTCATTCATTTAAGTGGGACTTGGACCGGTGGTTGGTATTTGGACCGATTAGTTCATGCTCCAATACCCCCCCCCCCCCCATGAACAAATGGTCCATTAACTTTTAGATTGTTCTGAAGCTAAAAAAATTTAGGTCGACTGAGGGGCTTTGTAAATATGTCGGCGAGCTGCTCTCCAGTTGCGCAGTGCTCCAGCTTGGCTTCTTCGTTCTCGATCTTTTCTCGAATGAAATGGTATTTGATTGCAATGTGCTTGCTTCGATTGTGAAATACAGGATTCTTTGATAATGTGATTGCAAAGGTATTGTCACATGTCAACAGGTTTGATTCTCTTCTCCAGTAATCTCTTCTATCATCCCTTTTAGCCATTTCCTTCACAAATCGCAGAGGTACTGCTCATGTACTCTTCCTCTGTAGATGATAAAGCTACTGTAGATTGCTTCCTTAAACGCCAGGAGATGGGATTTGATCCGTAAAAGAACACGCAGCCTTCGGTACTCTTTCTATCATCTTGCGAGCCTCCCCAGTCGGAATCACAGAATCCAGTGAACTCTGGGTTGAGATCCTTGGTGTAGAGGATGCCAAAGACAGTTGTCCCTTTTACGTATCGAAGAATTTTTTTAGCTGATTTCATGTGAAGCTTTTATGGAGCACTGACATATCTGGATAGTAATTTCACAGATTGTTCAAGGTCAGGTAGGGTATTGGTTAAGTAAATCAGGGACCCGATTAAATTTCTGTATGATTCTTCATCAACCCGCTCTTCTCCTTCCTTCCATTTCTCTAATTTGACATAAGTGCTCATAGGTGTTTGTGAGGGATTGCAGTCTAACATATGAAATTTCTTAAGTACCTCCATGGCATATAATTCCTAAGAGAGGAAGAAGGATCCACCAATGCGCCTTACATGCATCCCCGAGAAGAATTTTAGATGGCCCAAATCTGTCATTTCATACTTCTTCTTAATCTTTTCTTTGAATTCTTGAATTGCACTTGTGGAATCCCCTGTAACTAGGAGATCATCAACATAAAGGCATACGATAAGCTTCTGGTTATTGAGATCAGTTTTAGTGAAGATTGATGGCTCCAATTTACATGCTTTGAGACCCTCTTGAAGGAAGTAGGTAGTGATATTGGAATGCCATGCACGGGGAGCCTGTTTTAGGCCATACAATGCCTTGTTTAGTTTGTAAACTACGCCTTCTTTTCCAGATTTCTGAAAGCCCTCAGGTTGCTCGACAAACACCTCCTCATCAAGAACTTCATTTAAAAATGCGAATTTCACATCTAACTGGTAGATGGGAAAGTTTTGATTGGCAGCAAGAGCAAGTAGAAGCCGGACAAAATCAAGTCAAGCTACGGGAGCAAAAGTCTCCTCGTAGTCTCTGCCAAACTGCTGTGCATAGTTCTTGGCTACTAATCTTGCTTTATGTTTGATAATCTTTCCTTATTCATCACATTTCAACTTGTAGATCCATTTCAAGCCAATTATGGGTTTGTCGTTTGGTCTTGAAATCAGCTGTCAGGTCCCATTTTTTTCAATAAGTGTTATTTCTTCTTTCATGGCTTTTCTCCAGGCTTCATTCTTAATAGCATCCTTGTAGGTTGTTGGAGTGAGATGCATCATGAGAACATTGGTATTATCATGTATCTCTTGCAGTGATCTAAGTTTTGGGGGCAATGATGACTCATCCACTGCATCATCAAGAGATACATTTGTAGCTTCGTTGAAAGGCTCGATTGCTTCTGGAATTTGAGATGTATCACTTTCCTGGGTCATTTGGAGGGGGCTTAGACTGAGCTCAATTGTGCGCCCAGGTGGTAAGTGAGATTCAAAGTCTGATGCCCAGTTCATCCCTTCTTCTTCATGGAATATTACATCTCTAGAAATGAGCACTTTTTGAGTTACAAGGTCCATAAGTCTGTAGGCTTTGCTAACTTCACTATAGCCCAAGAATATGCAATTTACACTTGTCTGGTCAAGTTTGTCCCTTTTTTATTTTAATACATGTGCATATGCAATGCATCCAAATGTCTTGAGGTGCTTTAGGACAGGCTTTCTTCCATGTAGTACTTCATATGGGGTGAAACCTTTAATGGCCTTTGTTGGAACTCTGTTAAGAATGTAGATGGCTGTGTTGGCTGCCTCTCCCCAAAAGTGTTTTGGCATATTTTTATGGAGGAGCAATGATCAAACCATTTCAAGTATAGTTCGATTTCTGCGCTCGACAACACCATTCTGCTGAGGTGTTCCGGGAGTGGAGAACTCGTGTAGAATGCCATGAAGAGTGAGGAAGTGCTTGAATGCATGAGAGAGGAATTCCCCCCACCCCCATTGCCACTTCTTATTTTCTTGATGCTCCTCTCCGATTTCTTTTCAATTTCTCTCTTGAAATCCACAAAGCATGAAAAAACTTCATATTTTTGTGTTAGTAAATAAAGAAACATATACCTGGAATAGTCGTCGACGATCAGCAAGAAATATCTTCCCCCCCCCAAGTGTGGGAGTGATAGAGGGGCCCCATAGGTCGCAATGAAGAAGATCTAGTGGCATTGCACACCTTGAAGTAGAGTCCTGGAATGGCAAACGGTGTGATTTTCCTTTAGCACAAGTTTCACAATGACAATGTTGAACCTGTAGCACAGGGAGCCCGATTGCAAGATTGCTTTCAAACAGGTTTTGCATTGAGCTGTGGCTGAGATGCCCCAAGCGGTGGTGCCATTTGGTGAGAGCATCAGTTGCATGATCTATGGTTGAGAGTGCAGTTAGTTGTGGATAATCCAGTGGGAGAGAAAAGACCTTATTTTTTGACATTCCAGTAGCCGCAACTTCCTTTCCCTGCTCATCAATAATGGTGCAGGAATTGGAGTTGAACATCACAGAATACCCCTTGGTCACCAATTGACCTACACTAATCAAGTTTTGGGCTAGAGAGGGCACATATTGTACTTCTTCAATGATTTTTGTTTTACCATCCTTGTCTTTGACAACCACTGTCCCAATCCCTTCAATGGTTTTGGATTGACCGTCACCCAGATAGACCTTGGACTTTGAGGTTTCATCAAGTTGGGTGAATAATTGCTTGTCATTTGCCATATGATTGGAACATCATGAGTCAATATACCATTTAGAAGGCCTCTCGGGAGTGTTCTCAACATAAGCCATGAAGAGCTTCTCCTCCTCTGCTTTTTCAGTGAACTTAGCATCTTGTTTAGTCTTAAACCAGCAATCACTATCAAAGTGAGTGGGTTTTTTGCACCGTTTACATCTGAAGTAGCACTTCTCATTATCATGATTATTCTTCTTACACAAGGTGCAGTACATGCCCTTTCTTTGTGTGGAGTCATGAGTGACAGTAGGATGAGGTCGTGATCGATTTTTGTGTGGTTGTTTCCACTACCCACTGGATTTGTGATTGAGTTTTTTGTCATGAGGATGTTGCTTACTAAAGTGCGTTTTGATTTGCAGGGCTTGAGAAGGAGAGGATGAATGGTGTTTTTTTAATCTCTTCTCATGGGATTGAATCTTCCCAATGAGAGCACCAACAGGAATAGTTTCTATATCATTGCTTTCCATAATTGCGGCAGAAATGTGATCATAATTCCTTGGTAGGCTTGTCAAAATTTCGAGAAAGACCTCATTCTCGGGGACAGGTGCCCCAAGATTGCTTAGTTGATTTGTGAGATTTGTGAGTTTAGGCATAAACTCAAAGATTATCTCATCCTCCCTCATTGAGAGTGCATCAAATTGTTTTTTTATGTTTACTTTCCGAATAGAAAGTACCTTTTTATCTCCTTGGTACACTTCCTTGAGTGTATCCCATGCAAGCTTGGCAGTTTTGGCTCCCATGATTCTTGGAAATACTGTTGAGGAGATGCCCGGTTGGAAGAGTAGCAGCGCCAAAGAATTCTTTTGTTTTTCTCCTTTGGGTATTATGGCTTTCTCTCCTTCTTTGACCTTCTCTCTTGGTTTGGGTCTTGGCCCATGTTGAACAATATCCCAGAGATCTTGGGATTCAAGGAGAATCTCCATCTTAACGGCCCAATGATCATACAGTTCCCCATTGAAGAGAGGAACATGTTGTGAGGGGAAAGAGTTGGTGTTGGTAGATGATGAGCCCATGAGCGCCAACAACACAGGTATGCAGGATATGAAGGCTCTGATACCACTGTTGGAAGTTTATAACTTCTTTTTATTAACTCTTAGTGCAGGAAAAGTATAGGATTGACAAGGGAAAAAGATGAAGCATCAAGAGATAAGTTTTCTATTCATTCTTAATCAAAAGCTTCAAGAGCAGTTACAAATATATAGGTTCGAGTAACAACATACTTAATTGATGACATACATTGAACATTGCAGGAGACATAAAAGAGGCTCAAATGATGCATCGGGTTCTCATTCATTTAAGTGGGACTTGGACCGGTGGTTGGTATTTGGACCGATTGGTTCATGCTCCAATACCTCCGAGTTGAATACAATACCCTGTAATGGATCTTCTGGTAGTCGGACATGAAGCCCAATCGGCATCGCAAAAGGCTTTCAATTTCCCTTCAGAATCAGTAGAAAAATATAAACCTTGGCTGATTATTCCTTTAATATATCTTAGGACTTTATGTGTCATAGTAAGATGTGATGTTCTGGGTGCAGCCATGAACTGGCTAAGAATGTGGACAGCATATGTTAAATCCGGGCGAGTTACGGTTAAATAAATCAATCATCCAATTAGGTGTCGGTAAGTGGAAGGGTACGAAATCTCCTCACCATCAGTAGAGTTGAGTTTATGTTTTTGGTCAATCGGAGTAGTGCTTGCTTTAGCTTCAGTATAATGCATATCTTGCAATATATCTTGCGCATATTTACTTTGGTGAAGATAAATTCCACTTTGAGTTGCGTAATACTTCTAGGCCCAAGAAATAAGTCAAAGGTCTCAACTCTCAAGTCTTTTATCTTGAAATGGTTGTTCAAGGTCTGTTTTAAAGTATTAAGACTGGCTTGATGATTTTCAGCTAGAATGATATTGTCTACGTATACTAGCAGTGCAATGAAATGAGGTCCATCAGTTTTGGTGAATAGAGAATGGTCATTACAAGATTGCTTGAAACCAAGGGATAGTAGAGTGGTAGAAATTTTTGAAAACCTTTGCTGGGAAGATTGTTTGAGTCCATATAAAGATTTAAGAAGCCGGCATTGTTGAAGCCGGGAAAATACCCTAAGCCTAAGGTTACTGATTCTGTGGTCCGACGCCATAATTCAAATGGCTATCGCGGGAGAGAGAAAACTATCTATAAGCACACTTCAAGTGCTCCAGTAGGAAGGTCCCACCACGTACCCGGAAGTTTGGGAGAAACTTCCCCTCCGCAACCAAAAGGCTGGGCGAGGTACTAGGCAAGCATGGATTTGGCGAGTATCCACTTGGGGGACCTCCACCTCTTCCAAAAGTCCTTTTCTAGTACCCATGGGGGGTTATTTATAGAAAAATCCTGGAGGATATAGGCGAGTATCCAGCTTCTGTCAGTGAGTTCCAAGGGTCTACTCGCCCAAACTCGCGAGGCACTAGCCCATACTCACCCAAACCCGTCGTTGCCCGCCCAAGCTCGCCCCTGCTCGCCCAAGATCACCCCAAGCTCGCCCCTGCTCGCCCAATCTCGCCCATGCTCGCCCCTGCTCGCCCCTGCTCGCCCAAGCTCGCCCCTGCTCGCCCAAGCTCGCCCCTGCTCGCCCCTGCTCGCCCAATAGTCTGTGAATAGCCGTCTGCATGGGTACTTCTGATCTCGACGAATTACGGGTTATACAGGCATACTTGGGTTCCTTGTACAGATTCCCCTAGAAATTGAAAGCCTGAAGAAAGATGCATATAAACTTATTCAAGCAAATCTCCATGCAAAAAGGCATCGTGCTCATCTAATTGGTTTAGAGACCATCCTTTTGTAGCGGCTATAGCGAGAAGGGCACGGACAGTGATCATTTTTGCAACAGGTGCAAAAGTATCTTGGTAATCTAATCCTTCTTGTTGTGTGTAACCTTTGGCGACTAAGCGCGCCTTGTATCGTTCAATATAACCATCTTGTTTTTATTTAATTTTATAAACCCACTTGGATCCGATGACATGTTTTCCTGGAGGTAAAGAGGTTATAATCCATGTTTGATTGTCCTGTAATGCCTGAATTTCAAGTGTCATGACTCTTCTCCATTCAGGATTCTGATAAGCTTCAGAGTAGGTTGTAGGTTCTGTGGGGGGGGGGGGGGGGGGGGGGGGAGTAGATGTAATTGAATGAGGAGCAACACCATTTGTAGAACCAACTTGTTCATTGGTAATACAAGAGTAGCAAATATAAACAGCATGCAATTTTGGTGGAATATGGGAATGGGAAGACTTTCGAGTTTGGGTAACTGGTGATGACTGAGTATGAGATATAGGTAAATGTTGAGGATGAGGATCTGCATTTGGACATGTTGTTGAAGGTAGATCATTGGTATCTTGTAAAGGAGGTTGATTGTGATGGTGATCAGGGAAAATAGGAGGATGTGGAAATTGATCTGGAGTTAAAATGGTGGATACGTGAAACTCTTCCAAATCTGTTGGCAATGATTGGAGAGTTGGTAAAGAACTGTTTTCAACTTTATGTTGGAGTTGTGGAACACTTCCGGTCCTCTTGTTTCTCACACCGGATTCGCCCACGTGAGCTTAGAGGAATCGAAGTGTGAATCCCTCCGACATATCTGGCGCCGACGACAGCCCGTTTTCGCACACGCCCTATTTAAGAACTTTTCCCGTGTTTAGGGTTACGGTTCTTAGGTTTTTGGCTGGGAGGCTTTGGAGGCGCATACGAGGCTATTCGTGGAGGTGTGTTTCCGGCGGTGGTTCCTCCAGTTCTTGTCCAATGGAGATTGAGAGAAGGTAGGATCGGTGAGATCCCTGTAACCTTTGTAATCGTTTATTTTTTTGGGTGAATACAAGAAGGAAGAGGAGCAAGGGAGGGAGGACATAGCCCGGGTTTTGGGTGAACCTCTGTAAATCTTGTCGTTTGTGGCTGCTTGTGGTTTGTTTGTTTGGTTTTTTATTTTTTTCCGTTCGAATCGATCTTCTCGGTGCTCCGATTTTCCAACACTTTATTGATTGGTGAGTGTATATTGGTGAATGGAAAAGTATTTTCATAGAATTGAACGTCGCGGCTAACAAATATCTGTTTTGTTTGAAGATCAAAGAGTTTATATTCTTTTTTATTTAGGGGATAACCAATGAAAACACGGCGTGTAGCTCATGGAGCAAACTTGTCTCTATTGTGGGCAATAGTAGAAGCAAAGCAAAGAAACCCATAAACATGTAAATGATCATATTTGGGTGTTTTGTGGAAAAGAAGTTCATAAGGGCCCTTTTTATGCAAAATAGAGGATGGTATTTTATTAATTAAGGCTCCGTTTTGGAGGGCTTATTTTTATCGGTCAAGCGGTTACGACCGCATGAATCATACCTTAATTAAGGTCCGGTGCATGCGGTCGTAACCGCTTGACCGCTGAAAATAAGTCCCCCCAAACGGAGCCTAAGTGTGTTGTTGTCAACACACATTCACCCTAGAAATCGATAGGAGGAGAAGCTTGGAACCGCAGAGATCGAGCTATTTCGAGAATATGACGATGTTTGTGTTCAGGTATTCCATTCTGCTGTGGAGAATAAACCTACCGCTTTGGTGTAAGATTCCATGTGTAACGGCCCGTTTGTCCGCCACAATTAACAATATCATTATTTACATGCATATCAGGTAAAGCGGAAGTTCATATGCATTTCACAACGACTATGTACATCATAAAAAACATCTATTACATATCATTCCATATTTATATAACTAAACCAAGTACAGAAAAACAGTAAACCAGTAAATTCCAACCTGTGCTCTAATGACGACTGGTCGGTGGCTTTCCGGTTCCTAAAAAATTAAAGAATACAACCGTTAGTCTTGCATAAAGACTAAGTGAAAATTTACCTTTTTAATCTGTTGTACAGTTGTATAATAATGTGAGAAACAGTTAGTGTTATTCATTTAGCAGTTAAATAAGCGTAGCAGGAAACATGTTCAGTTGTATACATATGATATAATCAGTAATGAAACAGTCTAACACATGTTCTGTAATCAGTATTGAAACAGTCTAATCAATATAAAGAACTAACAGTATTGGTTCAGTATAAGCAGTAATCATTTTATTTTTCATTTAGGAACTATTAAGGGTAATTTAATGAATCTTGTATCAGTCGCATTATTCAGTCTTTCAGTCTTTGGGCCCGACCCCTTTAGGGTCATCAGTCTCCAAAACCAGTACGTACAACACGCGTTTATGCCTTTCGGCTCGACTGGTTTGGTAATTCAGTACAATGCATCATTTTACATTCATTTTATATCACCCTTAACAGTTCCATGTGTCGACACATTTTCATTTGTGATGAGTTCATTATGTATTAATTAGTCCCCTCAGAATATTTTCTTGCTTGATTGTCTCTATATGAGGCCATTCATAACATTTGCAACATATATCAGTGACTTTTATAAGGCATTTTCAGTATAGCAGTTATCAGTTAAACATTTAGGTAAAACATACATTAAAAAGATAAATTCTCACCGTGGTTCGTTCCTTTTCCTTGCCACGTCTCGAATAGACGTCGCGTCTACTTGGAGATGTCATCCTTCGCAATATCTGTATATATAATTCATTTATGAGGCAACAATGTTTTATTCCACGAGGTTACATCTCACACAGCGTCACGACGCATTCAAGCCTATTAAATTTCCGGAACATTTTTTGGAAAAATCATTTCACTTTGATACTCACACACACACAACCCAAAGCACACTAATTGTCATATAGCCGGCCACTATAACATGCCAAATAGACCAAAACATATCCAAAGAATTCACACAAAACAACCTACAAAGCTAGTCCAAACTCAGATTCAGCCGACCAAAATGAAAGCAACCCAACAGCACAACACCTATTTCAGCTTCAGCTCAGCCAGCATAAAACAGCCCTACAAGGCCATTCCAACTATATATCCAGCCGGCCAACCATCCCAACAATACAGAAAATCCAAACTATAAACAGCAAGAACCCAAATCAGCCGGCCAAACAGTTCTAAAACAAGAGAGAAATAGGGCACAGCCGGCAATATGTAGAGGACAACTCTCAGCACACCCAAAAATACTTAAAACACCACACAGCTGGCCCCAATAGAAGAGAAACAACTCTAATCCAACCTCAATAAAGAGAAAAACATGAGAGGTATCAATTACCTGGTTTCCAAAGACCCGAAATTTCTCCCACCAAAGCCAACCAAGCTCACAAGCCACAAAATCAGCTGAAGAAGGGCCAATTAGGGCTTGTACAAGTAGAAGAATCAAAAGGAGGGTAAGATTTCACCATACCAGGCGACGGGAGGAAGAAAATCACAGAACCCTAGCCGTCGGGTTTTGCCAGGCAGCAGAGAAAAAGGCGGTGTATAAGGGAAAGAACAAGGGGATCGGGATATATCCCGTATAAGCAAGACAAAAACCACCGCTGAAGCCGATCCAATCCACAATAAACAGCACTAGCCGGCTAACCCAACCCAAAAACACAAAACCAGCAATTAACCGGCCAGCCAATAAACACCCCAAATATTTCACATTTGTAAGATTACCACATGTAGCCTTAGACCAGCACAACCAGCACCTCCAAACCAGCAGCCACCATTAAATTAAACACAACATTTATATATATAACTAGGTCATGATATCATACCACCATGTTATGTGCCGTCCATGTCCATATCATCACAAATTTATGCATACAAATACATATACATACAAATATTATGTATCCCACGAAACATATTATAACATCGGCTTTTCCATTGAAATGACTTGAACGATGCCGAATAGTAACTCATGGCGACGCTGAATCAACACTGACTAAATCTTTTCATCATCGGGGACGTTATCTGTAATGAATTAAATTTCATTACGCAAAATCATATGAATTATTATTTACACGTGAATTCACGCATTTAAATAATATTTGCATACCAGTAAAACGTGTGCGTCACACCATGTTCGAGGAAAAATGTTTTTAAGGTGTGATTGCAAAATTCCAAATCATTATCGGTTCGAAAAATTTTAATTAGGCAATTGAACTGAGTTAAAATGAGTTGATAAAATGACTTGAGCAAAAGAGGGACTTCATATTTAGAAACCATTAAGTAGGTCCAAGTGTTCCTTGTGTGATTGTCAACGAGAGTAAGAAAATATCGAAAACTAAAATGAGTTGGGGTACTGTATGGGCCCCAAACACCGCAATGAATAACATCAAAAGCTTTTTGACAAAAATTATCACTTTTGTAATAGGGTAGACCGGTTTGTTTAGCTAAAGAACACACACTACATTACAAGTTATGTATAATATCAATATGAGGTAGAATAGAAGTAAGATGACGAAGCTTATACATAGAAATATGTTCTAAACGATGGTGTCATAACAAAGTTTGATTAGGCATAGTTGTTACATGACTTTGAATTGACGGGAAAGAAGGCTTCTCTTGAGAGTTGGAGAAGCAGCAAAGACCGTTCCTCGTTTACCAATTTCCAAAGTTGTCTTCTGCAAAGGGTCCTGCAAGAAACAAGAGGTTGAACTGAAAAGTTTAAGGCTTTTGGAATCAGTGGCAAACTTGTTAACTGATATGAGGTTGTGTTGAAAAGTTGGTGCAAATAAAACATTATGTAGAATAATGGTAGGTTGGAGATGAACATCCCCAATGTGGGTAACTGAGGCTATGAAACCATCGGGTAGATAAACAAATTGAGGAGGATTTAATGGTTTTGGCGATTTTAGGAAATTATAGCAAATTGTCAAACCGATACTCGTTGCGCTGTTCTGTGAGTGATGTAGCACAAATTACCGCTTGCGCACTATTACCAAATATTCGTGTGAGTGCGACATTTCATCAAACACGTGGCGCGCAATCGACGATTTTCAACAACAAATTAACACTACACACGCAATCCCTTTCCCAACGACGGCGGCTAACGGGGGATGTTTTTTCGACGTGGAGAATCGGCAGGGTGAGGGCAATCCCGACGGAATTCGCCAACCGGGCGTCTAAGCCTTCTCCGACCAATTGGTTGGAGAGCGGCGACGAGTTTTTCTCGCTCCGACTCGTTCAACGATATCCAAACACACACCGAACCATTCACAACCACAAGAAATGAATAAAGAGACGAAGGCTAATCCTTGTTCAGTGACTTGCTCTGTTCGTCGAACTCCGTTCGACAGACTCTGAACCCGGTTCAGCACTTACTCCGTTCGTTGAGCTCCGTTCGACGAACGTTGAACCTAGTTTAGCAACCTGATTTGTTCGTCGAACTCTGTTCGACGAACTCTGAACCTAGTTTAGCACTTACTCCGTTCGTCGAGCTCCGTTTGACGAACGTTGTACCAAGTTTAGCAACCTGCTTTGTTCGTCGAACTTCATTCGACAAACTCTGAACCCAATTCAGCACTTACTCCATTCGTCGAGCTCCGTTCGATGAACGTTGAACCTAGTTTAGCACCCTGATTTGTTCGTCGAACTCCGTTTGAAGAACTCTGAATCCAGTTCATCATATTTGCTGAGCTCGACGAATTCCTCCGTTCGACGAATTCTAACGGTTCTATGATTTCTAAATATTGAAGGTTATTACACAAAACTCAAACGATTGTGGGACGAATTAGAAGCAAGTGTCATTTTGGTGACTAATTGTTAAACAATAGTAAATACCTGCTAAGATTTGAACATTTTCTCCAAGGGCTGGACTTGTAACCTGAGTAGTTGTGGTTGGCGTGGGAGTTGAAAGAAGACCAAGGAGACGATTAACTTAGGATGTGTTTGGCGCGGCTTATCGCGACTAATTTGCTCCGGTGTGGTTGGACAAAAATGTCATTGTCATACTTTTTATGCCTCAAACTATTTTCTTTTTTGTAACATTTGTGATCACAAACATACATTCTATGACAATGACATGTTTGTCCAACCTCACCGGAGCAAATAAGTTGCAATAAGCCGCGCCAAACGCACCCTTAATCTCTGGTAAGTTGTGGAACATCTGATGATGGATCTCGTCCGGTTGAATCCACATTGTAAAATTGCGGCTTGTGATGTGTATCCAGCTGCCGTTTACTTTTGAACTTGTGGTTTTGAGGATATCCATGTATTTTAAAACATTTGGATTTAGTATGTTCTTTGTTTTGGCAATGCTCACACCACAATTCTTTCTGATTATGCTAGGGGTGTGTTCCAGATAAAGTCTGTCGCGTCTGTTGCAGAATTGCTGAAGTTTTCTGGATTTGTAAAAACTTGATTTCGGACGCACAAGGTTCACCGAACCTTCAACATCAACTTCCGACGTTCAACCGCAACCACCGCCACCATCGGAGAGAAACTCCAAGTTCGGACCCGGATCTTGCCACGAACGTGTAGCCCGTCCTCAACGCAAACTTTTCCTCTCCGCAGCTTCCACAAACAACCGGGTTAAAACAGCCCTGTCTCCGCCTTCCTTCCACGGCAATGGCCGACTGGACTCGGACGACGACGGCGTTGGCGACGGCGGGCTGCCCTCCTCTTTAAGTCAGCGACGGCAAACACCGGCGGCTGCCTTCCTCCAGCGGCGACTCCGGCAAGAGATCCTAAGGCAGCAGCCTCCTGCACCAAGCCGAGAGAGAGAGAGAGGTTGCGGTTGGAGAGCAGGTGGCAGGCTGCGATTTTTAATGCAGGGAGGGGGGGTTGCGGTTACCATTCATGGGAGAGAGAAAATAATATAATAATAGGTATATTATATTCCCATTACCAACTCCCAATTAAAATCATCGGGCCACAATCCAAATTAAAACCTGTTTAATTTGGATAGATTTGAAAAATAGTTTTTTTAATTTGGACAGCTTTCAAGACAGCACAAAAAAGGTTGCAACCTCAAATACTGCGTTGCAACCTGTTTTCTACTCCTAATGCGCCCGGTCCATTTGAACCGGGTATGAGCCAACCCAACAAACACCACCTTGGCTCATATCCTGGTTCCACCACCACCTGCACGAAGCATCATCTGCACTGGACACCAACTGCGTGAAGCAACCGTTCTGCACGAAACACCAGTCTGCACGAAGCACCACCTCAAGAACTTGAGGCGTCAGCCGACCTGCTCCAGTCGACTCATCCCTGCTCGGGCTCAACCCCTGAATGTCAACGCAACTGGATCGCTGAATCTGACTCGCCTAGTCATACTACCAGAAGGGCGATCCCCTACACCACCTCGACCATCCACACTGTCGGCCGCAGAAATCATGGGCGCACCACCTCGCATCGTGGTCCCCATCAGCCGGTACAGACTACCGCGCTACATAGATCGCATGAGCACGGTGCGCCCTCGCCTCATCGTCAAAACTCCACCTCTCGATGCAAACCTGCACCCACCGATGTCCAATCTGCCCAACGAAATCAGATTCCTGCGTAACATCGGTACCAGGTTGATATGCGGAAAATGATCTATGCGTATTGCCGCAAGTGCACGCGTCGTAACAAGTAATAAAGTGTGAGTGAGATCGTTCCCTCGGGGAAGTGGTTAACCTAAAGCTTGCAATTACTAGCTACACCGTTCTTCAAATCCAAACAAGTCGAAATAGATAGATCTTATGTTAACTAATCAAGATGGTTAAGAATTAAATTAAGTAGACTAGTAGAAAGCTTGAAAAATACTTTTATCATTTGGAGAAAATAGTCTTGTATTTAGATTTCCTATGGGCGTCAAAATGGTGCGTAGAAATAATATTAGTTAAGAATGTTCAATGAATTATCATGCGATGATTTTTATAGAAGAAATCATCATCTCTCGAATCTCGGAAATCCCAACGGCCTAAATTCTCCTAGTTATCTCTAACTTAAGAGGAATGAAGAATGTTGCTTAATATAAACATCAAATCGCTAGCAAAAGGATGGAGTCTCCTCCTCTCCTCTAAACTACGGTGAACTAATGAGCGAGTGCACTCCTCCTCTCTCGAATCTCGAAATACAACGCGAAAGTAGAGATCTTTGATTAAACGTTTTACACCGCTTCTCTCTCGAATCTTACGGTGCAATGAAATCGCCGTCAAACCAATATTACACCGCTCATCTCTCGATTCTCGCAGTAAAACATAAGTATAAGACAAAAACCAAAAATCTCATAAATTAATTCAAAAGTTCACAATATGAAAAATCATTCAACAAATCTCAACAACCAAGAGTTTTACACCATTGAAACACGCATAGTACTCTCCTTATACAAGACTTGAAGAGATTAGTTCATAGCGAGAAAAGGAACACACAAAACTATAAAGATCTTACAGTTCATGACTTCAAAAGTTCAGATCTATCCTTTTTCACGGCCGGAATTCGCTTCTCCACCGTCAAGAACCCTAAACTTGGCCTCCTTCTCTCCAAAATGACAAAGATTATTAAAAGATCTACAAATCCCCTCTTATATGGTAATGGAGCCACAAAGGATTTCCAGAAATTATGAAAGGAAGCCTCCTTTCATATTTATAACTTCCAAATTTGAATTATTTTCGGATTTTGAAAATTCAAATTCGCAGGTTTGTTGCAACAAATTTTTATTTGTTGCAACAAATTCTATTTTCTGCTTACTGCACTCAAAAACTGCTCTCAATGAACTGCAGACTGATTTTAATAGGTTCCTGGATGTTGTTTATACTTCCTTTTGCCCATGCAAGTGATTTCATCATCGCTCCCTATCATAAAAATAAGTTAAAATATTAATAATACGTAAATTCTTGCACAAAAGATAATCTATTCATTTACACATGCTTTTGATTGAAATTTTGGAAATAAATTGGTCAAAATGAGGCGAATTGACGCACAAGATAACTTCATTTTGTGAAGTTATCACAGGTGTACCTGCTCAAGTCTACGCACAGCTCCACCATGCATCCGCAAGTTCACCGTCCCAATCTCTGTGACCTCACATGCTGAGCCGTCACCCAGAAAGACCGACCCAGACGTCACCTCCAGTGAACTGAACATCGCCGCATTTGAGAAAATGTGCTGCGAGGCACCAGAATCCAAAATCCAGCTATCAGAGTCACTCTGGCTCTCAGTGACGCAATAAAATCCGTCATCTCCTTCCAGGTCGAGTGTCACCATGCCCGCATCTTGGACATCCTTCGAAGTTCCAGAACTTCCTGTACGTTGCGGACAATTTCTCCTAATGTGACCAACCTGTTTGCAGTGGTAACACGTCACTGCCTTCTTCGACGCCGACCGAGCTCGTGCACTGCTCGATCCTTTGTTAAAACTCCTCCCACGTTCATGCGCTACCAAGATCTGGTCACCCCTAGAAGTGGGGTCCTTTAACATCTGACTGTATAACAGCGCCGACGTGACTTCTTCCAGCCCCACCGTATCCTTCTCATACAGGAGCGTAGACATCATGTGTTTGTATGACGCTGGGAGCGAGGTAAGAAGCAAGAGGGCTTTGTCTTCTTCCTCTACCTTCGAGCCAACCACATGCAATTGGCTCAAGAGACCGTTGAATACATTGAAGTGTTCTTGCAGGTTGTCACCTTCCTGCATCTTCAGCGCATAGAGGCGCTGTTTCAGCAACAATCTTGTCATCACGGATTTTGCCAAGTACAGTCGCTCAAGCTTTTCCCAAAACCCAACTGTCGTCTCTTAAGTCCCGATGTTGAAGAGCACCTGGTCAGCAACACACATCCTGATTGTGCTCGTGGCCTTTTCATCAAGATCCTTCCATTCCTCATCTTTCACCGCCGTGGATAATTTGTCGCGCCCCCGCAAGACTTGAATCAAACCTTGTTGAACCAACATATCCTTGACTCGAATCTGCCATAGGCTAAAATTCTCACTACCATCGAACTTCTCCACTGAAAATCTATCCAAAACTGCGTTCTTCCCTGCCATGACTGTCCCCGACAAACTAGAAGACCTGATTTGTTCAAAGGTCGGATCTGAAAGAGTAGGAAGAGGACCTAGTCGTTCACCACCGCAGTCAAACCCTTCCTAGAACGTCCAATCACGGTCGTCTACCGAACCTCCCTCTGATACCACTTGATGGGATAACCAATAATTACAAGAGAAATCACGAACACAGACAATGCCAATTTATAATATAATTTATAAATCAATTACAATGAAGAAACAAGTGAAGAAATAACCGTCCGGTGAAATGCACGCGGATGGGCCGGACATGCACGATCCGCAGGAAATGGAAGATCTGGGACTGCAATCCGACTAACGGACGCACAAGGTTCACCGAACCTTCAACGTCAACTTCCGACGTTCAACCGCAACCACCGCCGCCACCGGAGAGAAACTCCAAGTTCGGACCCGGACCTTGCCACAAATGTGTAGCCCGCCCTCAACGCAAACTTTTCCTCTCCACAACCTCCACAAACAGCCGGGTTAAAACAGCCCCGTCTCCGCCTTCCTTTCACAGCAACGACCGACTGGACTCGGACGGCGACGGCGACGGCGGGCTGCCCTCCTCTTTACGTCATTGACGGCAAACACCGGCGGCTGCCTTCCTCCAGCGGCGACTCCGGCAAGAGATCCCAAGGCAGCAGCCTCCTGTACCAAGCCGAGAGAGAGAGAGAGCGGTTGCGGTTGGAGAGCGGGTGGTGGGCTGCGATTTTTAATGCAGGGAGGGGGGTTGCGGTTACCATTCATGGGAGAGAGAGAGAAAGGAATATAATAATGGGTATATTATATTTCCATTACCACCTCCCAATTAAAATCACCGGGCCACAATCCAAATTAAAACCTGTTTAATTTGGACAGATTTGAAAAACAGTTTTTTTAATTTGGACAGTTTTCAAGACAGCACAAAAAAGATTGCAACCTCAAATACTGTGTTGCAACCTGTTTTTACTCCTAATGCACCCGGTCCATTTGAACCGGGTATGAGCCAACCCAACAATTTGTTTTTACAGCCGAGGGCAATTTCCATAAATCTGCGCCAAGGTGTGTAGTTGGAAGTGTTGGTTTGGTTCGGATCCAATTTGGCACGTATCCGATTTGGCTAGTATTTGAATCGGACATTATTTTCCTTTGAATGGATTCTGCATATTCCAAAGTAGAAGGAAATAATGTCCGATTCAAATACTAGCCAAATCGGATACGTGCCAAATTGGATCTGAACCAAACCAACAATCACCACCTTGGTTCGGGATCCGGAGCCACCACCTGCACAAAGCACTCCCTGCATAGCACCATCTGCACCAGGCATCAGCTGCGCGAAGCAACACTGCACGTAGCACCAGTCTACACGAAGCACCACCTCAAGAATATGAGGCGTCAGCCGACCTGCTCCAGTCGACTCATCCCTGCTCGGGCTCAACCTCTGAATGTCGACGCAACTGGATCGCTGAATCTGACTCGCCTAGTCAGACTACCAGAAGGGCGATCCACTACACTACCTCGAACATCAACTCTGTCAGCCGCAGAAATCATGGGCACACCACCTCGCATCGTGGTCCCCATCAGCCGGTACAGACTACCGCACTGCATAGCTCGCATGAGCACGGTGCGTCCTCGCGTCACCATCAGAACTCCACCTCTCGCTGCAAAACTGCATCCTCTGGAGTCTAGTCTACCCAGCGATATCAAATTCCTGCGTAGCTTAGGTACCAGGTGTACCCGCTCAAGCCTACGCACTGCTCCATCCTGCATCCTGATGTCCACCGTCCCTGTCCCCGTGACCTCACAAGCTGAGCCGTCACCCAGAAAGACCGACCTAGTCGTCACCTCCAGTGAACTGAACATCCCTGCATCTGAGCAAATGTGCTGCGAAGCACCAGAATCCAATATCCAGCTATCCGAGTCACATGGACTCTCAGTGATGAGGAGAGATACATCACTATCATCTGTCGTAGCTACCGCCGCCTTGCCCGCACCCTGGACGTCCCCAGAAAACTGCGCACACTGCGGACAATTTCTCCTGATATGGCCACTCTGTCTGCAATGGTAGCACGTCACTGCCTTCCTCGATGCGGATCTGGCCCGTGCACTTCCAGATCCCTTCTCGAACTGCCTCCCTCGTCGTCCTCCTACTGCCAAAGCATGCTCACCCTCAGGAGCGGGGTCTGACAGCATCTGACTGGACAGTAACGCAGACGTAATCTGCTCCATGTCTACTGTATCCTTCTCATACAGCAGGGTGGTCTGCATGTGCTTATACGACGCCGAGAGCGAGGTAAGAAGCAATAAGGCTTTGTCTTCTTCCTCCACCTTCACACCAACCACATGCAAAAATATTTCATTTTATTTTCCTTTGAATGGATTCTGCATATTCCAAAATGAAAGGAAATAATGTCCGATTCAAATACTAGCCAAATCGGATACGTGCCAAATTGGTGGATAATCAATGGATTCTGCTCTGATACCAATTGTTGGTTTGGTTCAGATCCAATTTGGCACGTATCCGATTTGGCTAGTATTTGAATCAGACATTATTTCCTTCCACTTTGGAATATGCAGAATCCATTCAAAGGAAAATAAAATGAAATATGTTTCCTTTGATTGGCCTTCACCTGTGATGCTAAATAGGGAGGCAATGAAGAATTTCCAATTTTACTGTGTCTTACCTATAAAGCATGAAATGATTGTTGCCCCTATTGGTGGATAAATAGTGCCGCTTGTTGCTATCAAAGGATGAATAACCGCCTGTAGCTTTGGTGGAGGAGCCGCCTTGGAGATAGGAGATCCGTCTCTCTCTAGTTGCCGCCGGGCGTGTCAGAGTTTGTCGTCGGCGTTGCAGTGATCGTTCTTTGGAGTGAGAGGCGTGGTGTCGACGACGTGCGCGTGTGCAGTTAGCCTCGACGGAGGTTTCTTTCCGGTGGTGGGGTTGTTCTCCTGTGGCGGCGTTGTTCTCCGGTGGTGGTGCGGTTGAACGTCGGTCTACGACGTTGAAGGTTCGGTGAACCTTGTGCGTCCGCAAGGCGGATTGCAGTCCAGATCTCAGATTCTTGCTGCGGATCGTACGTGTCCGGTGCACCCTCGGCGTATTCACCGGACGGTCATTTTTCTCCTGTCTCCTGTATTTGATTTATATTTTCATTATAATAAATTTATTGTCGTTTTGTGTTCTTGTTACTGCATTATTATTATAGTTGTGCCTGTGAATTGTACCGGATTTTACAACAGGAAGTCCCTTCTAAGACATGGGTAACAAGCAACATGCCTGGTGTATCAGAGTTCTGTAAAAACAGTGAACAAGAAAGAAGATTTCTTGAAACTGTTGGAATTCCGTCATTGTCAATCTCCGCAGCGTTTAGGTCGTCGAATTCCATTGATGAAGACGAAGGCGAAGATCGGAGTGAAAAGGAGATAGTGATCGGTGAATTCAATAAGGACAAGAACGGCGATGAACGGGAATCGTCACCGCTCTGATACCATGAGGAAAAAGAAAAATAGGGAGGGGGCCTTTTGCTTTATTCAAAACAAAGTTCGAAAAATACATTTCAGACTATAATCCCGTATATCAGGATTTACATTTACAAGCAATCGCTCTAACAAAAAAGAGTAAATTACTAACAGAAAAGAGTAAAGTATTAAGATATCCTTCATTATTTACATAAAATACAATCTAACATTTCTTCATATACCCTTTATTTGCAGGTTAGTGTCCTAAATGACGAGCTTCCGGTGGAACTAGGCCAGCCCCAAAACCTCAAGTCAATGGATCTCTCCAACGTACAACATGTTCGTGGGCGAGATACGTACATCTATTTCATAATGCTCCCTAGGAAGTTCATATTAAAATAATGAGAATGAAGCCCACTTTTATATATTTTAGTGTTTATTTTTAAATATCAATGATTATTATGGGCAATATTAAAATATCCTTCACTATTTATCTTAATTGTATATCATCATCAAATTTTTAGCTCACTAGCTCCCTCCTCCGCCGGGACTAGAAGGGCTAGTCGGTATGAGAAGGGTAGTTAGCGGTGGGAGTTGTTGTGTTGAAAAAAAAAAGTTATTGGATCAAATTTTTCAAGAATTTTTTGTTTGATTATTACGAGTATGATGGTGTTGACGGTTCTACGATCTGATTATCGGAACGCAAGCAATAAACTTCAAAAGATCAATTTAGGTGAAATTGGATTCAATCGTCATCAAAACTCCAGAAAAATTTACGATTGAGTTTTTCTCGTGTGCTTTTTCGAGAGGATTCAAACATTACTTTCAAATTCGAATTTTATCAAGCGATTGTGGAGAAATCGACGTATAAAATTTGAATTCCGTAAAAATCAAGAAAACCATATTTTTAATGAGAATTTGTGCTCGAGCACATGTTACATCCTGGACATGTAAGCTCTTGTTAACAAGGCGGAAACAACAAATGTCATTCAAGAACTTTTCTAGTTACACATAAAAGACCAAGAAATTGCATTTTTTTCATTCAAATTCCGATTTATGCAATCAATTCATAGTTGTTTTGATGTTCTGAGTCAAACAACTGTTTCTGTTTCTAAAATTCTCGCTGGTTCACGCCGAAATTGCATATTTTTTTTTCATTTGAGTTCCGATTTTGGCAAATAATGTATCTATTTTTACGTATTCCGACATTTTGAGGCTAAATGCAAACTTGGTTTCCTAAAATTTTTTGTTTGGTATTTTAATAATCACTTTTATGTTTACTTTTTAAAATAGTTTTTCAATATTGCGATCATGCCCAGTGGCTCATGATCATCATATCGTTACTATTGAACGCTAAGGGCCTGTTTGGGAGGACTTTCTAGCTCCTTTTCATTTTCTAGAAAACGCCACCGCACATAATAAATTGTTTGGAATGTCTACCGGTGGGAAAAACTATCACCAAAAACTCCTTTTTCTCATCTATTTGAAAAGTCACTAGCCTCCTACTTTTCAACTTTTTGAAAAGTAATTTCTCATCTCGATACACAGTTGATGCTATGAAAACATTTTACTCCTCTGGATCCAGTTCGACAACACTGCGAAAACACTAGTCTTTCTCTAGATGAATATTTCGCTCGGGCAAGATTTTTTCGCACGGGCGATTTTTTCGCACTAACGCGATTTTTCGCCCGGACGCGAAATTTTGGCCCGGGCGCGGAATTTTTCGCCCGTGCGCGAATTTTTCTCCCGGGCGCGAATTTTCTGTCGGGGCGCGAATTTTTGGCCCGGTCACGAATTTTTCGCCCAGACACGAATATTTCGCCCTGGCGCGGAATTTTTCGGCCGGGCGCGAAATTTTTCGCCCGGGTGACATTCTTTCGCCCTTGCGCGAATTTTCCACCCGGGCGTAAATTTTTTCATCCGGGCGCAAATTTTTTTTCCCGGCGCGAATATTTTGCCCGGGCGCAAATTTTTTGTCGGGGCGCGAATTTTTGGCCCGGTCGCTAATTTTTTGCCCGGACGCGAATATTTCGTCCGGGCGCGAATTTTTCGCCCGGACGCGGAATTTTTTGCCCGGGCGACATTCTTTCGCCCGGACGCGAATTTTTCGCCCGGGAAACATTCTTTCGCCCGGGCGCGAATTTTTCGCCCGGGCGACATTCTTTCGCCCGGGCAACATTCTTTCGCCCGGGCAACATTCTTTCGCCTGGGCGCGAATTTTTCACCCGGGCGCAAATTTTTTCACCCGGGTGCGAATTTTTTCTCCTGGCGCGAATTTTTCGCCCGGGCGCGAATTTTTCGCACAGACGCTGTTTTTTCGCCCGATTGAGCATTATTCGCCCGGGAGCAGTTTTTTCCCCGGGGGCGGTTTTTTCGCCCGGGAGCGAATTTTTTCCTCCGGACGAAGTTTTTTCGCTCAAGCGCAGTTTTTTCGCCCGATCACAATTTTTTCACCCGTGCACGATGTTTTCGCCCGGGAGCGAAATTTTCGCCCGGGTGCGAAATTTTCGCCCGGGCGCGATTTTCGCCCGGACGCGATTTTTTCGCCCGGGCGCGATTTTTTTCTCCCGGGCGCGATTTTTTCGCTCGGACGCGATTTTTTCGCCCGGACGCGATTTTTTCGCCCGGACGCGGTTTTTTCGTCCCGGGCGCGATTTTTTTCTCCCGGGCGCGATTTTTTCGCCCGGACGCGATTTTTTCGTCCGGACCCGATTTTTTCGTCCGGACGCGGTTTTTTTCTCCCGGGCGCGATTTTTTCGCCCGGACGCGATTTTTTCGCCCGGACGCGATTTTTTCGCCCGCACGCGATTTTTTCGCCCGGACGCGATTTTTTCGCCCGGACGCGATTTTTTTCTCCCGGGCGCGATTTTTTCGCCCGGACGCGAATTTTTCGCCCGGACGCGATTTTTTCGCCCGGACGCGATTTTTTCGCCCGGACGCGAATTTTTCGCCCGGACGCGATTTTTTCGCCCGGGCGCGATTTTTTTTCTCCCGGGAGCGATTTTTTCGCCCGGACGCGATTTTTTCGCCCGGACGCGGTTTTTTTCTCCCGGGCGCGATTTTTTTCGCCCGGACGCGATTTTTTCGCCCGGGCGCGATTTTTTTCTCCCGGGCGCGATTTTTTCGCCCGGACGCGATTTTTTGCCCGGACGCAATTTTTTCGCCCGGACGCGATTTTTTCGCCCGGACGCAATTTTTTCGCCCGGGCGCGATTTTTTTCTCGGGCGCGATTTTTTCGCCCGGACGCGATTTTTTCGCCCGGACGCGGAAATTTTTGCCCGGACGCGGTTTTTTCGCCCGGGCGCGATTTTTTTCTCCCGGGCGCGATTTTTTTGATCGAGAGCGGTTTTTCGCCCGGGCATTATTTTTTTCGCCCGGGAGCGAATTTTTTGCCTCGACGTGATTTTTTACCCGTTCGTGGTTTTTTTGCCCGATCATGTATTTTTTTCGCTTGTAAGCTATTTTTTCCGCTTGAATGCAATTTTTTTCGCTTTCGGGTGGAAATATCGCGTCCGTGCGAAAAATTCTCGTCCGTGCAAAAAATTCGCGCCCAGGCGAAATTTTCCCGCCTAGTCGAAAAATTAGTGTCCGTCCGAAAAATTCGCGCCCGACCGAAAAATTTGCCATCATCCGAAAAATTCGTGCTCGTCCGGAAAATTCGCGCCCGTTCAAAAATTTCGCGTCCGTCCGAAAAATTGGCACCCGACTGAAAATATAGGTCTCGACCGAAAAATTGGCGCCCAGGCGAAAATATCGTGCCCGGGCGAAAAATTTACGCCTGGGCGAGAAAAACCGCCACCCGGCGAAATATTCACTCCCGGGCGAAAAAAACCTACCCCGGCGAAATAATTGCGTCTTTTCTCCCGGACGCGCATTTTTAATAAAAAAAGTTACCGCAACGGAGATTTGTCAAACGGTTTATAAAGTTTTTCTCCTTTTTGAAAAACTCTGCAAAAGAAGTTCACCCAAACAGTTCTCCTTTTCTAATAGACATTTTTTAAAAGCTCCTTTTTCTACCATCATTTTGTCACCACTCCTTCTTCTTTCTGAAAAGCCTTCCCAAACAGGCCCTAAATGTGATTAAATTTTTAGTATATTAGAACACATGTTCGGGCATGCTTGTGAATAATCCGCTCTTGCTTCTCGTGTTCGCATTGTTCCCTAGAGCGCTCTCGTGTGTGTGGTGTTGAAATATTTCAAATATATATTCTCAAAATAATATATATTTTACGTTTTTGAAAACTATTAATATTATAATATGATATCTTGAAAGTAAGATTATAAATAAAACTTTTAAGTAAAGAGATTATTTTTTTTTTAAAGCAGAATAATGTTTAGTTTATAATTGAGTCTGGATAAGATGTGTCATGATCACTGCTTTAAAAAAGTTGCATCACCCTCCAACAGAACTCTCACCATGTTCTTCGCTCCTCAAAGATACAACACCCGCGATTAGATTCTGAAAACTTTGATGTGCACAAACGCTCTCTCAACTGATCCCCCTTTCTTCCTTAATTATTGTTAGGTTTTTGCCTCCATTAACTCCTCAAGCCCGTACCAAACCTCCGGTCGCGCAAGGAAATTAAAAGGGATAATTTCGGCGATTATTAAAATCTGGCAGGAAGTTGCAACCTCGAAAAGGCAAGTTGCAACCTCGAAAAGGCAAGTTGCAACCTCCTGAGTTCTGTCTTTTTTTTTCATTCAGATTTTCTGAATAGGCAATATATATATATATATATATATATATATATATATATATATATATATATATATATATTTATATATATTTCAGGTTTGATTCCCCTATAACTTTCGATAGATCCTTTTGGCTCTCCCGTACCCTAGCCGACTCTCTCTCTCTTTGCGTCTCTCTCTCTCTCTCTTTGCGCCTCTCTCTCTCTTTGCGTCTCTCTCTCTCTCTCTCTCTCTCTCTCTCTCTCTCTCGTTGTCTCTCACGAAGGAGAGCGTCGCCGTTGCTGTGTATAGGGGCTGCCGCCGCCGCTACTGATGTGTGGAGGGGCTGCCGCCGCCGCTACTGCCGTATGGAGGGGCTGCCGCCGCCACTACTGCTGTGTGGAAGGGCTGCTGCCGCCGCCGCTTGGTTTGTGGAGGAAGGGCCGCCACCGTCGTCGTGTGAAGACGCCACTGCCGCTGTGCCGAGATTGGGAAAGGGGTGGCTGTCTGCTGCCATTTGGGAGGAGACGTTGTCGGAGTTTGGGTTGCCGCCGTGCTTGACCTTGAGGGACATCCTCTTTCTTTGGCCGTTTTGCCGCAAGGTATCCGGGAGTCACTTTTTATCTCATTTTGTATAGGGGTAATTTAACCTCATTTGTAACACTGTGTATTTTGTGTTGAATGAGATTGTGACTGCCATTTCCGCCCGTGGACGTACCCATTCAGCGGGAACCACGTTATTCTGGTGTTCCTTTTGTGCCTTTGTGTTTTCTATTATTATTACTTGTGCTAGCATCAGGTATTCTGCACTTCAGCACCGCTTCGAATCCCAACAAGTGGTATCCGAGGGAGGTTCCGGGCTGACACCTTTGTTTAAAGGACGAGTTGTTTCCGATCTCGAGTGTACACCTAGGTGCGGTAGTTTACGACCGTTGGTCCGCTGGCTATCCCCCTTGGTTGTGCACTGCTGAGGTCGCCAACTCAAGTTTTGTGTTCCGTGCAGTTTCTGCGTTCCGTTCTCGATGGCTTCGTCTATTCCTGATGTTGTGGCCAAGTTTGACGGGAAACAAAACTTTGGTCTATGGCAGGTCAAAGTTCGTGCACTACTTATAAAAGAAGGCTTACACCGTGCCCTACTGGGCAAGACCAGTAAGGATGTTGAGGTTTCTGATCGTATGTGGGAGGACCTGGATCTCAAAGCGTTGTCCACCATACAGCTTTGCTTACATGATGACGTGCTATATGGAGTTCTTTCAGAGATGACGGCCTCTGGCATTTGGGCAAAGTTGGAGAGTACCTATATGACAAAGTCTCTCCCCAACCGGATCTACCTCAAGCAGCACCTGTACAAGTTTAGCATGAAGGAGGGATCCTCTATTCATGACCACCTGAACAGTTCTAACAAACTGTTATCGGAGTGTTTCAGCATGGATATTCAGGTGGATGAAGAGGACAAAGCAGTGATCCTTTTGAACTCTCTTCCAAAGCTCTATGAGAGCATGGTTACCACCCTTACCTACAGTAAGGACGTCTTGGACTTGGAAGAGGTGACTGCGGCCCTACTCTCAGATTACATCCGGAAGCGGTCTTCAGGTTCTCATGTTACTGAAGACTCCGTTCTATACTCTCGGGGTCATTCTGGTTCTGATAGAGGGGGCAAGTCTAAGTCAAAGGGCAGTTCAGATTTATACTGCAAATACTGCAAGAAGAAGGGTCATGTGATCAAGGACTGTTGGAAACTTCAGAACAAAGAAAAAGGGAAGAGCACTGGTGATGAAAAGGGGAAGTCTGACATATCCCTGTGCTTTGAGGATGTGGGGGATAACCTCATCTAGGTCATCCTTCTCTCTGCTCTTCTACTTTCCGCTTATATGTTCGTGCTTCCTATTCCGTTTGTTCCATATGTTGCTTACTTTCCTTTCCCCTCATTATGTTCATGTTATTCCTGTTATTTTTTTTATAACCTGTCTTTGGGTTATTTATTCCGGTCATTACTCCGTTGTATGAATGCTTTTGTTTCACCCTAGTACCTAAGCTCTTTCATTGTTACTCTTTTGTCACATGAGCTTAGTGTGTGTGTCTAATCAACATTTCCTGATTAGCTCGTATAGGGGTTCCCTTTATCCTGTTGAGATCAGTTTTAGTTTGCATTCAATTGTTGATGTGTTTGCATTCATCATTTCTCTCCCCGCGCACATCATTTCTGGAGTCTGTGATATTTCCTTTGCTTTGGGAGACCACCGCTGGAGGTGGAGCAGTTAGACCTTTGCTTCAGGTGGAGCATTTCTGGAGTAGTCAGGTCAGTGCAGTTTGTGCACTACTCAGTTTGAAGGAGTTCCCTTTATCTGCCCTTGGCGGGAGCAGATTCAGTTGATGCAATTTGCATCGTTCTTGGTGGCAACTTGGTTGGTTGGAGTTATTTCGGCAGGTGGAGTTTGTTAGGTTTTTGCCTCCATTAACTCCCCAAGCCCGTACCAAACCTCCGGGCGCGCAAGGGAATTAAAAGGGAGAATTTCGGCGATTATTAAAATCTGGCAGGAAGTTGCAACCTCGAAAAGGCAGGTTGCAACCTCCTGAGTTCTGTCTTTTTTTTCATTCAGATTTTCTGAATAGGCAATATATATATATATTTCAGGTTTGATTCCCCTATAACTTCCGATAGATCCTTTTGACTCTCCCGTACCCTAGCCGACTCTCTCTCTCTTTGCGTCTCTCTCTCTCTCTGTTTCTCTTTGTCTCTCTCTCTCTCTCGTTGTCTCTCACGAAGGAGAGCGCCGTCGCTGCTGTGTATAGGGGCTGCCGCCGCCGCTACTGATGTGTGGAGGGGCTGCCGCCGCCGCTACTACTGTGTGGAGGGGCTGCCGCCGCCGCTACTGCTGTGCGGAAGGGCTGCCGCCGCCGCTTGGTTTGTGGAGGAAGGGCCGCCGCCGTCGTCGTGTGAAGACGCCACTGCCGCTGTGCCGAGATTGGGAAAGGGGCGGCTGTCTGCTGCCATTTGGGAGGAGACGCCGTCGTCGGAGAGACGCCGTCGGAGTTTGGGTTGCCGCCGTGCTTGGCCTTGAGGGACATCCTCTTTCTTTGGCCGTTTTGCCGCAAGGTATCCGAGAGTCACTTTTTATCTCATTTTGTATAGGGGTAATTTAACCCCATTTGTAACACTGTGTATTTTGTGTTGAATGAGATTGTGACTGCCATTTCCGCCCGTGAACGTACCCATTCAGCGGGAACCACGTTATTCTGGTGTTCCTTTTGTGCCTTTGTGTTTTCTATTATTATTACTTGTGCTAGCATCAGGTATTCTGCACTTCAGCACCGCTTCGGATCCCAACAAATATTATATCATAATTATTCGAGCATATTTAAAAGATCAATAAGAATTTCTCCTCCCCACATACATTCTCTCCCTCTGTTTCTTTTCAATCCACCGCTCTCTCGTGTAAAGATCAAACTTATTCAAAGATCATGAAAAGAACATAATTTAATGTAGTTTAGACTTTAGACTTTATATATAATTTGAATTATTTGTTTTGATTCTATTTTATCTCATACTTCACACCATAAAAACAAACTGCAATGCAATAGCATACAATTTCCAAATGAAAGAGAAAATATTGTTCCCACAGACCTTATAAATAGTATTACTGCTTTATTACTTTTTCCTTAATGAAAACTGAAGAAATCCATGAGGGGATCATACACAAGCTTGTTGGCATTAACGGCCATGATGAAATCAGCGTGGGCGTAGCTCTCCACTAAATGAACGGTCAGATCATTCCCATCATGACCATGTAGGACTCCTAGCAATTGCGTGACATCGCCGACATCCGACAGCACATCGTCCTTTCCGTAGCCCAGAAAGACCGGAAAATCATTCGGAATGCTCGCCATGTCGTACACGGGCGGCGTGGGCCGGCCGTAGTGAGCCAAATTCTTGACTAAATTGTCGTAGTCGTATTTCGAAATTACACCCCTTCTCATTGCTGCCCACAATTGTATGGAATTAATATTAATTAGCTAGCTGTAAGATTCAAATGTTACTTGTGAATGTTAGGGAGACTAAAAGATAAGTAAACAACTTGAATATAAGCTTTTCTTATTCACTATTTTGAGATAAGTTATATTGTCTCGGATTCACAGTCGGGGTTGTTGAGTGCGGCAGATGGATGATGAGGGCTATTTGGAGAGCCTCTAATCAAAGGTCGGGGGTTCGAGGCTCCGCGACAACAACCCGTCATTATGAGACAAGTAATGAAGAGCGGTTGGGCTGCAGCCCTCTAAGGGGGTGTAAGGAAGACAGCCCGAATACCTTGCGACTTGCGAGGTGGGTTGAACCGCCGCACTCACCTTCTAACAAGGATCGCATGGGCCCCGGCCATGCAGTCTCTTAGAGTCTTAGTATATATTTTTTCTTAAAAATCTACTTTTTGGTAGGAATTATGGGAGAGGGTGATATTTTTTAAAAATATATATATTAATGTGTTTTATTTGGAATAAAAAGATTTGTGGACGTACTCTGAGCAATGTGAACCATGTTCTTGGTTGAAGTTGACTGAGGCTCATGGTCCAATAGCTCTTGAACCGTTGATGAGTTGAGGCAGCAATTTTTTCCTGTCGATCAAGCCGTGGATTTAAAATATAAAATTATACAAAATTAATATATTTAAATAAACGAAACAAAATTATTTTTTATACACATAAAATTGTAAAAACCCATTTAAAATATTTAGAAACTACCCGTGAACACCGTCAGCAAATCGTAGCAATCGAATCCCGTGTCCTTGCATATTCTCTCTACAAGTTTTTTCACCTCCGTTCTGTAACAAAAGAAGGGAATGAGAAAAGAACTAGACCGAATCGAGAACGACCCGGCCCAGCTGAACCGGTAGAAATCAATGACTTTGGAGTAGTATATAATAATTCTTAATATTATTTTTATAAGAAAATACAAGAAAAAATGGTATATATTGAATTGTTACCCAGATGGATTTAGACGAGCAATGCCCAGCCAGTATAGTTCCTGCAAATTGATTAACGAGTTGATAAATCCGATGCTCTCTCATTCTAAATACACTATTATTATTTTATTATTATTACCGTAATATATCTATACTATGTTAAAATAGAAAAAAACCAGCATGTATTTTCCGATTTTACTCCTATTTATTAGCAATTTTATAAGTATTTAAAATTTGTATTTTTTTCTTTTATTTTAAAAATAAGTTCTCTTCGTGCCGCTCACAAACCCTTGTGCACACGACAAAAATGAGTGACGGAAGGAGTATAACGTTCGAGGGTTTGTGAGCGACGGGTACATCGTCATGTCAGGCCAATACCGTGACCAAAATAATATCGAGCGGGGCACTGCCCCCCCCCCCAATGCACTATCACAGTTGAGTTACTGTCGCGGTTGGTCGTAGGACGGAGCCCCGTGCTTGTCACTCATTATCAATGATATATAAAACATAATTATAGTTTATAATATTGAGTTACAGGCATGGGGTTCCACCCTTATGGCCAATCGTGACAGTACCTCAGCTAGTCAGCTACAACACTGCACGGGGGTACTCGTGCCATGCGCGATATTATCTCAGCTACGAAATTGTCCTGTCGTGACGGCGCTCCCGCCGCTCGCAAACCGCTGAATTTTATGCCTCACCCTCACATAATTTTGCGATGTATACGCGAGGTTTGCGAGCGGCTGGGAGACAGTTTTTTTTTCTTACAAACACTTACTTCTAAGAGATAAATTCTGGCAGCCCCCTGAAGGAAGAGTGAGGGGATGTGATTAACATAAGCAATTGGACTGAGCAAAGCAGCCGACCTTATCATGTTAATTAGCTTCTGCTCGCTGAACGATGCAAGGGCAATCAAAGTTCCCTGAAAATTAACCAGATTAATTATGGTGCGGATTAGTGATTAATTAACTTTTAAAATATTATTAATTAATTGACTAATTAATATGTGATTAATTATCACCAGAGAATGCCCAACGTAGTGAAGTTTGCGGTGTCCTGATTGCTGGTACGCATAGCCAACCACCGCAGGAAGATCATAGGCAGCCAGTTCATCCCATGACCAATCCCAATAAGCCTGCATAAATTAAATTAAATAAAAATCAAATAAAATATTCATGAAATTTATATAAATTACTAAACACCGGCAACTTGTTTAGGCTCTATTTGTTTGGGCGTTTCGCTATTCCGTTTTGGGCAATCGCCGCTGGAAGAAGGGTAAACAAATGAACCTCCGGCGGCGTTTGCTCCGTTTCCACCCGCACGCCTTGAGAAACGCCCCAAAAAATTCCGTTTGGAGCAGTCATCTCCCCCCTCCGGTTCGAACACTCCGTTTCCACCTGCCGGATCGACCCGCCACCGCCGAACCAAATGAAGCCTTAAACGGTGTGGGACTATAGATTGTTAATTAAATTTGATTGCAAAATCATAGACTATATAACGTTACATAATTAAGTTGAGATGACTTTGATATAATTATTAGAAGAGAAATGTTGAGTGCGGCACGTGGAATGCACGGTGATGTCCGAGCGTATGTTGTGACTCACTAAAAGGGACAGTTTAGTCTCACACCGCCTAGCGTGCTTGTTGTTCCTGAGTGTATAAGCGGGGTAGTCAGTCTTCCCCTAACCGTGTGATTTTGGGGAGTGATGCCACAATGTTTTACATGGTAATAGGGCAGGGGGTGTTGAGTGCGCCACGTGGAATGGACGGTGATGTCCGAACGTGTGTTGCGACTCGCTCAAAGGGACTGTTTAGCCCCACACCGCCTAGCGTGCTCGTTGGTCCTGGGTGTATAAGCGGGGTGGTCACTCCTCCACTAACCGTGTGGTTTTGGGGAGTGACGTCACAATGCTTTACATGATATCAGAGCAGGGGGGAACGTGGCGAGGGGGGTTGTTGAGTGCGCCACGTGGAATGGACCATGTCCGGGCGTGTGTCGCGACTCGCTAAAAGGGATGGTTTAGTCTCACACCGCCTTGCGTGCTCATTGGTCCTAAGTGTATAGACACGGTGGTCATTCCTCCCCTAACCGCGTGATTTTGGAGAGTGACACCGCAATGCTTTACAAGAAATGTGTGTACGAGAGAGATATTTAGAATTCGTCTGGCACAGCGGTAACATTCGTGAATGCGGTGATTACGAACCGTCGTTCGTGAATGCTAGACCTCACACATTCATGACGATGGTAGTGTTTTTGTTCAAACTCATCTGAGCAAAAACACCGTGTCAGACGGACGACGGCCGCCAAAACGTGCCTAAAAAATTAAGGACCCCTAGAGAGAGAGATCTGAGTGGTGAACAAACCGGATCATCTGAGGAGAGAGAAGTATGGCCTAAGCTGTATATAGTTCCTCTGCTGTTGGCGATCCATACATCATAGCCGTTGTCAGCAAGAATGTATCCTAAAGACTCGCTGGGCGAGTTCACCAACCATGTGAATCCATCCTGCCATTTATTTCTTCAACATTTTAGATGTATTATTTTGCATTCCATCTCTTTATTAAATAATATATCTGGAGCAATAAATTAATGAAAAATTACAGAAATTATATATATCACTTCAAAGCCCTGTAAGTGCAGTAAATTTTTTGGTATTTATTACTGTTTTGTGCACGATCAAATCCGATCGTATAATCATTGATTTCAACGGCTGAGGTCTTCCGTTAAAAAATATGATCGTATTTTCTCTAATACGATCTATTGAAAAGTGATCAAGCACCGTTGATTTCGTGATCTTATGACCGGATTTTCTCCCGCAGGTACAACAGATACGTATACGTACCAAAAAAATTCTGATAGGCGCAAGGGGTCGAAAACGACTGGACGGCTGATTACTATGAGTGTATAAAAGCTAGAGAAAATTATATTAATAATTGATATTGCATATTTAAATTAGAATTAAACCAACCATACAATATGACATTAAGGGACATTCAAAAAATGTAGGGTACAAACACACACCACAAAAAGGCCATGTTGTAGCAGAACAGGCCCTTTATTGCCTCCAGACGAAGAACCACGCCGGCCACCAGCTGGAAGTCTTTGTAAGCTAAGAATGTAACCATCTTTTGTTGTTACCTATACAATGCAATATTTCATGTTACTATGAATTAGTTAATTGACTATGCAAAATACATATGCGCACCCACACACACATAAATTTATACATGTATTAATTTGTCGTCCCTATTCCCATCACCGTCGGCCATCATTTGCGGCCCCATCCCCTCTTCCTCACCATCTTCTTCATCATCTCTCCGGCCCTCGGATCTCTCGCACTCCAACTCCATCTCATATGAACACGTGTAGAATGTATGTAGAATGAAAATGAGAGAGAATTAGGTTTCATTTAGTGCGGCTTATTTGCTCCTGTGAGTTTGGTCAAAAATATCATTATCATAGAATGTATGTTTGGAATGACAATTAAAAGTCATGAATGCTACAAAGAAAATAAATTAGTTTTGAACATAAAATGCATGGAATTTTTGAGATGATGTCTGACATTCATGAACGATGGTTCATGACCACCACGTTCACGACCGCCAACCACTACTGTGACAAACTAAGCCTTAATTTCCCCTCATGCATGCACATATAATATTTAATATGACCAACCTTTCTAAATATTTGCCGCTGTTCATTTAGTTGATGCAACAAATTAACAGGTTTCACACACACACACGAGCATCTTCGCACGGACTACGTATGTGCTCGATGCTTTCGAGAGCCATTCGGCCGCATCCAGGCGGGTTTCGCCCGCCCCTGCACAGGCTTTGCTCGTGATTGATGCTTCGGGCAGTCTTCGACCGCATAGAAGCGGGTTTAGCCCGCTTCCACGCAATCTACCAGCTCGACACCACACCCGCCACTAGCGGCCCCCCAGAGTGTGTATGCAAAATCAAACAACAACCATAGGGTTCCATAAATAGAATAAAGGATGAAAAATGAAATGAGCTTCAATCCAAAAAGTCTACTTTTGTGAAAATGTTGGCTTAGTATTTGACATAAATGGACTTACATGAGTTATACACAAAGTATTGTTGCATAAAATGTATTTTATAAGATATTATTTTACAAAAAAATCTATACCTAGATATATAACATAGATATATATATATAGGACATGATATTATTATACAAAAACTCTATATATAGATGTCTTAGAGCTTCGAGCACGGACATATCCCGTGTAGAGCCGGTCAAAGCTCGTCAGGATGCGGTTGAAGACCGCCCAAGAGCATCGAGTACGGGCGTAGCCCGTGCGCAGATACTCGTATATTATTTTAAAATTATTCAGATTTTTTATTAAATTATTATTACTTTAAAATTATTATATATTATTTTAAAATTATTCAAATTTTTTATTAAATTATTATTACTTTAAAATTATTATATATTATTTTAAAATGATTCGGATTTTTTATTATATATTTTTATTAATTTTATTTTTTTATTAACTTTTTTTATAAATTAATTTTATTTATTTTAATATACCTAGAGTCGTTTATTTTTTAAATTAACCATGTCGCTCCTCCACATACCGCCCTCTCTGCCTATTTTTTCTGCCTCCTCCGCCACCGCCATCGCCTCCAAAGTCCTAGCCAAACCCACCTCCACCTCTACCTCCGTTCAGGGCTTCCACAGCTCGGTAGCCGTTGCCGCCTCTTTCCACCGCGTCCTCTGCCACCGCTTCCCAGCCTTCTACCGCCACTTAGCTCTCTACCTCCTGTCCACCCCACCAGTCCCCCTGGCGCGCTCTTCTTCGGCCCTGGCCCCGACCGTCTCTTCCCCGCCATGGATGAAGCTCTCTCTAGCTCTCTCTCTCTCTCTCTGGGCCTCCGATGTTGAGTTGGTTTGATTTTTCAAACCCACGTGATTTATACTTCCACCTACCGGTCGCCGATGTTGACTCTTCAAGCCGCTCATGTGTTTCATATGCTAGGAAGCTTTTTGGAAATAAGCAAAGACATGTGAAATGATCTTATAAAAGGAGAGGAAGACAAGCTATGAAGACACGCTAGAAAACAAATCAAAAAGTGGTAAAACCTTGAAGAGGAGAGAGGTAGTGCACGACTGGAGACAACAGTAGGCGTCGATATCTGATTGTGGGTTGCATCGACAACGAAGAGCGAAAGCGTACGGGTAGCGGCAAGGCATCTGATTCGCGAGTTGTGGAATGGTGTGTGGTGCTCGATGGTTGCATGCTCGTAGGCGGTGGTGGTTGTGCACAAGTAATGACGTTGACGGGCTGCACGTTCGCGCAAGGTCAAGTCCTAACTTGGATTACTTCTCGGTGGTGGTGGTGGTGGCGGTGGTTGATCGTCTGATGACGACGAAGGTTTGTTCTGATACAAATCTTGTGCGTCTGTTGAGTAGGGACTGATGCGGATTTTGCGGGGACGAGAAAAATTGACCGTCGAAGTGAAGGACGATAAGTGGATTGATTTGGATGAGCGTGCCACTAGCGCCATCAGGATATGTGTTGACGACAAGGTGCTCTTCAACATTGGCGTCAAGGAGTCTGCAATCAAGATTTGGGAGAAGTTTGGGAGATTGTATCTGGCTAAATCGTTGACCACAAGGTTGTTGTTAAAACAACGATTGTGTGGGCTGAAGGTGTAGGAGGGTAGAAACTTGCAGAAGCACTTTAATGTGTTCAACGAACTTCTAAACCAATTGCATGTGGTTGGTGCGAAGGGGGAGGAAGAAGATAAGACCAATTACTTCTTATCTCGCTCTAGCCATCCTTTAAACACATGGTGACCACGCTCCTGTATAAGAAGGATACAGTGGGGTTGGAGAAGGTCACATTGGCATTACTGTCCAGTCAGATGTTGAAGGACCCCACTCCCGGGGGTGAACATATTTTGGCAGTAGATGGACGAGGAGAGCATTTGACGGGGGATCGAGAGGTGCATGGGCTCGGTCGGCATCGAAGAAGTGAGTTGTTTGTTACCACTGTAGACAAAGCGGCCACAACAGGAGAAATTACGCGCAGCATGCGCAGATTTCTGGAGACGTCAAGGATGCGGGTGCGGTGACGCTAGATCTCGGAGTGGAGAGTGATGATCTCTATACCATCACTGAGAGTCATGACTATTGAAACCGAAATTCAGCTTCAGTGAAGTTCGAATCCTTGGGGAAGGGGTGACCGCGCACTTACTTCTCCCTAGCGAGCTTGAACGACCAAAGATTTAAATTCGGAACCGGTCCAAGGCTTCAGCACGGAGGTCCCACCACACACCCAGAAGATCTTAGAGCGCTTCCCCTCCTTAGCTTGTGGTTAGCTAAGGGCACCTTAGAAAGCACTAAAAGATAAGAGAGTAAGAAGATTAGAATGCTTGAAAGCTTATCTTCGGAGGTATCCCATTGGGTCTATTTATAGTTTTTTTGAAGTTGGTCTGCCAACAGCGTACCTCTGCTGTTTGGAACGACTATATGCAGTCCAGGTCAGCCTGCCAATAGCGTAACTCCGCTGTACTGAAAGGCTATGAGAAGGCCAGCGGGGGTAAAATGGTAAAAATACAACATAGATCGTTGGGCGAGTGTCCCCCAAAAACCTCCACTCGCGTGGGGCGGCAAGTGCTCGATGGGACTGGCACTCGCCGCCTCCTCATATATAGCCCAGGGCGAGTGCGAGCCCGACCCGCCCCACTCGCCCACTATTGTCGAGAGCCAGCGGCGAGCGTGGACCCACTTGCTCCACTCGCCCAATCGCCCGCTACTTGCCGAGATCCAGGGGCGAGTGCAAGCCCACGTGCTCCACTCGCTCCACCCCCTCCTGGGCGAGTTAGTGAGGATGTCGAGCTATCGTCTCCCTTCTAACTCGCCTGGGACTTTGACTGCCTGATTTGCCTGGTCTGGTTATTGTCGATCCCGCTCGCCGGATATGAGGTTGTACAATGACAACTCTGACAGGGGACGGATATTAGATTCTAGTGCATCGTAATACATATGCTCGGATGCGTCGATGTTCAGTTCTCTAGAGGTGACGACTAGGTCAGACTATTTGGGTGACAACTCAGGTTGTGATGTTATAAGTACAGGGACGGTGGACATACTGATGCATGATGGGGTGGTGCGTAGGCTTTAACAGGTACATCTATTGCCCAAGCTGCGCAAGAATCTGATATCCATGGGCAGTTTGGACTCAAGCGGTTGTAGTTTTGCGACGATAAAAGTAGTTCTGACGGTGACACGCGGGTGTATCACGCTCATGAAGGTCGTGTCATTTGGTACAGTAGATCGCCCATGATTTCTGCAGGTGACATGGTGGATGGTCGAGATGGTACAGTAGATCGCCCTTTTGTAGCTCGGGTCCAGTGAGTCCATTTTTGCGATCCGGATGTGTCGACATCCTACAGGTGAACCAGAGCAGAGATGAAGTTTGACTTGCGATAAGTTGGCTGACGCCTCAGGCATGAGGTGGTGCTTTATACAGATTAGTGTTTCGTGCAGATTAATGTTTCATGCAGACATTGCTTCGTGCAGATAGTATTTTGTGTCGATGATATTTTATGCAGAATGTGATGTTTGAAATTCAAATCAAGGTGGTGATTGTTGAGTTGATTTGATTTTTCAAACTCACATAATTCATGCTTCGACCTACCGGCTGTCGATGTTGTATCTTCAAGCCGCCCATGTATTTCACATGCGAGGAAGCTTCTTGAAAATTAGCAAAGGCATGTGAAATGGTCTTATAAAAGGATAGAAAGGCAGGCTATGAGGACACACCAAAATCGATTCAAACCAAAGAGAGGTAAATCTTTGAAGAGGAGAGAGGTAGTGCACGACCGAAGGCAATGATGGGCGTTGATATTCGATTGCAGTCTGCATCGACAACGAAGAGCGAAAGAGTGCAGGTAGCGGCAAGGCGTCTGATTTGCGGGCTGCGGAAATGTGTGTGGTGTTAGATGGTTGCATGCTCGTAGGCGGTGGTGGTTGTGTACAAATGGTGACGTTGGCGGGCTGCACGTTTGCGGCAAGGTCAAGTCCTGACTCTGATCTCTTCTCGGTGATAGTGGTGGCGGCGGTGGTTGGTCGTCTGACGACGACGAAGTTTTGTTCTGGTATGAATCTTGTGCATCCGTTTTACGGATTGCAGTTAAGTTCATATTACTCATGCGGATTTTCGAAGTCCGAGTACTTTTGCAGTATAGTTTTGGATTTGTATCTCTTAATTTTGAGCACTCGCTAATTTTATTGTGCTAATAAAATCGTGCAAATTATGTATTTTCTTGTAACTCTGTATTTAGTTATTCCTGAACATTGCGCTTCCGCGACCGGAAATCCCAACATCCGGCATCCTCTGCATTCTCTCTCTCTCCGTCATCCAGCCCTTCACCATGGACCGCCACCTTCGTCCCCATTTCCATGTTCCCGTGGCATCGGGAGGAATAAAGGCGAGCGAGACAATGATGAACGCGGCGGCATCAGGAATCCTAAAGGTGAAACAGTTGCGAACAATGACAGGGGTAAAATCAAAATCACCAATGTAACCTACATTTCACTATAGCAATCAAGAGTTTGCATTTATGTAGCTAAGATATATATATATATACATATATATTACCGTGTGCTCCTCGCACGGGTAGCCATAAATCTCAAGTCTCAACTGACACGTGCCACCATCAGCAGTCGTGCCTAGCAGCCGACTCCCAGTGGCCGACATCTCCACCTTCCTTCCCCATCCCCCCAAAGCTCCTAATAATTCTAAGTAAAAAAATATTCCAAGTAGGATGAGATCACAACTTCTTTTTCTCGTCATATACACTTTAGAACGGACTTGTGCCTTCACTGGCTGAGTGAAGAAGTTCGCAAGCTTCTTTAAGTAGACCAGAGAGAGAGAGAAAAATCTCCCATTAAATTATATATATATATTATAATACTTTACATTTGTTTTTATGTGGGTCAAGAGGAATAAACCGGACATGGAGTTGCGTGGAGTGGCCGGCGGGCATTTCGGATGTTCTCCCGGCTTTAGTCGGCGGTGCCGCTCGGCCACGGCGCTATTCCTTCCTGTTTAAATTTTATTTTTTTTATGGGAAGAATTTGTAAATATTTAATAGTGCAGTGCCAAATGGTGCCTTAATTTTATTTTGGGTAGGAATGCTTAAAATATATTAAAAAATGAGAGATTTAAGTCTTATGTTTGGTAGGATGGCATCGGCCTTGAGCAGTGATGGACGCATGAATTATATTCAGTGTGCGCAAAGTATAAAATTATTTAATAAAATAAATTGATTAATATAACAAAAATATGTTTATATCGGATTAGTATCACATAATTATTTAAAATAGTTGATCAATTTCGAGAAAACGATATCATGTAGCTCAATTCATTGTTTTTATGAATTATTTGAATATCGCCATTCATTTTAAATTGTTTTAACATTTCATGCAATAACATAATAGCAAACTTGTTTGTATAAAAAATTTCAAACAACTAATTTGTTCATAAAAAAAAAGTAAACAAAATGTAATAACCAATTTGTTTACATTTTTTTAAGCAATTAAATTTGTTCATAAGAAAAATCAAAATGATGTTGTTGGTAGGACTTGAACCCTAAATCTTTTGAATAAGAAAGAAAGATTGTACCAACTATACCAACTATAATATATATTAGTTTAAAGCTTATCTGTCATGATAAATCAGTTTTCTACTAATGAAATATTATATCTTTTTAATTCAGTGTGGGCGGCCACCAACGCTCGGCCCTATGAATTTTGCGAAATATTCAATAGATTATGGCGCATTGGCGCTCATTAAAATTTTTAATATATATATGTTATAAATATATAAGAACTTTTCATTATTTCTAATTTGGTGCAGCGGTAAAAATTTAAGACCTCTATGATGAGGTACTGTGTTCAAATCCCACAACTTTTTTTTGCTTTGAATTTTTTTATCCACTAGATGTAATCCAACGGCTCTAAATCTCTAATGTCATCTCATTTTATCTCATATTCTAAAGCATTCTGTTCTGTAGCCGGCCCTAATTGCGAGTTTCGACCTCTGTTGCGGTATTGCTGCCCTTTTTGTCCTTTTCCATCCGCCATCGAAGCTCTCTGGTGAGCGTGGTCGCCGCCCCGCCTCGCCGAGTCGCCATCGATCTGACCCTCCCAAGTCCCTGCACCGTCTGCACGGAGTCACCGGCTCACCGCTCGTCTGCTCCGGCCTCCGGAGTCACTGACAGTCTGGCCCACCGCTCCGCCTCGCCAACGTCCACCTCGACGGCCGAACCGAGTCATCCGACCGCCGTCAACAGGCGACTGCCGAGTGTCGAATTCCTCCACGACGAGCCTTCTTGATCTTCCCCTTCCCCGGTTCCCCCTATTCAGATTTAGTATTCAAAATTTCAAAGCAAAAAATTTCTTGAACATCCCCGAATTTCTTTATCATGATAAGAAATAGAGTAAACAAACGCTAAGCTGAATGGATGGAGAGATTTCCTGTTTGTGCTAGAGGTAAGAGACGCTTGGAGGTCGAAAATCTCCTTACTGCTGGTAGGCCAAATTCCGCTCCTGCTTATAACATTCTTGTTGAAATGAAATTGATCGCCTGATTCCTTTTTTGGGATATTTTTTCTTTTTTGCGCTTTGAAATCTTTCCATACAAGCCGTCCAAGCAGTTGGACAACAGTCATTCACAATAACTGTCCCTAACATTTCCAAGGAAACAACATAACAGTCGGCCGTAATTCTCCCATGAACAAAAGAGTAACTTGCTTGAATACAGGACAATAGTTTGCCTCCAAATAGAGTACACCGGACAAAATTTAAAGGTACAGATTCAATTTAAAAGTCACAGACCTCATCTCCAAGACTCCAACATCATAAAGCCACCATTAAATGTTATAAATTACTCAGCATTTGCATAACGTAATTTAAAGACAGACTCTTAACAATATGACCAGTATTCTGATCAGCATTTGCATAATCTAATGATTCTTCCTGAATGTTAATTTCTATATTTACATATTCATGTCTCCTTATTTTTGCTTCATCTTCTTACTCATATTTCAATTCCTTATTACATTTTGAGCATTTTATAGTTTCTTAGACATGAAATCTTGCTCACCCTGACATTATTTTCTGGCTCCGTCACTAACTACACATACATAATTAACTTTATTTACTTTCTTGTTCAAAATAGTTTTCTTTGATTGGTGGCGGTCATAACCGTTGTCATGCCTTGAAATGCCCGATAAGGACATGAAACGCCCGGGAGAGGAGGAATGGCGAGCGCCAAAAAGAAAGATGGTGTTCTTGACCAGAGAAGAGGCGGAATCGTCTTACACTAAGGCAGGACTAGAGAGGGTGTGACAAGGTGTTTGAACATGGCATAAATAAAATGAAATGTTTGATCTATTTTTGTGATGCTATTAGCATATTATTAGTGGCGGATTCAAAAAATTAATAATGAGGGTGCACAAATTGATAATGTGGCACACAAATTTTCTTTTATATGTCATTGGGTTCTAAAAATTTTAACATGAGGGGTCAACCATCAACTTTCTTCAAAAAAAAATTTGACATTTCAATCTTATCAGAGTTGTTTCTCCCCATATGACAACCGTTTTTGACGTATAAGTAGTCAAAATTCATTGCATCGAAGAGAAGAATCCAAATACACTAATCATTTTGAAAAATAATGGAGGTGCCAGTGTCCCTTGGGCCCCCCTCTAGATCTGCCCCTGCATATTATAGAGTGTTATTAACATTAATCTTACGAAAATTAATATTCTTATTAAAAAAAAAATTGTTAACGGCCGGGCCAATATTTAACCATATTCTTCTTAGGGTAACATTTTTTAAAAAATAAAAATATTAAACCATATTATTTGACTTTATCCGCAACCTGTGGGAATATTAACCGTATTATTCTGTATCATCGACCACATGGTGACATGGATAAGCATCAGCTCATTTTATCCCATTTACCTGCCACGCTCCTATCCAATTATCCACAGCTTGGTGGGCCCGTCGATCCACGTGGTATCTCCTCAATTAGATAATTAAAAAACTATTTTGAATCTTAAAATTACTTTTTCCTATTTATTTTCATAAATACTTTAGAAAAAAAGAGAGAGTATTTTAGGCTAATAAAAAAAGAGTAATTTTAAGTGCAAATTATTTTTGGCTACGTGCAAATCAATGTTATGTGTAAATCAATAAGTTTTAGGTGCAAATCAATTTTTTAGATGCAGGCTATGTGCAAACCAATCATTAGATTAGAAGCTATTTAAGAAAAAAACAAGGTGGATGATGACAGATTTACAAATTTTGATGAAACAAAAAATGGATCCAGCGGTGATGGCGGCAGTTGCTGCGGCGATGTAGGCAACGATGGCGGCGATGGTGGTGGCCATGACGGCGACGGTGACGGCGATGACGGCGGTGATGACGGTGATGGCGGCGGTTGCCGCGGAGATGGCGGCAACGATAACGGCGGCGGCGGCGGTGATGGCGGTGTGTGCTCTTTGGATAACCGTACCCCATGCATGGGGTGCGGCTAGCTCTCCTATTCCCGCACAGAGTAGCATAAGGAATACTTGAGTTTTTTTTCCTCCCTCTCGGTACAGGTGGAAAGAAATCAAACAACGGAGGAGATTTTGGTCACCCCTCACTCGGCTCAGGCAGCACAATAAGAAAAAATATGAAGAGGTTTTCACTTCTTCCTCACTCCGACAAAGAAGTCCATTTTGCAGGAGATTTCTAAAGAAGTGTCTGGAAGCGAGGAAGTTGGTTATGATAAATGAGAGTTTTATATAAGAAGAAGAGAATCAACATAATTTTGTTCGGAAAATAAAAAGAAGAAGAGCACATCTCTCCTCTCACCTCCTCCTCCATCATCCTATTCGTCTATCCTTCGTCCTCCACTATTCTGTCCTAGCTCTCACCTACTCGCTCTCCCGCATCCTCCTTCAGCGACCTTTTCTGCTTTGATTCTCTATGCTTTTTGTCGAGTTCATTGACTACAACACGTCGGTGGCGATAGAAAGGTTATGAGGTGGCGAATTACGTGCAGAGGATGATCGTCGGGAGGAGAGAGGAGGGTTGCATCATGTTGCTACACAAAATAATGGTTTGCATATAACTTAAATTGGTTTGCACTTAACATCACACTTTTATAATTGATTTTGGTTTGCACATTTCAGAAACTGATTTGCACTTAACAACACTCTAAACAAATTAAGACAAACTTTAAATGGGGGCAGGGTGACCAAATGTAATAAAAAAATTTATTAATGGAAATTAAATTAAAAATATATTTTGTTCATATATATATAATTGATATGACTCCCACAATTTATAAGAACTTAGGGTTGCGAATAACCGGAATTACTCATATTCTTTTTAACTTAGTGGGTGTTGAAACCGGAAAACCGGTCTCTTGTGGAGTTCGACCCTTGGGGAAGGGGTGGCCGCGCACCTACTTCACTCCTGCAAGAAAATGACAAAGAAAAGGGAAGGAACAAGGACTAGACCAAGGGCCCGGCGTGGAGGTCCCACCACACACCCGGAAGATCTTAGAGCGCTTCCCCTCCTTAGCCAAATGCCGGGCTAAGGTACCTCAGAAAGCGCTAGTAGGCCGGAGAATTAGTAAGCATGCCTTCTGAGGTACCCCTTGGGTCCTATTTATAGGAAAAGATGGTCTGCCAATATACAACCTTCACTGTTTTCGATGACTGCAGGCAGACCAAAAGGGGAATCATAGTAAAAGCATGCAATGGCTGAGATGTGAGCTGGACCTGAGGGGGCACTCGCTCGGCAGGGGGGCCGACTCGCCTCGCCCTGGGCCTAGGCGGGCACGTACTCGGCGGACTGTGCTCGACTATCGCTGAGCTCGGCTTGACTACCGCCGAGCTCGGACTCGGTACGGCGATCGCCGAGCTCGGACTCGGCACGGGGATCGTCGAGCTTGGCTCGACTACCGTCGAGCCCTGTTCCCGCACCCGAGCTCGGTCTCGGCATGCCGGGCTTCGTTCGGCCATCGTCGAGCTCGGCTCGACTATTGCCGAGCTTGGGCTCGGCATGCTGGGTCCAAGCTGGTCTGAGCCGGCCGGTTCAACTCCTGTCGACCACTCGCGGGATCCGGGGTTGTACATAATCCCCGCTCTTTGCGAGGTTGGGACAAGCTCGGAAAGAAACATCCAACCTCATAGGATCCGGCGAGTGCGGCAGGGGCAAAAAGGAATCTTCTGGTAGGCCCCACAGGTAGCTATATATATGTACCCCTGCGCATCTGGCTGACCTTTGCCCTTCCCCAAATTCTGTCAAGATGCCGCTCCCCAAGGAAGTCTTAGAACGACTCGCACGTTCCCGCGAGGAGATTGCTGCCCAGGCCGCGGGGCTGACCAACCTTGAGGCCCCTGCTCGCCGTTTTGCCGATTTTGGCTCGGCCAAGCGGGCGAAGCCCTTTCCTCCGGGGGCCGTACCCATTCTGGCCGACTTCACTGCCGCCTTGGGGAACGGGGCCGGTTCCTCCAACCAGCCGGTTCTTGGTTCTTCCACTAAAAATCTCGTGGAACTGTCTTCCGACCGGGAGAACAGCGGCGAAGCATCCACCCCTCGGGCCAAAAGTATTCCTGCCAGCTCGCCACGGCAGGATCCCGGGGTCAAGGAGCCGGGCTCGCGAGAATTGGCGTCGCCGAGTCACCTCCCTTCCCGGCAACCTTCCCCTGGATCCCTAGTCGTGGGGAGGGGTGCCGGGATTATCCCTGTTCCCGGCTACCAACTTGCCCCTCAAGAACTGCTGGGGCGTGGCAAGGACCTGCGCCACTTCTCTCCTCGCGCCAACCCAGAGGAGCCAGGCCCGCGCGGTAGGTTTCCGACATTGCTCTCCTGTTCCGGGGATATTTGTTTTTCTGACCGTCTTTCAGTTCTTCACCCAGAATTTCCCGGCCGAACGGAGGACGGCGAGTCCGTGGATCGACCTCCTTACTCGCCCCTCCCTTCTCCAAGCACCCTGGACGCCTTCCTGGACTCCGAGGTGGGCAGCCCTGAACGCGCAAGACGGGAGCGGAAGGTTCTCAAGAAGCTGGTGCGCGAGCTCCACGACCTGCGGAAGGACAACAACAGGCTGCAGTGGGAGTGCTCGCGTCTCGCGGACGGTGCTGGAGTCAGCCTGGCGTTCGAGGAGGCGTCTTCCCTGGTGCTGATGGATGAAATTGACGAGAACCTGCGGGTGATAAATAGGAACATGGGGCGACTTCGCGAACTTCATGCGCGACGGCCTGCGACGGCGGGCCGGCGAGACCGGGGAGAATGAAACGGCTCTATTGAAGCCAAAAATGACCCCAACGAATGTTCACAAACCAAAGTGCAGCCGACACCTACTTCTCTCTTATCTCGACCCTTGACTGGCTGCTAAGGTCAAAGGACTGACCCAAAGCCTCAGCTGGGAGGTCCCACCACACACCCGGAAGATCTCTGAGAGCTTCCCCTCCAAAGCCAAATGCTGGGCTGGGAGCTCCTCAGAAGGCACTAGAGTGGGAGAATAATGAAAGTCCTGCCTTCCAAAGAGCCCCTATGGGTCTTTTTATAGTCTTCCTTTGACCTGAAAATACTGAAATACCCCTGAGGGGTCTGCCAATAGCCGAATCCCGCTGTCCTCCCAAGGGCATTTGGGTAATTTCACCTCGGGATAATAATAAAATAATCCCCTTTACGAGCGCCGGGCCCTACCACGTAGGCCCACTTGGCGAGACCCCCGGCCTAGAAGGCTCTCGCTGGGTCCCCTCTAGGCCCGCCTTGGCGAGAACCCCTGCCAGGAAGGTTCTCGCGCTAGGTAGTCATGATGTTAATGCGAAAGAAGGTTCACCTAAGGCCTTCTCGCCTGTCCTGGGCGGGAGCTCTCCCTAAGGCGGAAGCTTCCGCAGTCAGGCTCTCTGCTTCGGTCGGTCGACGATCTCTCCTGCCGAGAGCTCGACTATCTTCCCTGGTCGGTCGACGATCTCTCCTGCCGAGAGCTCGACTATCTGCCCTGGTCGGTCGACGATCTCTCCTGCCGAGAGCTCGACTATCTGCCCTGGTCGGTCGACGATCTCTCCTGCCGAGAGCTCGACTATCTGCCCTGGTCGGTCGACGATCTCTCCTGCCGAGAGCTCGACTATCTGCCTTGGTTTCTTCAGCTTTCGCCTGCCCTTGGCGAGAGCTCCTATAGGACGAGAACTCCCCAAGTATACCTTAGGGTTAGCCCGAGGCTAGCCTGAGACTAGCCCAATCCTGACCATTGAAGCCTTTGGGTCCCTCCCAGCGAATATGGGGTTGTACACAATCCCCGCTCTTTTCGAGCTAGCTCTGCGCTCGACAAGACAAGTCCAACCCCCGAAATATTCGCTGGACACGTGCCAACTAACCAGGGGAATCTTTTGGTGGGTCCTACTGCGGCTATAAATATGCACCGATAGGCGACCATATGCCTCGCCCTTGAAATACTGTTTTTACGACTGAGCTCTCGCCCCTCGGGACCATTGCGCGAGCTTACCATGCATCCCAAACGTGCTGCCAAACCGCTTCCGCAAGACCTCCAAGACCGATTATCCGCTGCCCAAGCGCGGGCCTTGGCTAACTGTGCGGCGGTGGCTCCATGGTTAGCGAGAAAGACTTCCACCGCCGGGCCGTCCGAGCCGAAGAAGAAGGAAAAGAAAAGGGCGAAGGTGGTCCGGCGGGACCTTTCTCGCGAGAACAGGGATCCTCCTTCTCCCACTCCCAATCCTGCGGGGGATCCTTCTCCGCAGAAGGTAAGCCTTTTAACCGTTCCTATCGAGCTGATTGTGCACTGGATCCGACAGTTAACGTAAGCTTTCGCAGGAAGCCGCTCCTAACGATGGCGATGAGATCCCGCCAAGTTCCTCGAACCTGCCCGCTCATTCACCCAAGGACCAAACGCGGGTCTTAGAGAGGATTCCTCCGGCCGAAACCGGAACGATAGGTATATTTTCCCTTGTCAGTATTTCGACCCGACCCTTTCTTTTCTGAACCGTCTTCTCGCAGTGCCAACTCCCGCCGACCCGGGTCTAACCACCCGGGAAAATGAAGCGAGAACCGTTGAAGTGCCTCCTGCGGTGGCCAATCCTATCCTGCAGGCGGGAGGGGCGGCCTCTGAACCTTCCGCTACCCTCAAGGATGCTGACCGTCCCTTGAGAGAAGACAACTCCCCTCCTGCTTCCGGCCAGGCCGGGATTATCGTGCGCGAGCCCTTCCGCCCGGGGCTGGGCAAGCCTCTTCACCTCCTTTATGGAACCAACGGAGGGGCTGGGCCTTCTCGTCCAACTTTGGTTGACGGTTCTCGCCCAGCCGCAGGTATGCGAAAACTTTTCTGGACTGTTGATTGGCATGCCTTGACCGAAATTCTCGTGTGTTTCTTTCGCAGGTGATCCTGGCTTGCGGTCGGGAGTCAACGAGGAAGGAGAAGAAGAGGAAGAAGAAGAAGAAGATGAAGAGTCCCCCCTCCCCTCATCTGGCGAGATAGAAGAAACCTTGAACAGTGCTGGGAGCGCGAAGGGGAGAAGGAGGAAAATCTCGGTCATTTTGGCCAAGCTTATCCGGCGAGACCGTGCCCATACCGCCGCGGCGAAAGCATTCCGCGAATCCGTGGAGCAAAGGCTGGAGGCTCTGGAGTGGGACTTCTTCTTGGGCGAGACTGATTGCCCGGGAGGGCCTTCTGCCGAGTCTTCGCCAGGGAGGTGCATCTCGCAGATCCGGGATCACGCCAGGCGGATCAACCTTGGGTGTACCACCCTATCGTCCTACTTCAACCCGTTGGCGCCCCCAAGAACTAGGCGGCGAGAACGAGGACGATGGAGCTGGAAGCCCTATTAGCCTTCACGCTCTGAATCCCGATGTATCTCTTTTTTTTCAATGTATCTGTAATAAACATTATTACCAATTAAGTTTTATCCAGCTTGCGCTAGCGAGGATCTCGCTTCTACTCATGTCTCTCTTTTCCTTTTCTTTTTATTGCTCTACGAGGCTTTTTAATTAAGACGCTTACACCAATCTAGGATGCTTGCGCCAATCTAGGAGGTTTGCGCCAATCTAGGAGGCTTGCGCCAATCCAGGAGGCTTGCGCCAATCCAGGTAGTCGCGTCGAAACCCGAAACGACCGTTGACCGCTGCCATCCCGAGGGGGAGAACCGAGGCGCCGTTAGCCCGGATTCTGACAGCTGTACTCCGCTGTCACTTTCTCTCTCTGTCGGATGAATTCATGATGATTACGTTTTCTTATAAATAGAGAAGTCTACCAACCGCATTTACTTCTTCGATCCGGAACCTCAGTCTTCCCTCCTTGCTTTTGCGTTCTTGCTCTCGCTTCGACCCCTCTTCAGCTCTCGCTCTTACTCACAAACCAACCATGCCTGGCGAGAGCAAGGGTCGCGCCCATTGCGCGGAAGCTTTTCAAAAACACCTCTTCCCTTCCTGCAAGCTCACCCTTGACGAATACAACATGATCGTTGACCGCTACATCCCCGCCGGCTTCTCGGCGCGAAACCCGGGGAATCACGATAGGGTGAATACTCCGGGGGCGGGAGAGCTCGCCATCCCCCTCGAGCACTTCGAGGTGGGCTTCCGCCTCCCCCTTTGGCCGGAGGTTCGGCTAGCTCTTCGCTATTATGGGGTGGTTCCCGCCCAGCTAAACCCGAACTCGGTCGCGATACTTATAGCATTCATATGCTATATGCGATCCGAGAGGATCGAGTTTAGTCTGCCCATCTTCCGGAAGCTATTCAACTTCCGCGCCAAGGGGGGGGGGGGTAGTTTTCTTCTCCGGGCAACTGCTCGAGGTTACCGGTCTCGCCAACAAACACCACCACTGGGGCGAGAAGTTTGTCTATGTCAGCGGAGACTTCGGCAACATCCCGCTTCAGCCCGTTCAGTACGAGGACGCGGCCTACAAACCGCCTGCTCTGGGATCGCGCGAGAGCGTAATCCTGGAATTCTTCGGGACCAAGGAGTTCGACGTTCCCACCTTCGGCGGGACGTCGACTCCCTCCCACTTGTTCACTCGGGCGAAGGTACGGTCTCGCCTCAGATTCCTTCCTATATCAAAGATTTTCTTGCGCTGAGGTGCTTTAACTTTGCAGGAGAGCGGGAGGTCCCTCTGCGCCAGCCCTTTGCTGAAAGCCGGGGTGTCGAGGGTCTGGCCGCAAGAGGCTCCCTTGCGCTCGCGGAAGCTAGCGCCAGCGCCTGCCGAGAAGATCCAGCCCCTCCCTTGCCGCCACCAGCCAAGAAGCGGAAGGTCACCCTTCCTCCTCTCCGAACGCTGAAGAGGCCGAAACCCTCTGCCCTTGAGAAGGGGAAAGCCCCGGCCGTCCCGCCTGTCCAGCCTCCTCCCGAGGGCAGGTCCTTTGAAGCGATCCTTCAGATGGCCAGCGAGATGGATGCCGCCGCTAGGAGCCACGCCGAGGCTTCTACCGGGAACCCATCGGCCGCGAGCGAGGCTGGGGGAGGAGTGGTCGCCGCCGAAACCTCTGCCAGCGTCCCGCCCCAGGAGGTGCCGAGAGGGCACAGGAACTTTGGCTTCGGCGTGAAGTACGTCGACGCGGAGGGGAAGCCTCAGATGGAATGGGACCCTGAGTCGAACTTGATCAAAGTTACGACGCTCCTTCCCAGCTGGGCGGAGGGGGAAGATGTGACTGGCGAGGCATTCTCGCTTGGATACGGCCTTTACAGCCGGGAGGATGCCAGCACATTCGACCAGATGTCCACCCGCCTTATAGCCTTCGATGCCATCCGGGCTCTATTGCGCGGGTTCGAGCTTGCGCATATGTGTGCGCGCCGAAGCATCACCCTTGACAAGAATTTCACCGATATGCGCAAGGCGAGGGAGGACGCGATGGCTCGAGCGCACGCCGCGGGAGAAGAGCTCGCGAAAGCTCAACAAGAGCTTGCGGATGCTTGACTGGCGCTGTCTCTACGCCCGGCGGCTGAGGTAAGCGAGACCCTCCCGAACCCTTGCTTTCATTTTTCAAAGTTATGATGGTGCGATGTTTCCCGACTGAACTCTCTTTTTCTTTTCACAGGATTCTGCCCAAGTCAGGGAGCTTCGCGCAGAGCTGGCCAACGCGCGCTGCGAGAGCGTCCTCTTGAGGGAACAGCTTCGCGCAGAGCTGGCGAAGGTCCCGCCTCCGGAGCTAGATGCGAGGCTGCGGAGTCGTTACCTCTCGGAGTACGACGTTGACAAGCTGCTCCAAGCAAACGCTCAGGCAACCGTCAAGCTGACGCTCGAGACGCTACGAGACGTCAAGCTGCTTCGGGAGGACGGCGCGACCATCGACGCTCGCCAGCTTCTTCCTTGGCTCTACGATCCAGTTCCCAAACCTCCGGGCGCGCCGGACTCGCCTCCCTCAGACATCCCGAGGTCTTCTACCGCTGGCGAGACATCTGGAGAGGGCTCTGGCGAGGATTCAAGCGAAAGCACCAGCGGGAGTTACAGCGCGTCCCCCTAAACTTCTCTTTTTGTTTCTTTTGTAATGAGCGAGAGGCTCCAACTGTGTAATTAATTTTATGTAAAGTAGTGTTTCATCTCTCATTTTCAGCGTGCTTGAAAGTATATTGTTCTGCCGAATGGCTTCCGCGCGAACTTCCGCCGAGACCCTTAGTCTCTTTAGGATAACCTCTTAGGAATCCGTTAGGCGGGAACCTCGCGTTGTTAATTAAGTTGTCCTGCTCAGGTCCACCGGGAGCCTCTTTTTGCGAGAACCCCCCCCCTTTGACCGAGACTTTTGCTGGCCGCGACCTTTGAGTCGAGACCCTTACTGGCCGAGACCTTTGGGGCGAGACCCTTACTGGCCGAGACCTTTGAGCCGAGACCCTTACTGGCCGAGACCTTTAGGGCCTTGCCTTCAGTCTAGGTCAGGGCCCTACCCACGTATTTTTCCAACCAATCAAACCCCTACCCCGCCGGCGAGCCGTCGGACCTGCTAGCTTATTGAGAGCCTGCGCAACGGGTCTACCCGGGGCCGAGTCGAGTTCGTTGTAATGTAGAAGTGGCCAAGAACAAAGTATCTCAGGAGCCAACCTATCCCCCGCAGGCGAGCCTTCGGACCTGCCAGCTTGATGAGAGCCTGCGCAGCGGGTCTACCTGGGGCCGAGCCGAGCTCGGGGTGTCGTAGAAGTGGCTAAGAACAAAGTATCGCAAGAGCCAACCTATCCCCCGCAGGCGAGCCTTCGGACCTGCCAGCTTGATGAGAGCCTGCGCAGCGAGTCTACCTGGGGCCGAGCCGAGCTCGGGGTGTCGTAGAAGTGGCTAAGAACAAAGTATCTCAGGAGCCAACCTATCCCCCGCAGGCGAGCCTTCGGACCTGCCAGCTTGATGAGAGCCTGCGCAGCGGGTCTACCTGGGGCCGAGCAGAGCTCGGGGTGTCATAGAAGTGGCTAAGAACAAAGTATCGCAAGAGCCAACCTATCCCCCGCAGGCGAGCCTTCGGACCTGCCAGCTTGATGAGAGCCTGCGCAACGGGTCTACCTGGGGCCGAGCCGAGCTCGGGGTGTCGTAGAAGTGGCTAAGAACAAAGTATCGCAAGAGCCAACCTATCCCCACAGGCGAGCCTTCGGACCTGCCAGCTTGATGAGAGCCTGCGCAGCGGGTCTACCTGGGGCGGAGCCGAGCTCGGGGTGTCGTAGAAGTGGCTAAGAACAAAGTATCGCAAGAGCCAACCTATCCCCCGCAGGCGAGCCTTCGGACCTGCCAGCTTGATGAGAGCCTGCGCAGCGGGTCTACCTGGGGCCGAGCCGAGCTCGGGGTGTCGTAGAAGATAACCAAACCTCTCCCCCACAGGCGAGCCTTCGGACCTGCCAGCTAGATGAGAGCCTGCGCAGCGGGTCTACCTAGGGCCGAGCCGAGCTCGGGGTGTTGATGAAGATAACCAAACCTCTCCCCCACAAGCGAGCCTTCGGACCTGCCAGCTAGATGAGAGCCTGCGCAGCGGGTCTACCTGGGGCCGAGCCGAGCTCGGGGTGTTGATGAAGATAACCAAACCTCTCCCCCACAGGCGAGCCTTCGGACCTGCCAGCTAGATGAGAGCCTGCGCAGCGGGTCTACCTGGGGCCGAGCCGAGCTCGGGGTGTTGATGAAGATAACCAAACCTCTCCCCTACAGGCGAGCCTTCGGACCTGCCAGCTAGATGAGAGCCTGCGCAGCGGGTCTACCTGGGGCCGAGCCGAGCTCGGGGTGTTGATGAAGATAACCAAACCTCTCCCCCACAGGCGAGCCTTCGGACCTGCCAGCTAGATGAGAGCCTGCGCAACGGGTCTACCTGGGGCCGAGCCGAGCTCGGGGTGTTGATGAAGATAACCAAACCTCTCCCCCACAGGCGAGCCTTCGGACCTGCCAGCTAGATGAGAGCCTGCGCAGCGGGTCTACCTGGGGCCGAGCCGAGCTCGGGGTGTTGATGAAGATAACCAAACCTCTCCCCCACAGGCGAGCCTTCGGACCTGCCAGCTAGATGAGAGCCTGCGCGGCGGGTCTACTTGGGGCCGAGCCGAGCTCGGGGTGTTGATGAAGATCCCTTCAACCAGGCCTATTCTATCACTGAGATGAGGAATCATAGCCAGTTAAAACAAAAAACATAAAGATTGCCTATTCAGCGACAGTCAACATTTTGAAATAAACTTATTGAAAATGCAACAGTTGTTTACAACATTACAATCCTTCTTTCCCTCCTACGGGTAGAAGCGCTTCAGGTCATCACCATTCCAGGTGTGACTCAAGGTCCTTCCCTCCGCATCCTGGAGATAGTAGCCTCCGTTAACCAGATCCTTCTCTACTATGTAAGGCCCTTCCCAGCTAGGGTTGAGCTTACCAACCGCGACCGACCTTCCCGCAGCGTCGACCTTTTTCAGTACTAGATCCCCTCGGCGAATTGCTTGACTCTGATGTGCTTATCGAAGTACCGAGCCATTCGCCGTTTTATTTCTTCTTGCCTGATGGCGGCAACATCCCGCAGCTCTTCCACCATATCTAATGAGAGGCGCAACCCTTCCTCATTCTCCACCCTCCAAGCTTCGCTTCCCTCAGCTGCGGCCGCGACCCTTGGAGACCGAACCTCGAACTCCACCGGGAGGACAGCCTCACACCCATGAGAGAGCTTGAAGGGGGTTTCTCCTGTGGCCGTGTTCGGAGTTGTTCGCAAGGCCCATAGGACGGAGGGGAGCTGTTCCACCCAGCTACCCTTCAGGTTCTCCACCTTCTTTTTGAGCAAGTTGACGATGACTTTGTTTGCCGCCTCCACCTGGCCATTGCTCCGAGGATGATGGACAGAGGCGAACCTGAGGTCAATCCCCAATTGGGTGCAGAAGCTGATGAATTCTTCACTGGCAAACTGAGGACCGTTGTCCGTCACTATCGCTTGGGGCAATCCGTGCCTGCAAATGATTTCCCCCCAAACGAAGTTTCTGATGACCTGGGAGGTTACCTTGGCTAACGGCTTGATCTCCAGCCATTTGGAGAAGTAGTCAATCATAACTAGGAGGAACCTCCTCTGTCCGCTAGCTGGAGGAAAGGGTCCAACCAGGTCCATTCCCCAAATGGCGAAGGGCCATGGCGCCGTGATGCTTCGAAGCCTTTGGGCGGGCAAGAGCTGTAGAGGAGCATGCACTTGGCACTTCCGACACCTTCTTGCGAATTCAGCTGTATCCTTCCTTAAGGTCCGCCAGAAATATCCTTGCCTTATCACCCTTGCTTCCAATGTCCTTCCCCCTGAATGACTGCCGCATTCTCCCGAATGCACCTCTTCCAGGATCCTCGGGACTTCCTCCTCGGTTATGCATCTCGCGAGGAGCCCTGACAATATCTTCCGATGCAAGCTCCCCTCCAGCATCAGGTAATGAGCCGCCTTGTGCCTGAAGCTCTTTGCATCCTTGACTTCTTTTGACAGTTCTCCTGTGGTCAAGAAGGTCACCAACGGATCTACCCATGAGGACCGCCGATTCACCTCCATCACCTCTCCCTCTTCAATGGCTGGCCGAAATAGTTCGGTTAGGGTACCTCCACCCCGAGGCCCGAACTTCGCTAACCGGTCAGCTGCCATGCATTCCTCCCTGGGAACATGTTGAATAGAAAAAGAACGGAAACCTCCAATAATAGTTCTTACCTTTGATAGATATCTTGCGAGGGTAGGCTCCCGGGCCTCAAACTCGCCTCGGATCTGCGATGCTACCACCATGGAGTCGGTGAAGGCCTCCACATCCTGGATTTCCAGCTCCTTTGCCAAGCGAAGGCCAGCGATCACAGCCTCATACTCCGCTTGGTTATTGGTTACAGGGAAATGGAAAGTCACTGCTTGCTCTATGGTAACTCCCTGAGGGCTTACCAACACCACACCTCCTCCCAGGGAGTGCCTTCCTGAGGCCCCGTCGACCACCATCTTCCACGCTTCTTGCGGCCTTGGTTCTTCAACCTTGGCCTCGGTAACATAGTCCGCCAGAAAATCCGCTACGGCCTGGGCTTTGATGGAGAGCCTCGGGACGAAAGAAATGTCGAACTCGCTTAGTTCGATGGACCACTTTGCCAACCTTCCTGAATGTTCCACCCCCTCCAAGACCTTGCGAAGGGGATGGTCGGTTACCACCCTAATCGAGTGTGCTTGAAAGTAAGGGCGAAGCTTCCTAGCTGAGATAACCAAAGCATACGCTAGCTTCTCCAGGATGGGGTATCGGAGCTCCGCCTTTTTTAAGATTCGGCTGACATAATAGACAGGTAACTGCTTCTTCCCCTCTTCCCTAACCAAGACGGAGCTCACTGCCTCTTCTCCCACTCCGAGATACAAGGCTAGGTCCTCCCCTTCCTTCGGGCTTTGAAGTAACGGAGCTTGGGAGAGTTGTCTCTTCAGCCCCTGAAATGCCTCTTCACACTCGACCGTCCATTTGAATGCTTGGTTGCCACGAAGTACTTTGAAGAAAGAGGAACATCTATCCCCTGACCGAGAGAGGAACCTGCTTAGCCCGGCCAACTTCCCGGTCAAGCGCTGGACCTCCTTGGCACTGCGAGGCGATTCTAGGTCTAGGATAGCCTTAACCTTATCGGGGTTAGGCTCTACCCCCGCGGGAGTCAAGAGGTGTCCGAGGAATTTCCCGCGACTAGCCCCGAAGACACACTTCAAGGGGTTCAACCTCATCTTGAACCTTCGCAGGGTGACAAATGTCTCCTCCAAGTCTCGCAGGTGGGAATCAACTCACTTGCTCTTGACCATGAGGTCATCCACATAGACCTCCAGGTTCCTTCCCCTTTGATCTCGAAAGATTCGATCCATCATACGTTGGTACGTCGCCCCTACGTTCTTCAATCCGAAGGGCATCATCTTATAGCTGAAGCATCCCTCTCTCGTGATGAAGGAAACATCCTTGACATCAGGAGGGTGCATCCGGATCTGGTGGTAACCTGAAAATGCATCTAAAAAACTCATAAGAGAAAAACCAACGGCTGAGTCAACCAGCGCGTCGATCCGAGGCAAGGGGTAGCAATCCTTGGGACATGATTTATTTAATAAAGAAAAATCAACACACATGCGCCATTTTCCTCCTCCCTTCTTTACCATTACCACGTTGGAGATCCAGCCTGGATACTGGATCTCTGAGATGAAGCCTGCGTCCAGGAGCTTTTTGACCTCCTCTCGGATGGGGGCTTCTAGCTTGTGGCGATGACCCTCATCTTTTGGCGTATGGGGCGGGCTCTGGGATCTAGGTTCAAGCGATGACAGGCTACGTCCGCGTCGATGCCCGGCATGTCTGCCGCGCTCCAAGCGAAGATGTCGACGTTGCTTTGGATGTAGGCTCGCATCCGCTCCTGATCCTCGAGGCTCAAGCCTCCGCTGATCCGAATCCTTTGCGCCTCCCCCGCTCTTGTAAGCACCTCCATCTCCACCACTTCTTCGGCCGGCTCCAGCCCCGACCGCTCCCAACTTACCCTTGCCTCTTCCTGCTCAAACTCGAGCTCCTCTCCCCCAACCTCATCAACTTCCATCGCCTCCTCCAGGCTCTCCTCCTGCCTCTGCTCTTCTTCATCCATCACTCCTCTCGCCTCTTCTAGGCTGATCTCCTCCACCTCTGCCAACTCCTCTGCCTCCGCCATCCATGACACGGTATTAACCGCCGTCACATAGCATTGCCTTGCCATCTTCGGATCCCCCCTGATCCTAACCTGCACCCCTCCATTGTTGAACTTGAGGCATTGGTGGTATGAGGAGGGTACGCAGCGAAAGGCGCTGATGAGGGGACGTCCAAAGATGGCATTGTAACTACTCGGGGCGTCCACGATCACGAACCGACAGTTCCGTGAGACGCCCCCAAGCCTCACATGCAGGCCCACTCCCCCTTCCACTTCTTTCCTTTCTCCGGAGAAGCCAAAAAGCGGTCCATCAGAAGCCAGGACCCTTTTTCCTTCCACCCTCATCTCATCGAAGGCCTTCTTGAAGATCACATTCACCGAGCTCCAATTGTCCACCAGTATCCGGGAGACGGTGTAGTTTTCTATTGCTGTCTGGATCACAAGCGCGTCGCAGAACGGATCCTCGTAGTCTGGCATATCCGCGGATGAGAAAGTGATCTTCTCCTCTGGGGGGGAGCCTGGGAGGTCGAGGCGACCCCTCGGCGGAACATGGTTTGAAGGCTCCCCTTGCGGGTTGCCTCGATCCCCACTCCCCCATGGATCACTCCGATCCCTCCTCGGGTCCCCACGTCTACCCTGTCTTCACACCTATCCTCCGCCTCTTCTCGCTGTACTTCGACGATCCTTATAGGCGGATCTTGCCTTCCGACCCCTCTGACCCCTCTAATCTCCAGAAACTCTGGGCAGGTGGCCGTTGCGTGACCTTCCTCCTGATGGAAGTCACAATAGGGCAACGCCTCCCTGCCCCCTCTTCCTTCTCCTCCTCCCCTTCTTCCGGCTCCTCGGAATCTTCTTCCTCTTCCTCTTCCCACCTCCATGGCCTCCTGCGGTGGTGGGAAATGACCCCTTGGTCCTTGTCGCCATCCTCCCTGCTCCAGCCTTCTTTGCTCCCGGTAGTTATCTCTTCCCTGAGGTCCTCCGTGGCCCTGGGGGCGACCCTCCTGAGACGTCCAACCCAGTCGGTTGTTCGGCTCCCTGGCCCCCCCATGCTGCTGGCCCTGCCCTCGGGGGTCTTCTCTTCTCCTATCTTCCCTCGGCTCCCTCTGCTCCCTCTGCTCTCTCTGCTCTCTCTGCCTTCCCCCTACCGGCTCCTTTACATCATCCTCGGCCAACCTGGCCAGCTTCCTTGCAAACGCAGGGTTTGCCCTTTCAAAGTCTATCTTCTTCGCCGCCCTCTCCATGAGTTCCTCAAAAGAGAGAGGGGGCACCCTCTTCAACTCCATGCTGAAAAACCCTGGTCTCAGCCCCAGGGTGAAGGCAAGCATCAGCGCGTACCCCGGGACCTCCTGGACCAGGAGAATCTCCTCTTGGAACCGGTCAACATAATGACCCAACGTCTCCTCCGGCCCTTGCCTCACTGCAAACAGGCACTCAGCCTCCTTCTTCCTTTTCTTCGAAGTTGAGAACCGCAACAGAAAACCCCTGCGCAGATCCTCAAAGCTGTAGATGGAACTCGCCGGCAGCTGGTGGAACCAGTCCCTGGCCTTTTCTTTCAGAGTGATGGCAAAAAGCCTACACTTGAAGGCATCGGACATTTGTCTGATGGACACCACGTCCTCAAACCATTGCACGTGCTGGACCGGGTCATCCTTCCCGGTGTAGTAGGTCATGTCCGGCTCCCGGAACCCCTCCGGTACTGGAGCCGAGACAATGAGCTCACTAAAGGGGGTCTCGCCTCCCGCCTGGCGAGAAGGCCCGTCTCGCGACCTCGGTTGGCTGGACCGATCCGCGAGACCATGCCCGGGGAAGAGTTCCCGCACCGCCGCCTCCTTCTCGCCCAGATCCACCGGAAGCTCCTTCTCGAGACGCTGGCCTGGGAAAAGCTCCCGCGCGGCTACGTCCCTCTCGCCTGCCTCCACCGGGACTTCCTTCCCGGGGCGCTGCCCTGGAGCGTTCTCGCCTAGCAGCGGAACCACCTCCACCGGAACCTGCGGCGTCTCCCACTCATTCCTTGCCGAGAAGGCCAAGTTGATCGTCTGCATGACTTCCCGCCTGAAGTCTTCAAACATCTTCTTCGTCGCCTCGTCCACCCGGGTGGGGGATCCTCCTGCGCCTGATCCTTCACCTTCGCCTCCTGCCATGGGACTTAACTCGAGATTTTCTTACACCGACTGCTTCCACGCTCACCGCACCAGAACTGTTGAAGCCAAAAATGACCCCAACGAATGTTCACAAACCAAAGTGCAGCCGACGCCTACTTCTCTCTTATCTCGACCCTTGACTGGTTGCTAAGGTCAAAGGACTGACCCAAAGCCTCAGCTGGGAGGTCCCACTACACACCCGGAAGATCTCTGAGAGCTTCCCCTCCAAAGCCAAATGCTGGGCTGGGAGCTCCTCAGAAGGCACTAGAGTGGGAGAATAATGAAAGTCCTGCCTTCCAAAGAGCCCCTATGGGTCTTTTTATAGTCTTCCTTTGACCTGAAAATACTGAAATACCCCTGAGGGGTCTGCCAATAACCGAATCCCGCTGTCCTCCCAAGGGCATTTGGGTAATTTCACCTCGGGATAATAATAAAATAATCCCCTTTACGAGCGCCGGGCCCTACCACGTGGGCCCACTTGGCGAGACCCCCGGCCTAGAAGGCTCTCGCTGGGTCCCCTCTAGGCCCGCCTTGGCGAGAACCCCTGCCAGGAAGGTTCTCGCGCTAGGTAGTCATGATGTTAATGCGAAAGAAGGTTCACCTAAGGCCTTCTCGCATGTCCTAGGCGGGAGCTCTCCCTAAGGCGGGAGCTTCCGCAGTCAGGCTCTCTGCTTCGGTCGGTCGACGATCTCTCCTGCCGAGAGCTCGACTATCTTCCCTGGTCGGTCGACGATCTCTCCTGCCGAGAGCTCGACTATCTGCCCTGGTCGGTCGACGATCTCTCCTGCCGAGAGCTCGACTATCTGCCCTGGTCGGTCGACGATCTCTCCTGCCGAGAGCTCGACTATCTGCCCTGGTCGGTCGACGATCTCTCCTGCCGAGAGCTCGACTATCTGCCTTGGTTTCTTCAGCTTTCGCCTGCCCTTGGCGAGAGCTCCTATAGGACGAGAACTCCCCAAGTATACCTTAGGGTTAGCCCGAGGCTAGCCTGAGACTAGCCCAATCCTGACCATTGAAGCCTTTGGGTCCCTCCCAGCGAATATGGGGTTGTACAGGCTCCTCTGTCAGCCGGCCGGTACTCGCCCTCGCCCTCGCATGGTCCTCGCGCCCTTATTTATATATTTTTTCTTTTATTTGCTCTGAATGATCTGCTTGTAATAACTTGGAACAACTTTTCAACCACTTTGTATATGTAGACGCTTTTTCAATATTTTGGTGAGTCTTTTCGAATTCCCCCTTCGGGGGTCTGGCCGGCTCGCAGGACTTGCGAGGAGAGGGTGGCGAGGTGGCGTGGCGAGACCGGACCGATCGGCTGACTCGCCCTCCCTCTCGCCCTTCTTTACCTTCTTCTATAAATAGATCTTCTCACCTACCCCCGAGGCACGCTTTTATTGCTTTCGAATCCTTGCTTCGTCTCTGTCTTCCCGAGCTCGCGATTTTCCTTTCCTCTGCGACCATGGTCAAGACCAACCCTGACGCGGACGGTCGGTCTAAGTGCGTGATAACTTCTCAAATGAAGTTATCTAGTCCCTTATTTTCTACAATAATAGTTGTGATAATGAGAATAAATGGGTTAAATTAGTATAAATGTTCATAAATTAATATTTATTTTATTCAGGCTTGATTTACCTATTTTATCTATGTTTTTCTCATTAGAAATGACGTGGAAATCGAACCAGAGAAACAAGTGCTGGAATTATATTTTGGCTGTGCAGTTGTTACAGAAACCTGTTTTCAGTTGTTATAACAAGTCCTGGACGTATTTAAAATTCGAATTTCGAATTTTGCGCCAAAATCAAATATGGAAGGAGGCATCCATTGGGAAAGGGCTGCTCGTTTTTAAAGGAGGATTTTCATACCTAAAAGGCACGAAATTTTGGAGGGAGATAGAGTTCTTAGAGCCATCATCTTGGAAAAGGAGAAGGAGAGGACCGGCTAGGGTTTGGACGTACCGTCGAGAAGGAAGAAGGGTCTAAAGCGAGATCTTCACACATATTCCTGCAGCATTTAGCGTTCTTAAACATGTCTTGTAAGATCTTTCTCATTTGGTTTCATCCCTCTATCATGAACTAATTGTATGGATCTTGTATGGTGTGAGTACCTTGTTCTATTGTGATGATTTTACTTTAAATTTATTTTATGGTTGATTGAATCGCTATCTTTATTGGGTTTATGGTCTTTGTTTGTGGAAATTTTTGAGCAAGCGTTCATCTTCTAATTAGCATGACGAGATTCGAGAGAGGAGTTATGCTAATCTAGGGTTGAATCCGTTATTCTACGCGGCGAGATTCGAGAGAGGAGTTGCGTAGTTTTCTAAATCAAAATTCCATCTTTTTACTGCGTTGCAAGATTCGAGAGAGGAGTGGCGTAAGTGTGACATAAACTCCAATATAGCGTCAAGAGAGAAAGAGATTTCCTCTTGAGTTAGCATCATTGATTTTTGCTCGTCATGTTATTTAACTTTCCACCTAAGTTAGAGATAACTAGGGGAAATTGGTTAACGGAATTCTGAGATCGAGAGATGATGAAATCCACCTTAAAATCGATGCATGATAGTAATGAAGAGAACCATTAAATATCACTAGAAATCTCGTCACAATAGGCAAGGGAAAACAACATGTAAGATCATTTCTCCAACCTTGATAAAAGTATTTTCCAAGAATCGTGTTTAGTTTTATCATTATCTGTTTAAGTTATTATTATTATTATCAATTAAATCCACTAAAAAAGTATTCCACTTGGATTCAAGGAACAAGTAAGGCTAGTAATTATGAGCACTAACATTGCACTTCCTCTAGGAACGATAACTCAACTCATCATTTTATTACTTGATTCGACACGTGCACTTACGTGATTACGTAGATCCATTTTGGTCATATCAAGTTTTTGGCGCCGTTGCCGGGGAAGCGCAACTGGTTTAGTGTTTTATTTCTCGTAATATTAGTTAAACTTTAGTAGTTGGAGATCAAGTATTTTGTTTTTAATTATTTTCTTATCTTAGCACTTATTTGGAAGCTTTGTGGTGTATGTCAAGGTACAGAAAACCAGAATTATTGCCACTAAACTTAGAAATAGAGCGCACCTGTAGACAAAATCGAAAAAACCTTAGAACGGAAAACATTATTCATCCTGAGATGGATAATAACAGACAACAAGTTATTGATGACATAGTGGGTCACGTGAACCATAACGGGCAAGCTAATCCAAATAATCAACATGTGCCACCCCGAATGACATGTCGAGATTACCACACACCTTTTAGGGGAGGTTTGCACACGAGTATAGCCCGACCGGCTATAGAAGCCAATAATTTCAAGATGGACCCTTTTATTATGCAACAAGTTCAACTAAATAAATTTGGGGGGCTTAGCCATCAAGATGCAAACTCTCATTTAAAAACCTTTTTAACAATATGCGATATGTTTAAAGCAAATGGTGTGTCCGCAGACGCAATTCAATTAAGAGCATTTCCTTTTTCCTTAGTAGGTCCAGCGAAGGATTGGTTGGACTCTTTACCCGATGATGTTATCACTACATGGGCCCAATTAGAAGATAAATTTTTAAATAAGTATTTTCCACCTTCTAAGACGGCTAAGTTAATTAGGGATATCACTACATTTATGCAACATCATGGGGAGACTCTTTATGATGCATGGGAGCGTTTTAAGGAGTTGTTAAGAAAATGTTCACATCATGGGTTAGCACAACACCAGCAAGTATCCACGTTTTACAACGGGTTGCAAACCGCAACCATGATTCTAGTAGATGGAGCCGCGGGAGGTTCCCTAATGAAAAAATACCCGGAAGATGCGTACGCCATTTTAGAAGATTTAACGTATAATAATTACCAAGCATATGAGAGACAAGCAATAAGTAATCAAGCAGGGGTGCACCATGTAGATCAAATCACATCTTTAGCCGCCGAAATGACATCACAATTCAACTTGATTAACAAGAGGCTAGATTCATTATCTAATCCTGCGCCTAGTGCACCACTAACGGTGGAACAATTAAATCTATTAACGGAGGAAGCGAACTTTATAGGAGGGCAACAAAGGCAAATTCCACCGGGATTTGCTAATCATTATCACCCCGAGTGGCGCAATCACCCTAATTTCTCTTGGAGAAATAATCAAGGAGTGAATCAATCGTCGGGATTCCATCAAAATCTGAATCCAATCCAAGTGAATCCTCACAACAATCAAAACAATCCTAGGAAGTTAATGGACGAAGTAATTGTGGGGATGTTCCAAAAGAATGAGTCTAGGATTGGAGGGATTGAGTCATCTCTAAGATCTTTAGAGACCACATTGGGGCAATTAACAACCACGTTAAGCAAAAGGCCAATAGGATCTCTACCTTCCGACACCACACCTAACCCTATTCGAGACAACCATAATGACCATTGCAACGCTATAGCTTTAAGGAGTGGAGTAGAGATAGCAAGCGGTGACGGGTTGTTGGAAAGAGTAAGAGAGGAAGAGAAGAACGAGAGGGATGATAGGCCACCAGAATTAGAAAAGAAAAACTCTAGTGGAAGTAAGGAACCGGAGGAAAATCAAACTAATAATCCAAAAGTCAAAAAGAAAGACATCGTTTACCCTCCACCGCCCTTTCCGTCCAGGCTCGTTAAAAATAAGCTCGAAATGCAATTTCAAAAATTTATGGAAATGTTTAAGAAGTTGACTATAAACATCCCCTTTACGGAGGCACTTGAGCAAATGCCCAGCTATGTCAAGTTTATGAAGGACATTTTGTCTAAGAAGAGAAGATTTGCCGATAAGGAGATAGTGACATTAACCGAAGAGTGCAGCGCGATTCTACAAAATAAGTTACCTAAAAAACTGAAGGATCCCGGTAGTTTTACAATCCCATGTTCGATTGGAATGACATTTTCCGGAAGAGCGTTGTGCGACTTGGGAGCCAGCATCAACTTGATGTCGTTATCTATTTACACCAGGTTAGGCATCGGGGAGATTACACCATCATCTCTTACACTCCAATTGGAGGATAGATCTTTGGCATTCCCTAAGGGAATAGTGGAAGACGTACTAGTGAAGGTAGAAAATTTTATATTCCCAGCTGACTTTGTCGTGCTAGACATGGACGAAGATGAGGAGGTGCCTATTATTTTAGGACGACCTTTCCTAGCTACAGGGCGCACCCTTATCGATATCCACAAGGGTGAATTAACAATGCGAGTCAACGACGAGAAAGTCATGTTTAATGTCCTTAAAGCGATGAAATTTCCTAATGATAACGAGGAGTGTTACGCAATAGAAGAATTTTTTGTGCAACCAAGGTTGATACATGAGGGCGATGATTTTGAACAAGAGTTGCTGAACATGCTGCCTAATGAAGAAGGAGAGGAAGACTTAGCAATGGAAGAAGTAGTCAACACATTAAACTCCTATGGCAAGTTACCAATCACTAGGAACTTTGACATTATAAATAGAACCAGCGAGCCTACATTGATGAAACCTTCCATTCTTGAACCACCAACCTTAGATTTAAAACCTCTACCCTTACATTTGAAATATGTCTATCTTGGGAAAGATAACACCTTATCGGTAATCATTGATGCATCATTGGAGAGGGAGAATGAACTACAGCTGCTGGAAGTCTTGAGAGATTTTAAGGGTGCCATCGGTTGGACTCTAGCTGATATCAAGGGAATCAGCCCGTCCATTTGTATGCATAAAATCTTATTGGAAGATGAGGAAAAAGGATCAATAGAGCATCAACGTCGCCTTAATCCGCCAATGAAGGAAGTGGTGATGAAAGAGATAATAAAGTGGCTCGACGCAGGCATCATTTACCCTATCTCAGATAGCAAGTGGGTGAGCCCAGTGCAATGTGTACCCAAGAAGGGTGGGATGACTATTGCTAAGAATGAGAATAATGAAATCATCCCTACGAGGGCTGTCACAGGGTGGAGAATATGTATGGACTATAGGCGATTGAACAAAATGACTAGGAAGGATCATTTTCCGCTTCCATTCATCGACCAAGTCCTAGATAGGTTGGCGTGTAGTGAGTACTTTTGTTTTCTAGATGGATATTCGGGGTACAATCAGATCATGGTTGCACCCGAAGATCAAGAAAAAACGACTTTTACATGTCCATTTGGAACTTTCGCATTCCGGAGAATGCCCTTCGGGTTATGCAATGCACCCGCGACCTTCCAACGATGTATTATCGCTCTCCTTGCTGAGTTAATGGAAGAGGGGGTTGAAATTTTCATGGACGATTTTTCTGTATTTGGTCAATCATTTAATGCATGTCTGAGAGTATTAAGCAAAGTTCTAAGAAGGTGTGTTGAAACCAATTTAGTTTTGAACTGGGAAAAGTGCCATTTCATGGTACGAGAAGGAATTGTCTTAGGCCACAAGGTGTCTAGTAAGGGGTTGGAAGTTGACCGAGCGAAGGTGGAGGTTATAGAAAAACTTGCGCCACCGATGAATGTCAAGGGCATTCGAAGCTTCTTAGGACATGCCGGTTTTTACCGTCGGTTCATAAGAGACTTCTCAAAGATAACTAAGCTGTTATGTCATTTACTCGAAAAGGACACCGTCTTTGTGTTCGACGATAAGTGTTTAGAGGCTTTTGAAACATTGAAGAAGAGCTTAGTTTCTGCACCTATTGTTAGAGCACCAGATTGGACATCATCCTTTATTCTCATGTGCGACGCAAGCAATTACGCGGTAGGTGTCGTGTTAGGACAAATCCACGATAAGATTTTTCATGTAATTTATTATGCAAGTAAAACCCTTATAAATGCTCAAATAAATTATACTACCACAGAGAAGGAACTCCTTGCTGTAGTTTTTGCATTTGAGAAGTTTCGATCATATTTAATACATTCTAAGGTTGTAGTCTACACGGACCACGCTGCGATACGATATCTAGTGGACAAAAAGGAGGCAAAACCTAGACTTATCAGGTGGGTTCTGCTCCTCCAGGAGTTTGATTTTGAGATCAAGGATCGTAGGGGGGCAGAAAACTCGATAGCCGACCACTTATCGAGGTTAGAGAATGGATGTGAGAAAGACGTGCATCTTGAGATTAGAGAGAGTTTCCCAGATGAGAGTTTATTTGCGATCAAGGAAGAAAGCGTCCCCTGGTATGCTGATTTTGTTAACTATATAGTTAGCAAGGTTTTCTCACCGGATTTTAGCTCACAACAAAGGAAGCGATTCCTTCATCAGGTGAAGTATTACCTATGGGATGAACCGTATCTCTTTAAAATTTGTGCGGATCAAATTATTCGTAGATGTGTGCCCGAGGTGGAAGTTCATAGTATCCTAGAAAGGTGTCATGCCTCGCCCTATGGAGGACACTTTAAGGGAGACCGAACGGCAATGAAGGTTTTAGAGTCAGGATTCTATTGGCCGACCTTATTCAAGGATTCTCATCATTTTGTAAAACAGTGCGACCGTTGTCAACGTGTTGGAAATCTCCAGCGGGGAGCGAGCATGCCCATGAATGGTATCCTTGAGGTAGAAGTCTTTGATGTCTGGGGGATTGATTTCATGGGCCCCTTTGTCAACTCCGATGGAAATTTATATATTTTGCTAGCCGTAGACTATGTGTCGAAGTGGGTAGAGGCGATAGCCACCCAGAGAAATGATGCCAAGGTGGTGCTAAAATTTCTAAGGACTAACATCTTCACTAGATTTGGTACACCGAGGGCAATAATTAGTGATGGAGGGGCGCACTTTTGTAATTTACAATTTAAAACTCTTCTAAAGAAATATGGTGTAACACATAAAGTAGCCCTTGCCTACCATCCACAAACCAATGGCTTAGCCGAGGTGTCAAATCGTGAGATCAAGACCATCTTAGAAAAAACGGTGAATGCAACACGCAAGGATTGGTCACAAAAGCTAAGTGATGCATTATGGGTCTATAGAACGGCATTTAAAACCCCGATAGGATTAACACCTTATAAAATGATCTATGGGAAAGTGTGTCACCTTCCGGTAGAGTTGGAACATAGAGCGTATTGGGCAATTAAGAAATTGAACTTTGACTTCCAAGAGGCGGGCAATAAAAGACTACTGCAAATTAATGAATTGGAAGAAATACGATCCAACGCATACGAGAGCGCCAAACTTTATAAAGAGCGAACAAAAAAATGGCACGATGCAAGATTAATGGTGAAAGAGTTCAAGATCGGGCAATTGGTATTGTTATTTAACTCAAGACTTAAATTCTTCCCGGGAAAACTAAAATCGAGGTGGTCAGGACCATTTATAGTGAAGAAGGTACACCCATATGGGGTAATCACAATTTGCAACGAGAAGGACGGCTCCGAATTCAAGGTGAATGGCCAAAGGCTGAAGGAATATCATATGGATATTGATCGTCGAGAGTCGACGGTCATGAATTTGCAATGACGAGTGACGAGGAGAAACGTCTTGCCGAGACGTTTTACATGAGGCGCTTGGTGGGAGGCAACCCATCATATCATAAAATATATATATATATATATATATATATATATATAAGATTATATAGAAATAATAATAATAATAAATAAATAAATATTCGTTTGTTTTCGTTAGTAAAAAAAATATTGGAGGGAGCAAAGCCATATGATACTAGTTGACTATGCTCAGTAATTTTTAGGAGTGAAAATGCTGAAGGAATGAAAAATCTGGAAAAAAAATGCAGAAATTCAAAGTAAAACAGATTTTGTAAAATAGATGGCAGTTGTTACAACTTGCTGAAAACATATGTAATAGGTTTCAGTTTTCTGTCCGGGAGCGGTCTAGCAGCGGTTCGGCTGAACCGGTTCACGTTGCCGGTTCGACGTTTGAGGAAAAACGATTTTCGTAACGCAGACGGCAGTTGTTACAACACTCCGGAAACGTATGTAACAGTTTTCGAGTTTCTGTCCAGATCTTCATAAATAGCGCTGAATTAAAGGCCGGTTGTTACAACAACCTAAAAACATATGTAACAAGAATTAAATTTCTGGTTGTTGTAAAGCAAAAGGAAAACTGAATTTATAAAGCGAAAGCCAGTTGTTATAACAACCCAAAAACATATGTAATGAGAATTAAATTTCATGTTGCTCTTTCATGGAAAGGCGATGCAACCTGCTAGTGCTGAACTGAATCGGCACACGCGATTCAGCGCTCCAATGATCTGGATTTTGATTAATTTAAACTAATTTTGTTTTCAATTTTTAAATCCGAGATTATTTCTTTCCAAAAACGGTTAAGATTTGATTAATTACATTAATCTTCCTAATTAAATTATTTCAAATAAAATTCTTATTTCTTTTCCTTTTCCCCAAATCCCAATTCCTATCTAGGGTTTACTAGAGAAGAGTGATTTCATGTTAGAAGAGCGGAGAGGAAACTGGAGATGATAAACTGCAAGGATTTCATATCGGGCGTGGCGTGTAGTGAGTAACAAAAAAGCAAACTAGCGATTTCTGAACATATTCAACGGAAGAAAGTTCAAGTGTGGAGGTGATGACGATTGGATATATGGAGATCTGCAGAAAAATAGGTGGACGGCGAGTGGTGGTAACGTCGAGCATTAGCGAGTTGTATCAAACAAGGATAGTGAGAGCTCCTGCAATCTAGGAATTGAAAATTTCTGAGGTTATGTCGTCTAAAGAAAAGATTAAAAAATGAAGAGGAAGACAAAAACAAAGGTGAAGAGGAGGACGAGCATGATTATCTCGCATCCACCTTGACTTTTGCATAGTTATGTTTACATTTTGCTTCGTGCTATATTTTGTTATATTTTGCTTTACGTTATGTTTTACTCTGAACTATATTGTGGTGATCTATTTTGTGATATGATATTTTGAATAATGCCTATTGTGCTTCACTTATATATGTTTTGATGTTTCATGATGATTACTGCACTATTTTTATATTGTATTTTATCCCTCACCAATTGAAAAATGAGTATTATGATATGTTCCTTTGTGCATTGTTTTATTTTGATATTGACTGCACTCGTATACTAACATATCGCATGATTTTTTCACTGCACTTTTGCTTTACTTATTAATTGAGCGGCTTAATTGGGAAAATTGTCTAGTATTATTTGTTCACAGGTTTTGCACTAATTTTAATGATGACACTCAGTAAGGAAAGGGGAATGAAACATGATGAAACCAAGGTCACTTTAAGAACAAATGGACAGAGTTGCTAAGACTCCAATTTCAGGGAAGTTATTTATATTTCAATTAATTTCTTCGGTATGATTATGTGCTTATTAGTAAAAATCATTTTAAGTATTTTCATGGTAAAAATATAGTTTTGCTAGGGACTAGCAAAGGATTTAAGTGTGAAGGTGGGGGTTGTTTTGACCCCTACCATTTGGATGAATTATACTTCCTTGAAACACAAATCGAATGATCTTAATTCTTGTTTCATTTAATCAATAGGATATTCTAGATATATTCAAGAATAATTAATTGGTATGACTAAACAATCCAAAGAGTTCAATTAGTGAAATTGAAATTAGTAAGATTTTTTATGATAAAGCTCACGTAAGTATTTTTTGTTTTTATGCACAAAATTTTTGTTTACTTCCATGAAAATCTTTTGATATTGATCTCTATAAATAATGGGAGGGGCGAGCAAGAACTAAGTCAACGATGTAAGCCAAGACATGAGCTTGGGTAGTTATTCCATTTTGATCTTCACTAGAATAGTTGAGCTTGGACTTTTTCATACTTATTATTTCATGCCTAAATTCTCTATATTTCTACTAGTTGTATCTTAGTAAGTTAGTCATTTATGGGTGTTTAATTTTTATAAGCAAATGATTGAATTTCATGGTGATATGTGGCCTAAGTATATGCCCACATACTTGGAATGATCCCAACTATGATGGTATATAAAAAATATAGAGAAATTTATGTCATAGTGATATATGGCCTAAGTATGTGAAAACATACTTGGAATGATCCCAACTATGAGTAAAAAAGAGAGAAAAAAATGATTGAACATCATAGTGATATGTGGCCTAGGTATGCACGCTTGTACTTGGAATGATCCCTACCATGAATTCATATTTATTAAATAAAAGTATATGTTGATAAACTCCATAATATGGTGAATTACTAAGATTACTAACTAGAGAATGACATTCCACTATCAAAGTTTATCCATAATTCCTAATCAAGCCATAGTCTATCCTATTTTCAATTACACTGCTAACTCATGTGGAGGCTAAATCGAAAGACTAGAATATTCTCTCCCTTTCCAATAATTGTGGAGGTTCAATGTGGAAATTGCATGAGAGTAAATCATTTTTTTTTAAAGAAAAGCACGCACCGCACTAAGATACTTATTTGAGCTTTATCTTTCATCTAACTAATGAATTTGTGAATTTTGAGCTCTTGTTGATTTCTAAGCCTATCAGTTAAGTAAAATGAATTTCTTGAGTAAGCCTTGATTAAGTTATTTTACAAGAAGGATCATTCGAATTTTGAATCTTGATAGTATTTCTTCATCCAATCCATTGATATGATTTATCTTTGCTAGGGACTAGCAAAAGTTCAAGTGTGGAGGTGTGATAACTTCTCAAATGAAGTTATCTAGTCCCTTATTTTCTACAATAATAGTTGTGATAATGAGAATAAATGGGTTAAATTAGTATAAATGTTCATAAATTAATATTTATTTTATTCAGGCTTGATTTACCTATTTTATCTATGTTTTTCTCATTAGAAATGACGTGGAAATCGAACCGGAGAAACAAGTGCTGGAATTATATTTTGGCTGTGCAGTTGTTACAGAAACCTGTTTTCAGTTGTTATAACAAGTCCTGGACGTATTTAAAATTCGAATTTCGAATTTTGCGCCAAAATCAAATATGGAAGGAGGCATCCATTGGGAAAGGGCTGCTCGTTTTTAAAGGAGGATTTTCATACCTAAAAGGCACAAAATTTTGGAGGGAGATAGAGTTCTTAGAGCCATCATCTTGGAAAAGGAGAAGGAGAGGACCGGCTATGGTTTGGACGCACCGTCGAGAAGGAAGAAGGGTCTAAAGCGAGATCTTCACACATATTCCTGCAGCATTTAGCGTTCTTAAACATGTCTTGTAAGATCTTTCTCATTTGGTTTCATCCCTCTATCATGAACTAATTGTATGGATCTTGTATGGTGTGAGTACCTTGTTCTATTGTGATGATTTTACTTTAAATTTATTTTATGGTTGATTGAATCGCTATCTTTATTGGGTTTATGGTCTTTGTTTGTGGAAATTTTTGAGCAAGCGTTCATCTTCTAATTAGCATGACGAGATTCGAGAGAGGAGTTATGCTAATCTAGGGTTGAATCCGTTATTCTACGCGGCTAGATTCGAGAGAGGAGTTGCGTAGTTTTCTAAATCAAAATTCCATCTTTTTACTGCGTTGCAAGATTCGAGAGAGGAGTGGCGTAAGTGTGACATAAACTCCAATATAGCGTCAAGAGAGAAAGAGATTTCCTCTTGAGTTAGCATCATTGATTTTTGCTCGTCATGTTATTTAACTTTCCACCTAAGTTAGAGATAACTAGGGGAAATTGGGTAAACGGAATTCTGAGATCGAGAGATGATGAAATCCACCTTAAAATCGATGCATGATAGTAATGAAGAGAACCATTAAATATCACTAGAAATCTCGTCACAATAGGCAAGGGAAAACAACATGTAAGATCATTTCTCCAACCTTGATAAAAGTATTTTCCAAGAATCGTGTTTAGTTTTATCATTATCTGTTTAAGTTATTATTATTATTATTATCAATTAAATCCACTAAAAAAGTATTCCACTTGGATTCAAGGAACAAGTAAGGCTAGTAATTACGAGCACTAACATTGCACTTCCTCTAGGAACGATAACTCAACTCATCATTTTATTACTTGATTCGACACGTGCACTTGCGTGATTACGTAGATCCATTTTGGCCGTATCAGTGCGCCCAGCACTTCGTTGATCATTGCTTTTTCGAGGGGCACATTACAGAAGAGGAGCTCGTCGAGTTCACGGCGGCGTTCGTCCCCCCCGGCTTCCAGGCTCGCAGGCCCGCCGAGCATGAAGCCATCAATTCCTTCCCGGAGGGTGAGCTCGCCTTCCCCATCTCGCACTTCGAGGTGGGACTGCGCCTCCCCCTCTGGCCAGAAATCCGCCAGATCCTGAAGTACTACGGCGCGGTGCCCGCGCAGCTGAATTCCAACGCCATTGCTATGATGGTGGCGTTCGCCTGCTTCCTCCGCCGGGAGCGAATTGAGTTCAACCTCGCGGTGTTCCGCAAGTTGTTCTCTTACAAGGCTACCCCCGACGGGGTCGCCTACTTCGGCGGGTCATTCATCAAGGTTCGCGAGCTAGCGAACAAGAATCACAATTGGATGACCCGGCTCGTCTTCATTAAGGGCGAGCTCGGCAACATCCCCTTTCGCCCCCTGCAGAAGAGCGAGGACATATATCGTCCTCCTTCCCTGTCTGGTAGCGACGCCGACCTCCACAAGTTTTTTCTCCACAAGGACTTCGAGGTCGCCTTCCTCCGCCGCGGCCTTGATTCGCTTCAGCCCGTTCTCCCCGGCGAAGGTACATCTCGCTCAGCCCTCTCGCGAACTTTATCAAGGTGGATCTCATATCATTTTTCCCTCTCTCTTTTTTTTGACTAAGTCTTTCTCTGCAGGGGAACGGGTTCTGCCGGAGCATCCGCCGTTCGCCGACTCGGGGATATTCTCAGATCCTCTGGAGCTGGCCCGGGCGGCGGCACTGGCTTGTCGCGAGAAGCAAGCGCGAGACCAACTCCCCGGCAGGAAGCGCTTGGAGTCCGGGGGGTCAAGCTCGCGCCACGAGCCTTCACTCCCCAAGAAGAAGAGGGCGAAGGTGGTCTCGCGCGGACGGCTGTACCTTCCTCCGTCGCCTACCAAGTTCATGAGCTCGCCGGAGGCTCTGTCTGACGAGCCGCCCTTGAGTCCGCTGAAAGAAGCCTCCTCCCCCCGAAAGGGGAAGAAGAAGAGCGGGCCGTCCTCCGATTCCACCGGGGAGGACACCCTCCGCGAGCCCAGTCTGCCGAAGGATCACCCCAACTTCGGCAAGGGGTGCAAGAGCAAAGATGCGGCTGGCGAGCCCATCTTGAAGTGGGACGAGGGGGCTCACCGAGTTTCCGTTTCTACTCGCGCCCCCTCCTGGGGAGCCCGCCGGCCGCCTACCGCCCACGCCTTTGCCTTCGGCTTCGGCCTCTACAGCCGCGACAGCGCCGAATCGTACAAGAAACTTACCCTCAGCCAGCTCGGCTACGAGGGGTTGCAGGCCCACCTGCGGGCCTTCGAGCTCCATCACATGATGGTCCGCCGCGGCTTCCAGCTCAGCAATGCCCTGCTGACTGCCGAGCAGGAGCGCGACCTGGCGAAGGAGAGCGCGGCTGACGCGGAGAGGCGGTTCGGCCTCGCCGATGCTCTACTCGCGAAGTCCGTCGGTGGCTTGGTAATCACTGGGTGCCTCTGCTTACCTTGCTTAGGATTATTCCTGCGCGTGTTCTGAATTTCTAACCCTACAGGACGCCGAAGCCGCTGACGCGATGCGAGGCGAGGTGGCTCAGTTGCAGGCTCAGCTCGCTGAGCGGGAAGCCCAGCTTGCCGAGCAAAAGATATACTCCCGCGAGCAGGAGGCTGTCGCCGCCCGGCTGGGGGTGGAGGTGGAGGAATTGAAAAAGAAGAACAAGGGGCTCCTGGGAGAGGTCCTCCGCCAAGCCGACGCTCTCCTTCCCCCGGACGCCAGCGAGCCGGCCTTCCCCTTCAAAAGGCCCCGGGTGTTTGGCGAGTCTGATGTCGCGGAGCGGCTGCGAGTCAACTCCGTCGAGGCTGCCGAGTGTCTCCTACAAGCCATGAGGGGGACGGGGATTTTGGCGGAAGGCTGCGAGGAGGTCACCGTCCGGGAGCTCCTGCCAACCCTGTTCCCGCCCAGCCCGCTCAGCGAGAAGGAAGATAGCTTCGACTCGCTCTTTGCGGGGGTGGGGGAGAAGGACGCTCGGCTTGGTGGCGAGGAGGACCGCCACTCGAGGGGGGAGGGTGAGAGCTAACTTTTGTTTTCTTCTCTCTTTTTTTTTGTATCCTGCCGAGGCGGGCCTTGTACACTTGTAATGATGAATCAAAGACATTTTTCACAATTTTACTATCTTCTTTTTAAGCTTACTTGCGATGTTATACCCGCGCGCTTGGTAGAGCAACCTCGCCCGTAGAATGTCTTGAGTTAGGACCAGCCCCCCGCAGTGCTCGCGGCGAATCCCTAGGACACGTGCTCGCGCCATATCCTACTCGCGCCTCACCTTCCCCCGCCATTTCTCGCCTCAGTTTTTCGACAATTCAGACAAGTGAAACATCAGGGCGCGTCTTTCGCCGAGTTAACTGGAGCGAGGCTAGGCTCGCTGGAGAGAGCCGCTTTCCTTCCCCGGGGTCTGGGACGGGACCAGGGTGTACTGTCTGGGACGCGTGTCTTCATCTGGAGGATCAGCCCATTTCATCAGGAAGCTTGAGGCTTGACACGTGCGGAGATCTGAGGCCTCAATTCAAAAGTTAGAAGCAAGGGATAAAGGACACGTGGATGCAAGGACCGGCTGCCAGTAAAATTAGATGTTAAAACAATTGTAACGGTCAAATATGGTTAAAGCCTTTAAATACTTGTTTAGATTGTAATAATGTTTTTTTTATGCTAATGGAAAATCAGGATTTCATCTCTCTCAGCCTCTCTCTCTCCTTCCCCTTCTTCCCGCCTATCTCTCTCTCAAGTCTCCTTCTGTTTCTCTACCCTTTTGTTAATTCCGGCGATCTTGCCGTTCCGGTTACTCCGCAACCTTAGATTAGCCTTTACATTTGGTGCTCTCGTCGATTTGCTCACCTCTTGCTCATTGCGGACCACACTCGCACTAAAGATTTACAAAACCAGTTTCTTGAATTCCAAGGCTCTGTTCGTTCTGAGCAGGCGGCTCAGAAAACACAATTAGATGATTTACGTGAAGATCTGCAGGCCAAAGAAGCTGTTCTTATTCAACAGATTGTCGACACTCGCTCGGATTCCGCTAACAAAATCGATACATTACGGCAGGACATGATGACTCAGTTTCAAAAGCTTCAACAGTCCCTGGACTCCTTACAGCATCGTTCCGCCCCCGCAGAGATGGCCCAGGCCTCCTCGTCTAATGGCGTTCTTGGAGCAGCACCGTCTCCTCCTTCATTCCAGGTCGTTTCTAACAATTTAATGCCTGATTCACATTTTTCTTGCCCACGATTTAGCGACGGGGATCCCACAGATTGGTTATACAATCTGCATTTGTATTTCCAATATCACCACACAAATCCGCGTGATTTTCTTTTAATTGCTGCGTGCCATTTAGACCGCCCAGCGTCGCGTTGGTATCAAGCAACGCTGCGGGATTCTCCAAATTTAACCTTCACTTTTTTTGTTGACGCACTCACAAAACGCTTTGGTCCCTCGGATTATGTCGACCCGGCTGGCTCACTTACTAAATTACAACAAACAGGCTCGGTTTTAGACTACAAAGCACAATTTGAAGAACTCCTCACACGCGTTCCGGGTCTTAGCCCCGGCTTTATCACCAGCGTCTTTGTATCCGGCCTCAAATCCAGCATTCGATCAACTGTTCGAATGCAACGGCCACATGAATTACATGACGCCTATTCGTTAGCACGAATGGTCGAAGACCGCGAACTTGAAGACAAGCTGATCCATACCTCTAATTCCACTTACACATCATATACACGAACTACGGAACCCGGCCACCGACCACAGACGCAGCGTTTCCTTTGGCAAGCCGCCTCCAACCCACCCCCTAAGCCAAATTTTCCTCCTAAATACCCAATTCGTCGCTTATCTGCTACCGAACGCCAACGACGTCGAGAACTAGGTCTCTGCTACACATGTGACGATAAATATACTTTTGGCCACCGTTGTAAGGGTTCAGGAACCCTACTGTATTTCCAGGGGACGGACGAACCAGATGATCCTGAAGAACCTCCTGACGAACCAGTTCAGGAAGCTATTGATCAAAATGGCTCTATTTGTTTTTACGCACTAACCGGCGACCCTTCAGGCCATTGTATTCGTCTTACAGCTTACGTCCTTAATAAACCTGTAGAAACATTAATTGATAGTGGCAGTTCGCATGATTTCATTTCAGAACGAATGGCGAAATTTCTAAACCTACCAATTCGAGCCATCCAACCTTTTCAGGTTTTCATGGGCAATGGCGAGTCGATTACCTGCCAGGGCAAATGTTTAGACGTACACCTGCTCATACAAACCACCCGTTATTCACGGCATTTATATGTTTTAGCTCTCCAGGGGGCTGATATTGTATTGGGAGTACGATGGCTTAGATCCCTAGGACCCGTCACCACCGACTACTCAACCCTTACAATATCTTATAATTCCGACCAAGGTCCAATTATATTGCAAGGCCATTCCCAGGTCCCTTGCTTAGAGGTTTCATCATCGCAGGTTTCCCGTCTAATGACCCTACAAGCTTCAACACTTTGTGTGTTAACCCAAACCACGCCTGTCAATTCCGACCGCGAATATGCTGACCCGCCTTGGGATCAAACGCTGCCACACCGATTTTTAACGTTACTTCAATCTTACAAACGCCTCTTTGATGACACTTTAGAATTGCCACCGCGACGTTTTATCGATCATTCCATACCCTTGCTACCCAATTCTAAACCAGCAAATGTTAAGCCATATAGATACCCCCATTGCCAGAAAAACGAAATCGAACGCTTAGTGATTGAAATGCTCCAGGCTGGACACATCCGACCTAGCAATTCAAGCTTTAGTTCGCCAGTAATTTTGGTTAAAAAAAAAGATGGATCATGGCGCTTTTGCGTCGATTATCGAGTTCTTAATAATATTACAATCAAAGACAGGTTTCCAATACCCACTATTGATGAGTTATTGGATGAACTTTTTCATGCTAAACTTTTTACTAAGTTAGACCTACGAGCAGGCTACCACCAAATCCGTATGGCGGAATCCGATATTCATAAAACTGCTTTTAGGACGCATCATGGTCATTTTGAATTCGTGGTTATGCCTTTTGGCCTAACCAATGCACCTTCCACATTTCAATCTCTTATGAACTCGATTTTCAAACCATATTTGCGTAAATTCATTGTAGTTTTTTTCGACGATATTTTGGTTTTCAGTAACACGGAAATAGAGCATCACGAACACTTGTCCGTAGTTTTCCGAATATTACTGGATAATGGTCTCAAAATCAAACTCAGCAAATGTTTTTTTTAAAAAACAGAAATTGAATTCCTTGGCCACTGTATCAGAAATGGTTCAGTTTTTCCTAATCACTCTAACACAAAAGCAATTGAACAATATCCAACTCCAACAACCCAGAAAGAGGTTAGGTCCTTTCTAGGATTAGCGGGGTTTTATCGCAGGTTTATTAAAAATTTCTCTATTATCGCAGCACCCCTATCTGACTTATTAAAGAACACCACATTTAAATGGGATGAACATACTCAATTCGCTTTTGACCGGTTAAAACAGTTATTACTCGATACACCAATTCTATCTTTACCAAATTTTCTTGAGCCATTTGTAATCGAAACAGACGCCTCAGGAATTGGGATCGGAGCTGTTTTGTTACAACAAAACAAGCCAATAGCATATTTTAGTAAAAAACTGTCCCCACTAATGCAGCGCAAATCCACCTACGTGCGGGAAATGTATGCCGTTACCGCAGCAGTGGCAAAGTGGAGACAGTATTTACTCGGCCACCCATTCCAGATAATAACCGACCATAAGAGTTTACATAATCTATTGACTCAGGATTTACATACTCCAGACCAGCAAATATTTTTAGCCAAACTTATAGGTTACGATTATACCATCAAATACAGGCCAGGCAAATCAAACATTGTCGCTGATACCCTGTCCCGAACGATAAGCACGACACCACCAGCTCAGTTACTAACACTGGCGGTTTCAACTCCCACATCACCATTGTTGGATGGGTTACAGCAGGATTACGCGGCTGACCCTTACACACAACAATTGTGGGAAGAGCTGACCAAAACACCTTCAGCCCGACCCAATTGGGTCAGGAAAGGAAGCAACATATTCTACAAACAACGGCTTTTTATTCCACAAAACTCACCAATTATCAAAAAAATACTCACCATTTCCCATGATAGTCACTACGGAGGACATTCAGGAATAAATGCCACCATTCATCGCATCAAAACACAATTTCACTGGCTCAATATAAAGCAGGACGTTATCGACTACATAAAACAATGCGAGCTATGCCAAAAGGCTAAACCAACAAATCATTTGCCATACGGTCTCCTACAACCACTACCTATTCCTACACTAATATGGTCTGATTTAACCATGGATTTCATTACTAATTTACCCAAATCCAATGGTTATAATAATATACTAGTTATTGTCGACCGACTGACTCGAGCAGCACACTTTGCTCCCATGGGTACTCCTATCACTGCACCAGCAGCAGCAGGAGTATTTTGGGAATCTGTAGGTAAGTTACACGGTCTACCCACTTCGATACTAACTGATCGTGGCTCTACTTTTCTAAGTAATTTTTGGACAGAACTGTTCAAACTCCAGGGGACAACCCTACTCTATAGTTCAGCGTACCACCCGCAGACAGACGGGTTATCCGAACGAACAAATAGATGCTTACAACAATATCTACGCTTGTTCACACATGATCACCCAAAAAAATGGGCACAATACCTAAGTTTTGCAGAATATCATTTCAATACGACCCTTAACACTTCGACCAACATGACGCCTTTCCAGGCCATGTTCGGTCGACCGCCCCCGGGGCTATTGTCTTATTGTGCAGGAACCACTACGAATGAGGCCGTGGAGCTCACCCTCCAGACTCGAGACGAATTAATCCATCAGTTAAGGGAAAATCTACAGCAGGCACAACAACGTATGAAAATGCAGGCAGACAAACATCGGATGGACATCAGATTTACGAAGGATGAGTGGGTGCTTCTAAAACTTCATCCCTACCGCCAACTATCCCTACACAGGACTCACTGCAGGAAGTTAGCCCTACGATACTACGGCCCTTTCCAAATCAAGGAAGTCATCGGCGAGACAGCATACCGCTTGTCGTTACCGGAGGACTGCAAAATACACCCGGTATTTCACGTCTCGATGCTAAGAAAATACAACGGAAAAGAGAAGCATCATGTTACTCCTCTTCCTAACCAGAGCTACAGGAATATGCCTTTGCACATTCCCCTTGCAGTGATCAGCCTTCGTCAAATCGTACGCAACAACTTGCCCGTCACTCAGGCACTAGTACAGTGGAAAGATCTACCTCCGGAGGATAGTTCGTGGGAGGATATGGACTCTCTACCGGAGGATCTAAGGAAACAAGCACAGTATGACAACAGTACTTCAGAAGCAGCAAACTTAGACGACTTACTTCCTGCGACTTGGACGACCAAGAAAAAAAGAGCTCAGCGGCAGTCCACAACCACACAGCAGCAAAAAAATACCTTCCTTCCGATTTCAGCACCAGCACCACCAACACCGAGCTTGACCGGAGTAGCATCATCGGCTCCATGACAAGGAGAAGCGCAAACCAGCGAGGTTTTTTTTTACGCCTTGACCCTGCAGATCCCCGCCTCCGCCGCTCATCTCTTCTCCGCCAAAACCCTAAAAAAAAAACGACGATGGCCAGAATAAGGATAGCGATGAGGACATCGCCTTTTTAAAAGCAGTGGGTATTTGTACTGTCTGGGACGCGTGTCTTCATCTGGAGGATCAGCCCATTTCATCAAGCTTGAGGCTTGACACGTGCGGAGATCTGAGGCCTCAATTCAAAAGTTAGAAGCAAGGGATAAAGGACACGTGGATGCAAGGACCGGCTGCCAGTAAAATTAGATGTTAAAACAATTGTAACGGTCAAATATGGTTAAAGCCTTTAAATACTTGTTTAGATTGTAATAATGTTTTTTTTATGCTAATGGAAAATCAGGATTTCATCTCTCTCAGCCTCTCTCTCTCTCCTTCCCCTTCTTCCCGCCTATCTCTCTCTCAAGTCTCCTTCTGTTTCTCTACCCTTTTGTTAATTCCGGCGATCTTGCCGTTCCGGTTACTCCGCAACCTTAGATTAGCCTTTACACAGGGCTTCCTTAGTAGCGAGCTGGAGAGAGAGGGGGGGGGGTAGGATATTCCGAGCTCGCCGTCTTGACTGGCGAGCTCGCACCCTGGTGTTTTTCTCGGGCCAACTCCCAGTCTCAACTCCAGGGTCGTAGCGATGTCCATCGAGACTCGGCCGTGCCAGCTAGGTGGGAGCCTGGCAGGGGAGTGACGAGACCTAACCCCAGAGCGAGGAGACTTAGAAACTTTGGCCTCTCCCGGGTGCTACCACCGGGCCAGTCAGCTAGGTGAGAGCCTGAGGGCGGGTGTTGAACATCCTCCGGGCTCAGCCCCAGGGTCATAGCGATGTCCATCGAGACTCGGCCGTGCCAGCTAGGTGGGAGCCTGGCAGGGGAGTGACGAGACCTAACCCCAGAGCGAGAAGACTTAGAAACTTTGGCCTCTCCCGGGTGCTACCACCGGGCCAGTTAGCTAGGTGAGAGCCTGAGGGCGGGTGTTGAACATCCTCCGGGCTCAGCCCCAGGGTCATAGCGATGTCCATCGAGACTCGGCCGTGCCAGCTAGGTGGGAGCCTGGCAGGGGAGTGACGAGACCTAACCCCAGAGCGAGAAGACTTAGAAACTTTGGCCTCTCCCGGGTGCTACCACCGGGCCAGTCAGCTAGGTGAGAGCCTGAGGGCGGGTGTTGAACATCCTCCGGGCTCAGCCCCAGGGTCATAGCGATGTCCATCGAGACTCGGCCGTGCCAGCTAGGTGGGAGCCTGGCAGGGGAGTGACGAGACCTAACCCCAGAGCGAGAAGACTTAGAAACTTTGGCCTCTCCCGGGTGCTACCACCGGGCCAGTCAGCTAGGTGAGAGCCTGAGGGCGGGTGTTGAACATCCTCCGGGCTCAGCCCCAGGGTCATAGCGATGTCCATCGAGACTCGACCGTGCCAGCTAGGTGGGAGCCTGGCAGGGGAGTGACGAGACCTAACCCCAGAGCGAGAAGACTTAGAAACTTTGGCCTCTCCCGGGTGCTACCACCGGGCCAGTCAGCTAGGTGAGAGCCTGAGGGCGGGTGTTGAACATCCTCCGGGCTCAGCCCCAGGGTCATAGCGATGTCCATCGAGACTCGGTCGTGCCAGCTAGGTGGGAGCCTGGCAGGGGAGTGACGAGACCTAACCCCAGAGCGAGAAGACTTAGAAACTTTGGCCTCTCCCGGGTGCTACCATCGGGCCAGTCAGCTAGGTGAGAGCCTGAGGGCGGGTGTTGAACATCCTCCGGGCTCAGCCCCAGGGTCATAGCGATGTCCATCGAGACTCGGCCGTGCCAGCTAGGTGGGAGCCTGGCAGGGGAGTGACGAGACCTAACCCCAGAGCGAGAAGACTTAGAAACTTTGGCCTCTCCCGGGTGCTACCACCGGGCCAGTCAGCTAGGTGAGAGCCTGAGGGCGGGTGTTGAACATCCTCCGGGCTCAGCCCCAGGGTCATAGCGATGTCCATCGAGACTCGGCCGTGCCAGCTAGGTGGGAGCCTGGCAGGGGAGTGACGAGACCTAACCCCAGAGCGAGAAGACTTAGAAACTTTGGCCTCTCCCGGGTGCTACCACCGGGCCAGTCAGCTAGGTGAGAGCCTGAGGGCGGGTGTTGAACATCCTCCGGGCTCAGCCCCAGGGTCATAGCGATGTCCATCGAGACTCGGCCGTGCCAGCTAGGTGGGAGCCTGGCAGGGGAGTGTCGAGACCTAACCCCAGAGCGAGAAGACTTAGAAACTTTTGCCCCCTTGGGGGTTTAAGCTGCGAACCCCTTTACCCTCACTATTTCGACAGAGCATAGAATACGACAATGAGATTCGTTTTCATTCTTAAGGCCAAGATATTTAAAATTTTTTCAAGGGTAGAAACGTTTCAGATCGTCGCCACTCCAAGTGTGGCTGAGGGTGTCCCCTCTTGCATCTTGGAGGCGATACCCCCCCGATTTCAAGACCTCCTGCACAATGTAGGGGCCCTCCCAATTGGGGTGGAGTTTTCCCACAGCGGCTGATCTCCCTGCCGCGTCCACTTTTTTCAAGACAAGGTCTCCCTCCACGAATTGCTTGACACGGACGTGTTTGTCGAAATACTTGGCCATTCTTCGCTTGGCCTCCTCCTGCCTGACGACGGACAAGTCGCGTAGTTCTTCCACCATATCGAGGGAGAGTCGAAGCTCCTCCTCATTCTCTGACCTCCATTCTTCCCTTCCGGCTCCTGCCTCGACGACCCGAGGCGTCTGGACCTCGAATTCGATAGGTAGGACGGCCTCGCAGCCGTGAGAGAGTTTGAAAGGTGTCTCCCCTGTGGCCGTATTGGGGGTGGTCCTCAAGGCCCAGAGGACTGATGGAAGCTGTTCCACCCAGCTTCCCCTCAAATTTTCCACTTTCTTCTTTAAGAGGTTCACGATGATTTTGTTGGCCGCTTCCACCTGCCCGTTGCTCCTGGGGTGGTGGACAGAAGCAAACCGAAGGTCAATCCCCAGCTGCTCGCAGAAGCGAATGAACTCCGTGCTGGCGAACTGAGGTCCGTTGTCCGTGACGATAGCCTGTGGCAGCCCATGCCTGCAGATGATCTCTCCCCAGATAATGTTCCTGACTACCTGAGAGGTTACCTTGGCTAGAGCCTTCACCTCCATCCACTTAGAAAAATAATCGATCATGACCAACAAGAACCTCCTCTGCCCGCTGGCCTGAGGGAAAGGTCCTACGAGGTCCAGCCCCCATATGGTGAAGGGCCATGGTGCCATGATGCTTCTTAACCTCTGAGCCGGCTGGAGCTGGAGCGGGGCATATAGTTGGCACTTATGACATTTTTTTTGCGAATTCGGCTGCGTCCTGACCGAGGGTGGGCCAGAAGTACCCTTGCCTGACGATTCTCCCTTCCAGGGTCCGACTCCCCGAATGACTTCCACATTCACCGGAGTGGACTTCCTCCAAAATTTTGTGCACCTCTCTTTCGGCCACGCAACGGGCCAACATCCCTGAGAGGGTCTTGCGGTACAACTGTCCCTCACGTAGGAGGTAGTATGCCGCCTTGTGCTTGAGCCCTCTTCGGTCCATTCCCTCCGGGTATTCTCCGGTGGACAAGAAGGTGACGAAGGGATCCATCCATGATGGGTGCTGTTCTACTTCCATTAGTTCCCCCTCCTCGATGGAAGGTCGGAAGAGATCCGTAATGGTGCCTCCCATCCGTGGGCCGTGCTTTGCTAGCTGGTCGACTGGCTCGTTTTCCCCTCGCGGCACGTGCTTGATTGAGAAGGTATGGAAGGTCCCAATGACTCCCCTTACCTTCATCAAATAGAGCTGCAGGGTGGGCTCCCTCGCCTCAAACTCCCCTTTGACTGGGAAGCCACCACCATGGAGTCGGTGAGGACCTCCACGTCATGCACCCCCAAGTCTCTTGCCAGGCGCAGACCTGCGATCACGGCTTCGTATTCGGCTTGGTTGTTGGTGATAGGAAAGTGCACTACCACAGTCTGCTTGATCTTTATCCCTTGGGGGCTTTCCAAGATGACCCCAACCCCTAAAGAATGCTTCCCCGAGGCACCGTCCACCCTGACTTTCCAGGGGAGGGGGCGAGCGAGTCTCTCCTCCGCCACCTCGACCACATACTCTGCCAGGAAGTCAGCCATAGCTTGGGCCTTGATTGAGAGGCGGGGGACGAAGGAGATGTCGAACTCGCTCAGTTCCACTGACCATTTGGCCAACCTACCTGAATGCTCTACCCCCTTGAAGATGTTGCGCAGGGGGTGGTCGGTCACTACTTGAATTGAGTGTGCCTGGAAATAGGGCCGAAGCCTCCGGGCTGAGATGATTAAGGCGAAGGCCAATTTTTCCAGGATGGGGTAACGGAGCTCGGCCCTCTTCAATATCCGACTCACATAATAGACGGGGAGTTGCCTCTTCCCTTCTTCCCGAACCAAAACCGAACTCAAGGCTTCAGACCCGACCCCTAGATATAGGAATAAGTTTTCCCCCTCCTTGGGCCCTTGGAGCAGGGGGGCCTGAGTCAGCTGTTTCTTTAAAGCCTGGAATGCCTCCTCGCACTCCGAGGTCCATTCAAACTTTCGACCCCCTCTCAAAGTTTTGAAAAACGAGGAGCACCTCTCCCCGGCCCGGGAGAGGAATCTACTCAACCCTGCCAACTTCCCTGTCAGTTGCTGTACTTCCTTGGTATTTTGCGGCGACCTTAGTTCCAAGATTGCCCTCACCTTGTCTGGATTAGGTTCTACCCCAGCGGGGGTGAGAAGATGCCCTAGGAACTTTCCCCGGCTCGCCCCGAAGACACACTTCAAGGGGTTCAGCCTCATCTTAAACTTGCGGAGAGTGGCGAAAGTTTCTTCCAAGTCCTGGATGTGGGAGTCGACGTCCAAGCTCTTGACCATGAGATCATCCACGTACACTTCGAGATTCCTCCCCTTCTGCTCTCGGAAGACCCTATCCATCATTTTTTGATAGGTGGCCCCCGCATTCTTTAGCCCGAAGGGCATCATTTTGTAACAATAACATCCGTCTCCCGTGATGAACGAGACGTCTTTGACGTCAGGGGGGTGCATCCTGATTTGGTGATAACCTGAAAAAGCATCCAGAAAACTCATTACAGGGAAACCGACGGCTGAGTCAACCAGCGCGTCGATCCGAGGCAAAGGATAACAATCTTTCGGGCATGATTTATTAAGAAGAGAAAAGTCGATACACATCCTCCACCGGCCGTCTCCTTTTTTAACCATTACAACGTTGGAGACCCAGCCGGGGTATTGGATTTCAGATATGAAGCCAGCCTCGAGGAGCTTGGCGACTTCCTCCCTGATTGGCTCGGCGAGCTTGTCCGTGATGGATCTTTTTTTCTGCTGGATGGGGGGAGCCTCCGGGTCCAGGTTGAGGCGATGGCAGGCCACGTCGGGGTCGATCCCTGGCATCTCCGCGGCGCTCCAGGCGAAGATGTCCACGTTCCTCTGGATGCACTCCAGCATCCTGCCTTGAGCTTCCGGGGTCAGGCCTCCGCTGACGCGGACCTTCTCCACCCTGCCTCCAATGGTGAGGACCTCCATCTCCTCCACCTCTTCCGCTGCCTCCAGACGGGACTGCTCCTCCCATTCCTCGATACCTCCCCTTCCGGGGGCGGGGACCTCTTCCTCAGCCTCCTCGACGGCCATGGCCTCGGCCGACCCCCGAGTCTCTTCCGCGACCTCCTCCCGAGCGCGGCACTCCACCTCCATTTCTTTGTCAGCTTCCTGCTCCTCCTCCTCCAACCTCCGCTCCATCTCCTCGTCCCCCTCCAGCCAAGAGATGGAGTTTACCGCCGAGACGTAGCACTCCCTTGCCTCCTTAGGGTCTCCTCGAACCCGGATCTGGACCCCCTCGACGTTGAGCTTTAGACACTGGTGGAAGGACGAGGGGACGCAGCGGAAGGCGCTGATGAGGGATCTCCCAAAGATGGCGCTGTAACTGCTAGGAGCGTCCACGATGACGAACTTGCAGTTGCGTGACTGCCCCCCTAGAGTGACATGGAGTCACACTCCTCCCTCGACTTCTTTCCTCTCCCCTAAAAAGCCGAACAGAGGCCCGTCCGAGGCTAACACCCTCCTGGCCTCTACCTTCATCGCATCGATCGCCTTCTTGAAGATGACGTTGACCGAACTCCCATTGTCCACAAGGATTCGGGAGACAGTGAAATCCTCGATGGCTGTCTGGATAACCAGCGCATCGCAGAAGGGGTCCTCGTGACCCGGCAAGTCCTCTCTGGAGAAGGTGATTTTCTCCTCCGGGGGAGGGGATTGGGATGTGGAGCCAACGCTCCTCCGGTACATAGTGTGGAGGCTTGACTTACGGGAGGCCTCGATCCCGCCCCCCCCCCCCCCCCCCCCCCGTGGATCGCTCCGATCCTTCCTCGGGTGCCCACATCAACCCGGTCTTCACACCGATCCCCCTCCTCCCGAGGCCGGATCTCCTCTATCCGAACTTCCTGATGGTCTTGTTGTTGCTGTTCCCTTCTCCCTCTCATCTCGAGGAACTCCGGACACGTGGATGTGAGGTGCCCCTCTTCCTGATGAAAGTCACAATAGGGCAGGTCCACCCTGACCTCCCTCCTTCTCCTCGGCTGTCCTCTCCTTCTCCCCCTCATGGCAATTGCCATTGCCTCCTCCTGGTCGGGGAGAGGGGGTCTCTGACCCTGCCTACCCCCCTGGGGGTTGTACTGCCCTCGACCACCCTGGCGGTTATCTCTTCCCTGATAACCTCTTAGTGGTGCCTGGTCTTGCCACTCGAGCCTCCATCCCAAACGGTGGGTCTGCTCCGGACGCACCCACCTGGGTTGCGGCTGCTGCTGCGGCTGCTCCCTCTGCCGAGGTTCAGCCCTCCTCTCCTCCTGAATTCGGCCACCCCTTGGCCTTTCCTCCTCCACGGCCCACTTGGCTAACCTTCGCGCAAACTCTGGATGTGCTGCCTCCATTTCGGCCTCCCTGACCGCCCTCTCCAGGAGTGCCTCAAAAGACACTGGAGGTGATCTCTTTAGTTCCATTGCGAAGAACCCGGATTGGAGACCCAGGGTGAAGGCCACCATCATGGTGTGCCCCGGCATCTCCTGAACTTGGGGCAGTTCCTCTTGGAACCTGTCCAGATAGCTCCCCAGGGTCTCTCCCACCCTCTGCTTGATGTGGAACAAAGACTCCGCCTCCTTCTTCCTCTTCTTAGAAGTGGTGAACCTCAGCATGAAACCCCGTCGCAGATCCTCAAAGCAGTAAATGGACCCGGTCGGGAGCTGGTGGAACCACTCTCTCGCCTTTTCTCTGAGGGTGATGGCGAAGAGTCGGCACTTGAAGCCATCTGACATCTGTCGAATAGAGACCATGTCCTCGAACCACTGGATGTGGTGGACCGGGTCTCCTCTCCCGGAGTAGTAAGTCATCTCCGGCTCGCGAAACCCCTCGGGAACTGGGGCTGAAGAAACGAACTCGCTGAAGGGGCTCCCCCCCTCAGCCGGGCGAGACGGGAACTCCCTCCCTGCAGTCTCGCCGAAGTGGTACTCGGCGGCCGAGCCGGGGAACAGAACTCGCCCATGGAACTCGCGCTCACCTCTCTCGGCGGGTTCCTTCCCTGGTCGCCTGAGCGGCGCGTCGTCGCCGAGTGCAGGAGCGGCGACCACCGGGACTGCCGGTGTCGCACTCTCAGCTCGCATGCCGAGGGCGGTCCTGACGAGCCCGAGGATCTCCTCCCTAAGCTCCGCCGGCACACTCGCCGCTGGGGGTGGGGGAGGGGGTGGCGAGTTGCCCCTGCCTGATCCTTGTCCTTCTTCTCCAGTCATCGAGCCTACAGAAGGTTTTCTCTGCTAACCACTGTCCACGCTCACCGCACCAAAATGTTGAAACCGGAAAACCGGTCTCTTGTGGAGTTCGACCCTTGGGGAAGGGGTGGCCGCGCACCTACTTCACTCCTGCAAGAAAATGACAAAGAAAAGGGAAGGAACAAGGACTAGACCAAGGGCCCGGCGTGGAGGTCCCACCACACACCCGGAAGATCTTAGAGCGCTTCCCCTCCTTAGCCAAATGCCGGGCTAAGGTACCTCAGAAAGCGCTAGTAGGCCGGAGAATTAGTAAGCATGCCTTCTGAGGTACCCCTTGGGTCCTATTTATAGGAAAAGATGGCCTGTCAATATACAACCTTCACTGTTTTCGATGACTGCGGGCAGACCAAAAGGGGAATCATAGTAAAAGCATGCCATGGCCGAGATGCGAGCTGGACCTGAGGGGGCACTCGCTCGGTAGGGGGCCCGACTCGCCTCGCCCTGGGCCTAGGCGGGCACGTACTCGGCGGACTGTGCTCGACTATCGCTGAGCTCGGCTTGACTACCGCCGAGCTCGGACTCGGTACGGCGATCGCCGAGCTCGGACTCGGCACGGGGATCGTCGAGCTTGGCTCGACTACCGTCGAGCCCTGTTCCCGCACCCGAGCTCGGTCTCGGCATGCCGGGCTTCGTTCGGCCATCGTCGAGCTCGGCTCGACTATTGCCGAGCTCGGGCTCGGCATGCTGGGTCCAAGCTGGTCTGAGCCGGCCGGTTCAACTCCTGTCGACCACTCGCGGGATCCGGGGTTGTACAGTGGGGAACATATAAAGACTAAGTGAGGTTGACCAAAGCCAACCTTGGTCAACCTCACTAACTCAATGACCGAACCGCCGCACGTGCACCACACTCGGCCAAAGAGCTGTGTCACCGGCCACACCCGCCCGCCAAACCATCAGTCGTCGCGCAACCCCATGGTCGCACGGCCGGCTCACGACACGCGGACCCTTGGTTGCACGACCCCAAGGACGCGCACTCCCGGTGCGCGATAGCAAGTCCAAGCATCCGGTCACCTAGCCGGACGTCGTGTCACCGGTCACCTAGTCGCCCAACGAGCATTTCACACGCGAGGCCACACGACCAAGAGGTCGTTCACCATGTCGGTCACCGTGAGGCCGTTCGCCCGCGCGCACCGCACATGAGGCCACAAGTCCCCGTTGCCGGCCAGCCCGCCTGCCGCAGCATCAGCCGACCACTCAGCCACGCAGACGTACTTCCGGTCGGCCGTCGCTGTGCGGGTTGCTGGAGCCCGGTTAGCCTCTGTAGTCGTGCCCCCTGCCAGCTCCTCCTGGCCGGCCGGACGACCGGTCGTACTCCGGGCGCACGGCCGGCCTCTCGACCCCTCCACAGGTCAGCCCTCGTTGGTCAGGTTCTATCGCCAATTGCCACTGGCCGGCCTCCACTGGTCCGTCCCTCGACCGTTGTCGTTCAACCGATGTGTAACCACCACGTAACCACCTCATAACCACTTTGACGTAACCACCCATTATGCGGGATGAACAAAACCAAACCCATAATGGGTTTGTGTATAACACATAAGTTGGTTGCGGTTTGTGAATTGCCACAAAACTACCCATGATATGCACATGAATTGGTTATGGTGTGCAGATGACTGCATAACCTTCATATTCCCTTATTTACGGAAATGTCACCCACATAAACTATAAAAGGGGTCTGAGCCCTCCTTTCATTCCATCTTCATCTCCTCCCACCTTGCCTTCTACGCATGATTGAGCTTTCGAAGATCTTCTTGCACGTTTGAAGAAACGCCCAAAGATCTTGGAAGATCTTGGAAGATACTTCGAAGACATTTGATGATCCTCCTTCAAAGATCTCCTATAAGTTTTCAAGGGCTCCCTGGGGATCCCACCCCGCACATCCTTCTCGCTGCACATTTCGCTTGGTGCACATTTTACCATGCGCACATTTCATCGTGTGCACGTTTCACCCAACGCATATTGCACTCCGCGCACGTTCCACCAAACTACCTGTAACGAACAAGAATGTTTCTCCAGACCCCATCCGTGCTCATCAGGAGACAAGCCGAAAACTCCAAAACATGCATAACGCGTTACCACTGCTTTTGAGCACCAACAGAAAGCTTCTGAGCGCCCTGAGCGCAATACTCTCCACAACAACTTAGAAAGCACTTTGTTGCACGAACGGTGGCTTGTGACCCTCGAAGCCTCTTCACCTTCTCACTCTACAGCTGTAACGAGAAGCAACATGTCGACTTCAAATTCTCTACAAGCTCTCGTAACCCACAAAGAAGATAGTGGATATTTGGTTGGCATAGTCCCAACTCCCGACTGCGTGGTTTCTTACCACTTTCCGAAGTTTTCCACGTTAAAAAATTCTCTTTTTAACCGTCGCATTTTACTCCGCTCCTGGATTAAGGCGGTTCAACTCAAACCGGTCTACCATAACATCGAGTTGACATAGTAATTAATCATAGTCTCATGTTTTTTTATTGAAAGGTCATGTGTTTGGTTCTTGATGATAGAGTATTTTTGTTGAATTTATTATATACAACAAATTATAAAAGATCTAGAAATTTTTTTATATGTACACGCGTTGCACAAAATATCGTATTAAAATATAAAAATATATTTCTTATATTTAGATATAACGTATAAAAAGAAATCATTGAAAATTATCAATATAATTATTGCGGCCCTCAAAGTGCTCCTAAATCGGTCAAAATAAACCGTCTAAGTTCGAGAGAGGGGGAGCGCGCAAACAATCAGAGCAACTGTCAATAAGACTTTTTTAACATAGAAAATCCGAAAAGATGAAAAACAATGTGGCTGAATCGGTGCCAAGGAAATTGCACTATATTTTTGAGTGTTGCAAGTTGAAACGTTCTCGAGGGTGATAAACCACCGCTCGTTACAATGGAAATTAACGAAATGCGAATGTGAATTCTAACAATGGAATTTATCGAAATGCGAATGTGAAATCTTCAAATCGCATTCTAAGGATGTCTTCAAAAGGGAGAGAAATCTTCAAAAGCCGAAGATCTTCAATTGGAGATTCGAACACTAATGAAGAAGTCTCTTAGGCGCTGAATGCAACGTGTCTTTAAATGAAGTAACTAGCTTCCTTTTATAGTTTTTGACATGAGCGGTCCAGTAATTGCGTCTTTGTAAACATCATAACTACGGTCGGATGAATCACGTTCCTCGGCTCGGAGCACAGATCGCCTTTTTATATATATGATGATTTTGCCCTCGGACAGTTCAGGCAGGATTGGTGTGGCAGTGATGATAACGAACAACAAACTACGAACTGCGAGTTGTGAACCGTGTATTATGATCCACAGACTGCAACCTACGAGCCACAACCTACGAACTGCGAACATCCTATTGTTCTTGCAAAAGAAAGATGTGCGACAAGCGCCACACGACAGCTACCGCGTGGTGGTAGCTAGCTCCCACACTGCAGTATGTATGATGCGGAGGTCGCCACACCAAAGAGGTGCGGCAGGCGCCAAACGACAGCTATCGCGCGACAATGGGTGTTGCGCAGAGGTTGTCGCACTAAGGGGTTGTGGTAGGCGTTGCCCAGTAGTTGTTGTGTGGCAGTAGCTAAAGCATGACGATAGATGTTGCACGAAGGTTACTGCACTAAGGGGGTCACGTAAGGCATCACATAGTAGTTATCGTGCAGCAGTAGGTATCGCACAAAGGTTCCCGCACCAAGGGGGCACAAGGGACGTCACCCGGAAACTACTGTGCGGCGGTAGGTGGCCGCGCATCGATTGTCGCTCCAAGGCGGTGTAGCAGGCGCTGTGTGGCGATTTTTTGCAATTTCCTCCACTACGAGCGCTAAGTGGCCCCACTTCCTCTATTACAAGCAGTCCTTATAATGGAATGGGTTTCATTATCTTCAACTCGATTCTAATTTATAAAAATCCTCCGCGAGGATTTTTCCAAGTCTCTGCTCACTACGTTTTGAGTGGAAGTGACGAAGGTGAGACGTGTGGATGCAACCTCGGAGAACTGCAGGTCTCTTCGCGGGAGACCCTCTTGAGGACGACTAACTTAACATAGACGTTGCGGCTTGAGTTGTTTTCCTTGTATGTTCTTCAATTGCATTTTGCATTGCTTTTTTTCGTAATTGTAGCCTCCTTTAGCGGAGCCTAGAGCAGTGTTTTGTGATATGCGTCAAGCATTTGCCTTTTTCACTGATTATGAGTTTGTTGATCAGAGTTAGCAACAGAGGTTGTTGGTGCGATTGTAAGCACCCTTCGTGGAGGCGGTTGCTATAATTGCGAGCATGTTACTTGAAGGCAGTTTTTATAAATGAGTCTGTCGCCCATAGACATTTATTGTAAATGTGAGTGCACTACACAGAGGCTATTTGCTCTAAACGTGAGTGCACTGCCCGGAGACAGTTGTTGTAAATGTGAGTACGCTGTTCGGAGATAGTTGCTGAAAATGAGGGTATTACTCGGAGGCAGTTGTTGCAAATGTGAGCGCTGCCCAGAGCTAATTTGATGTAAATGGGTGCGCGCTGCCCGGAGTCAGTTGCCGTAATTGTGAGGGTGCTGCCATGAGAAAGTTGTTGTAATCGAGAGCGCAACGCTCCGTGGATAGTATCTGAAATTGAGAGCGCGTTGCCCCGAGACCCTGCTGTAATTGTGAGAGCGCTACACTGGCCGCGCGAGCACGCACTTCGTTGGCCTTGCACGCGAGCTGACTGTGCGCGCACGCAGTAACCATGTGCGTTGGTGTGAACACGTTTGGGGCATCACACACCCGCGTTGCTTCGTGGGGTTCCTAGCGGACTGCTGCTTGGGCATGTATGTGCGTCGTTTTGCGTCCCCTTTTCGACCGATTTCAAAATCCTTTGAGCGAGCCTGACTCACTTGATCGGGTTGATTTGCTAGAGCGTTTTGTCAATTTGACTCCAAAATCTTTATGAAAACCCGGTCAATTATTATTATTATTATCATGAGAAGTATGATTTAAAACAAAGAAGTAAAAAAAAAATATTATGACTGCAGTTTGTGCACGGGCTGACCAGTAGCGAATCATTAAAAAGTACTAAAAAATCATCTATTTTGTCGCGACCTGATCCGCTGGTAAAACTGTTTCGTGTTCATTACCTTTCAGCCCATCCGGCCGCTTTCCGTCGCCGCAACCACCGGGAATTATAAAGCACGGTGAGACCGCGAGATGATGTTTGATGACTTTTTAACTCTTCCTCTAATCCAGACCTCCTGCCTTGCTTCGGAAACAATCCCCGATATCCCGCGCCTGAGAAATTCTTCTGCGAGTTGCTTTCCCCGGCGTCAATTCCGGCGATTGTCCCCGGCGGTGATGCGGATCCCGGCAGAGGAGGAAGATAACTCGGCATCGACCATCAAGTTCGAGCGGTGTAGCGGTAAAAAGCGGACGGGGAGGGATTTGCCTTCACGATACCTGCGGCAACGTGCCGGCGAGAAGTGGCGACGTTAAAGCCAAGCTATCACTAATTTGCTATTCACCCTTTGAATGGAGTAAAATTTGGCGAGCGGAGCGAGACTGTGCTCGAGACAGAGTTTAATTACTTCGCCGTGTCCCACTCAATTTACTTTTTGCCGTCAGCTGTGGGGATTCTGCGAGCGATCAAGGGTTAGGTGGTCCCTTTTCTGCAAGTTTTATCCGTTGCTCTTGTCTCACTTCTGTTCTTTTGGGATTGCAATCGGACTTGAATCGTGATTTTGTTGATTGTGGGGAAGATCATGGTTCCTCTGCGTTTGTGAGGAGATGGGCAGCGCCGGTAATGGGCAATTTTTCCCCTTAACAAGTTTGCAGATTGGGTAAGTTTTCTGCAGTTGGTGATTTCCCTTTTCTTTTTTGCATTGCATTTTATTACTGTGGTGGAGTGACAGACGCTGAAGTTTATTTGAGGCGAAGATTAGGAGATCATGACTAATTTTCAAAGTTCTTCATGTTCTTCTTCCATATGAATTTCATTTTGGTTTGAACCACAGCGTATGGTTATCACAGGGTCTGATTTCTGCAACTAATTTCTCTATTTTCAGCAAAAAAAAAGAGAAGAGAGAGATCTAGAGAGAAAGAAACTGAAAATGTATCTACTTTTTTGCACAATATGCTTAGAATGCTTGAGGACTTTCTTACTGGTGCTATGCTAAAGCACGCAAATTATTAGTTAGAAATTCGCGTACTGTCAAGCATTCAGTATCACAATATGTTCAAAAGTGTGACATAAGTTTTCAAGAATATTGTTTCTATGTATCAATGTTTGTGATTTGCTGGTTGGTTGGAGGAAGGAGAAGAGGAGAAGAGGGGGGAGATTTGGAGAAGATGAGAAATACCAAGGTGAAACCTCTGTCACTAGTTCTAGGCTCTTAATTTCATGTTACCAAGCATAAAGAGTTACATGCACCCATGTTTGGGACTGTTCCCTATCGTTCTCCATAGTTGTTGAGACCTTTCATGCTATCCTCCGCAAGTGAACATGCCAAGGTCTCCTATTCCGTGTTGATGCACCCTTCACCCATGTAACAATATTGCTGTCTGGAAAATGTCTCAAAGCAGGACTCTTGGAATTGGCGGATAAATTCTTTATGATCGATCCATGTGACTTTGGTAGGCGGTCGATGTTGCCAAGCCACGAGGACTTGATTGTCGGTAATGTTCCCATACACCTCCGAGCGGTGAATGAGAATAGAAGCCGGGATAAGTTGGACACTGTGGGGGAAGGTGCAAAAGGTATGCAACTCTCTAATATGGGCTTCCGCTATGAATTGCCCGAAGCAACGGGCCGATAACTTCAAATGTGCACTGTTGGTGGCGGATGTCTGATGATGTTGGCGGAGTTTCACAAATACTGTCTCTCTTACTTGGAGCTGGACGTTTTGTCGATGCTAGTTGGCTTGATTGAGCATCTTTTGTTGTGTGCGATGTAGATGGTCTTTCAATTGTTGCAGGATCTCATTTTAGGCTCCATTTGGCAATGCATTTTGGCTCCGGTGAGTTTGGATATAATGCCACCGTCATAGAATGCAGGTTTGGCATGACAGCAATTATGACTGCAATCAAGAAAAGAAAACTAGTTTTGAACATAAAAGGGTAAGAAGTTCCTTAGGTGAGATCGGGGTTCCCGAGCGATGGTTCATAACCACCCCGTTTGTAACCACTACCGTCATGCCAAACGGAGCCTCAGTCTTGCACTGGTCAACTAGTCTCTTCCAAGTGGACTTATCTTGATTGACTTACAACATACACTCATGTCTCCACGATTTCTCAACGGAAGTCATAACTGTCGGGATTATTCATCCCAAATCAGAAGTGGATTTGTCCTACTTAACAACTTGGTTTAATTAGTTGGGCCTTGATAAACAAGTGTATATATATAAGTGAAATTAAAATTCAGAGCAAGGATTAATCTTTTCATATTCCGTATGCAAAATTTTATAAAATCAGGAAGGTCGCAAGAACACTCAACCAACCAAGTCAAATAAATCAGTAGCAAACAGAAGAACAAGAGCCACAATTGTATTATCAATCTTCTTTAGAATGCGAGACATACATTACGAGACATGATTTCACAATGCACCCGATGAAATTCATACAAAAATGGACAAGTACAAAACTGACAGACAACACACTGTAACCGCCTATCCGCTCTGCTAACCGCCAAGGCTGTGCGAACAACTGTTTATTGACTGCTGAGAAAAACAACCCTGTCCGCAACTTCTGGTCGTTTAACCGCGAGGTCGCCTAACCGCTGAAGTCGCCGCGAACAGATGAACTGAAACTGAGCTATCCGCTGTCCGCAATTCCTGGTTGCCTAACCACGAGTAGAGCGAACAACTTTTTCGAACTGCTACTCAGTTCGCCAAAGGCGAACTGAATTGTCTAAGCTGGGAAACTACCAAGGAAGAAGACCGCTTAGTCGCCGAACCCGCGACCTGCTGCTAACCGTCGCTTACTGCTACCAGCTATCCGCACTGCCTTCAACACCAGTTTTCTAGCTGTCAAGTGCTAGCCGCACAATCTGCAAATGCGGCAATAAACTGATCACTTCTCCTTGCTGCTCGGTTAAAAACGTAACCGCTGAGTTTAACCCAAACTACAGTTCTTACAGTTTCTGTTGTTTATGATGAATCCAACACCCCTATTTATAGTCGGGCAGACGGATACCATCACCTCCCAGGGGGATAGAGTAACCGCTAGTGACGTGGCAGCTAGCAGCATCAGTCCGCCCAACATGCAGACTGTCAACACTAGACCGCGCGCAGTTATCTCCACTAGTCCGCACTGCTATGCGGAGAACCACGCGACCTGAACTTTAACCGTACCAACGACGGTCTGCCGGTCTCCGCGGTCTCCCAATCCTGATCGCGCAATCCGCGATTAGCTAAAACTAACCGCACGGTTAACACTTCAGAAAGCTTGCTGCGACAGACCGCGAGAAGAAGAATGATCAATGAACTAGCCAGTTCGCCAGATTCTAGCCGTGCTGCTTTCGTGGTCTGTGCGGCCTGCACACCTCAAACCGTCCACTTTCACTTTAATAATTTCAGCACTTCCCCTTGAAGTGAGAAGTGAAAGTCATTCCAAGCAGTCCCCGTAACCGCACAAATGGTCCCTTCGACAGCGGCTTTGTGAAGATGTCTCGACATTATCCTGACTCTGTACATATTCTACCATCAAAGACCCATCCAACACCTTCTCCCGAACGAACTGATACTCGATCTCGATGTGCTTCGTCCTCGCGTGACAAACTGGATTTGTAACTAGCTTGAGATCACTCTCGTTGTCACCGCGTAGCAGAGTGAGACCTCGCACCTCCTCATGGATGTCCTCCACTAACCTCCGAAGCCAGATGGACTCCTAAGTTGCCAAGGCCGACGCCTTGTATTCCGCTTCAGTAGTGGAGACAGACACAAAGTCCTGCTTCTTGCTGCACAGCGAGATAGCTGCTGATCCGCACATGAATACGTAACCAGAGGTCGACTTTCGATCGTCAGTGTCTCCTCATAATCAGCATCTGTGTAACCATGCAAGTTGAATCTCGCGTCTCTCACATAAGAGACTCATATCTGAGGTGAACTTCACGTATTTTTAGATATTCTTTGTCGCCACCAGATGAGGCTTCCACATCTCCTGCATATACTGAATTACTCGGACCACAACATAAGCAATATCCGATCTCGTAATCGTCTGGTATATCAGACTCCTAACCAGAGCCCAAAAGACCAAGGGATCAGAAAGAACCCTTCCCTCATCACGTCTAAGTTTCAGACCGACTTCCAGTGGAGTAGAGCTGTTCTTTCTCTCTTGCATGCTGAATTGCTTAATGATCATCTCCGCATACCCTTTCTGGGAAACGAGCACACCACTCTTTTTCCTCTCCACTTCGAGACTAAGGAAATAGTGGAGCTCCCAAAGATCCTTCATCTCGAATCAGATAGCTAGCTCTGCACTGAGCCTAGCCACCTCCTCTTCTGAGTTTCCCGTGACGATCATATTGTCAACATACAGTAGCAACAAGACTTGAAGCTCTCCCCTCTTCTTTACAAACAAGTTTGAATCAAAAGCAAAATATCCGTAAAACTGGAGGTATTCTGCTATCTTCCCGTACCACGCCTGAGGCGCCTGTTTCAAGCCATAGAGGAGCTTCTTGATTTTACAGACGTGTCCTGGATGATCTTCAGACACATAACCAGGTGGCTGAATCATGAAGATATCCTTGTCAATCTCTACGTCAAGAAAAACATTTTTTGCGTCAAGCTGCCAAATCTTCCCACCTCGACAAGCCGTCAAAGCAATAACCACCCGAACTGAAGTCATCTTGGCCATAAGACTGAGCGTCTCCTCGTAGTTTTATCTGTACTCCTGAGAGAACCCTCGAGCTACAAGACGAGTCTTGTACCGCTCGATACTGCGTTCAACCTTTTTCTTGAGCTTATACACCCGCTTGCAGGTAACAAGAGTCATGTCATCGACCTTGGACACAAGATCTCAAGTCTCATTCTTCCTGAGGGCGGTCATCGTCCATGACATCTTCCCACTCCTTAATCTCAGTAGCGTTCTCATAGCATGATGACTCTTGCTCGTCCAAAGGACCTGCAAAGAAACATGATACAAAACTCATTATTTTTCCGTCTTTGTAACGAGCTGGTAGTATAGTGGTCCTTTTAGACCTCCGCAAGGCCGAACCATGATCCACAACACCAATTACTTCTTCTGTCTTAGCTCTTCTTCCGGGTACACTAGGAGCATTGCTCCCCCTGCTTCCAGAACCAGAAGCACCTGCCGTTGAACTTGACGAAACCAGAGCTCCTGAAGACACAAACAGCTCCACCAGAAGATCACCGACAACTTCTTCTTGTCTTCCATCCACCTTGATCTCCTGTAGTTCCACAGAAGAACTACCTTGGTATGACATCAACTCTTCAAATACCACGTCATTTGAGACGACAAACTTCTTTGTCTTAGGGTCAATGCACTTCCAGCCCTTCTTCCGCTCATTGTAGCCAATGAAGACAAGCTTCCTTGCCTTCGCATCTAGCTTAGTCCTGAGAGCGTCTGGGATGTGCACATAGCATGTGGTTCCAAACACCCGAAGGTATGCCACACTAGGCTTCTCCTTGAACATGAGCTCACGTGGAGACTTCATGTCGTTGGGTCTCAAGGGCATTCGGTTGATGACATAAGATCCGCAGGTCATTCCCTCTACCCCCAAAGCACTGAGAATTCCTTTGAAGTGAAGCCAACACTTGCAAGTCTCCGCTAGATGGCGAATCTTCTTCCCTGCAATACCATTTTATTTTGCAGTGTGCGCACAAGAAAGCTCTCTTCGGATTCCATGTTTTCTGCAAAAGTTGAAGAACTTATTTGAAGTGAACTCCCCTCTATTATTTTTTCTCAACCTCTTTATCTGTACATTCAGCCGGCCTTCCACGTGCTCCTTGAACTCCACAAACTTCTGGAAAACCTCTGACTTCTCCTTCACGAAATATACCCAAGTATATCTGGTGAAATCATCAACCAGGACCAGCATGTATCTGCTTCCTCCAAGACTGGGGGCGATGATCGGTCTCATCAGATCACCATGGATGCATTCCAGCGGTGCCTCACACCTGGATAGGGACTTGTCAAATGGAAGGTGATAAGCCTTTCCATACCGATACACTGCACAAACATGACCGTCACCCAGAGATGAAAGACTAGACAGGTCTTTCACAAGAACTCTTGCCGTCATAGCCTTTAGTTTGTCCATCCCAACATGTCCCAGGCTTTCGTGCTAGATAACAGCGTTGTCGTTAGACCTCATCTTCTCAACATAAGGACTTGTTGACAGAATGACCAAGACCTTTACACATCTTTCGATATGAGTCACGTCAGCTTTAACTGCTGACACGTTCCGGAGAAACTTCACTTATGTTTGACCGAACAGAACGTGATAGCCAGCGTGCACAACATTAGTCACTAAGAAGAGGTTCCTCTTCATCTCGGACACGTGATAAACACTCATCAAAGTGAGTGGACCCTTATCATTGCCTAAATAAACTGTTCCCTCCTTCTCGATTGCATGCACAGTATCATCAGCAGTAATGATATCATCATTACCTGTATACGCCTGCAAAGAAGAAAACTTAGACTCATTTTCGGTGAGGTGATGACCACTCCTCAAGTCCACGATCCAGTTCTCCTGGTAGTTGATGGAGGCCATGACACGAACAGACGTTGTCGTCATATTTGCAATAAAGCAGTTCCTCCATTCGCCTTCTTCCTTCCTGGATTCAGCTCCTTTATCAGCAGCATGACCTGACTGAAGATTGACTCTGTAATTTTTTCTAAAGTGACCAGACTTGTAGCACCTGGGTCCTCCCTTCTTCCCTCTATCTTGCTTAGGAGCCTTGCTCCTCTCCTGCTGTGGTGAAGTTGAAGGACCATCTTCTACAAATGACTTCTTTTTCCTGTCCTCTCTTCTTTTTTCTAGAGTAGAGAACCTCACTATCTTTCCCTGAAATAGAACATCCAGCCATCTGTCTTTCCAAGCTCTCCTGCGAAGCCAGCAGATTCTCCAGCTCTAGCAAAGATGACTGATTGGCCCAGCCCTGCACAGAAGTAACAAAGACCACGTACTCATTCCGCAAGCCGCGGACGATGTGTCTTTTCAGTTTCGCATCTGAGATGGGCTCATCATGGTCCAATATTGAAATTTCAACACACTGGTTCTTCATCTTTAAGAAAAAATATGATATCGATAGGTCCCCCTGAGTTGCTTTCGCCAACTCATTCTCTAAGAACTGTAGCCGAGCTATATTCTTCTTGTTGAACAACTCATCCAAGACTGTTCAAATCCCTGCAGCTGACCTGCATTCAATGATATAGTCAAAGAGCTCAGGTGATATCGCCCGCTTGAGTGTGAACTCAGCCTTTGCATTTGTTCTCTTCCAAGCTCTCACCTCTTGAGCATTTCCTCTAGCAGCAATCACCTTTTGTCTCTCCTCTTCACCAACGGCCTCCCAGAGGTACTCGCCAAGAAGATAGCTCTCCGTGTATGACTTCCATTTCTTGAAGTTAGTCTGCGTCAGGAACTCAATTCCAAGGCCTCTTGTGTAATCACCTTTCATTGTTATATTCCTGGTTCACTTGAACTTTCAAAGGTACTTAACAAACATTTGTGTCTGATCACTGCTAAAACCTCTGTTCTTTTGATACCATATAAAATTTTATGAAACCGAGAAGGTTGCAGGAACACTCAACCAACCAAGCCAAATAAACTAATAGCAAACTGAAGGACGAGAGTCACAGTTGTATTATCAATCTTCTTTACAATGCGAGACATGATTTCGCAATGCACCCGATGAAGATCATAAAAAAACAGACAAATACAAAACTGGCGGACAACACACTGTAACCGTCTAGCCGCCTATCCGCTATGCTAACCGCCAAGGCCGCACGAACAACTGCTTATTGATTGCTGAGGAAAACAACCATGCCCGCAACTTCTGGTCGTCTGACCGTGAGGTCGCCTAATCGCTGAAGTCGCCGCGAACAGATGAACTGGAACTGAGCTACCCGTTGTTCGTAACTCCTGGTCGCCTAACCGCGAGTATAGCGAACAATTTATTCAAACTGCTACTCAGTCCGTCAAAGGCGAACTGAATTGTCCAAGCTGGGAAACTGTCATGGAAAAAGACCCCCTAGTCGCTGAACCCGCAACCTGCTGCTAACCGCCGCTGACTGCTACCAGCTATCCGCACTGCCTTCAAAACCAATCTCCTGGCTGTCAAGTGTTAGCCGCACAATCTGCAAACACGGCAATAAACCGGTCACTTTTTCTTGGTGCGCGGTTAGAAAAACGTAACCGCTGAGTTTAACCCAAAGTACAGTTCTTACAGTTCCTGTTGTTTATGACAAGGCCAACACCCCTATTTATAGCCTGACAAACGGATATCGTCACCGCCCAGGGGGATAGAGTAACCGCCAATGACGTGGCAGCTAGCAGCACCAATCGCCCAACATGCGGACTGCCAACACCAGACCGAGCGCGGTTAACACCACCAGTCCGCACTGTGTGGACAGCAATTTCAGTCCGTGTGGACTTAAGTAATCAATCAGACAGCCACGCGACATGAACTTTAACCGTGCCAACGCCGGTCTGCCGGTCTCCGCGGTCTCCCAATCCTGACAGCGCAATCCGCGGTTAGCTAAAACTAACCGCGCGGTTAAGACTCCAGGAAGCTTGCTGAGACAGACCGCTAGAAGGAGAATGACCAATGAACTAGCCAGTTCGCCAGAACCTAGCCGCGCTACCCGCGGACTTCCGCGGTCTGCACACCTCAGACCGCCCACTTCCACTTCAATAATTTCAACAACATATGTACTTGTTCTGGCTTGATAGGATGTCTAACTGCATTTAGCTTCATCTTATTTACCTTGCAGGGACATGCAGTCTTATCTTTCAACCTTGACTCTTTTTTTGGCTCCTGAAAGCAGTAAGTTTTTTGTCCTGGTTGACAACAGACCATGGTTAATTGATCAAGATAAACGGACTGCGTACCTTTGGCAGCTGATGGTCACCAAGGTAGTTGCTACATTTCAAGTTATTTGTTATAATGCTACATTTTAATTAAGGAATTATTATGAAATACTATCCCTTAACTTTGCTTAATTACTGGGACCTCTTATCTATCTTCAAAAACTACCAATACATCCTTTCTAAGTTTACATTGTTAAGAAACATAAACAACAACAACACTCAAGCCTTTATTTTACTATAGTGGGGTCGGCATTGTTAAGAAACATGTACAAAAAAAAATCCCCGAAAGATCCCTCTGGTTTTATTTTTTGCATGTATCTTTAAACTTAGAGTGGGAAGATTTTTGACAACTTTAAAAGATCGATGAGAGGTCCGCGTAATTTTACAAAGTTAGAGGGGAGGTCCCAGTAAACCACCCTTTTAATTAATGTCTTCTCTTCAGTCAAGACTCTCTCCATTTGCAAATACAAGGTCGAAGAAGGATCAAAAAGTTACTGGGATTAAGCTTGATTATACAAACAGCTCTGGATCGAATCTTATCAAGCTCAGGAGACCACACAGGTGGTTCACATTGATCGATGCAGCAACATGCCAAAAGCGAGTGCTACTTCCCGCTAAGAAATTTACAGATTCTCTTTTCTTAAACAAGGAATTACATCGCATCTTATATGGTTTTATTGTATTCGAAGTGGCATGGACTCATGTGCGTGGTATTAATTATCTGAATGAACTTCAGGTATTCTTTTACTTCAATGATACCGTTTCTGTGGAGTTTTAATCTTAATTTACAGTCAGATATCTTCCTTTTTAACATTATTTTTAGTATCTTTCTAGACTGATACTTGCATGGCATTGGAGGTTAAGTTCATGAAAAAGTGGGAATTTGATAGCATTGAGCAAGTTTCAGACTGCATGAATTCATGGTTTTCAGGGACCGACAATGAAAGAGTTATCTTACAAGAATATCTTACTGGTATTTGTGATATAGGAATATTCAGCAACACAATTATCTAACAAATGGCTATTTTCTGAAGTGATGTATTTATTTTTCAGGGAATCAATTTTATGATGCACAGGAAGTTCTTTCATCTTCCTCTCCCCGTGGCTCAAGCAATTCCAATGAAAATCAAGAAGATAAAGTTTCCTATTGCCATTCCATGGATTCTAATTGTCCCTGTACTCCGCCTTCAAATGGGCCTTACAAGAAAAGAAAGATCATGAATGCAAATTCTGATGTCAATGAAGTGAATGGGGCGTACGGTGAAGTTGTTTCATGTTCTGGATCTACATTAAGACCCGATTACCCTTACGGAAACGAGGGGATAAATTTTGAACCAACCACATACAAGGATGGTTTGATAATTTTCAAATTTAATGATCACGATCTTCCATTTAAGTTGAAAGACATAGTAATGTCTGATTTAAGACTTCTTACTCTGCTGGAGTATGGGCTTCCTTCTTGGGTCATTTTCTTTCAATCATATCCTGTCTTCAGCCAAATATACAGACCATGGATGTGCCCTCTGGCTAGGGCCTTATATGTCATTATTTCTGTAGTCACTGTTGTTATTGGATTTTATGACCTATACAAGAATGTTCCACTTCTGAAAGCAACTGCCTCTAGTTTGTTTGGGCCCTTTTTTGACTGGATAGAATCATGGGAAATGATTTCTAGGATAAGATACTTGGGGACTATGCTATTTCTTCACAACTTTAAGAAATCTGTTAAATGGTTTCTTATGGTCACCAAAGCAGCTAAATCTTTTGTTTCGATTCTAACCAAGCCTTTTGCTACACCACTAATGGAGTTCTTGGATTTAATCATTCCTTTCTGGAATATTTGTTTTGAAACTATGGAGGGGCTTGGAACAGAAGTTTGGGTTTTGTTCGAGTCTTCATGCACTGTGGTTATTGATTTGCTGCAGATGATAATGTGGCCTTTCTGGCTCCTCGGTAGCACTGCATCATATGCTGGTATGATTTTAGCTAATTTTAGTTCTTAGTTTTTTATTTTCTTACACAATATTTTCCTTTTTTTCTCATTTAATCTACATACTCGTTTATTTAATATTCCAGCAACTCTAATCATATATCCGATTCTATGGACTTTTTGGGAGATTTCCATAGCTCCCATTCGCTTGATTTCTGCAACTGTCAATTTCATGGTATTGGTTTCTTGCAACTTCTATTACCTAATGAGAGATGCCTGGTCATCCATAAGCGCTTTATTCGAGCTTACAACTACATTACAAGCAACCGAAGTTGCCTCGGAAGCTTCCATTTGGCGATCACTTTGGAACGATCTTTTTTCTCAGGTTACCTGGATTACACAATACCAAATTAGCAACGCAATGCTTTATTATTGAGATGCGACCTTAGTTTCAGAATTTTTATTTCTGCAGATTTTCCGCGCACTTCGGAGCATCCTTTATGGTTTTGTTGCTTTTTTCACAACCTGCAACAGACATCGGCTGAGGTATAACCGTAAAACTCCAACACACTGCATGCATTGTTGTGCGCATAAGGACTTATATTCCATTTATTTAGATGATCGAGGGCTTTGAGAACAATTATGTTCTTGGATAATCTTTGTTCTTGTTTGCAGCGAATGGATATTTTTTTTACTTTCTTGAGTGGTAAATTTAAGACTTTCATATAGCAATCCTACAAATAAAATGGAAAGATATGTTGGTATGGATTTGGAAGCACTCTCTTTTCCAGGGAATAGTCTAGTAAGGAAAAAAACGAGTTTTGTAATCAACTTAAACTTGGTAACTCTAAATTCATGAATTTAGCAAACTGATGGGACCTGAAACAAAATCATTTGAACCATTTGCCATGCTTGCACTATTAACTTTCATTAGGCATCTTTAATCTAATCTCTTAGAATTGAAGTTCAAGGGCTCATGGCATACACAATAACTGAAGTTTAAGAAAATCTTGTCAGCTAATTTTCAATTCAGCTATCATATGAGGCATCAAGATGATTAGTAGTGCCAAGTTTTACCTGATTGAACTTCTTTTTTCAGTGGTTCAACTGTATATACATTATTCTCTTCAATTATGTAATGGTTTATAGCATTTCAACTCTCTCGAATGCAAGGATTTACATTGATCTTTTGTTAGGAGGCATTTTGTTTTGATTTTAACTCGTTAAGAGCTTGAACATAATTATGTTTAATGGCCTCACCGAAATTGTAAAGTAGTTTGATCATGGAAACAATAATAGTAAAAAACATCCAAGTCTTCTAAATGTGAAATCTATAACTAGGAGTGCTTGATTTACTTCTGAATCAAAATATTTTATAAATTAGATATATGGACAGGAGTTATTAACCAGATGTGCCCTCTTTATCAATTTTGGTTAAAGAACTTTGGTCAATTTTCATGTTATGATCAAGTGAAAGTTGTTGATATGGACAGTAGTTATTCACGTTCATATGTTCTGCATGATGTTACTTCTTTTGAAAAAAAAATCCTCTTTCTATATTGGAGTGGCGAGAATGAGAGCTAAAAATGAAGTTTTTGGCCTTCCCCACGGCACCGTAGTTTCAAAATGAATGTTTATCAAATACATATTTATCTCTGGCGACATTTTCTCCCACAAAATTGAAGCCAAAAAGCCCAAACAAACAATGCCTAAATTACAAAATATTTTGCAGTTCTTAGTTTTCATGTTCTAAAATTTGTTTGTAGCTAGAGCAAAATTGTCATAAATATATATCTTGCTTTATTATAAAAGAGCTAATAATACTGTTTATCTTCTTCTTCCTTCTATCGTTGAGTGCAGCATATACAATCATATTCAAGAGATTCTAGTGCGCTTCTCTAATGCAAGGAATTCTAAGTTGGGCCATCTTTGGAAGAAGAGGGCAGATGAAAGTCATGTAAGTTACTCTACATATTTCACTGCTGATGGTTAAATTGGATGTTTAATTTTATTGATTTATATCACGGGTTCAAGTCCTGGAAGTAGCCTCTTGCAAAAATGCAGGGTAAAGTTTGCCTACATTTCACCATTGTGGTGGGAATGCGGGACCCTTCCTCGGACCCTCGCTGCGCGGGGATGCTTTGTGCACCAGGCGCCTTTTTTATGTTAACCATTCATTGAAGTCCTCTTTAAACATAAGTTATTAATGTAGGAAAAGTGAAGAATGTTTGCTTTTAGCTAAATGTTTGATTCATTCTATGTTAAATGTCCTAATAAGTTATACACTGTAGCACAAGCACTCTTAAACAAGTGAAAAAGGTGTGCAATGGTTGAAATTAGATTTGTTGCGTGTCGCCCGGTTTTCTTCCGGTCTGGAGAATCAGACCGTCGTAGATTTGAGTCAGACCGGGCGTGCAAATAGTCAAAGAAAACCAAACAGCAATGACAAACGACTTTTTTACCGTGGAAAATCCGGAAAAGGTGAAAAACCACATGACAGGATCTGTGCCGGGCCGAAATCCACTATTTAGCTTTGTTTACAAGTGTTTGGAGTTCCTTGGAGGGTGACAAATCACCTCCCCGTTACAAGCTTTAAGTACAAGGAAAAGAAGCGAAAAATGTCAAGTCCATGGAGCTTCCACGACGCGTCCTTGAGAGCGTCCGCGAGAGCGTTCTCTTGTGTCTTCTCTGGGGCTCACTGAAGCGTCCAAGTGAGCGTTGAGCGCAGAACGAATTAAAGAGGGAGCGAAGTGAATCCCGAGCGAAGGAACAATCTAAGTCTCACGTTTTGGCAGGAAATCTGAGTGTTCTCTCTAATTTTTGGAGTTGTTTGTCTTCAAATGGAGGCTTGAGCGTTGGGCGCGCGCTTGACCGGGTGCATGTGTTGGTCTTGCGCGCTCATGCTGCTCGCGCGCACGGACCGTGCACAGTGACTATGTGTGCTTGATATCACTCCCATTTCGGGGTGATTTCAGACCTTTTGAGCGGGCGTGAATTATCAGCGCGGTCCATTCGGTTGTATCGGCTCGCCTGAGAGTTTTGGTTGAATGCCTTCCGGTTTGACTCAGAAATCCTTATGAGGAACCCAATCAAATGCCCACAAATTTTCGTGGGCCGTGATCCGCGAAGCGACGTGCCCGAAAATTTTAGATATAACCGTTCTGGATTTCGAGTTATTTTATCACGCGTGCGTTACAAGTTATTTTTGTTTGTGACGTGAAAAGTCCCCTTGGTTTGGCCTGGATGTGCGCGTTGATATCATGGAACCACTCGTGTCTGTTTTGCGAGTTGAAGGTTCCGCTGTGGATGGTTATGCGATGATTATTGCGGTTATTTGCTCGCGCATCGCCTTTGCTTGCTATGTGGGCGCTTGTAGCGTTTTGTAGGAACGTCCTCCTGCCTCGCGCTTTGTGCACTGTGTTGGCGTGGAAGTGTGTCACTTTTCATGTTCCTCATTTTATGAATAAGAAAGTATGATGTTGCGCGTTAGCTTGAGCGGTTGCCGCGGTTCGTTAGTACTGGTGACAGATTCTTGGACGTGACGGGGGGGGGGGGGGTGAACCCTTGTCTTGGTGTCGTGGAAGGACTAGCGGGTCCGTCCCTACTAGGATGCGCGGAAGAACTCGGTATATGTTCTCGCGTGGAAGCATATAAGGACTTCGTGTCCGTTCTTATCAAAAGTTGAGACAAAGCCTTTTAAGGTAGAGGTTGTAGATGACATCTATGCCTTAGGATGTCGGAATGATGCGAGCTTTCACGATTGCAGAACACAGAGTCCTAGGACCTTGGAGGGGAGCAATGTTAGATGGCTAAGGGGCCCCGAGATGATGGTTACGAGGGTAGGTACGTCACGATAAGACAGGCGCGTTGTTGCGCTCTGCCTTGCACTTGGTGAGGGGCTCCGTGTAACGTGATGGACGCAGGGGAGTTCCGTCCCTTGAATAAGCGATGCCTCAAAAGATGGTGTTAACATCAGGGGAGTACTTGATTGCATCTGTGTCGTGCACACGCTTTGTATCTTTTGTTTGTGTGCTGTCTTTGTTGCTCTCTTCGCTTGAGCGTGCGAGTTTTGACGTGACGCGCTAAGCTTGCGACTTCCCTCGGGTATTAGCCTCGCGCGGTGAAGATCCTGCAGTTGACATTAGGTGGGGGATCTTGACAGCTATAAACCTTGTGCGTCCGCTGTGCTAGCGGATTGTAGTTCAGATTATTCTCTTTCCTGCGGATCGAGCGAGTTTGACTCCTCCACGGTGTATTCTGTAACGGACAGTGTTACATTTCTTCATGTTTTTATTATTGTTATTATATTATTTATATATGCAGAATGTTGTTCAGATTTCAGTTTGTGCGTTCTTGTCTACCCTATATTTTTTAGTTGCGCTTAAGAGATATTTTCCGCATTATATTCCAACAAGTGATATCAGAGCCAGGTTCTGCAGACACGACTGATTAGACATTCGAGGAATAGTTTGACTGCAGTGGGTGACGAGTAGGTTCGCTCTCCATCTTTTCAAATCTGACCTTTGAATTAATCAGATCTCCTGATCGTGCTATATGACAACCATGACAGGGAAGAACGTGAATCTGAACAGTATTTTTTTGAAGAAGTGACAGTGGCGAGTTTGATCTATGACAGGTGGTACTGCATAAGATGATCATGATAACCGTTGATATGTTACAGGGAGATGATTATCTGTGAGAACACAAGACGTGTTCAAATGGTCAGTTTAAAGACAGCTGGTGCTGAGACGGAGGAAGACGTGAAAACCACTTTTCACTTCTTACCTCGCTCACATATTCTTACTAGGCCTTAGTGACGATACTCTTGTATGAGAATGATACAATGAAGCTAGTGGAGGTCACGATCGCAGTGCTATCCAGACAGATGCTAGTGGGCCCTACTCCTGAGGGAGATCACATCTTGACAACAACAAATGGGTAAGATGAGGCAGTTTGACAAGAGATTGAGGGGAGCACGATCTGGATCCGGGCCGACAGAGGGTATGATATATTACTATTGCAGACAGTGCAGTCACACATGAGAGCAAGTTCGTTGCGTGCAAAAAGGCCTCGAGGCCAGAGTGCGGACATTGTGATGGCTGGGTTAGGGTGCAAAGTGATGATGTCCTCACCATCACTGAGAGTCCAAGCGACTCTGGAGCTAAATGTTTGACATTATTGAGCGGATTGGATTCAAGTGGCTACAGATGGATGATCTGAGGCGGAGTCCTGATGGTGGAGTGAGGGCGTACTATGCTCAGGAGAGCTGGGCAACATAGTAGTCTATACTGGTTGATGGGGACCATGTTGTGTGGCGGTGTACCCATGATTTCTGAGGCCGGCATGGTGGATTGTCGTGGTGCGCAGAGGATCGTCCTTTTGGGACTCGGGTTCTGCGAGTCGGTTTCTATGATCAGTTTGCGACGACGTTCATGAGCTGAGCCAGAGCAGAGATGACTCGACTAGAGCAGGTCGGCTGATGCCTCAGATTGAGGCGGTGCTATTGCAGAGTTGCTTGATGCAGTTGTTACTTTGTGTAGAGATTGCGTCGGGCAAGTGGTGGCTCCTGATCCAGATCAAGGTGGTGATTATTGTGCTTGGTTCGGATCCGGATCCAAACCAGATCCATTTTTTTGGAAACACCATGCGTGACATTTTCTCTCTCTAGATAGAGATAGAATGTGAGCCACATGGTTTATGGAAAAAGGAACTGCCGGCACTCTTGACTTTCCTTTTAGAGAGAGAGAGAGAGCTCTTTCTCTCTCTTGCATGAGTTATTATCACAGCCTTTGAGTTCTTTTTAAAAGGAAGGGTATTATTCTCCTATTGAAAATACAGCCGCCTGGTGTGAAGAGCACGCCTCCTGTGTTCACGTGGAGTTGGGGTAGCCGCCATGTGAGAGAGCCGCGCCTCTCTTGCTTGCGTTGAAGGGAGGAGCCGCCGCTGTCTCGCTCTAGGTGCCGCAAAGGGTGGGAGATCCTTATAGAGGTGTCGTTGGTGGTTGTTGGTGATGCTGCACCGTGCGGCGGAGCCGGAGCCGTTGGTACCGAATATTGTTTCCCTCTCTCTTCTCTCGTGTGGAACCCTCAACATATTCGTCGGCCTTGTAGAAAATAGCTGTCGGTCTTGGAGGAGAGAATTTTCACCGGTCTTGGAGGAGATGATGTGGTGAGGTTTACGTCGAATTCATGATTGCGACCTCTGGCTGCGGATTTCAGGGGATCGGATCCGAGCTTGACTTTGTATGGCTTAGTCGGCGTTGGTGTAGATGCGGTGCGAGCGTGACAGCGAAGGCATGCGAGAGTGTAGTGGCCTCGACGATGATTCTCTCTGGTGGGGGGGGGGGGCTTGGTGTCGATGACATGTTCGAGTGCAGTTGACATCGACAGTACTTCTCCGGTGGTGGCAGACGGTTTGGTCGTCGTCTGACGGCGAACGTTCCCGGTGAACCTTGTGCATCCGCTGTGTTAGCCGATTGCAGTCCAGATTATTCTCTCTCCCGCGGATCGAGCGAGTCCGGCACCTCCGCGGTGTATTCTGTAACGACCGTCAGTATATTTCTTCATGTTTTTATTGTTGCAGTTATATTATTTATATATGAAGAATTTTGTTCAGATTTCAGTTTGTGCATTCTTCTCTACCATATATTTATTTGGTTGCGTATGGGGGATAGTTTTGGCATTGTATCCCAACATAAGGACAACCAACAAGTACATGACATCCGATGCGTGGGACTAATCCATTCTTTTCACTTGCATCAAGCCATCAACACCTATCATTTTTTAGTTTGAAGCCTTCATTGAAACTCATTATCCTTTTTTATCCCGTCTTTTGGCAATCCCTTTGGCATTTCTTGTGTACTTACAGAAAAATATTTTAGTTTTTTTAAAGCTCAGAAGAATGAGTTACAGATTCATAATCAACAGACAAACTGTGATTTGATTTCATTTTCCTCACTTTCCCTCAATCCAAACCTTCTGTATTTCAATTTTCTCATATTATTGATCTGTTGGCGCAGGTAGCAGAAAGCAGCAAGTCTAAATCAATGTAAGTTCTATAACCTGACTAATTCTAATTCTTTCTGATTCTGGAACTCTTATAGACATCTTGTGATCTCTATATATGATTGCAGGCAGAGTTTTAGACCTAAAGAGAGACTATACAGGAGGAGAACTATTAAGCAAAGAGACACCAGATGAGAAGAACAAATGATTTCTTTTTTGTTTCTTCATGTTTTTGTTTTTACTGCTCGGCTTCTATGTCGCTGTAGATATGTGTAAAATTGTAATAGAAGTATCTTAATTTATTTCAAGTTTATTCTTCTTCCTATGTTTTTGTTGTTTAGCCCGCGCCTGTGTTAACTTGTGCGTGGGCGTGCTCGCTGGTCTATTATTTGTGTGTGTATTAGCGTGTGTGCGTGGGTGTTAGCCCGTTTGTGTGGGGGTGTATTAGTGTGTGTGTTCTATGCATGCTTGTGCGCGTGTGTGCATGTTTGTGTTAGCCTGTGCGTGGGTCTGTTATCTTGTTGTCTCTTGTGCTTATTTGTGCACTGAGGGCGTTTGGGCGGGCATCTGCGTGTGTGTGAGGTGTGTTAGCATGTTGTCTTGTTTGTGCCTAGGCATCACAGTTGTATGGGTATTGTGTGTGTGTCGGTGTCTCTGTGTGTCTCTTGTGAAATCCAAGGAAGAGACGTCGTCAAATTGTGATAGAGAATAACAATGAATAATAAGAGGATTAGTAGATATTTTTTCATGTTTATTCCTATATTGTAGCCTCTGCGACATTTCGCTAAACCCTTAAAACATATTTAAAATCCCTCCGAGGCAACAATTTTATTTTTCATGCTTAAAAAGAGTGATACGTGAAACCCTAATAATTGCAGTGTATTTATAGATCTGAGTGATGCAAGTGTATGGGCACGTCGGTAAGCTGTGTCGCCCCGAGCAAATAGCTTTATATCCAGTCTTCCGAACCAAGTGCTAGATGTTATTAAATGTAAACTTTAGGGCTCTGTTTGTTTGGGCGTTTTGCTGCTCCGTTTTGGACAAATGCCGCCGGAAGGAGGGTAAACAAATGAACTTCCGGCGGCGTTTGCCCCGTTTCCACCCGCCCGCCTTGAGAAATTCTCCAAAAAGCTCCGTTTGGAGCAGCCACCTCCCCCCTCCGATTCGAACACTCTGTTTTCACCCGCCAGATCGACCCGCCACCGTCGAACTAGGCTTCATTTGGTTCGGCCCAGGCGAAAGATCCACGCCCGGGCTAAAGATCCGTGCCCGGGCGAAAAAACCGCGCCCGGGCGAAAGATCCGCCCCGGGCGAAAGATCCACGCCCGGGCGAAAAAACAGCTGTCTGGCGAAAAAAAACGTGCTCGGCGAAAAAAAAATAGCGCATTTTCCCCCAGCGCGCATTTTTGGTCGAGTGCGCATTTTTCGTCTGGACGCGCATTTTTCGCATGTACGCGCATTTTCCGCTCGGGCGTTCATTTTTCCCTGGACCCACAATTTTAATAAAAAAAGTTACCGCAACGGAACTTTGCCAAACATTTTATAAAATAATTCATCTTTATGAAAATTTCTGCAAAATGAATTTACCCAAACAAATCTCCTTTTTCAATATACATTTTCCAAATGCTCCTTTTCTTACCTTACTTTTGACACCACTCTTTTTTCCTTTCTAAAAAGCCCTCCCAAAGAGAGAAATTTTTAGGCGATTGTTATCCGCACTACAGTTTTGACTAGTCACACATGTTTTTTCCTAATTTCTCGTGTCTTTTGGAAATACATCTTGTACATGCATTTTTAAGAAAAGTGTTCAACACCAAAGTTGTAGATCTCATTGAGATCTACAACTTTCCTGTTGAACACTTTTCCTAAAAATGCATGTACAAGGCGTATTTCTAAAAGACGCGAAATCTGGGTGTATTTCCAAAGTACGTCTTGTACATGCATTTTTTGGAAAAGTGTTCAACACAAAAGTTGTAGATCTCATCAAGATCTACAACTTTTGTGTTGAACACTTTTCCTAAAAATGCATGTACAAGACGTATTTCCAAAAGACGCGAAAAATTAGGAGAAATCGTAGTGCGAATAACCAAAACTGTAGTGCGAATAACAATCTCCAATTTTTATGGTGCCACCGTGGTTTATAGCTCTATGTGCCTCAATAAATAACAGCTTCTTAACCGCGGGGCCCACTGGCAGAAAAATTTATCGCAATTTGTCAGTTCCACCCGCCCAACCCTTTTTTAGGTTTTTCGAAAATCACCTTCTAGGTTTTCCCCCTTCTGTCGTCGCCTTCTTCCTCCAGCACCGATCTCACCGCTGCCGTAAAGGTCTTCGTTCCCCGCAGACATGGCAGATGATAAAGAAACTTGTATTGATCAGGGTATTGTAAGTGACGACTACCCGTTCATGTCATGTTTAACTTTTGTAGATCTTGTAGTTTATCCCTTTTCAAAAGGTTTGATAGTCCAATTTTAACAACGACTATAAAGATACGATATGAAATGAATCTTAAAGATGAAATGATACGGTATGTTTACAATCTTAAATGAAATGAATCTTAAATGTAGCACAATTTGATTCACTTGGCGGTTACGGTAGTATTTACGGTTGTAACATAATCGATACAGTATGTTTACAGTCATAACACAATCGATACGATATGTTTACAGTCATAACACAATCGATACAGAATGTTTACAGTCATAACACAATCGATACAGTATGTTTACAGTCGTAACACAAAAGATACGGTATGTTTACAATCAGAAACTACTGTTACAGTATGTTTACAGTCATAACACAATTGACACAATATGTTTACAGTCGGAAACTACTGTTACGATATGTTTACAGTCGCAACACAAATGATACGGTATGTTTACAGTCAGAAACTACTGTTACGGTATGTCTACAGTCATAATACAATCAATACAGTATGTTTACAGTCGTAACACAATCGATACGGTAGGTTTACAGTCGCAACACAAATGATACGGTATGTTTACAGTCGTAACACAATCGATGCGATATTTTTACAAGGTCCTTGTCATCGCAAGCAGATTTCGATCTTAACAAATTAGGAGAAAAGTTTGGGAAAATACCATTACTTGTCTTTTTGACAACCAGAAAAGGCCGGAAAAAATACAAGCTTTTGCGCCGTTAGGTCTTCGAGGAGAGTATTGTACAACCCCAAATTCGCTGGGTGGGACCCAGAGGCATTAACGGTTGGGGTTGGACCAGCCATAAGTTAGCTCGGGCCTGAAGGCCATAAGAGCTCTCGCGCCGGAGGAGTTCCCGCTTAGGAGCAGGCGAGATCCCCGCCATACAGAAGCAGGTGAGAAGGCATGGCGCTGAGTAAGCTTCACTCTCTCAGCGCCACGGTCAGCAGCAAGGGTGTTGAGTGAGCTTCACTCACTCAACGCCGCGTCCAGCGGAAAGGGCGTTGAGTGAGCTTCACTCACTCAACGCCGCGTCCAGCGGAAAGGGGGTTGAGTGAGCTCCACTCACTCAACGCCGCGGTCAGCAGCAAGGGCGTTGAGTGAGCTCCACTCACTCAACGCCGCGGTCAGCAACAAGGGTGTCGAGTGGGCTCCACTCACCCAACGCCGCATCCGGCGACAGCATCAAGGTTAGAGGAATTCCTGCCTGGAGAGGGGCGAGAACGTTCACTCTCAGTCAGCCAGGACCCACTCTCGGCAGAGTCGGCGAGAATGATTAAGCTGGCGAGAAGGCGGGGGTTGGCTCAGCGTGAGACTGTTGACACTTCGTTTTAGCTCCCGCCAAAGGAAGGCGAGAGGGTTCTCGGCACAGAGCTCTCGCAGAGTGGGGCCCGGGGTCAGGGTAAAATGTCTTAATTGCCCCAGGGTAAAATTACCCTTATACCCTCAGGGGCTGCATTTAACACTTTTCAGACAGCGAGATTTGGCTATTGGCAGATCAGCCAGGGGTATTTCTGTAACTTCAGATCAGCAAGAGACTATAAATAGACCCATAAGGGCTCTTTAGAAGGGAGAAGCTCCTAGCCCAGTTTTTGGCTTTGGAGGGGAAGCTCTCAGAGATCTTCCGGGTGTGAGGAGGGACCTCCAGCTGAGGCTTTGGGTCAGTCCTTGGACCTTAGCAGCCAGTCGAGGGTCGAGGCTTGAGAGAAGTAGGTGTTGGCTGCGCCCATATTTTGAACATTGGTTGAGGTCAATTTTGACACCAACAAGTATATTTCCGACGACCGGCCCTACCACAGGGAGTAACGCGGCCGCCGAGATGTACTGCCATGGACTTTGGGAATGAAATTCGACGTTGGCAACTCGATGTGCAATACTATTCCAACTTGGGAGCGAAGAAAACGTTTCTGTGACCGCCTTCGAGTTTTTCTCTCAGCGCAGCAGCTCGGAGTCTTCCCGCCTCCTCCGCCGCCCATCGCCAACGAAGGTAAACATCTGTTCGACCAATTCCCCACCTCCGTCAATTCCGATCCGGTCCCGCTCGCGCCACTCCTTTTTTTTTTTACAAAAACCAAAACCTTTCCAAACCCTAATTCTCCGATCTCCATCCAGTGAACTAACCCCTCGCATCAAAGATGTCCCGCCGATACGACAGCCGGACGACGATCTTCTCACCGGAGGGCCGTCTCTACCAGGTGGAGTACGCTATGGAGGCCATCGGCAATGCCGGCTCCGCGATCGGCATCCTCGCCACTGACGGCGTCGTCCTTGTCGGCGAGAAGAAGGTCACCTCTAAGCTCCTCCAGACCTCCAAATCCACCGAGAAAATGTACAAGATCGACGACCACCTGGCATGCGCAGTCGCCGGCATAATGTCTGACGCGAACATCCTTATCAACACCGCCCGCGTCCAGGCCCAGCGCTACACCTTCGCATATCAGGAGCCCATGCCAGTCGAGCAGCTCGTTCAGTCCCTCTGCGATACCAAACAGGGATACACCCAGTTCGGAGGACTCCGCCCCTTTGGCGTCTCCTTCCTCTTTTCCGGCTGGGACTCAAACTTTGGCTTCCAGCTCTACATGAGTGATCCCAGCGGTAATTACAGTGGCTGGAAGGCAGCTGCCATTGGGGCCAACAACCAGGCCGCACAGTCCATGCTGAAGCAGGACTATACTGAGGATCTTGGTAGAGAGGAGGCAGTCAATCTCGCTCTGAAGGTCCTCAGCAAGACCATGGACAGTACCAGCCTTACATCCGACAAGCTTGAGCTAGCGGAGATATTCTTGCTTCCTTCAGGTAAGGTGAAGTATCAGGTTTGCTCTCCAGAAGGGCTGACAAAGCTGCTTTTGAAATCCGGAGTCAACCAGCCCGCTGCAGAGCCATCTGCTTAGCATTGCGCATCATGGTATTAGTATGCTGCTCTTATGTTGCCTTATATTTAGTTATTATTTAGCTCTTCAAAATGGGTAAACTATGGGATTAATCTGGACATGTTTGATTAGAAAACGATTATTTTGTCCACTTCTTCAAGACATTTATTTGGAATTGTCAGCTCTATCAATGATTCGATGTGGTTTCAAATAATTTTAATTCCTGGTCTAAGGGAGAAATGTTTATTTTCTATTCGAGTAACACCTCATTGCTTTTCCATTGATTGATTATACACATAGTACCATGTTTCTGGTTATACCCGAGGATTGAGAGAAGTCAATTGAAGATTTGCAAGAATCTATAGTTCTTCCCTTTTGTATTGTTTGTTGTTTCACAGTATTGTTGAATCCTGTACAACAGTGCATTACCATGTAACCTGTGTTGGTCTTAAAAAATAGGATATTATGTATGACAACACAAAGGTTTACATTTTTTTTGATATTCTTGTATCTGATATCTACAAATACTTGTACACTCATTCTTATCTTTAGAAGGATAAGTGGATAACAAAGTTGATTGATACATGAAGTAGTTGCCGGTAATTGTTTTAGAAGGTTAGGAACAGAAGAAAGTAAATAAAATGCAAAATTTTGTCATTGTGGAGACTAATGCAGTATGGGCTGTGTGATGTGTGTGCCGACACTAATGCAAGTTTAAGTGAATATGTGGGATGGCATGGACAAACACAACCAAAATGATGCAATGTTTTAAAATTAGTCGTAATCAAATTATATCAACTATAATTATATAAATTTTGTAAACCTATTACCTATACAATGTGCTTTCACTTCTCAAGCACGCGAACAATATCAAATGTTTTTTTCCGCAATGTATGGGTTACAACCACAATTTGCACGAATAAGTTTTATAGGATAAAAAGAAAACAACGAAACAGTTACACTAATGAGCCAAACTACCCAAACAAATATGAAGTGTTTTCACAATATTCAATACAAAAGAACACAATATGATTACTCACATCGCAACAGAGATCCAGTGGTAGGAGGTTGGTGGCAGACGACTGTTTCGTGGAAACGAAATCGGTTGCAGGAATCAAAGGTGAGGACGATCTCGATCGGAAAAAAACATGGCCTAGGCTGAAAATGGTGTATGCTGAGATGGGGAAGGGGAGAACAGTGAGAATGGAAGCCTTTTTAAGGAGTTATGTTGTAGTAGAGGGGTTGTTCGGCTAGAATGTTGGATCCAGAAGGGGAGTTACTGCTGAACAGGATAAGGTGGAGGGCTAACAACATATAGAGTTCCTACGGATGATGGGAATGGTCCTCCAGGCTGAACAATCAGGTTTCACCATCAATCTTGAGGAGGAGACTGGTAGTTGCAGGTTGGGCTTCTAAATGAAGAGGACATATGGTTAGCTGTGGCGAGAGAGAGTCGCACTGGTGGATGGGATCGTGAGGGGAGGGAGGAATCAACAAATAACAAGGTGCTGTGATTACTGGTGTTGGGGAGAAGAAGAAATCCAATGACTTTGGAAGGAGATAGTTGGTTGGCTTGAGGTTTGGAGGTGGGAGATGGATGCGTGTGGTGAGGACGGGAGGAGGATTCGACAGTTGGAGGAAGTTGCGACTGGAGGCCTTTAATCCTTCCGTCGAGGTAGATGGAAGTGAACAATAACAGTTGGCCGTTTTCTCCTTCCGATGAATGTGGATCGTGGTACAGGGGGGGAGGTTAAATGATTAAGGGATTACACGGGAAAGTAAGCGGGGTTTACGAGAATGAAAAATATAATTGAAATAAATTGGGACTTCTCACCCCGGGGTCTCGCGACGTCTACCACAAATGATTGCCGGTCTGGAATCACTCACTTACAAACAAATAATGAATAAAAATGATAGTCTCCGCTCCTATTCATAACGAGAGAAGGCGGTTCGGAACCCGACGTGAACGACTATGATTGACTCGCCAGATGTCCTAAAACACTAAATATAAATCCAAATAAAAATAAAATAAAATACTTATAAATAGTAAAACGACCCCCCGGATGCGCTCGCTGTCTCGGATCGCTAATCCGATCAATGCGTCCTACGCAAATATGCAAAAGCGAGTCCCGCGGAGTGGTGGCCCTATCTCCTCCATTGATTACGATCACACGGTTGTTCCCCATCAGTGACAATTGTAAATTTCTGAAAGTAGGCAAAATTTGTCAAGTTGGAATTTTATCCTAAAACTACCTAGTGCAGTACCTTAAGGACAACTCACACAACCAAGCATATTCTAACTATCGTAATTATATATTTAGTATTCGAAGTCCAACATGACTCTAAGTTCTCTACACACAATTGAGAAGCAGGATTGCGGCTTGAAAATCTGAGTTGTCAGATTATACGACTAGGAGTTAGCTGACTAGTCCATGACAAATTGTTGGTTCAACACGATGTTTAAATCATCTTTCCTATTATTTCAGTAGGTGTTACACATTTGTTTGGTCCTAAATTCCAGGATGTAAGGAATTAATTAGCCTGTAGCAACCGGTTGCGATAGTATCTATTTAAAGGCATTGGGTCTAATGAAAATTTTCATTTTATTTACAAATAATATAAACCCCAACCCCTTGCTTTCTCCATCTTTCTTTCCCCCTTCTCCTCGCAGTCTACTCCAATAGATTCCCCATAACCATTGGTCTCCTTCCCCTTACAACAAATGGATTCCCTTTCGCACTAGGGCAATCACCACCACTATCCACCATCGCATGGTGGAGATCGCCGGTCCACAGTCGTGTTTTCCCACATGAGGCAGTGATCCGCTATCCGTTCAGACGATCTGAATCCACAGTTGTGTCCGAATGGTCGTTTCGAGTTTTTTCATGTATTTTTTTTATGTTTCAAGCTGTATTTGTTAATCGATTGGTCCAGAAATTATGATCCGTCCGATCTACAATAGAAAACAGCGACACCACTACCGTTTCCGACTCTGGCGATGTGATGCTCACTCCTCTATCTCTTCGCCGCCAAACTCATGATCTTGGCTCTTCATGTTCTAGTCTCTCAATTCAATTTGCTCTCTGTCAGCCGCCAAACTCATGATAATGATTGCCTAATTACCTTCTCTTTCTTTTCCTTTGTTGTGCAGGATCGGCAGACGCGGAATATCATTGGTAATGGGCAGCTTTGCAATGGGCTCTACATTTTGGATCTTCCTTCCTCCGCTCTCTCTTTTGTCAGCTTTGTTGATTAGCATCGACATCTCGGTCATGCTCCTTTTCCCATTCTCTAGAAGGCTCTCCACAATGTATCTTTTTCTCCTTTTAATTGTGAATCATGTATCTATGAAAAACAAAATGACTCGGTTTTCTCTTCATTGTACTCGGAGCGCTGCTCCTTTTGATTTAGTACATTTTAATATCTGGGATTCCTACAAAACCTTTAGTCTATCAAGTTATCACTACTTTGTTACCTTTATTGATGATTATTCACGCATGACTTGGTTATATATGATGCGTAATCGCTCCGAGCTTCTGTCCTTTTTTCACTCCTTTTCTGCAAAAACCTAAATGCAATTTACCTACGTTATCAAAATTCTTCATACTAATAATGTGCGTGAATACATTGAGCGTGCTTTCTAGGAATTGAGCACATCATTAGGCATCATCCACCAAACTCATGTGTGTATACACCATAGCAGAATGACGTTGTTGAGCGGAAGAACCGCTACCTTCTCAAAATTGTTCGAACTCTCTTATTCATGATGCTTGTCCCCACTACCTATTGGAATTTCGTGTCTCCACTACTTGTTATCTCATCAACCGTATGCCCTTGTCCGTCCTCCAATTTATGACCGTCTTCTCTCTCCTATTTCCTAACCGCCCTCATTTCCCCTGACCCCAGGGTCTTTGGTTGCGTCTGTTACGTTCACCATCTAGATCCTCCCGTTGACAAGTTGGCCCCTCGTGCCACGCACTACATGTTCGTCAGATGTTCGTGCACCCAGAAGGGCTACATCTATTACTCTCCCTCCATACGGAAGCTGATCACCTCTGTTGATGTCACTTTCGTGGAATACCAATCTTTCCATCAATTTGTCACCACGTCAATGCACCCACTTGATCTACCACGTACTCTTATTCCTACTAATTCTCCTTTACCACCTTTACTACCAACACCAACACTTGCCTCAGTTCCTCTTCATGTCTACTCTCGTTGTAATCCTGGATTCGGTGCCCCACGACAGCCCCCCTCTACTAATGATACTCCGTCGATTGCTGATTTGATGACACCTTCCACCGTGCATCCACTCTTAAATTATGTTTCCCTACACCGTCTCTTCTCTGATTTGCGCAGATTTGTTTATCTTTTATTTTCCACTCCCTCTTCTGTTGAGTAAGCTCTTCAGCATCCGGAGTGACGTGCGACAATGGATGAGGAAATGACTGCATTTTCGGCCAACTAAATTTGGGATATTGTTCATCTTCCTCCTAATTAACACACAGTGAACTGCAAGTGGTTATTCACTGTGAAGCACCCTGATGGGATTGTTGATCTCCCCAAGACCCGTCTTTCTTCGGTGGCAAAACTCAACACCGTCTGTGTCCTACACCCACTTGTCGTTTGCGACGATCTTGTGAAGACTGTATACATGCATCAACCTCCTGTTTATCAAACCACGGGAGAGTCAATTGTCTGTCATCTGAAGAAATCTCTGTATGACCTCAAACAGTCTCCACGGGCGTGATCTGAGAAATTTATTCACGTGGTTCGTGAGTTTGGCGTCACCCGAAGCTCGGTAGATTTCTCCCTATTTATTCGACAACGCTAATCTGACACATCGATTCTTCTAGTCTACGTTGATAATATTCTTGTTACTGGTGATGATCTTCCTGACATCACCCAAATCAAGTAACATTTTGTCTCTCATTTTCAAACTAAGGATTGGGAATTCTTGTCTTGTCTCAGCGGAAATATTGTCTCAATCTACTTCTTGATGCAGGCTACTCTGGATGTAAGCATGTGGATAACACATATGGATGCAAATCATTAGCTCAACGCTCATGGCTCGGACTTTGATCAACATCTCCCTAATTCGGAGAATTATCGCCGCCTTGTTGGCAAACTAATCTATCTTACTGTCACACGACCTGACATTTCCTTTGCGGTTGGTGTGGTCATTCGCTTCATGTATACCCCTCGGGTCTCTCATCTTCGGGCCGTTGAGCATATTCCTCAATACTTGAAGAATGCTCTGAGACAAAGGCTATTATATAAGTCCTCTACCTAACCCTTTAATGAAAACTCCATTCACGATTTTATGAGTTTTTTATTTAAGTGTTTCATTTGTTTGCCTTCCACTGAAGTATCATTTTAGTAAAGTGTATCCTAGTTTTGAGCCTAATTTTTCTTCTAATGATCAATCAAATTTTGATCAACAGATAGACCTTAACTGATGTTGAAGCATAACCATGGTGAGGATGTTGTGAGAAAAGAAAGCCAAGAATACCAAGAATAAGGATGAGAGCATTCCTTGCATTCACTTTGTCACAAAAGAGTAATCCATGGGTTGAAAAAAAATGCGTGTGAAATGCAACTTAGGCTCTTATCTAAGTACTTTTGGTTAAAATTCTTTGTTGACTCGATTGAAGAAGAAAAGAAGAACTTCAGTTAAGAAAGCTTAGAAGTTCATGGGGTAATAAATAAAAGATAGGTAGAAAGCTTAGAAGATCCATAGAGAGGCGGACGGGGGCTTAAAGACAACTGTGATGTAAACTGGGGTTCGTAAATTGTAAATCTAAGTGAAAATCACTTGGCACAATATTAAATTTTCTAGAATGCGGACCACTGAATAACAGAAGAGGCAAGCTTTCATCTTCCCAAAGTTATAGGCTTTTAAAATAGATGCGGCAAGATCACAAACTAAGCAAGAGAATAACACAAAAATAAAATAACGGCTAGGGATGATTAGGGAAAGCGCGCGCTACTCTTGAATGTGACAAAAATTTGCTGAAATTACTATAACAAACCGCTAATAAAGAGATTGAGAGGTGGGGGAAAGAGATCTCACCGCGAGGTTTCCGACAGTAGCATTCCGAGCACTTCACGGTGCAGTCACGACAGGCGAGCGAACATCCAAGTGGGGACAAGAGGGGGGTCAGAGTGGAGGAGAGCTGACGGCTGGCTAGGTGGCTCAGGTAAGAAATGGAAAAATTTGTGGGAGGCGGAGGATTGTCGGCGGTTGGTTTGGAGTGGGGGTTGTTAACGACGGTTCTGATGGAGGATGGGAGGGTGTGCGGGAGGTGGAATACGGTCGGCTGCAGGGTTGGAGTGGGAAGGAGGAGGAGGTTGTCGGGGCTCTGGGAAATGAAACACGGTCGGAGCAGGCTCACGGGAGGTGAGGTTTCAGGCGGAGGGAACAGGCGGAGGGGTGAAGCCGGGGAAAACGGAAGAGGGAACTAGAAGCGGCCTGGCGACGGGAGCAAGAGACGGTGCGACACAATATCAGAAGCTTGACGGCGGGAATTTTCCACTGAGAGACCAGAGGCGGCTCTCAGTAAAATTCTCCCAACCAAGGAGTTAAGGCATCCGGGTGATAGTATTTATAGGCCCACTTCCTCTCTCTCAATCAATAAATTATACAATAACAAATATTAGTTATAAATATTAATTTCAGCAAATGTTATCAAACAAATAAAAACGCGACGACCCACCCCGCCCATTCCAAACCGAACCAATCCATTCAAGGTCACGCAAGGTGGTCAATTTTGCGTGCCGGGCCAAAATAACAAAAGTTCGCACAATGACATGAAAATAACATACATAGCTGTGGCAGTAAGTAAATAAAAATAACAATAACGAGATGGACTAGAGTGCTAACGACTGGGTCACATCAGTTCCCCCGGGGTTGTGAGAACTCGACTCTAGCGAGACTATGCTGATGGCAGCAACTGAAAGATCTGGACGTCGACGTTGTAACTCTCTGGCACTGATCCAACTGCTATCCAAAACGTCCCTTCCCCGCCAGGAGACCAAGTATCGTTGGTAGGCTTCTGCACGAGTCTGGAACTCCCGAACATCAAACACCTGATTAATCTCCTCTGTGGTGGGTGTGAAGGCCGGATGAAATCCCGCGATCGCCTCGGGATCCAAGATAAGTGGTGTCATAGGAACGGTAGGTGGAGATCCGTGAAAAGAGCAAAGGTCCGTCACATTGAAAATCGGCGATGTACCGAATTCCAAGAGTAGATCAACAAGGTAGGCATTCTCGCACAACTGTTTCCTTACCTGAAAAAGGACCAAAATGACGCTGTCGGAGCTTTGGTATGTCTCACTGGGAAACCTTTCCTTTCTGAAATGTACCAACACTCAATCTCCTTCCGAAAAAGACACGTCGTGTCGATGGATATCGGCGCTAACCTTGTATTTTTCAGTTGTTACCTGCAACTTATTATAAATAATTTCATGCAAAGATTTTAAATTATCAATCCAAGTAGTAACATCAAAGGAAACACGCTCGTGGGAAGGTAATGAATGGCGATCAAGGAAATGAGGAATAGGGAATCCATAAATAATCTCAAAAGGAGACTTTTGGGTGGAGCGATTTATGGTACTGTTGTGGGCAAACTTGACTTGGGCTAGTGCCAAATCCCACTGCTTAGGTTGCTCTCCCGCTAAGCATCTCAATAAATTGCCAAAACTTCGGTTGACCACTTCAGTTTTCCTATCAGTCTGGGGATAGTACGCTCTACTAAAATTTAACTTTGTGTCAAGTTTACTCCATAAAGTTTTCCAAAAATAACCCATGAAACGAGTGTCCCTATCGGAAGTGAATGTGTGTGGAATGCCATGGAGTCTAACCACCTCTCTAAAGAAAAGATTGGCTGTGTGCGGCATCGGAGGTTTTCCGGCAAGGTATAAAGTGGGCCATCTTGGGGAATCTATCAACAACTACAAATACGAAGTCAATTCCACGCGCCGTACATGGGAAGCCACTAACAAAGTCCATGGAGACCTCATCCCATGGTCGTTCAAGAACGGGTAATGGAATATACAATCCAATGTTCTGGGACTGCCCCTTATACAACTGGCACGTGTGGCAGGTACAAACATGACTAATAATATCCCGTCTCATGCGAGGCCAATAATAATGCGTGGTCGCCAGATCTAGCATCTTGGCCTGCCCAACATGTCCACCTAACCCAGATGAGTGCAACTCAGTGAGCAAGGACTTTCGCAGTGAAGCCTGGAAAATACATAACCTAATGCCCCTAAATAGGTACCCCTCGCTCACGCAGAAATGTCATGTCGAGTCAGCTCCATGCAGCTGACACTCCGCCCACACCTCACTAAAATCAAGGTCAGTAGCATACAACTCCATCTGGGAATCTAAGTCAGTCAATCTAGGATGTAGAGATACTAAAAGGTGTGCACGACAGCTAAGGGCGTCGGCAACTCAATTGGTGACTCCTGGCTTGTGTCAAATGTGAAAGGTGCACTCATGCAGAAATGCGGCCCATTTGGCGTGGCGCCTGACCTCCTTTTGGGAGTTCATGTGGCGCAACGCATCGTGATCCGTGTTCAGCACGAACTCGCGCTGTATCAAATAATGCAGCCAATGTCGAAGAGCCTGAACGATAGCGAAAAACTAAATATCGTATGTCGAATACCTAGTTTTCGCGTCATTCAGCTTCTCGCTGTAAAATACTACAGGTCGGCCCTCTTTGCTTAATACGTCTCCAATACCCACGTGTGATGCGTCGTAATCTACCTCAAAAATCTTCTCAAAACCAGGTAACGCCAGAATAGGTGCACTGGACATATTCTCCATCATAAGGAGGAATGCCTACTCGGCCTCAGCAGCCCAAGTGAATTGCCCTTTTCGGAGACAATCTGTGATGGGTGCAATGTGGGTGCTAAAATTGCGGATAAAGCGTCGATAGAATGATGCTAGACCATGGAATCTTCGTGCCTCAGTGAAGTTCTTGGGGGTGGGATAGGAATCTAACGCTCAGATCTTCTCTTGATCCACCTTAATACCCTTAGAAGAGATAATGTATCCCAAAAAGTGAGACTGCAATGAAGATGATACACTTCTTTAAGGGTCTGTTTGGGGCAGCTCTGGCGGTTGGAAAATCTCTATTCCAACCGCCAGAGCTGCTTTCAGTCTGTTTGGGACAGCTCTCTGTGAAGAGCTTTTCAAAAATCTGGAGCTGTTTTGCAGCTTTTCAGAAATCTCTTCCTCCCCAGCTTCTGCTCCCGCAAAATAGCTTTCTCTCTCACATGTTTTGGAAATCTAATGGTTTCTTCAGTTGGAACATGGTCAGAGGTCGGACGGCCTTCCTCCGGCGATTTCGAGCCCCGGACGGCTTTCCTCCGGCAATTCCAAGCCCCCGACGTCCTTCCTCCGGCGATTCCGAGCGCACTTCTGCACAGAACACCCAAACAGTCTGCAGCTTTTCAAAACTGCTCCCCAGAGATCTATTTTAAAACAGCTCTATCCGGACAGCAGCTTTTCAATCCGCCAGAGCTGTCCCAAACAGACCCTAAGTTGATGATCAAGCGATGCTCTCTCAAGATCTGCAAAACCTGACGAAGATGCCTAAGGTTCTGGTCAGTGTCGAGGCTATAGATGATGATATCGTCAAAGTAGACGGCGACACAAGTCCCTATCAGGGGTTTAAGGACTCTGTTCATCAATCTCATAAAGGTACTCAGAGCATTGGACAAGTCAAAGGGTATGACCGACCACTCATATAATCCTTCCCTCGTTTTGAAGGCCGTTTTCCATTCATCATCGGGTCGGATACGGATCTGGTGGTAGCCACTCCTGAGATCAATCTTTGAAAAAACTTGTGCATCGCTCAGCATGTCATCCAGCCGGGGAATCGAGAAACGATACTTGATAGTGATATAATTGATAGCACGGCTATCAACACACATACACCAAGTCCCATCCTTCTTTGGAACAAGAAAGGCAGGAACAACATGGGAACTAAGTGATGCGGGACAGACGTCACACCTGCCCGCCACCCTGGAGTCCCGCCAGGGGGCCCACCTGGAGTCAGCACCAGACGACTTTCATCAGGGCCGCGGCCCGTACACCCCAACCAGCTCTCAGTCATGGAGTCACCACCATGCGACAGGTTGTTGAGGCCGGGGCTTGATCCCCAGACCTCCTAGATAAGAGGTCTTCACCAGCACTCTCGTCACCAACTGATCCGCGACTCAGTTGGTGACGAGAGTGCTGATGAAGGCCTCTTATCTAGGAGCTCTGGGGATCGAGCCCCGGCCTCAACAACCTGTCGTATGGTGGTGACTCCATGACGGAGAGCTGGTTGAGGTGTACAGGTCGCGGCCCTGATTAAAGTCGCCTGGTGCTGACTCCAGGTGGGCCCCCTGGTGGGACTCCAGGGTGGCGGGCAGGTGTGACGCCTGTCCCGCATCACTAAGGCTCTCCCTCACATGGCCTTTCTGGAGTAGCTCAGACACCTGTCTCCTAAGCTACTCGTGCTCCTTCGGGCTCATGCGGTAATGGGATAAATGAGGCAGACTCGCTCCTAGGACTAAGTCAATGCAGTGATGGATGTCCCTCAGTGGAGGGAGCTGATCGGGTAGCTCGTCAGGAGTGAGGTCGCTAAACTCTGTAATCAGTGGTCGAACGGTCGCCGGAATCTCCACAGGGGTGGTGGGGGACTCCAAGCCAACTAAGATATAAGCGATGACACTCTCTCATCTCGCGACAAAACTGTCACTCTGTCAAAAGCATACTGACTGACGGATATGACATCGATGTGAGCGTGGACGTAGGGGCGGGAGGCTCAGCAGGGGCTGAAATAGGGGGTGTTAATCGTTGGGGAACAAGACTGTTCTTCTGGGAAAGAAGGATTGTCTTGCGGCCGTGATGGTCAAAAGAATAAGAGTTCCTGCCCCCCATCATTATTAATGCACCGATCATACTGCCACGAACACCCTAAGAGAACATGACACGCATCGAGAGACACGACATCACACCACACCTAATCAGAATAGGATGGTCCAATGGCGAACTCAACGAGACATTGTCGTGATATGACCATCGTGGTGCCGCCAGTCACCCAGGATAACTCATAAGGTCGCTCCAGTTTCTGAGTCAGGTTTAACTTCTCTACCATGCGCTGAGAAACAAAATTCTCCATGCTCCCACTGTCGATGATAATAGAACAAAAGTGCTCTTGGATGTGAGCGGTGGTGCGTAAGCTATTGTGCCTCAACCACGTGTCATCAGTGGTGGATCTCGGAGTCAGCAGACTATGCTGGAGAACACATATCAATTGATCTGGTTGCTCGCCCTCAACCTCACACTCGCCCTCAGTTGAGGCCTCTGTCTCTCCAACTAAGTCGCTCTCCCAGATCCCATACTCTGGATCTCGTTCATCGTCAGCCTCAACTACGGCGGTAAACTGACGTCTCGGGCACTCATATGATTTATGTCCCGGTTTCATACACTTGTAACATCAAAATACAGGCTTAGAGGAGACAACCTCCTTCCCCTTCATGGAAACCGAGGAGGAACCCGCAGGGGGAGGAGCTGGTAATGCGGGCCTAACAGTAAAAGGTAGGTCGGGGGTAGGTGAAAGATTCGTTCTAGAGGTCAACGTCAATGAAGAGGTATAATGAGTCCTATCAGTGGATTTCTGACTGGATGTCCTCTTTTGGAGATCTCTCCCAGGTCCCGGAAATCGTGAAGCTCTGACTGGTCTCGTATTGCATACCGTAGCCCATTCAGATAACAAGCCACGACCATATGGTCTTCCTCCTTCAGATTTAAGCGTGACCGGAGGACAAGGAACTCGTTCGTGTACTCGTCGATGGTTTGCTTGTCTTGTTGTAGGTTGTGATACCTACGACACAAGGTTTGCATGAAATCAGCAGGGACACACCTCCTCTTAAGTTGAGCTTTGAACTCAACCCAGGTGGTGATAGGTGGTTGTCCCATAGTATACCGCATACGCTCGACCTGCCCCCATCATGTGAGTGCGGGGCCCTTCAGCTTCAACGTAGCATACTCCACCTGTTGGTGGGAAGTTGTGCGTTTCCAGCTGAGGAATCGCTCAAGTCGGTCGCACCAGTCAAGACACACCTTAGGCTCTAGTGTACCCTCAAAATCCCCAACATCTAATTTAATACTCGCATCCCACCTAGGTGGATGCCCGTTTTTGTGAAATGTTGGTTGGGGTTCTGATGGTGGAGGCGTGGGGGGTTGTGCGGGAGGACCCCCTAAGTGATGATGTGCTTCCAAGGTGTTGACCGAGGTGTGTAACCCTAACATGACTTGATTCGAATCTCTCACGGTGACGGGGAGTGCGGCGACAGTGGCCATGAGTTCGTCCAAATGTTTACTCATGTCTCCTAAACTTCCCTCTGTGTCCGACTCTCGAATCCATGGATAATTTTGAAAACACTTAAACTTAAAATTTCAGAAGCGCAAATCGCTCGGCTATCCCATAATAGGAGTGAAATATCTCAGCAGCCACACCAAATTGATGTAAACCGGGCTTCGTAATCTTTAAATCTTAGTGGAAATTTCTTGGCACAATATTAAATTTTCTAGAATAGACGGACAACCGAATAACAGAAGAGGCTAGCTTTCATCTTCCCAAAGTTATAGGCTTTTAAAATAGATGTGGCAAGATCACAAACTAAGCAAGAAACTAACACAAAATAAAATAACGGCTAGGGATGATTAGGGCAAGCGCGTGCTACTCTTGAATGTGACAGCTAATAAATAGATTGCGAGGCGGGGGAAAGAGATCTCACCGGAATGTTTCCGACAGCAGCATTCCGAGCCCTTCACGGTGCAGTCACGGCAGGCGAGCGAACGACCAAGTGGGGACAAGAGGGGGGGTTAGAGTGGAGGAGAGCTGGCGACTGGCTTGGTGGCTCAGGTAAGAAATGGAAAGATTTGCGAGAGGCGGAGGGCTGTCGGTGGTTGGTTTGGAGTGGGGGAAGTGAGTGGCGGCTGCTAACGTCAGTTCTGATGGAGGACGGGAAGGTATGTGGGAGGTTGAAGACGGTCAGCTGCAGGGTTGCAGTGGGAAGGAGGAGGAGGTGGTCGGGGCTCTGGGAAATGAAACACGGCCGGAGCAGGCTCACGGGAGGGGAGGTTTCAGGTAGAGCGAACAGGCGGAGGGGTGAAGTCGGGGAAAACGGTGGAGGAAACTAGAAGCAGCCTGGCGACGGGAGCAGGAGACGGTGCAACACAATATCGGAAGCTTGACGGCGGGAATTTTCCATCGAGGGACCAGAGGCGGCTCTCAGTAAAATTCTCCCAACCAAGGAGTTAGGGCATCTAGGTGATAGTATTTTTAGGCCCACTTCCCCCTTCTCAATCAATAAATTATACAATAACACATATTAGTTATAAATATTAATTTCAGCAAATGTCATCAAACAAATAAAAACACGACGACCCACCCCGCTCATTCCAAACCGAACCAATCCATTCAGGGTCACGCGAGGTGGTCAATCTTACGCGTCGGGCCAAAATAACAAAAGTACGCACAATGACAGGAAAATAACATACATAGTTGCGACAGGAAGTAAATAAAAATAACAATAACGAGATGGACTAGAGTGCTAGCGATTGGGTCACATCAATCTCAGAAAAATTACAAAATAAAAATAACAATAACAAGACGGACTAGAGTGCTAGTGACTGAGTCACATCAATCTCAGGAAAATTACAAAATCAAATGCAAAAATTGACGAGCATAAAATAAATCTCAATCTAACCCCTTCTCCTTATGGTAAAAACCCATGATAATATATTAGATGAATGATTACAAATTCTTAGCTTCTAAGTAACTAATCAACAGAAGATAGGTAGGCAAGACTTCTTGACCTTATTGATCATCATAAATGGTCCTTTGAAGCGGATACCAACTCCTTTTCAATTCTCCCCCTCAGCCATTTCAAAATTCAATAACGAATATGGCTAGGTGGCAGCAACCCAGTTGTGGCGATGCGAGGGTAGGTTGAAAATTGTTAAATGTTCTATTATGTTAAATGTTAAAGGAGTTGTATTATTGTTCATATATATATATATATATATATTTGACTTGGTCCAAGAGGGATAACAAGTCACCATTTTCTTCTCTCCGATTACATGGTATCAGAGGGATTGACACTCCGCTGGGGTTTTCTCGCATCCGCCGCCGCTCTGATCGTTCGATCTCCTTCATCCGCCGCTCCGCCGCGTTCGTTCGCCCGTATCCCGTGCCCTAGACGGAGGCGCATCGCGTGAAGATGTCGCCTGCCGTCGCTGCTGCTGCCTGATGCCGACGCCTACCGCTGGACGCCGATCGCTGCTGCTGCTTGATGTCGCCGCCTGCTTGATCTCGGTTGCTGTTGCTGCTTGATGCCTACCGCTGGACGCAGATCCCTGCTGCCACCGCCTACTCTCCCTGACCGCAGATCCCTGCTGCTAATATTGAAGCCATTGCACTGCTGCTACTATTGAAGATGCCGATCTCCTCTCCTCTGCTCTGCTGCACTGAGGTCGCCCGCTGTTGTGTGGCTGTCTCCGGGTACTGTTTGTTGATGCCTCCTGCTGTCTATTGAAGGTTCTTGTCCAAGACCATGGGAGACTCGGCTACAAGCATCACTCAGACACCTGTTCCCTCAGGGGATTCTACCAATACTTTCCCTTCCAATGCAAGGCTGGCTACCACTATCCTTACCTCCTCCAACTTTCAGTTGTGGAAAAAGGGGGTTACTATGTCTCTAGCAGGCATCCGACGTACTCACCACCTTACTAGAATTCCTACTCATGCCGTGGGAAGTGCCGAATACGACGATTGGTACAGTGATGATTGTCGTATGTTTGCGCTCCTTCTGAGTTCCATGGACTCATCAGTTCAGCAAATGTGCAAGAATTGTGATAGCACTAAGGAGTTGTGGGATACCCTGCATATGATGTTTTCTCAAGCTAAACAACCTCTCTCGTCTTGGTGAACTCTTTCCCAAGATGGCTGAGCTACGCCAAGGAGCTCGTCCTGTCACTGAGTACTTCGCCGAATGGAAGGTTCTTGCTGATGAAATCCTGGATCTTTGGGAGATCCCCTCTACTCGTGAAGGACATCAGGCTCAACGTGAGCATCTGGTTCTCATCTGGCTTCTGAACGGTCTTGATCCTAACTTCTCAACAACAAGAACAGAAATGCTTGCGAGTCCTTCTACTTTGCAGACTGCTAGTGTGTACCATCATCTGATTAAGTGGGCTCTGCCTCTTCTCCAGCTGCTCTACATGTTTCCTCCAGCGAGTCAATTGCGCTGGCCTCTCGAGGGGGAAGGGGGACTAGCCGAGGCGGTCGGTCTGGTTCTGGACGTGGTCGGGAGATTGATACGCGACATTATACTCATTGTGGACGTCGAGGTCACACAAGGGATACGTGTTGGCTTGTGCATGGGAATCCAGACTGGGCGGCCAAAACCTCGTCTGCTTCACCTCGATCTGCTCACGTTGCCGACTCGACACCGACAACCCCGGGTCCCCGCACTGTCCAGATCTCTGAGGAGGAGTATCGTCGCCTGCAGGCACTTCCGATTTCTTCTCCACCTCATAGTGATGTTGTGGCCCAGACTATTCAACCCGCCTGCACTTCCCAGACCTCCCAGCGTCCAGTTCAGTGGCTGGCAGATTCTGGAGCTTCTGACCACCTGACTAGTTCTTCAGGTATCTTGCATTCATATCATCCCCATTGTGGGTCTTCCATTACTGTTGCAGATGGATCCACTGTTCCTATTGTGGGCTTTGGAAGCTGCAATGTGACACCGAATATGCCTCTATCCTCGGTTTCTCATGTTCCTCAATCAGCTTACAACCTATTGTCTATTAGTAAGCTTACTCGTGATTTAAACTGCACTGCTATCTTCACATCTTCTGGTTGCATTTTTCAGGAACAGTCGACGAGCCGTATTATTGGTAGAGGAAGCTGCGTGGTGGTGTTTATGTTCTGGATGAAGTTTCCCACATTGCCTGTTCTGCTGCTCCGGCCAAACTCTTGGACCTCCACTACCGTCATGGTCATCCTTCTATGCAGGTCATGCGTCGTTTGTATCCTGAGTTTGGGAACGTTTCCCATCTCAGCTGTGAGTCGTGTTTGCTTGCTAAACTCCATAGAGTTAGCTATGTACCTCGTGTAGATGTTCGTGCTTCTACACCTTTTGATTTACTTCATTCTGATGTCTGGGGACCATGTCCTGTCCCTACGTTGTTAGGACACAGATATTATGTTACCTTTATTAATGATTTTTCTCGCATGACTTGGGTTTACTTAATGAAAAATCGCTCTGAATTACTATCTATTTTTCAACATTTGTGGAATGAAATTTTCACTCAATTTTCTGTTCGTCTGAAATGTCTTCGTACTGATAATGGGAGGGAATACATGTCCCATCCCATGTCTAGCTTTCTTTCCGACAAGGGTATCATACACCAAACCAGTTGCCCTGATACCCCCCCCAACAAAACGGGGTTGCCAAACGGAAAAATCGCCACCTTCTTGAGGTTAGCCGGGCTATCCTCCATCATAAGCATGTTCCCAAACACTTTTGGGGAGATGATGTCCTTACCGCTGCCTATCTCATTAATCATCTTCCTACTCATATCCTTCAGGGGGAGACACCTTATCACATCCTTTATCCCGACCACTCGGGGCCTCCTCTACCCTTCAAGGTCTTTGGGTGTGTTTCCTATGTTCGGGATGCTCGTCCCTCCGTTTCTAAACTTGATCCTCGCTCTTTGAAGTGTATCTTCCTTGGATACTCTCGGACTACCAAGGGATATCGCTGTTATTCTCCGGAACTTCACAAATATATCATTTCTTCAGATGTTGTCTTCCTCGAATCTGACTCTTATCGTACCACTGACTCTTATCGGACTACCACTTCATCTTCTGATCTCTCTCTCGATGATATGCTAGTTCCTCGTCCTGATTCTGCTCTCGTCTCTCCGACCGACATAGTGTGCCCCCTTTGGGGACAAGTCTACTCTCGTCGCACTTCTGACAGAACTGAAATACCACCATCTCAGCCTACCTCAACCATTGATGGCACAACTACTGTTCCTCAGATTGCACCTGCAAGTGAGGACCTGAACCAAACTGAAGTGCCTGCCGCTCCACCTCTGGCTAGTACCGAGCTTCCCATTGCTCTCCGAAAGGGAAGTTGGACTTGCCAGAATAGACCTCTCTATATGAGCTCTTATCAGGGGTTGTCTGCTTCTCATACCGCACTTCACTTGACGTTGGATCAGTACACCATTCCCTCAACGGTTGGGGATGCCAAAACTCATCCTTGCTGGATGGCTGCTATGCACGAGGAATTGACGACACTTCAACTGAATAATACTTGGGAACTTGTGTCTTTGCCTCCTGGCAAGCGCGCTATTGGTTGCAAATGGATCTATTCTGTTAAAGCCAATGCTGATGGCTCTCTTGCTCGCTTGAAAGCCCGCCTAGTTGCCAAAGGTTATGCCCAAACTTATGGCGTGGATTATGAGGAAACGTTTGTACCTGTTGTCAAGATGTCCTCTATTCGGATCGTGATCTCTCTTGCAGCCACTCACCGGTGGCCTCTTCATCAGTTGGATATCAAGAATGCGTTCCTTCTTGGGTCCTTGGAGGAAGAAGTGTATATGGAACAACCACCTGGGTTCGTTGCTGAGGGGGAGCGTAACAAGGTGTGTCGTCTCCTTGCCTCTTTATATGGGTTGAAACAATCCCCGCACCAGTGGTTTGCTCGCTTTCGGTCTGTTGTCACCAAATTCGGGCTTACCAAGAGTATCAAAGACTCATCTCTCTTTTATCGGAACTCCTCAGCTGGTACTGTGCTCCTAATTGTGTACGTTGATGATATTGTCATCACGGGTAGTGATTTTAAAGGGATAACCGATCTCAAAGCGTTCTTACACTCCAACTTCCAAACCAAAGATCTGGGGCCGTTGCGATACTTCCTTGGGATTGAAGTTACTGATCATGACGACTCTATCTTTGTTTCTCAACGTAAATATGCCCTCGATCTGTTATCTGATCTTGGAATGTCTGACTGCCGCCCTATGGATTCTCCCCTTGAACCAGGAGAAAAGAGCCTTCATGCCGAGAGTAAATCTTTTGAATCGCCAGAGAAGTATCGTAGAGTAGGTTGAAAACTTAACTACCTTACTATGACTCGTCCAGATATTGCCTGTGCTGTGAGTAAGGTCAGTTAATTCATGGCCAGCCCAACCATCTCTCAATGGGACTCTGTTCTCCGCATTGTTAGGTACATAAAGAAGGATCCTGGTCTAGGAATATCATACAAGAATCATGGTCATTCCAATATAGAGGCTTACTATGACTCCGACTGGGCAGGTTGTTTAGCCACTCGGAAGTCTACCACAGGATTTACTATCTTTATGGGAGGAAATCTTGTCTCCTGGAAGAGCAAGAAACAGACCACTGTCGCCAGATCTAGTGCTGAGGCAGAGTATCGGGCTATGTCACGCACCGTTGCTGAGATCATGTGGATCAGACAGACCCTTTGTGAAATCGGATACCCTGTCCATGACCCAACTCTGTTATGGTGTGATAATCAAGCTGCAATACAGATAGCAACCAACCCTGTGTTTCATGAACGCACAAAGCACATCGAGGTTGACTGTCACTTCGTACGAGAGAAATATGAAGAAGGTCTTATTTCCTTGAGGCATGTGAAGACTGGAGACCAAGTTGCTGATATTCTCACGAAAGGAGTTACTGGGGTCAGAATGAACTTCATATGTAACAAGTTAGGTCTGGGAAGTTCCCACGACCCAACTTGAGGGGGAGTGTTAAATGTTGTATTATGTTAAATGTTAAAGGAGTTGTATTATTGTTCATATATATATATATATATTTGACTTGGTCCAAGAGGGATAACAAGTCACCATTTTCTTCTCTCCGATTACAAAAATGATGAAATGCCCCAACATGCAACCCAACGTGAATGTGGTGCACCTATTGACAAATCCTAATGTGAGTGCAAATGCAAAAGACAGTCCGATTGAACTTAGCAATAAGACATTAATTAAAATAAAATCCATCCAAAAGCACAATTGTTAAAATAAAATTGAATTGTAAAAAAGCAAATGTTAATCCACAAATAATTGATGCTTAAATATTTTAAATGTGCGCCAAATACGTCATGCAAATCATATGATTTCACGAAAACAAAAAACATATAATTTTGCATCCAACTAAATATAGTTCAAATATCAATAACGGGAGACAAGAACACAAAATTATGATTTACACGTGTATGTGGCAGCAAAATACGGTAAAAGTAGAAATCTAAAGGTTGTTAACGCAAGTAGATGGTGACTTTTGATGGTGGACATATGGGGTGGTTGGGTGTGGCTATGACAAGAAGGGAGGGAGTCAAGATGTAGCAGTTTTGTAACGAACTTTGGACACGGAGAGTCCAAGTACCTAGAGGGCTGGTTTGGAGAGACGTGATTGGTGGCCCCGGAGTTCACAATCCAGGAGGAGCCAAATGCAAAGGTAGAAACATCGGCGTGGGAGGTTAGGTTACGACTACTCATATGGAAGAGAAAATAACAATACCTGCGAGGAATTTCAATGTCCTAGGGGGATGTCGTGATTCCCCCCATATACCTAGCCACTGAACCGGCTGAGCCCGTCCGATTTGATTAAGAAGAGGGAGAGACTGAATCGGTTGGTCCAGTCTCTTTGTTCCTTGGCCCATTTTGATGGTAAACGGAACCGAAGCGACTCTGGTTCGTATCATTCCCGCTGTCTTCAAAAAATTGTTTGTCCTCAAGCTGAAACTCGGGGTATGTCTCCTTGAGTTCGTCGTAATCCACCCAAGTCCGTTAGGACTCAGCCACGCCCCTCCTGTGAATCAGTAGTCGGACGATGGATTTCTCCTGCAGTCTGCACTGTCTTGACCCTCGCTTCAAAAACCCTCTCTGGTACCGGGCGAACTTCGCCCAATTCCGTCACCTCTAGCAAGGGGCTAACATTTAGAGCGCCTCCTTGTATCGCCCTCTTGAGCAGCGACACATGAAAGGTTGGGTGGATACGAGAGTTCGCCGAAAGTTCCAAAGTGTAAGCCACAACCCCCACCCTACTCAAATTCCGGAAAGGCCCATGGTAGCAGGGTGTCAGCTTCTGGTTCTTCACTCCTGCAACTGACATCTGTCGGTAGGGTTGTAATTTGAGGTACATCCACTCTCCCACCTCAAAGTTCTGCTCTCGCCGGTGCTTGTCTGCTTGGGTCTTCATGTAGTGTTGTGCTTTTTGAAGATTCTCCTCAGCTGTTTTATGATGTCATCCTGTCTTCGCAACGCGGACTCCCCTTCTGGCACCTCGGTCGATCTTTTTCATAGTTCCGTAGTGTCGGTGGAGCCCTCCAATACACGCTCTCGAACGGTGTCATCTTTGCTGTTGTTTGGTACCTCTGGATGAAATCCATGACAATACTTTACCATGTAAGCTCCAGAATGTCCAGCGACACCAGTAACCCTGTTGGAGCGGTCGTGTCGTACTTCTGTCTCTGGCATTCCCTGCAGTTCTTCACATGCTGCGCTACATCCATCTTTAACCCTTTCCTATACACATTCCGCTTGATCCGCTGATTGGTTCGCAACAATCCAAAGTGCCCGCCGCTGGGGGTGTCGTGAAACTCGTGAAGTAACTGTTGCCTCAATAGGGATCATGGTGCCACCACCAAGCGTCCCTTATAGTACAAATGGTCATTAATGACATGGTAGCCCGCTTCCACTCCTCTACCTTCCACAATATTCGACAACATCCGTCGTAGCTCCGTATCGGCTAACACCTCCCGATGAACATCCTCCACTATGCCTAAGGATGGCGCAGAGATAACAAAAATAGAACTCGTTGTAGGCAAGTGTGAAAGCGCGTCGGCGACCTGAATCTCCTTCCCTTTTCGGCATTCTATATCGTAGTTGTACCCCAGCATCTGTCACCCATTTCTACTGCTCTAGTGATGAGACCTACTGCTCCAAGAAGTATTTAAACTATGGTGGTCGGTCCGTATTTTGAAGTGCCTCCCAATGAGATACCACTGCCATTTCCCCACCGCATGCATGATCGTCAACATCTCCTTCTCATAAATCGACAGTCATAGCGCCTTCCCTTGAATCACTTTGCTGTAGTATGCCAACGGTCTCCCTTCCTGCATTAACACCGCCCCCAAGCCGGCTCCCAACGCATCCGTTTCCACTATAACCAACTTTGCGAAATTTGGTAATGCTAGCACCGGGGTCGTCATCATGGCGTCCTTTAGTGGTTGGAATGCTAACTCATCGTCCCCTCCCCACTCAAACTTTCCTTTTTGAAGTAATGTGGTCAGCGGCTTAGCGACCTTTCTGTAGTCCTTCACGAATTTCCTGTAGTAGCCCGTGAGCCCCAGGAACCCTCTCAACATCTTAATGGGTGTGGGCCACTCTGTCATGCTCCGTTTTTTGTGTGGGTCTGATTGCACCCCTTCTTTATTCACCAGGTAGCCTAGATACTCCACCTCCTGTTACCCGAAAGAGCACTTTGATCGTTTCACGTACCACTTCTGCTCCTTGAGAACTTGCAGCACCATCCACAGCTCGAATGGTTGCCTCCCGCAGCAATAGACCAGAGAAGAAAAAGGACTTGTGTTGTGTCGAATGGTTCCCTCCCGCAGCATTTCCCGGACGCATCTCTCGATCTCCCCCTTCTGTATATGAGGATACCTGTATGGCCGAACACTGGTGGGCTCAGCGCCCTCCTTGATCAGGATTCGATGATCGCATACCCGCGATGGGGGCAACCCCTTGGGTGTCTCGAAAACCTCCTCGAACCTCTCCACGACCTCCTGCAGCCTTTCTGGTATCTTTTCCTTCCGCCCTCCCGGATCTCCTCCGGCCAGGACCCATGCCATGTGGTAATCCTGCTCGACCCACTTCTCTAAGGACAAGATCGTGGCTTCTTTCACCCACAGGACGGTCCGACTCTTCAGCTTGTGTGTCGTCCCACCATGTGTGAACTCCATGGTCATGTTCTCCCAGTCATTTGTAACTAGTTTTAGTTGCCTCAACCACTGCACCCCCAGAACAACATCTGAGCCCCGAACCGGTAGTATATACAAATCCGCATGGCACCCGAACCCTTGTATCATTAGTGACACATTCTTCACGACCCCCATGCACTTTAAGAGTTTTTGTCTGCTACGAACACCTTGAACACCTTGGCCTCCGTTAGTGTGATGACTAATTTCCGGGCCACCTCGGTGTTGATGAAGTTGTGGGTGCTCCCATTATCCTCCAGTATAGACACCTTTTGATCCCCCACTCTTCCTGTCATTTTCATTGTGGAGGGTTGCCCTCCCCCTTCTAAGGCATGCACATATACTTCAATCTCCTCCAGATCGAGGACTTCACTCTCCTCAGCCGGGCTATCCTCATTGGCCTGTGGTTCCTTCTCCTCCTGCAACATGTATACCCGCACCATCTTACACTTGTGCCCGAGAGTAAATTGCTCGTCGCAAGTGTAGCACAGTCCCTTGGCTTGTCGATCCTATATCTCTTGCCACTATAATTGCTTCACTGCGGCCTCCCTCTCTGTGGATGAGCTGTTGGCCCCCCTGGTTGTACCCTGCTCTGCTTCCTTACTGCTCCCTCGGTAAGTTGTTGCCACTTTGTGTCTTCCCAGTTTTTCCTTTTGTAACCTTGCCATCTCGATGGCTTGTGCTAGGCTTCTGGGCTGAAATGTCTGCACCTCGTCACTGATTTCTCCTTGAGACCAGCCAGAAAGCACCCTTGAAGTGCCTTCTCTGATTACTGCACCCGATTAGCTAACCTTTCAAACTTCTTTTTGTACTCATTGACGCTCCTTGTCTGTCTCAACTTGTACAACATCATGTCGAAGTCCTCATATTCTGTCGGCCCAAACATCGTGATGTGCCCATCGCAAGATTCCTCCCATGTGGGGTAGGGTCGCTGCCTCCTCCACCAGCTCAACCACTGATATGTCTCCCATTTTAGATGAAAAGATACGATGTGTACCCACTGATGCTTGGGAAGCTCTTGGTACTCAAAAAATATCGCGGCCCTCTCGATCCATTTTAGGGGGTCGCCATTTTTGTACTTAGGAAACTCCATTCTCGTCAGTCGGGGCTGCACTAGTGGTCGGTGTTGCTGCGGCGCCCGCACCTCCGGGAACTCTGGAGGTTGCCCCCGGCCTTGATTCCACGGTCCCCGGTTCTCCCCCGGTCTTCCTCTGCCTTGCATGATGAGCCCCCGACCCCAGTGGTCCTCTGCTAATGCCTCTCCTTCCCATCTGTGTGGGGCTCGAACACCCCCGCGCCATCCCATGCCGATTCTGTTGTTTGATATTTATCCATTCTCGTCAGTCCTGCTGATGATGCGTGGTTGCTGCCCTGGCGTTTGCTGGCCAGGGGCGGCAGCCCCCTTAGCCCCGCCAAGGCCCCCGATCCCCCCTTTAGTTCCTGTCGGTGACGGAAATCATCCCGCCCTCCTGTGGTCGGTCGACGCATCCCCCGCGCCGTCGGAGTCGGTCCCTCCGTCGGTTGCAATGCCCTTGTCGCGGTCGGTCACCCGCTCGATGCGACTGATTTGCTCCCCGAGAGCTTTTGTCGCCTCCATCATCGCCGCTCGAGCGCTCCTCTCCCTCGCACAGCTTCAGCGACAACTGCTTCAGCGCCTCCATGAGATTCCGAAGACCTTGCTGCCCCTCTTCCGGCGCCGTGAGACGTGTGTCGTGGGTTGCCATGGTCGACGGTGGAGGAAGAATTCTCTGATACTAGATGTTAGGTTACGTCTATTCCTATTGAAAAGAAACGAACAATACTTGCGATGAATTCGATGCCCTGGGGGGATGCCACGATTCCCCCCATATACCCAGCCGCTGAACCGGCTGGGCTTGCCCAGTTTGATTAAGAAGAGGGAGAGACTGAACCAGTTGGTTCAGTCTCCTTGTTCCTTGGCCCCTTCCGATGGTAGACCACATCGAAGCGACACCAGTTCGTATCGGAGGAGGCTACGAAACCAGAGTTGTGAGTAATCAGCTCTCGCATGTGTTTGAGTTCGTCCTGTAGAATGCCGATTTTAGCGCGGGAACATTGGCGGTCAATGCATCCACAGCCGCAAAAACCATTCAAGGGAGTGTGAGCTGCAATAGAAGACATACCGCTGTGTGGGCTAGAATAAGCCGCAAGTGTTCTCATGACTGGTTGGCAACAGGGAACCGACCACACGGGAGCAGGGTCGAGCAGCATGGGACAGGATAGTTGTTGCGAGCTCAACACATAGGAGATCGGCAAGCAGGAGCTCAGCAAGAGGGAGCTCGGTAGATGGATCTCGGCAGATGTAGCTCGACAAATGGACCTCGACGGATGGAGCTCGGTAAAACGGAGCACGGAACGCAGCAGGAGGAGGAGCTCGGCAAACAATGGCAAAGAGGAGCTTGGTACACAGCGATAACGTCGAATACATCACAGTACGCGAGCTCGAAAGGCCGCAGGAGGCGGAGCTGCAACTGGCGGGGAGAGCACACACAAGGAGGCTCACACAGGGGAGCCTGCAATCAACGAGCACGACCAATTGCGGTCAACGCCTGGGGCCGTAACCGAATATTGCAAAGTACACGACCGCAAGCGGAAGACCTGGAAACGAACGACGCACAAAAAAAAGCTGGCGGGAAAAAAGCGGTTCAGACCCCATGAGGAGATGCAAGAGAAGGGCTCAATCACAAAAACTAAACACAGTCCACATGAACTCGTGGATCTGATACCACGTGCAAATAGAGATTAAAAAAGGGCCAATATTATATTATTCTCATAATAATGTCACTTAAATACAATGTGCAATAGGTCTCCTTTTATAGAGAGAGGGAGTGAGAGCTAAATACAACTCAATATGTGAGATTAAAAGAAGAGCTTAAGAGGAGAGGCCTTGTGGGCCTAAATGCATGAGTTTTTTTTTAGATTTTGTAACATAGTTTAATAAACACTAGCGAGATCTTATGGGCCTAAATACACCGACGATGCGTTATCGGTGTAAATACAACGTCCTAAATACATGTGCTTTATTTATTTAGAAGGATAGGTGAAGCGTTATCTCTAATTTTGTTTAAATACAACGTCCTAAATACACCGACGAGGCGTTATCTCTTGTACATTCTAATTTTGTTTTGTTGTAAAGGAATATTGATTCCTAGTTGTAAGGGTTGGGTGCAACCCGTGGTGGAGGATTAGTGACTCCTTCGATTGGAAGGGTTCCTTCCGTAGTGTGAGGGTTGGATTTCAATCCGTTTGGTGAAGTGACAGAGTCGTCCTTTGGTGGGAGATAGGTCGAAGGGGGAGAGTGGACGTACCCAAATCGGGGAACCACTATAATTGCTTGTGTGCTTTTCTGTGCTGTGTTTGTTTGTTTAATTGTGCAGGTTATTTAAATTCCGCAAAAGACTGCAATTCACCTATTCCCCCCCCCCCCCTCTAGGTGGAATTAGTTGACACTAGAGACTTTCAGGATCTACCTTGGGAAGATAAGCCATGGTTGGTGTCTAATAGGTTACTTCTTAATAACGAGTGGTGAGTGTAAAATCCCAAGGATAGTGGCTAGAATGGGGATCGGCGGAAGACCGCCGCTTTCCCAACAACATCCCAAGCAATTAGGTTTACTCTAGAGTAATAAGGAGAGTTTGGTATGAAACATGGGTAGATACTAATAAAAGTAAATATCCTTGTGAAAGGAAACTTTGGGCTTCATCCCATCTTGGTTCCTAGTGCCCTCTGAGACCCTTTCATTGAGCATATCCTGGGAAGTCCTGGGATTAACCCTAAATTGCTAAGCTTAATAACCATTAGACAAGAGTAGTCTGATAGGCTAAGTGAACGTGGTAACATTCTCACCCGTGATGGGTTGGAGGGATTCAGGACAGTTAGTCATGCGAGCTGAAGGCTCGAGAGGTTTACATCAGGACGGGTTTGGTCCTGCGAGCTGGAGGCTCGGGTTGAGATACTTTGCATGTGCATAGAAACAAAACTAGTGGCGGGTCATGCGGTACTGGGCCAATCGTCACACCGATGGCAATACGGTGACTCTTGTGAGGTGTGAGGTTTGAGGGGCCAGTAGGTTATTTATACTGCGGTCTGGAGGACAATCCCCGAAAACGCACGCCCGACCAAGAAAGTCTGGCAGTTGGCCAGCATTAGTACGCAGAGACTCTAGAGTCCACCTAGGACGTTTGGATCACACGGTGAGAGATTACACTGTATAGTTGCTGCCTCCCTGTGGCGGGAATCCATGGGAAATCCGCGGATCTCATAGGGCGGGGTAAATCTCACTGTGCGGCCGCTGCCCCGCCAAATGAGCGGCGGCCACGACCGTGCGGGGCGGTCCGCACGACTGCACTGGATCCGCCCCGCCAAACGATCCCTGGATCTTACAACCGAGTTCTTTAGTATAGTACTTTCTGATAGGGCCTTTTTGCTATGCCTGGGAAACATAATTCTCTATCAGACATAGGCATAAATAATTTAATTTATATAAATCATTAACGTTTGGAAGCCATGTACTGCAAGGAGAGATATTTTTCTAATTCGTGTTATATTGAAAAACTTCAAGATTAACGAGTTTGAAAGATGAACGAGCAATATTGAAAAACGGAAGATCAAAATTGAAAGACAATGGTTATTGTGCTTGATCTTCTATCTTTCAATTCTGTTCATTTGTCGAGGTGCCTTATTTGAAACACACAGTTTTTGTACTGTTGGTTTATGATTTAAACCTTTGTGAGCGTCCACATAGGAATTTTGTTATGGTGTTGTAAGCTGCCTCTCACTTTGTGATTTGTTCAAACCCTTTGGTCCCTGCTCTGCAATTGATGGTCATGTTTATTCATTATTAGTTATTACTGAAATGACTCCATCTAACGAACTGGTTTGGTGTTTCATTGTGCAGGGAGTGGAGGGAAGATGGAAATCTCTGGCGAGCAGAAAGAAAAAAAAAGATATAGATCAGAATACTGATTTTTATTTGCACTCCTACCATTTCTTATCTGCGCTGATCCACATTGATAACATTATTAGTCTTTTTCTTGTCACCGCATGTTGAAGAAGCCAAGAAGATTTTATTTGTCGTCGCTCTTGTTTTCATTTACCACGGATTTTGGCGACCGCGGATCGGTATTTTTTTCTGCACTTATTTATCTACTGTATTTATTTTCTTGGTATTTATTTCATGTAGATTTTCCGCCATTTATTTCATGTAGTTGTTCTCCAATGAGGCTCATTCACGAGTGTGAGTTCTGGAAGCAATCTCTTACAAAAATGTAGGGTAAGGTTTGCCAACATTTCACTCTTGTGGTGGGGATCCTTGCTGTGCGGGGATGCTTTGTGCACTTGGTTTAATGAATTTGCCATTTTTTTCCATCATCCATCCGCATTGCATTAGTTAATTGTTTACATACATCAAAATGTTATGAATGTATTTATATTTCAAATATAGGATCATAAATAATATAAACAAATTTATGTGGATAATCTGTATCATTTATTCTGTTACAATTATCGTGTTTAATCTATTTTGTGCATGGTGGTGATTGTGACTATGGTTCTATCATATTATGTGTCTTGGAGTCCGTATTTATGATTTATCACTTTTGTCATTCTGACCAGCATTAAACATTTATGATGATGCATCCTCTTTAAGTTTCCTAAATTACAGGTTGCAATCTTTTTTACTTTTGAAATTATAAAAATCTCTCGCCTAAGTTTACATTTCATAATATTCATACACTAAAATACTCCCTCGCCTGAAAATTTACTCCAAGAGGGTGTTTTTATGCATGGATGTTATGAAATGTAAACTTACAGGGAAGCTTTTTGTAATTTCAAAAATAAGTCCGGTAAAACTTGTAATTATGCTAACTTTCAAGGGAAGTTTTGGTAATTATTCCTTAACCAAAATTTTATGGATCTTTTCCATCTATATTGGTAATTTTTGAAGGGCTTGGGTTTATTATGCCTCTATCATACAATTATGAAATAGAGCGGTCCTATACTCCTATTAGACATCCCAAATTATAATTTTTCGGGGGTATTTTACTTCTAAGGCATTTATATGTGAGTGAATGTGTTTATTGCTCCATACCTCAAAAATAGGAAATCTAATTTCACCTTTTTTCCTTCTTAAAATTCTGCTGAGAATAATTTTTTAGCCTTAGGGCTATTGCTGCATGACATGTTCTTTTTTAAGATTATTTACAAATATTTCTTTATAATGATTATAATATTTGTTTTTATTTTTATACAGTTAGATTAGTTCATGAGTATCCCTTCTTGGGATTTTTTTTCTTAGTTATTTTTGTTACTTTAGTTCTTGTGCTGGGGTTATAAATATTTGAGCTACTATTTAAAGTCTTGTAGTTTTTCTGAAGTTTAAATATTGAAGTCTTGGGGTCCGTTTGCTTGCCATCGCGGTGGCGGTCGTTATCTTGATGGTTATGTATTGTCTTTTGCTATGTCAAACACATATTAGCTTTTGTGTCCCAACTCATTAAAGCAAAAATATCGCGTCAAACAGACCCTTAAGTTACGTTTGGCGCGGCTTATTTGTTCCAGTGAGGTTGAATAAAAATGTCATTGTCATACCAAAATTTTATGTCCCAAACTTTTATTTTGTAACGGTAGTAATATTTGTCATATCAAACATACATTCTATGGCAATGACGTGTTTGTCCAATTTCACCGGAGCAAATAAGTCACGAGAAGCCACGCCTTAGGCTTTGTTTGGTGCAGCGTATGGAGCTCTCTGTTTGGGGCAAACGTTGTCGCACAACGGGTAACCAAATGACCGGTAGCGGCATTTGCTCCGTTTGCACCCGTCACGTCATGGGAAATGGAGGAAAATAGAGGGATTGCAACCGTGGCCTGTCCCCTCCGGTTTCAAAAGCCCTCCCGCCGCCTGAGCAAAATGTCAAACCAAACGAAGCTTTAGTCTCGTGGTTTTTCCTTTTTTCACGGCAATATTTGTTTTTTCTCTGTTTTAATGTGTAGTATATAGTAATCTATAAATATTTAATAATCTGTTTCATTTTTGAGATTGAGCTTCTAACTAATGTTAGGTTTTATTTAAATATAGAGTTGGTTTTCTCCTAATTTTTTTTTTGACATAATGATTCATTTACCGGCTTTAATTAAATTTAAATAAATTCCTTGCAAGCTTTAAAACTCTAAATCAAAACTTATATTGAAAAAGATCTCGTGATGTCGAATTTATGGGTGATCTTGGACGAAACAATATCAAAGGACTTTTCCCGCCACCAAACTCGGACTTTGATTTTTTTGAGTGCAAGGGAAGGGAATAATTTTAGGTGAGAACATTAATTTAAACTTAGACATTTTATTGATTATTAATATATATATATATATTGCTCATATCCACTTCTAAATGAACCGGAGAGGGGAGGCTATAATATTGTCGCTATCAAGGCTGACATTGTTGAACTCATCTTCTACGAATGAAAATGTGTGGAAGCCGCGCATCACCGCCCGTGATGGAGTCATTAAGCCTTGCACTCGGGCCATGATAGTGTCTCCAAGTTCTTGGCAAAGGGACTTAGCGCCCGATATACGACGATGCTCTTCAGTGCGCACACAATCAACCAATCACAATGTCTTTTCTTTTGCTCTCGCATCTATAACAACAACAATCGGGAGTTGCTTGATATGAAGGTGAAATTTTTAGGACCGGATCCCGGACCGTTCGAGACCAATTAAAAGCCTCTAATCAAACTAGTCCGACCCCATGCGCAAAAGTGTATGTTAGACTTTTCTTTTTTTGCAGACCTGAGATGATCCCGAGCGATTCTATTGAGGTCCCAAACCCAAAAAATTCCATATTTGCAGACACCTGATCTTGTAGCCATGGGAAAAAGAACAATTCCGGTTCGGAACAATTACAATTATAATTTTAGAAAATGTTTATGCAAGAATTGAAATTGGATGAATTTCAATTCTACAATTTCAATTATTGTAATTCCATTTCACAGTTCGGTGCACTTTCTATAAGAATGCACGATTCTCTCCGCTCTCGTGTGAAATGTTAACTAGTGCGACTAAACCCTTGTGGTTATTGTTCTTCCTCAATTTTCCTTCAGATCGCGAGCGCATGAAAAACATTTTCGTCTAGTCGTTTTGCTGCTCCAGTAGAGAAATTCATCAAAGAAGGAGAAGTTAAACATCTAGGCTACAACATCTTGTCGACTCAAGTTACAAATAGAGATCTGTTTGAGCGAACTTGTTTTGCAAAGTTTTTCAGAACGGAAAAACACATTATAAATTGTTTAATAAATCTCTGTTGTGGTGACTGTTTTAGGAAAACACATGAAATACTTTATGTGAAATATATTTTTTTTAAATAATTATGAAACCATAATAAATTGCATTCATAATAATTGATAGTACATTGGAAGACAAAATTTATTTAATTTTAAAGAATGTAAAATTGTAAACTATGTATTAACATGATATAATTGTTCTATAATGCGACCCTCCCAAACAAAGATATAAAGCCCTCCCATACCGACGTCCTTTTTCTGTCCGGGCATCTTTCCAAAAGGTGTTTGTTATTAGCACTACAGTTTTGGCTAGTCGCACAACATTTTCTCCTAATTTCTCGCGTCTTTTAAAAATACGTCTTGTATGTGCATTTTTAGGAAAAGTGTTCAACACGAAAAGTTGTAGATCTCGACGAGATCTACAACTTTCGTGTTGAACACCTTTTCTAAAAATGCATGTATAATGCGTACTTTGGAAAATACATTCAGATTTCGCGCCTTTTAGAAATATGCTTTGTACATGCATTTTTAGGAAAAATGTTCAACACAAAGTTGTAGATCTCGCGTTGAGATCTACAACTTTCGTGTTGAACATTTTTCCTAAAAATGCATGTACAAAGCATATTTCCAAAAAGTGCGAGAAATTAGGTGAAAACGTTGTGCGACTCGCCAAAACTATAGTGCTAATAACAATCACCTTCCAAAATAGGTCCAGGATTACTCCTATGTTGCCACATGGAACAATAAAGAGTGATGATCAAAATTAAAAAAAAAAACAAAGGGATGTGGTGAAACCGTTCCAACCTAGTCCAATCTCTATGTTTTTTTGGCACATTGCACCCTGAATTAACTTATTTTGGCACTTTGCACCCTGAATTTTTAAAATGGTCAATTCGCACCCCCTAATTACAGATTTTTGACACTTTGCACCAAAATGTTAAAATTTAAGAGCTATTTAGGTCCGGACACCACCAAAAATGCTTATTTTGGCACTTTGTGCCCCGAATTATCTTATTTTGGTTATCTGTAAAGTGCCGAAATGAGCATTTTTGGTGGTGTTCGGACCTAAATATTCCTTAAATTTCAGTCTTAGGGTGCAAAGTGTCATAAATGTGTAATTAGGAGGTGCAAAATGACAATTTAAAATTCTGAATGCAAAATGAAAAAAATAACATAATTTGAGGTCCAAAATGTAAAAAAAAAACCATCTCTAATCTCTGTAAGATCAAATTTCGATCACCAGGAGATCATCCCGGAATTTGATTGCCCGGTTACTCTTCTAAAATATCCGCTTCAGTCGTTCCACTCCCGCCTTCCTGAGTGATTCTCACAAAATTTTCTCTTCAAAAGGGCGCAAGACCCTATCGCGCATTGGCGGCGCTCCTCCCACTATCCACCATGAGATCCTCTTCTCCAACTTCTGCTTCCGGGCGCTCGACGAAGAGGAGCAAATCCAACCCTAAAACTCCCGTCCAAAAATCTCCCTTCGCTGATTTCGGAAGCTACTTGGCAGAGAAGAATCGCAAATTGAGGTCTCAATTCCAAGCCGAAGCGTCTACTTCGTCACTTCTTAGCGGAGAGACCTCGTTTTCCGGCGACGGGAAGGGCATCTTCCACGGCGTCTCCATCTTCGTCGACGGGCACACAGTTCCATCCAGCCAGGTTACTTTTGCCGTCTTTCTTTTACTTTCTAATTTAATTTCAGAAACTTCGATCATTTAATTTCTTTTGAAATTTGCTTAATTAGGAACTCAAGGGGCATATGCTGAGGCATGGAGGGCGGTGTGAGAATTACTTCTCAAGATCGCGAGTGACCCATATTATCTGTAGTAATCTTCCTGATAGCAAAATGAAGAACCTAAGGTGAGCAGATTAATGCCATTACGAAAAAAATGGATATGAATTTGTTGGACTAGCTTTAATCCATTGTTTTAATTGCTAGGGCGTTCAGCCGAGGGTTGCCAGTCTTGAAGCCCTCTTGGGTTGTGGATTCTGTGGCTGCAAACAAGCTCTTGAGCTGTAAGTGTTTTCTCGCACTAGGTTATTTCTTTCTTTCTAAATGGGTTTTCCTCCTTTTGGGAAACAAATTTTCTTTTAAAATATGGAGAAAGAAAAACACGATGAGTTGGGAGAATAAAAACCACAGCTAAACATGAAACAATAGTAAAACTCAGCAATACGAAGAATAGATTATGCAAACTCTGGTCGGATTTGCGATCGCCAATGCGGCATCACCAAGAACTTCACTGGCAAATTACTCCTTGCTATACAACAATTTCCCTTCTGGTTGCTAGCGCATCATCAATCTTAGATGAAGCATGGAACTAGGACTGGATCACACACTACCAAGTACCAACTGAGCTTCTTTGCTGAATCATTCAATGGACTGGAAAGGCATGTGACACCAAAATGAAGCAAGGGCTTCATTGCATGGCCGACGCTCAAAGAACAATGGCTACAAACGGTGGAGCGAAACTGCGAAAGGCGAGGAAGCTCTGTTTGGAAGGGCTTGTAAACGGGGGAAGACCGACAAACGAAGTGTTGCTGGAGGATGGGTGAATGTGGCGCGGCTGGAAGATGAGCGAACGACCCGCGACTGGAACAAGGACGGACGAGCGACTACCTGCCGTGGATCGACGGATCTATCGCAACAGAACGAATGTTGCACAAAGAAAATGTGAGGAGCGCTGGTTAGGGCATCAGGAGTCGTGGCTCTGATACCATGTTGAGGTACATTCAAAGAGAAAATATTCCCTCTAAATATGAAAGAGGATAAAGATAATACGCGACATTACAAATGTTGTAAATGACTCTCCCAAAAGATGTTGCATAAACCATCCTTATTAAGTTTTCTCACTGAAATCAATTTGAGGCATAACTTAGGTATATACTTCATATTCTTGAACAATTCCTTTGCGAAGAAGAGGGTGGCAACAAGCTTAATTATTGGCTCATAATGGCGCGATTGGGGATTTGAGGGAGACGAACAATGCTAGGGTTTTCCAGAGAAACTCATCACACATGATCTAGAGACAAAGCACAACTTAAATAAAAAGAATAAACTCGACGTGATACATTTTTTTGCTTGCATGGATTAGACCTCAACACGACATTTGTTTCAAAAGCAAGATAATACATATATGGTGTATTTTCCTTCTTTAGGTTTTGTTTTTAATCCCAAAGCTTTGGAAATTTTCTATATATTGAAGGACAAGGGTATTGATTTTTGATAGTTTGGTGATTCTAGTTTAGCAAATCCAACAGATGTTCTCTAAATTGAATTTCTTTCTATGTAGCTTAATTGGTGATGAAAAGAGAAAGAACTTCATAGTTAAGCGTGCTTGGGCTGGAGTAGTCCTGAGATGGGTGACCTCCTGCGAAGTTCCCGTGCTGCCCGCTTAACTTGAGGTTCCTCATCAAAGCGAGGCTGTAGCCTCCAACAACCCGCCGGTGAGCATAGAGAGGGGTTTGGGGTGCATGGTCTGCATACCTGTTGAGACTGAATTCTTTCGAGCTGGATGCTGGGGGTGCTGTCACGACCCGCCTCAACAAAAGTCAGAGTGCGCTCGGGCGGGTCGTGATACCAGAGGCATGTGCGGAAAGAAAATCCATGTCTGTAAGGGGGAAGCAAAGATACTGATAATTAGTGTAAAATAATTACTTTTGAGGGAAAATATGTGTTTTTATGCGGAGTTTTTGAAATATGGTAGTGAAAAAACAGATGCACGTAAATTTTATTAAAACTCTTGATATAAATTTAGATACAAATTTTATGCAATGACATGCTCATATGAATAAACATGCAAATAATATTAATTTCTAGTATATTTAATATCTAACCTAGCAGCTGTCCATGATTTACTGACTATAATTATTACATAAAAACAATATCTGACGGTAAAAGAAATGAAATGTAAACACAAAACCTGAAGCTTGACGCAGATTGGGCTCAGGAAACAGACGGCGCAGGCACGAACGCTAAGACAAATCCAAAACAAGAAGAAAAAACCTCAGAACATTGATAACATAAGCAAGATAAAGTACAAAACTAGTAACAGAAACAAAAATGCATGTGTATTAGTTTTCATGAAGCACAACTAACGTGACTGTTAAAATAGCCCATGTAAAGGGCCCATTATTGGGCCCATTTATTGTTTTTATCTTCTCTCCTCCTTTAGTCCCACATCTTGTATAAGATTTTCTCCTCTCTTCTTCTCCCTATATATTTGTATTCTCTCCTTGTATTTATATACTCAGGTAATACTACAAGCTTTTGAGCTCTTCCAACATGGTATCAGAGGGAGCGGTATCTCCTGTGCGGTCTCACCGTTTTTAACCGCCCAGGCCGCCCAACCCGCCACTCCCTCTGCCCCTCTCCGCTTTTCCTGCGGATTGTGCGCCTATCCGCTGCGATCTCCTATCCGCGGGCTCCTACCCGCGGGTTCTGCGGTTAGCTCTTTGCTTTCCTCTTCCCCTCTCCCTCTCCGTGGTTCCACCCTCTTCAGGCTTTTTATAGCCACCATTCTCTCTAGTTTGTGGGACCCAATTCTTCTCTATCCGCTGAGGTTTCTCGTCTATCCGCTGCGAGCTCCTCTCCTTGCTGCGCGCTCTTCTCTATCCGCTGCGAGCTCCTCTCCTTGCTGCGAGCTCTTCTCTATCCGCTGTGAGCTCCTCTCTATTTGCTGCGGGTTCTCTCTTGCGGGCTGTTCTTATCCGCCTCTCTTCGCTTCCTTCTTCTCGCTTGCGACCTCGCGGTTTCCTTTCGCGAGCTGACCGCTGCTGGCTTCACCTTGACCGGGGCGGTCTCTCTTCTGTTTCTGCCCTCTGGTCGCGAACTGACTACTCGCTGGTGTCCGGCTTGACCGTGCGGACTGCTGCCTATCCACATTCTGGTTGTGGTCTTCCTCAGTCCTTCTCGCGGCGGCCTCCGTATCTTCTCGCAGGCGGTCTGTCCTCTACTCGCCGCGGCCTCGCTTTCTTCTCGCAGCGGCCTCCTGCCCTTCTCGCAGCGACCTCGGCCGTCTGTTTCTGCGGTCTGTCCGTATGGGCTCTTCCGGCAACTCCTCTGGCTCGACGGCCAGCCCGCCTGCTGACCGCCCGGCTTGTCCGACTGACCGCCCGACTACCACTCCAGAAGTCCGTGATGAGTTGCGCATCACTACCATCTCTCTCTCTGGAAAGAAGAACTTCGTCCCCTGGGTACATTCAGTTAGACGGGTTCTTCAGGCCAAGGGCCTTCTTCCTCACCTTACTCAGGCTCCTCCCACCCCTCCTACCGATGACTGGCTCCGCAATGATGGCCGAGTTCAGACCTGGATCTTGAACCTTTATATGGTGAGCCATATCAAATGGCTATGTATCATGAGACTGCCAAAGATATGTGGACTGAGCTACCCTCCTTATATTCTGGACGGGACAGCCTCCAGCATCTCTACGACATCCTCACTGACCTTTTCTCTCTCGACGCTGGAGGGGCTTCGGATATGACATCCTTTGTTGCTCGCGCAAAGACTCTTGCCGAAGCATGGATCCAGCATCAACCGTTCACCAATGATGCTGTTGCTCAGCGTGCTCAGAAGGAAGCTGCTTGTACTGCCATCCTCATGGCTCGTCTTCCCCCTCACCTTCAGAGCGTTCGTGCTCAGGTCCTGGCTTCCTCTACCACACCATCATTCTCTGATGTGTGTTCCATGCTTCTCCGTGTTCCACCTCCTCCAGATACTACGGCTCCTCCGGCCCTTCTTCAACAGGCTCCTCAACTTCTACCATTCCCTCCTTCTACTCGGGGGGGTCGTTCGGGATCCCGCGACCGTGGTCGCGGTGGCCGGGGTCGGCCGAAGTGTTCCTTCTGCGGGAAAGATGGTCATCTCGAGGCCACTTGTTACAAGAAAGTTGGCTATCCTCCGCGCCCGACGACATCTGTTGCTACTGATGCTGGTCCTCCTGATCTTGACAGTGTCCGCCTTCAGCTCCAACACCTCCAGGGATTGCTCAACCCACCATCTGCCTCTATTGCCTCCGTCTCTAACACAAGTACCGCTTGTCTTTCCACTGGCTTGGGTTGGATTGTGGACTCTGGCGCTACTCATCACATTACTCCACATCAACTTGCCCAGTACCTGACTTCTTAGTATCCACAGTCTATTACTGTGGCTAATGGGGCCACTGTCCCCGTCTCCGGCTCGGCAGATCTTCCTCTCACCTCCTCCATCTCCCTTCGCTCGGCTCTTCACGTCCCGAGTTCCCCGTTCAATTTACTTTCTGTTGGACGACTTACTAATGATCTGGACTGTTCTGTTATATTCACTTCCTCTTCTTTTGTTATACAGGATCGGCGGACGCAAACTACCATTGGTAAAGGCCGGCTGCGGAATGGGCTCTACCTTCTCGACGATTCTCCCACCATCCTCTCATCCGTCTCTTCCACTGATTGGCATCGTCGACTTGGGCATGCTCCTCTACCGATCCTCAAGCGGGCTCTCCCGGATGTTTCTTTTACCCCCTTTCAGTGTGACTCATGTATCCTCGGAAAGCAGACTCGTTCATCTTTTTCTTCCCATTGTACTCGGAGTGCTGCTCCTTTTGATTTAGTGCATTCAGATATTTGGGGACCATTTAAAATTACTAGTATTTCTGGTTTTCGATATTTTATAACATTTATTGATGATCACTCTCGCACTACCTGGCTGTACTTACTTCGTGACCGCTCCGAGCTTCCCCGTGTCTTTCGGGCATTTGTCCTCGAAACTCGTACACAATTCTACACGACCATCAAAGTTCTACGGACTGACAATGCCCGTGAGTACACTAGTCACGAATTTACTGCTTTATGTTCTGAATTTGGCGTTCTACATCAAACTTTCTGCGCTTACACACCGCAACAAAACGGTGTTGCCGAACGCAAGAATCGCCACTTACTCGATGTTGTCCGTTCCCTCATGCTTCAAATGCATGTCCCTAAACCATATTGGAATTTTGCGGTCTCAACCGCCTGCTTTCTCATTAACCGCCTCCCTTCCTCTATTCTCAACTATACTACTCCGTTTAGCATCCTCTTTCCCTCAACTCCGGCCTTTCCTCTCCCACCTCGTGTATTCGGTACCCTATGCTACGTCCACCGTTTGGGGCCTTCCTCGGATAAGCTTGATCCTCGGGCGGCCAAGCATATATTTGTTGGTTATTCACGCACCCAAAAGGGGTATGTATGTTATTCTCCTACTACCCGCAAAATCTCCGTTTCTGCTGATGTCACTTTCCGCAAAGATCAACCATTCTTTCCTGCTCCTTCAGCCGACCATCTCCCACCCATACCTTCTCCTCCAGCCCTCCCATGCCCCGTCATTCCCGCCACCACTCCTCCGACTATCGTTCCCTCTGAACCGACTGTCGTTCCCTCCAAACCACCAGTTATTCGCGTCTACACGCGTCGCTCTACCCCTTCCGTTGCCCCTCTGTCGTCAGTCCCTACTATGGATACTCTGCGTCCACATGATCAGGTATTGCCTTCCACTGCTCATCCAATGGCAAACTACGTTTCTCTTCATCGCCTCTCTCCCCATTTACACACTTTGGCTACTTCTCTCTCTTCGGTTGCTATTCCTAATTATGTGCAGGAGGCGCTTACACATCCAGGATGGCGAGCAGCCATGGAGGAAGAAATGTCTGCTCTCTGGTCTAACCAGACTTGGTCGGTTGTTCCCCTTCCCCCGGGCCAGAAACCAGTTGGGTGCAAGTGGGTGTTTGTCATCAAACATGCTGCGGATGGGACAATTGACCGCCTAAAAGCCCGTCTTGTGGCTAGAGGTTTCACTCAACAGGAGGGGCTAGATTATGAAGAAACGTTCTCTCCGGTAGCGAAACTTAATAGTGTTCGCGTCCTCATCTCTGTTGCTGTTCATCGTCGGTGGCCTCTCCTTCAGCTAGATATCAAGAATGCGTTTTTGAACGGGGATCTCCAGGAAACTGTCTACATGCAACAACCACCCGGGTTTGAGACCACGGGGGAGTCTCAGGTCTGCCATCTTAAAAAGGCTCTATATGGTCTCAAACAATCTCCACGGGCATGGTTTGAAAAATTCAGCAAGGTCCTCCGTGAAATTTGCTTCACTCGGAGCTCGGCCGATTTTTCGCTCTTTACTCGTCACCGACCAACAGGAACGGTTATTCTGTTAGTATATGTCGACGATATTATCATTACTGGAGATGACTCTCAAGGGATACAGGCCGTCAAAATCCATCTAAACTCAGTTTTTCAGACAAAGGATTTGGGATCTCTTCGCTATTTTTTGGGTCTTGAAATTGCCAGAAGGCCGGATGGGCTCACTCCCTCTCAACGGAAATACTGTCTTGACCTTCTTCATGATGCGGGTCAATCCGGATGCAAGCCAAGTGATACTCCTATGCATGTGAACCACAAACTGTGTGCCCAGGCATCTGACTCCGATCACCTTCTCCAGAACCCGGAATACTATCGACGCCTTGTTGGAAAACTGACATATCTCACAGTTACCAGACCGGATATTTCCTTTGCTGTTGGTCTTGTCAGCAGATACATGCACTCTCCTCGAAAATCTCATCTTCAAGCAGTAGAACGAATTCTCAGGTATCTGAAAAACGCTCCTGGCCAGGGACTTGTCTACAAGACCTCCTCTTCTGCTCCAACACTGGTGGCATATTCAGATGCTGATTACGCTGGTTCTCTCGATGACCGGCGATCTACGAGTGGTTTTTGCACTTACCTTGGAGGACATCTTGTTACTTGGCGGAGTAAGAAACAAGCGGTCGTTGCTCGATCGTCAGCCGAGGCAGAGTACCGGGCAATGACATCTGTTGTATCAGAATTGACATGGCTTGAAAGCCTTCTAACTGATCTGGGTGTAAAATTACCATCACCGGCTCGTCTCCTTTGTGACAGTCAAGCAGCCATACACATCGCAAAGAACCCGGTCTTTCACGAAAGAACGAAGCATATTGAGGTCGATTGTCACTTCATCCGGGAAAAGGTTCAAATGAAGAAGATTGACCTAAGCCATGTCCCAGGATCAGAACAAGTTGCGGATGTCTTCACGAAGGCTCTCTCCAAGACACTCTTCTATCAATGCTTGTCCAAGCTTGGTGCATACGATTTGTACGCTCCAGCTTGCGGGGGAGTGTTAAAATAGCCCATGTAAAGGGCCCATTATTGGGCCCATTTATTGTTTTTATCTTCTCTCCTCCTTTAGTCCCACATCTTGTATAGGATTTTCTCCTCTCTTCTTCTCCCTATATATTTGTATTCTCTCCTTGTATTTATATACTCAGGTAATACATACAAGCTTTTGAGCTCTTCCAACAGTGACAAACCATTAAATGAGTAAAACAGAAACAAGTTAAACTATTAGACTATTACGGAGTATAACATATAATTGATCATGAAATATCATAAGTTGTAATCAATGAAGTGTGTATGTGTTTTTAGTAGGTGCACATGATTCACACTCAAGTTCATATGCAAGTCTTATTAGAAAAAATTCCTGCTTGACGTGACCATGCAAGTAGAGAGATGCACCAATTAAACACTTTCTTTCAATGATTGCTTAAGATATTATTGAGTTAAAAGATTTATATTTTAGTGATTCATAGCATTTCAAGACAAGTTTCTAATTTATCGATTCAGATGTACAAGAATAGATTTACGAACGCGTCAAGGGAGGAACTGAGTTATGGAACAATATTCGCTTAATTCTTAGAACCAAACAGACATAAGAAACAAAATTCGATGACACTAAAGAAACTAGATAGAGAGATTATATTTTGCAGGTTCGAGAGGTTAAAGTTTCATTAACAAGAAGATTTTTCAAGTAAACCGCATGAGTAAGTTTGACATACATCGATTCTGGGATAACAAGTACTCACCTAGATTATACCATTTTTGACTCAAATATCTTCCAAGTAAAATATGGGTGTACGATACGGGCATGACTTAAAACACCAATCATTTAATCGCTAGCAAAGAATCTTAACGGTTATCATTCAAATTAATTAATGTTCGTGCTAAAATCTACTATTCTTCGAATTATTCAACAAATGAGAAATTCATTCATCTAAGTGAATATCTAAATAAAATCATTCGTCTAAATGAAAATCGAAGTAAGAATCATACATGATCTCAAACTCATGACATTCCAAACATATTAAATCCTAAAATTATGAACTTGTCTGATTAGGCATTCAAGATTAAATTCATTTGGCGAATCACATATTCAAGAATGGAGACATAAAACCATAAAAATAAACACATTAATCTAAGCACAATGTTTGCAAGAGAGAACGCTCTCTACTCGCCTTAAGGAAGCAGAAACGGACGGAGACTAAGTGGTGCAAGCAAAAATCGGGAAACTTATTTAAACCTGCCCAAGTACAAACATAGATGACATTTTATATAAAGGAAATTCATATGCTACCACAAACAATTATTCATCGCACAACTTGATCAAGAGCGAGCTTAGAGATTTACCTCCCTCATGAGTGATGAGAGAAGAGATTATCACGCGGAAATGGAGAATTGGCGATGCTCGGCTAGGAGAAACCCTAAATCGGAGGGGGATTTGGATAGATCCCACCAATTGAATCGAGGAGCGGTTCCGGAAATCACAAACATAACACAATTAAACGATTATAAGAGGGGAACAAACTTGGATCACAAATATACGCAATTTTGGAGACAAGAATTTCATTAGGGATTAAGCAAAAAAAACTGATTAAGGGTGATGAAGGAAGATTCTTACTAAAAGAGTCAAATCCGAGACCAAGGAGGAGAGGGGAGGAAACTCTAGACTTTTCTCTCGCAAAGTGCCGACCAAATCGAAGAATAATCAGAGAACTTTGGGCTTCCGGAGAAGGAGGTCGCTGTCTTGAGGAAGAGAAGGAGGCTTACTACCTACCCTTGAAGGAGATGAGGGTTGTTGGCCCTTGAAGAGTAGGAGGAGAAAGGAGAGGTTGCTGATGCTGTCGGCTCCTTGGAGGAGAAGGTGTCAGCGGCCTGAGGAGGGGAGCAGGAGGCCACCGGCTAGAGGGGAGAAGCAGGAGGTGCGTGCTGCGCACTTGCGGGAGACAGGAGGTTCGGTGCTAGGCGGAAGCGAGCAGAAATCGGGAGCGGGAGGGTCGGTGCGAGGCGGAAGCGAGCAGAAATCGGGAGCGGGAGGTTGCAGCTTGCGGGATCGGGACGGGAGAACGGTGCGGGTGTGGGGAAACCTAAAGCCGAATGAAATAAAAAGGGGGGGGGGGGCGGTCTGCTAGGTTTTAGAGAAAGGATTAGGAGAAAATCTAATTCCTATTTACAGGAATGCCATTCCTTTAACTCGATTTTTTTAGAAGTTTTTTTCCATTTTTTTTAAAATATGGGTTGTTACTTGCAATCTTTTTAAGTGTTTTTTGTTGTTGTTAGTCTTGCTTAGCTCAAATTTTGAAGGGTGCTAAAATCTCTCTCTCTCTCTTTTCCATCTTAAATTTTGCACATTGAGTAGGTCTCTGCCTCATTTTTCTAGTTCATGTCCTGCATGCCCGAAATTTTTTAGGTAGTCAAATTTTTATTATCTTGAAAGTATGCTATGCTGCTAATTATCTGATTTATCCATATTACTCTTTAACCAATCTGGTTTTACAGCGTGTTGGTGCATACGTCTTATAGAATAATTTCAATTCTCTATGTTATTTTTGCCAAAATATAATTTTATTCAATCATAGTTGTTCCTTTTTGTGATATGCCCAGTGTTTTTAGCCGTTGGAGCTGGGTTATGGCACACCATATTTCAGTCATATGAATCAGAGTAATTTAACTTGTGGGATTATGAACTCTGTAAATTTTTGCACGAGTATATCCACACTTATTTTTTTGAATTCTTTTCATACTATCTTGGTGTTGTAAACTTCTGATTATTACTCAATATAAAAATTCTCGTGGTTTGTATTTATTATATGAGTTTCATGTACGTGTTTGCATGCTCTAAATATTTGCTCCACACTGTTGACTTTGTTTTCATCAACCCTTGAAGGGCCATCATACGAACTTGCTGAGCATTCAAGCAAAATATGTAAACAGCAGAAGTTGCCGGCTTTTTTTGGATGCAAAAGTATCTCAAGTCTTAAAGATGTTGAAGTTCTGTCTGATTCTAATGAGGGAACAGATCCCGAAAGTTTAGAAAAATTTAAGAACTCACCTTTACTACAAGAAGACAAGGTGTTGGACAGAAGAATGCTACAAAGGAAAAGAATTGAACTTGGGCTTGATACAGAGGACAAAAATTACTAGTTTGTTGGACGAAGGATCCAAAATAGAGACATCTGATTCTAGTTCACTACAGCTCTTCATTCAGTCCAACAGTCGTGCTGCTGATGGTTTTGGAGAGCTTTCTAATACAAAGTGCCTACACACTTCTGATGTGCATCACTCAACCCTTACTGATCCAAATTTTGTCGAAAACTATTTCAAGGTAATGTTTAGAATCATTATCCATCTTGTTTGTAAATATTTCTCATCTAGGCAATTCAATATAGTTGGTTTGTGGTTATTGATTATGATAAACTATTTCTCATTTTACTCTCCGGCTTTATCTTTATGATTTGGACAATGTTATTGTAATTATTTTGGCATTTAGTTTTTATTTTTTTATTTTGTTTTTCCTTAATTGCATCAGAAACTCAAATTTGCCATTCAATTTCTTTTTCTTTTCCATTTTCCATTGTCTTAACATTTTATTGATTAGTCATCATTTAACTATAGAGCGCGTGGCCATTAGTTGGATTCAATCTCAAGTTTAGACAATTTGAATTTATTTCTGTAAATCTACAGTTATTTTACTTGATGGAATTTTGAAGGCCTGATTGGTCAGCTTTGTGTCTTAGATAGCTGGTAAGAAGTTGTAATTTATAACATATTATTTTATAGTATTATTTTGATTACTCAACATTAAATCTGCAATTTTGCATGTAATCCCTAGAGTTTCCAAAAGTTCTATGTAGATTGTTTTGATTTTTTCTTATATTCAATCTGGTTACCCAAAATTTTGTTACATGATTTAGACATCCGCAATAGGTGTGACTTTTGAGGAAGAATAAAGGATTTTTCAAAACTAATTATCTGATTGTTCAAAATTCAGAAATCCCTCAAGTGTCAATAGGTTACATGTACACCCATTATTCACTCTTTCCCTGAGTGCAAACCAGTTAGCCTAGAAATTTGTTGATGTGCATTATGAGTTAAATTACAGGACTTAAATTTCTCACTAGATGTGACTTGTTAGTGGGCAAGTTCTGAGGAAAGACAAAAATTATTTGATTGTCCAGTCAAGGGTTCGCACCATTTTCTTTTAGTTTAAGTACAACCTATTTTTAATTGAGGATAATTGACATTAAGCTAAAGTAAAATTAATCTTGTACAAATAATAGCTGACATTAATAGGATGACAAGAAAATTTTAGATGAGTTAATTTTTTTTTTCTTTTATAAGGAGAATTGATGGTGAAGTGAATAGGTAAACAAGATTTAAAACTTAAATTTTCTTTTGGAGAATGAGAAATGGATATTATTGAGACAACATAGGTAGAAGGAAGATACAAGGATTATTAAATAAATCCAATGCTACAATTAATGATGATCCATTTTGATACTATTGATGGGGAAAACTCAATCTGTTTAATGATTTTGTGCAAAGAGAAAGATCTTGAGATTTGGTCCATTAGGTGTATTAGTTGGAAAGGTTATAAATTTCGTAGTATTAAGTATGTTGAGGATATTTGGTAACCATGATGATGGAGATCGCAGTGATCCGCTACTCGTTCGGACGATCTGAGTCTACGAACGTGTTCAGATGACTGTTTGGACGATTTGAGGATATTTATTTTATATTTTTGAGTTGTTTTGACACCCGATCGGTTCAGACATTCTGAGTCATCCGATTCGGGTGCCTCTATTCAGTTATGACTTATTTATGCATGCAGGGGTCCGATTGTGAGGGCATCGTGGTTATCCTCTCCTTTTGGAACCGTCGGTCATCCTGTCTCTCCCGGTGCGACGTCGAGAGCAGCCCTTGGTGCAACTCCTAGGTACTCCCCTTCCCCTCCCTCTTTCGTCTGCTCCTTGTCGCCTAGTTTTTGATTCTTGCCGCCCAATCCTTGTTCATCTTTGTCCACCCATCGCCGTCCAGATCTCGTCTATCCGCACCCTACCGACAACCCCTCCCCTTTCCTCACCCCAACTGCTGTACCCCCCTCCCGTGCCCTGCCCTCACTCATTTACACCATTGCCATGTCTCCTGCCTCTTCCCCTCATTACTCTGTTGTATCTTCGACAACAACTCACATACTTCCATGTTTTTCCACTCCAGTCCTCTGCCCTTACCCCTACAAACACATTACAACCCCCTTTTACTTCCACTCCTACACAACACACTTTCCATACCCAATCCACCACTAAGCCGTCGTACCACCCCAGGCCGCCAATCATGCACCCCTCCACACCCTTCAACAACCCGGAATCCCCTAGACCACTTCATTCAGCCGCCACATGCATGTGCAAGGGTCTATTTGGCTTAGCTGTTTTTGATTTAAAAGTTGCTGATCGAATATAGCTGATTGTTTAGAGCTGTTTGAAAAGCAGTGATGAAAAAAATGTAGACTGTTTGGATTGTCTGTGCATTAGGCTGATCAAATAGATCTTTTTCAATTGAAGTTGTTTGGAAGAACAACTTTTTGAAAGCTGTTTTTTTAAACAAAAACTTTCAAATGTATATTATTTGCAGGTATAATTTAACATATAATAAAACTGAAATATTTTACATAGCTCACTAAATAAAAATAAACGTTAGCATTTGCAGCGCATTGCCTTCTCAATTCATTTTTGTTCACCTGTACGATTAAAAAATTGATTAACCAAACTTTTGAATATGATGTCTTCTAAATTTTGTAAAAAGGAAGCCTGAAAATTTTACGTGCGAGCGTTATATAATTCTTCAACAATACTATTTTGTACCGCATACATATGATCAGCTCCCCCAACATCAAATATATCAGTTTCAATATCATCCTCTTTTGCAGGGTCATCATCCTCCGGGGGTATGGATGAAGAGTCATCAATATCACAATCATTAAATTATGGGTCCCATCTATATTGATGTCTATGAATGAAGTTATGCAATGTCATAGTGGCTAGCACAAGTGAATGCTATTTCGTAAAACTGTACTACCACAATTTTTTGAAGAATGTGACACTTTTTCTTCCAAACTGCAAATGTCCGCTCTATTACACTTCGAAGAGATGAATGTGTCTTATTAAAATACTTATGTCTGCCTTGGGCAGGACGACTCCCACATGCATAATCTATCAAATGATATCTCGTTTCTGGATATGATTTTAAATAGCCCGTTTTTAATGGATATTCAACATCCACTAAGTAATGTTTACTTGTAATTAATTGATATACTAAACATATTAACTTGTTAGTGAATGAGTATATCATATATGATTATTTATTCAACAATTTACCTTGAGGGGATGCAGAAAATGTAGTCTATCGTTTGTCAATGCGCATGAGAAGATGCAACTATCATGAGCGGATCCTTCCCATCCAGTGAGTGCAAATGTGAAGCACATATAAAACTCGCAAACAATCATCACATTTTGCGTTGTGGTGCCATGACGTCCAATATATCTAACTTGATCTTCAACATGTATCCTCTCATCTACATGTGTACTGTAAATTGCACCAACGTAGTCCTTAAAGAATGATATGTAACGAGCATCATACCTTATTTCCGCAGGTATTTCTCTAAAATGATGATCAATCGGTTTTATAACATCGTTTGATAATAACAATAGTGTTTATGACCTTTCAAAAAATATCTACTAATAGTTTCAGTCGAGTGTTGAAATCGCTCTTTTGTTAATCTCATAGAGCCTCCATGTGCTAAGATGTGCAATGTAATTCTCAGGACTTCTCGTTAGGTTGCGCACTGTAATCCTTGTAACTCATGATCTTGTTCTAGCTTTTGAAGTAAATTAATAAATATACGATTTGACATTCTAAATGCGTCATGAATCCTATCTCGGTGCCCATCAAGTAACTCTTTCAACCATTTCTCACATGTTTTAGTAAACGTTGATAGAGAAGAGGGAAATTGCGTTACATTAAACAAAGAACAATACAATCGAGAACGAGTTCTCGCCAAGCTTTCGGAGGTTGTGTCCTCCTTAACACTCCACTCTCCAAGAGAGCTAAAACCCTAGACTTCAAAAATGTCTCCCTAAAGAAACTACCTGATGCGCACCGCGACTGACACATGTGTATTCTCGCAGGAGGCGGTGATCCATTGCCCACTCGGACAATCCGAGTTCGTAGTTGCGCCCGGATTGTTGATTCGAGTCGATTTCATATTTAACTTTTTATGTTTTGAGTTGTAATTAGCCCCCGATCGGTCCAGACAATTTGAGCCGTCCGATTCGTGTGGTTTTATTTCATTTCAGTTTTTATACTGCAGTTTTACTCTTGGGTTATAAATATAGGTGGCAGCAACGGTTCAGGCATCGTGGGTTTTTGCAGATTCTGGAACCCCCGGTCATTGATTGGGTGCGACGCCTAAGCCTTCCTCCTCCCGCTGGTGCGACGTCGACGCTGCTCCCATTTCCCCGCCTCCCTCCCGGTAAGCCCTGTGCTTCCTCTGTTCCCCGCCCCACCCCCGTCGGTTTCCCCTTTGGCCAAACCTGCTGCTGGATCTACCCTGTTATCCGCCTTCTGACCTAAATCCTACAGCCCGCACACCCCGCCCACTACCGAAAACTACTCCCTCAGCCTCTTCCTCCACCCCGTCTAGCCCGGAACTCCCAAAAGCCACAAACATCAGTTTGTCATCCCGTCAGCCACATCTTCCTCCCCTGTTACACCCGTCCAAGCTACCCACCAACCTTCCCTGCATCAGGTCGTCGCCTGCCACCCCGTGGAGGCACCACCCCTATCCATCCCTGGCCAATTTCACCAAGATCTGGTCCACTCCACTTAACCTCCTCGCCGCCTGCTACTCTCCCCCTGTTTACCCAGTCTCCACTATTTCCCATAGTCATAGATTTTATTAACCTCATCTCCTCCCTGTAGTAGACTGACCACTTCCAGCCCGCATTACCTCAACAAGTATCCTTGTCCGAGACCCCATTTTCAACCATGTTCGAGTCAACATTTAGTTTAACTTTCCTATTCCAAACCTCGACATTGCAGCACCCTCGGATGCCCTCCCACCATTGTTATTGTCGCTTCCTACATGTGTTAATTGTGGTTAAGTTATTTCTTTTATTGTTGTTTAATTTGTGAAACCTGTAATGTGGCGGATTTAAATTTCATTGTGCTACTGGTTGATTTGTGGTACCTCTTGCGGAGTTTACTCTGCGCTCGCTTAAAATTATTGCGCCTCGTTCGTTTGTAAAATTAATATTTTGTTCTCTTTTAATTAATTAATTGCGACTGCACGTGCCCATGCTGATAATCATATATTAATTAATTATTTGCTTTAATTTTAGAGCGGACCACTTTGCATTTGCATTACACCTCCCTGCATTTAGGGTTGCATTTAGAAACCCCTTTCGATTTGGCCTGCCACTGCATCAAATTGGTATCAGAGCCCAAGGTTTGACCACATTTTTATGTGCAGAGGTAGGTTCGGGCTTTATATTAGCACACAATTATTGAGTCTATAAGTTTTGTCCTATGTCGAGCTGTTATTGTCATCCTTCGCCTTCATTTGAGTGTCACTCTTATTACTACGAGGATTATTCTTCTACACAACACAACACTCCCCGGGATTGTGTCGACCCTTCGACACGATACCATTATTCTAGAGATGACTATCACGATGAGTGGTCCTCACATTATCGTCAATACACTTCTCCACGACCTTATGATGGTAGAGTTGAGTACCATTCAGTTCATCGTCGCCACACATCTCCTCTATTTGAGGAACCCGAGTTTATATATGTGCATGCACTATTGCACGTTCGCAGGACCCACGTACACCCACGAGCATAATCTGATTATGTTAGGAACTACCATCTGGATGACCCTCATGAACCCTATAGAGTTCACCATTGCCAGGATCACAATATATGTCAAGACCCTCCTAGTGTTGCACAAATAAAGTTACCTGAGGCTAAATTTCAGCGATTAGTTCTTGACCGCATTGATCTCTTAGATATGCTCAATTTGATCACATAAGATCTACTTTAGGAAGAAAGCCTAGTGATTTGGATCAAGCCACTTATATGTCTAGTAGTGCTCTCATTGATATGAGAGACCTGACACTTGATTTTTGCTAATTCCTCTTTTGACGAGGCTCAGTGTCTATGTGATCTTGTTGTTGAATATGATGACGACCTTATGATACAGATGGAGAGTGATACTAGCATGATTAGTGAGCGTGGTCACGTGAGTGTGGACGAGCGATCCAGTGACGCTGTGATGGTATACCATCCTTTTCACCTCACATAGACCTATACCTAGACCTAGTGTCCCCTTTGAACAGAGCCACAATTCTGGACACTATATCGATTGACCCACACTTGAGTTTGGGCACTCCCTACTCTTCCCTTAGTACTATCTCGAGTCAAATCGAGAGTATAGTGTTGACTTCATAATGGCTACCTCACTCACTTACGAGGACACGACCTCTATCAGTGATGCTCATCTGGAGGATCTTCTCATTATTAATGACCTCATCATTGAACCTCTAGATAAGTCTCCTGATGAGCCACTACTCCCTTGGGAGATTTATGAGGCTAGCGTTGACTTTGTTGTGAGTGTCCTACTTGCTCCCACAGACACTACTGTTATTGGTACCTTCCTCTTAGTGGACTATCCTATCATTATTGACCTCCTCGGGATTAAGTCCCCGAGAGGCTCATTTGACAAGATTTTCCTCCTACACTTTAGTGATGGATCGTATCTTCGTACTAGTGATCATCTCACACGTGATGACTTTTGGTATACACCCCCTGGTGAGCCACCTGACGGGCTTTATCATTTAAAAAATATCCATTAAACCCATGCATCACACCAGTTTGTCACTGATGACTAGTTTTAGTCATCCTTTTTTAGGGTAATTAAGTATTCAAAATTCCTAAGTTTTATTATAATTTTGTGTTTTTGTATGCTAGTTATGATGTTGTTGTGTTATTATTATTATAATATAAGAATTTATAGTTTTATTATATGTATTGTTGTTATTTTATATTTTATGTTATTATTATGTTTAGTTTTATTTATAAATATTATTATCTTTGTTATAGTTTAGTTTTACACCATTAATGTTATGTTTATTTTGTTTAGTTTTTATAACTATTTAATAGTATGAATTATTATGTTTAGTTTAATTTAATATCATGATATGTTATGTGTTTTAAAGTTTCAAATGTTTGTTTTATCTTGTTATGTGTAGGTTCATGGCCCAAGTTCAATACAAATGCTGCAGCCAACCATCATTCAAAGCAGCCCTCCTTTTCCTCCAGCCCGAGCCTCCACCATGCACCACTTGAGCCCGAGCCTCCACCATGCACCACTTGAGCCCGAGCCATGATGTTGAAGCAGCCCTCATGCCTACATGCAGCCCACAAGCCCCTACCCGAGCCCTACTTGGAGCAGCCCAAGTAACCAAGCAGCCTACCCGAGCCCACCGAAACAACCCCTCAACCCGAGCCCCTCATAAAGCCCACCATGCAGCCCCCTTTAATAAAATTTGGAGCAGCCCTTCATGTAGCCGTCCACCTCATGCTCTCTCTCCCTCCTCATTAATTAAATACATGCATGCATTTTCAATCCATGCATTGGCCGGCTCCCCTCTTCCTCCCCTTTCTCTCTCTCCATCAATTAATAAAATACATGCATGCATTCCCCCCCTATGTGGCCGGCCACTCCCTTTTCCCTCTATTTTATTTCTCTTTATTCCTCATTCACCCATTCTTTCCCTCTCTCTTATGCCCATTTAAGACTCATACATTCCCCCTCTTCATTTTATATTTTTATTTTCATACAATACATTGAACCCCTCTTTCTCTCTCCCCTCATTTAAAACTCATGCATGAACCTTCCCTTCCATGAGGCCGGCCACCCCTTTATCTCCCCTCATTCTAGAACATTCCCCTTCATCTATAAAAGGACCCCTTGCCTCTTGTTTTAGATATGTAGTTTTTTTTAGTGAATCATATGAAGGAGTTCTTGTTAGAGAGTTTTATTTCAAGTAGTTTAGTGTTTTATGTTTTATGTTTTATTTTGTTAGAGTAATGTTATAATGCCCATTTAGTTTTTCCATGTACCTCTCTTTACTTATGCAATGAAAACATTTCCTTTGTCTCTTATTATTATTATTTCCTTTTCAATCATGCTTAGCTAATTTGTTTTTGTGCCCGATCGCGACGAACTTTGCGATGAAATAACGTATCTTTATTTTTATGTTTGCATTTGTATTTTTCTATTTTTGATTCTTCATTGATTTATTTCGTGTCGACTCCGTATTCCGGTATACGGTAGTAGACATTTGATCTTATTTCATAGAAGCCGAGAGGCTCGTGAATGTGAAAGATCACTCAAGGAAGGAAGGAGTTGCACGCACCCCTAGATATAAGATGACATAAATCCTCCGGATTGGAGTCAAATCCAATAGTGCGGGTCACTTCGATAATGCGACTTTAGGCCTTTTTGACTTGAAAGAGATTTCGGTCAGAACGTCTATAAGTCAGGGATTTAATGCTCTAGCGAGATTATTTCCTAATATCGGATCTGTCACGGTCTTAATAGAATTGCAAATGCTAAACTAATTTATTTCGTTATTTTATTTCAAAGTGAATCGTCGATCGAGCACTTTTCTCGTAATAGTTTATTTTCTCTTTTAACTAAGTTTATTTTATTTTATTTTCAAAAATCATCAATCGTTCGGTAGGATAATAGAATCGTTGTGAGTAATAGTACTTGCCAGCCCCGAGTTTTAATACGACCTTGATATATTTTTATCACTATACTATAAAATGATATTAACACTTGCCTATTCGGGACGATTTTTTACCCATCAGTCACCATCTACGATGACCCTACGGGTGATGACGTCAATCACGTCGGATTTTTCTATCAACCACCCAATAAGCCTCCTAATAGGCCACCCCATGTTAGTGATACCCAAGTCATTGCTAGGCTTTCCCTTAGGAAGTGTGTCGAGTATGTTGTGCTCCATTTGTGATGTAGACCCGGATTAGGGTTTCAAAATATTAAATATTTTATAGCAAATATTTTAGTTATTATAAATAAAATCGGAGATTTGAAAATTAAGGGGATTTTTAATTTTGAAAAGATGGCCGAGCGGGCCGGCTCGAGGTGTTCGCGCGTAAAACTCTCAACCGATTGAACTTCCCTCGATCGTAATCGTTGTTAAAGAAAATTTTGTCAGCATCCAAAGAATTGAACCGCCGCGAGATTCGATCAACCACAAGCACAACACAAGCAATAATTTATGAAATAACGTAATTAAGGCGGCAAGAACGTCGAGGCAGGCCCAATATTAATTAAGGAGACACGCAAAATTTAGCTAAAAATGGAGCAATGGTGGGGTGATGTTACCAAGGGGTTGGACCCGACCCATGCCCATACAGTGCATTGGAAAACCACGACTAAGGTTGGACGGCTTGGGAGAGCCGATGTAGATGTTAATCTGGCCGCAGAATAGAGCTACTGCGGAAAAGCTCTCGATCGAAGTCGAAAAAGGATGCCGGAAGGAGTCCTGTAGTCGACGGCACCCTTCGTACAACTGGAGCGGGAGGACGCCAGTATTGGGTAGCGGAGTCGACGGCGTCCGACGAGGTCGTGGATGGCGGCGACTTCGGCCATTGGTTCGCGTGGAGGGGGCGTCGCAGAAACAACGACGGGCCGCAAGAAGCTTCGCTGGACGGTGGTGCGGCTGACTTTCAGCCGGAGACTAGGGCACGGGCGACTGTTCCCAGTACTACAGAGGGAACGATTTTTAAATCGTTCCTCTGTCTTTACTCCGGTCTGTTTTTCCTCTTCCCGTTGATTCAATATAAATAGGGCTCAATATAACATTTATTTCATTTCTTCCTTTTTGGCGGTTTCTAATTTTGCAAAACAGATAATTTTTTTCCCAAAATTCTCATTGATTGATATTTCCTTATATCCCAAATGATTTGTTTCCACATCTGATTTCACGTTGAATTTGAGGATTAAGACCAACATGCCTTAATTTTAATAATAAACGCACTAATAATCTGGGCTTAGATTTGTGTCTTTTTAAAGTAAATTGAGCTTGCCTTTTCCGTGCCTTCTATCTAAATTACTGGACCTATTTATTTAGGGTCCCATCAGCCGGTCAAAACGACGAGCCAAATCAAGTACATGAGCAGAGAACGAGTACATGGAATGAAAAATGGGTACATAAAATGAAATACAATAAAATAAATATACGATGCGACGCATGATGCATCAATTTGCATCATTCACTTCATTTTTATGAGTCAGTTTAGTCACTTGTTCATCATTTGCATGCATTACATGAGTCGGTCTGTTACAAAATTGCAGCTTGTAATGATTATTATAAGGATCGTGCAGACCAACACAGGTAGGAACAAATATTTGAGGCGGAAGAACAAATATTTATTCACAGTCGATCTGAGAGGGTCTTGCAAGGACCGACAAAGAAATTGAGCGCACACAAAATGAGCCCTTATACAGTTGTACGACGGATTGGTACGAACGCATATGAGATAGACATCCCTCATGGTATGAGCATTAGCCGAATATTCAACGTAGAGGATTTGGCTCTTTACTACGAGGAGCACGTGTACGCGGCCCCCTTTTCCACACCTCTACCCGAGCCTTCATCTCCCATAGTCCCTCTACGCGAGCCTTCATCTCCTATTGCCTCCTCCAGTCCCTCTTTGTTGCCACCAGCGGAGTTGCGCCATGCAGATCGCATTGCACCATCGATGGTTCCACCGACACTGCAGTCAAACAAAGATACATTATTGTCAGATGTTGATAATATATCGCCAGATGGAGATATCTTACTACCAGACGGAGATACATTAGTGCCAGCCACTTCTACAAACGACGTGCTTCAGATCATTAGTCACGATTTTTTCACTGCTGGCGAGAGACATATTGTGCGTTATCTTTCCCGTTGAAGCGGTCGGTCACCACATGACGCTACATGGATTTCTTCAGAGGAGCTTGAGCGACTCGCCCCGCGGCTACATGTCGAGTACGACCATCTTCACTCACCGGAGATGAGTGCCTTCAATTCGGGGGGAGTTGATGGCGCGCCGCGACCGACACATGCGTATTCTCGTCGGAGGCGGCGATCCGTTGCCCAGTCGGACGATCCGAGTCCGTGGTTGCGTCCGGATTGTCGATCCGAGTCAATTTCATATTTAACTTTTGTATGTTTTGAGTTATAATTAGCCCCCGATCGGTCCAGAAAATTTGAGCCGTCCGATTTGGATGGTTTTATTTCATTTTCAGTTTTTATACTGCAGTTTTACTTTAGGGTTATAAATATAGGTGACAGCAGCGGTTCAGACATCGTGGGTTTTTGCAGAAACAGGAATCCCCCGGTCACTGCTTGGATGCGACGCCTAAGCCTTCCTTCTCCCGCTGGTTCGACGCCGACGCCGCTCCCATTTCCCCGCCTCCCTCCCGGCAATCCCTGTGCTTCCTCTGTTCCCCGCCCCACCCCCGTCAGCTTCCCCTTTGGCCAAACCTGCTGCTGGCTCTACCCTGTCATCCGCCTTCCGACCTAAATCCTACAACCCGCACACCCCGCCCACTGCTGGAAACTACTCCCTCCGCCTCTTCCTCCACCTCGTCCAGCTCGGAACTCCCAAAAGCCGCAAGCCTCAGTTTGTCATCCCGCCAGCCACATTTTCCTCCACCGTTACACTCGTCCGAGCCACTCACCAACCTTCCCTGCATCAGGTCTGCTGCGGTCTGGAGTGCTGCCACTGGCTGCCCCGTGGATCCGGAGGACCACGCCGTCCTCCATCAGTAGCCCCTGGTATCCAATTTCACTGCCCGGAATCTGCGTGCTATGCACTTAACATCCGCCCCCTTTGATATAACCCGTCCTCCATCAGTCGGTGCGAGTGGTTGCCTAAGTCCTGGTCGCAGTCTGCCACCCGTGGACCACCCCTCTAGCCCTGGCCCACCCGTCTGGTCCACCCTCTTAGTGCTACTCTCCCCCCGTTTACCCAGTCTCCACTATTTCCTAAAGTCATAACTTTTATTAACCCCATCTCCTCCCTGTAGTAGGCTAACCACTTCCAGCCCGCATTCCCTCAAGAAGTATCCTTATTCGAGACCCCATTTTCAACCATGTTCGAGTCAACATTTAGTTCAACTTTCCTATTCCAAACCCCGACATTGCAGCACCCTCGGATGCCCTCCCACCACCGTTATTGTCGCTGCCGACATGTGTTAATTGTGGTTAAGTTATTTCCTTTATTGTTGTTTAATTTGAGAAAGCTGTATAGTGGCGGATTTAAATTTCATTGTGCTACTAGTTGATTTGTGGTACCTCTTGTGGAGTTTACTCCGCGCTTGTTTAAAATTATTGCGGCTCGTTCGTTTGCAAAATTAATATTTTGTTCTCTTTTAATTAATTAATTGTGACTACACACGCCCATGCTGATAATCATATATTAATTAATTATTTGCTGCAATTTTGGAGCGGACCACTTTGCACTTGCATTACACCTCCCTGCATTTAAGGTTGCATTTAGAAACCCCTTTTGATTCGACCTGCGGGCATCACTACTACTCATATATATAGGTGAGTAGGGGAAAATACAAATTACAAAATTGGTCATGGGCTACATAATCTATAATTGCATGCGGCGTCCGCTTCATATCAGACGTCATGCATGGTTTTGTATCACGTATGCTATTATTTATTTCAACAATAATTGAAATGATTATATTGCTGTACTTGCACACGTTATGGAGAAAGTTAAATTCTTTCGAATCTTCACTGGAAGAGTCATGTGCTTCAATTACTTAAGCTGTCGACGAACCTATCATAAATGTTTAGTTATGGTTAAAAAGAAGCACATTGCGTCATTTAATAACTACATAGAACAAAACAAAGTTCATAACAATTTTTGATCCACCAATCTCCAAGAACAATGACAGTTACTAAAATAACATCAAGGCTCCGTTCGTTTCGCAGGAATTGAAATGCAGGAATTGAAATTGACTTCAATTCCAATTCCCGCAGGAATTGGAATTGAAGTCAATTCCAATTCCGCAGGAATTGGAATTGAAGTCGCAGGAATTGGAATTGAAGTCAATTCCAATTCCGTCGTTCGGTTAAATGCAGGAATTCTGTCACGAGAATTGGAATTATTAATTCCACTGTTCCGCTCAATATTAGAATTTTTTCCGTCCGAGCGCGCATTTTTTACCCGGGCGGGCATTTTTTTCGCTTGAGCGCATATTTTTTTCGCCCGGACGCGCATTTTGTGCTCTGGAGAGCATTTTTCGCAGGGCGCGCAGTTTTCGCCTGATCGCGCATTTTTTTTGCCCGGACGCGCATTTTTCGCCTTTGCCGGCCAAAAAATGCGCACCCGGTTGAAAAATTCGCGCCCGGGCAAAAAATTCGCGGCCGGCCGGAAAATGTGCACCCGGGCGAAAAATTTGTGCCCGGGCGAAAAATTCGCACCCGAAAATATTCGCTCCCGGGCGAAAAATTCGCACCCGGGCGAAAAATTCAGTCCGGGTGAAAAATTCGAGCCCGGGCGAAAATTGCGGGCCCGGGCGAAAAATGCGCGGCCGTGCGAATAAAATCACATCCCGAAGAAAAATTCGCGGACATGCAAAAAATTCGCGCCCGAGCGAAAAATTCGATCCCGGGAGAATAATTTGCGCTGTGGCGAAAAATTAGCGCTCAGGCGAAAAATGGGAGCCCGGGCGAATAAAATTGCATCCGGATGAAAAATTCGCGTCCGGACGAAAAACCCGCGTTTGTGCGAAAAATCCGCGTCCAGGCGAAAAAATCCGCGCCCGGGCAAAAAATTCGCGCTCGGGCGAAAAATTCGCTCTCGGGCAAAAAATTCTCTCTCGGGCGAAAAAATCGTGCTCGGGCAAAAAATGCGCTCTTGGGCGGGCATTTTCGCTCGAGCGAAAACTGCGCGGCCAGGAAAAAAAGGGCGTCAAGGCTTAAAATGGTCGTTCGGGCGAAAAAATGCGCGCCCGTTCGAAAAATGTGGACTCGGGCGAAAAATGCGCGCCCAGGCGAAAAATGCGATCCCGGCCAAAAAAATGTGCGCTCCGTAAGAAATTTCGTTCTTTGGCAAAAAATGCGTCCTGGGGGAACAACAAAATTTGCGTTGATATATTTTTGAGAGAGTCGGGGATGCGCTGGTAGGGGTGAGAATCACGAATGAAGATCTCGTGAGGTAAGAATTGAGGGAGCCGTATTTCTTCTATAATCAATTCTCATGGGAATTGAAATGAATTCCAATTCCAATGTGATTTTATGGCCGCCGAACAGTCACAATTGGAATTGGCAATTGAATGTCAATTTCAAAGCCCCAATTCCATCGAAACGAACGGAGCCTAAGAGTTTGCAAAATAACACACAACATAATGTATAGCTATGTAGACCAAAATAGAGTTCATAACAGTTTGATCCACCTATCTCACAGAACAATGACAGTTACCAAAATAACATTAAGAGTTTCCAAAACAACACCCAACATAATAGATAGCTATGGGGAGAGTTCATAACAGTTTTTCTATTCAACAAAGATCATAACATACATCCAAATATAGTTCATAACACACATCAAAACATAGATAATAAAGAAGATCATAACACATATCACTGGGTCCTGCTCGCATAATAATTTTTGATCCACCAAACTCTCTTATCAGCTAGGATTCTCATGAAGATCTCTCTACTACTTTATACCTAATATAATTCACTACAAAGAAGTAAATGTTGGGGTCAACATATATTTTAGTAATATTTGAGATCAACTCCACTTCTTTCTTAATAGTGACAACTGGAGGAGACCTTATTGCAAGTGCAGATTCCCGCAACTCACTCATGTATGATATTGCTATCCCTTTTTTCTTTCCCAACTTTCTTTTTTTTACTAAATCTTCAAGACCACGTCCAAGTCATTTTCTGCATTATCTTCTTCCGCATCTACGTGCTCCATATCCGGCTGCACATTGCCAATTGATGGTGCCCATTAATCTTCAATTGTTGTCACTACTTGACTGAACATAATATTCAGTTTTTCCTCTAACTCGGGCACAGTATGATACAACTCGGAAAGAAGAGCGAGACATGATTGCAATAAACAAGAACACAGATACAATCCGGAGCGAACTCCAGACAAGATCAAGGAGGCTAGGTCCTTCAAAGATCTTTCTCTCAAGAATGAGAGCCTAAAACCCTAAATAACCAAAGATAAAAACAATCACTCCCATACCACCTCCTTATATAGGGAGGGAGGCTCACATAACATTAAACATAAAATAAGACTAATTAATATTAATTTACCAATTAATTACACGAATTAATTAAGATAGTTTCCATATGCGCGCTCCGGTGGTCCCGACGACGGGTGGCTCCTCCGGCAATTGTGCGAGGGTAACACAATACCACAATATCAATTTTTTTTGCAGCAGGAACAACCTATACACAACAATTGTAAAATTAAGAAATTATTTTCAAAAAAGTAGAGCAGTTTTTTAAAATAATTGATTTTGAAATGACTTTGATTTTTTCCTCCAACCACTCATCAGATGTAGCAATGGTTCTCTTTTGTTGGTCTTATCCCAAACCCGTCTCTCAGTGTTTTAGTTCTTTCCACAACTTCCAGTCTTTCTTAGATGAACCCATTTATTCTTCGTTTGCATTTGATCGTAGCTTTTTCCAGTGCGTTTTTTAAAAGACCCGATCAAAATTTTCCAACCTTCCTTGTTGAAGTAGGTGGTAGGTCGATTACCCAACCCGATCTCTTTAATGCGTAGATCACAGAAGATCAAAAATTTCATTTGAACCCCAACTCGCGGAGATTCCTTCCTCTGGTTTTCCCATTATACTCTAAACCCAAAAAAAATTCGTTGAAGAACCATTAGATCTAATACTCAAGATTAACTTTGATTACCTCAAAGAACATAATTTTAAAAATTAAAACGTATAACTCTTGATTAATTTACTTTAATTAGTTAAGAGTTATCCTTTCTTCCAGAACTCCTGCGATCAAATGATACATTGTACACATCCAATATTGATTTAGTTCGGCAATGGAAGAATTAACACAGCACATTAACTATCAGTCAAACAAGCAGGCAAGTGAAGAAAAAAACAATGAAAAGAAGGTACTGTTTGTTTGATGTGTTCGTTTTGATTCAATTTAGCACATTAACTATCAGTCAAAATAGTATTTTGCCTGTTAGATCTATCTACATTCTTTACTCATCCGCTTCTCAAGATAAATCCTGCAGATTGGAATCAGAAAAAAAATACAAAACAGAGTTCATGAATCCCTATCTAGAGAAATCCTGCAGATTGGAAGCAGTATAGTTACAACTTTTTAAACCTCAATTGCATTCAAATTTATACAAATCTTTAAAAGAGCATTCAAGTTCATCCACATGCATGTTCATATTATGCTCTTAAAAACACCAAAGAATTTCATTGAAAGCAACAACCTCATACATATTGGTCAATGGAATCACAAGAAAAGTAGCATTACAATTGGAACAAGGAATTAAACAATGAGAAAGTAAGAATTTCATACAACCAAACAGCTACACGTTTCGAAAGATGAACTCACAAAGTGTGAAGTAGAACACCTTAGCTACAAACCACTAATATAATCCTGCAAAAACTATAAAAAAATTATGATAGCATAATCACCTTCATCACATAACTTCGACTCTTAAAACTACTAACATTATTATTATTTTCCTTTGGACTAACACAAAAAAGAATAGAATAAAAGGGGGAAAAAGAATAATGTTGCCTGTACGCTATGTTGTTAAAGGCGCGCCTAAGACTCCAGGCGCGCCTAAGGCACCAGGCTCACCAGGCTCAAAGGTTTGCGCCTTCGTGCACCTTTTTTGTGCCTTTGGACATTAAAGCCGCGCCTGAGTGTGTTTTTTGTTGTAAACCTATTTTTTTCAAAATAATGAAAAAAATAATACAAAAAATTCAATAATTTTTATATGATTTAGTGTCTTTGATACATAATCGATCATTGAGAATTAGATATGATGCAGATGATCATATTGATTTTATTTTTTAAGAGATATAAATGATAGAAATGAATGATTAATGAGTAGAATATATAAAGATTATGTTCAAGAAGATGAATTGATGTTTAATGTCGATTATTTAAAATGAATGTGATTGCGCCTTGTCTTCTTCGGGCGCGCGCCTGCGCCTTGAGCCTTGCGCCTAGGCTCCAAGACCCTTTTGCGCCTTGGTGCGCCTTTAATAACTAAGCCTGTACGAAGAAGTGGAGATCAAAAATCGTTCGAAGCCGCTGGAGGAGAAAGGGAGATCCGGAGGAAGAGAGATCCAGAGTACTTTGTCGCCTCTATCGCTGGAGATTTGGAAGAGGACGAGATGTCGTTAGAGATAAGAAAGAAGACGGAGAGGTCGTGCGGGATCGCCGTCGTCTCGCACGCTAGGGAGATCCGGAGTACTTCATCATTGCTATCGCCGGAGATCCGTAAGAGGACGGGATATCGCAGGAGATCGGAAAGAAGACGGAAAGGTTGTGTGGGATTGCAGTTGTCTTGCTCGCCAGGGATCGGGAACGAAGATGGGAAAGAAAAAAAATGAAAAGTGATTTTTAGGTGCGCTGAATGCGGGGCGTCGTCATATTCTGAGAAATTGGCCAAACAACGGTTTAAAAGATCCACACTTTTCAAAGAGCAGTGCAGTCAAACGGTTAAAAAATAGCTCCATCGGTTGGAATATAGCTTTTCCATCCGCTGGAGCTGTCCCAAACAGACCCTAGGTCATAGTTTGGTGTACTGGTATTCTATTTTTGTGTGCTTGGATTATATTTGATTGGATGTTATATTATATGCATTTTTTGTCGTGAAATCACTCGATTTGTAGGACCTATTCGACACACGTTTAATTTATTTGCGCCTCAAATTTTTGTGGATCCATGTTTGCTCTTCAATTAAATTGTCTGTGAAATAAATGTGCACCTGCTTAAATTTTAATTTTAATTAAGTGCTTATTGTTAATTTAAGTGAGACTCTCAATAACATTTGCAGTTGCATTAAATCAACATTTTATTGGATTGTTATGCACTCATATCATTTTAGGGTTGGTCGTAACTTCGTTTGCATCAGTTGTGTGCTTGCTTGCTTCGCATTTAGGGTTAGGGTATCGGTCCTCCGCCATCTATAGATTCACTCTGCGTCAAATGGTATCATAGTTAGGCTTCGTGCGCTCTTTCGATACACATTCACTGAGTCTATATGTAGTATTATATGGCATATTGTCACGACATGTATTCTAATTTGCAGTACATTCCTTCTAGATATCGTGTAAACCCTTCGTCATGATATGCTAGAGACGACCACCATGATGATAGATTGTCACGTTATCGTCGTTACACCCTGACTCGATTTGATGATGGTAGAGCTGGGTATTATTAGGGTCATCGTTGTTACACCTCACTGTTATTTGAAGAACCATAGTTTGTATGTGCTCGACCCCGTAGAGCCCCTTCAAAGAGATCCTCATACCACTCTGATTATCATTTTCACCCGCCTCCATGTGTTCGCAGGGATCACGTCTACCCTCGAAAACACGATGTGAGTCGATTAAGGACAACCATTTAGATGACTATCAGGAGCCCTATTGAGGTTACCATCATACTGATAACTTCTTGCATATGGATCACCCTAGTGTTCCACAAATAGAGATACCTGAGGTCGAATTTAAACGATTAGTTTTTGATAGATTTGATCTCTTTGATCTCTTTGATACTCATTTTGATCATATGAGGTCTGCCTTAAGAAGATTCAACTGGAGAGCCTAGGGATTTAGGTCAAGTCAATGATGTGTCTAATAGTGCTCCCACTCACATGAGAGACCCGACACTTGATTTTGATACTTCTCATTTTTATGAGACTCAGTCCCCATGTGATTTTGAACTTGAGTCTGATCATGACCTTATAATACATGTGGAAAGTGATACTAGTATGGCTAGTGAGCGTAGTCACGAGAGTGAGGACGAGCGGGCTAGTGACATTGTGATGATATATCCATCCCCCACACCTCACCTAGACCTAGTGTCCCCTTTGGCTAGGAATCCAGTTCTTGACACTCTACCGATTAATCCACACTTGAGTAGGGGCTCTTCCCACTCTTCCCTTAACATCGTCTCGAGTTGCATCATGAACAAGAGCCGAGAGCCTAGTGTCGATCTCTTAGTGTCCGCCCCACCCATTTTTGGTGAAACCACCTCTTTCGACGGGACTCATTTGAGGGATCATGATCATGTTAATGGATGCTTTGATGAACCCCCTAACAAACCTCCTGATGAGCCACCACTTTCTTGTGAGGGTCTAGAGGCTCTAACATTGACTTTGTTGTGAGTGTCCTACTTGTTCTAGTGGACCATGTCATTATTGGTGTTTCCCTCTTGGAGGACCATCCTTCCATTGTTGATCTCCTCGGGATTAAGTTCTCGAGAGGCTTTTTGATGGGTCTCCCTTCCCAAGAAGCATTCACTTTGGTGTGAATGATTTGTGTCTTCACACTTGTGATCATCGCGCGTTCACGATGGCTTCTCGTATACACCTCCTGGTGAGCCACCTGACGGGATTTATCATTTGATGAGTACCCATCACACCCGTGCGTCGCGCTCTTTTGTCACCATCTATGACGTTCCTTCGGGTGATGTCATCATTCACGTCAAATTTTTCTATCGTCCATCCGACGTGCCTCTTGATGATTTGCATCCCTTAGGAGATATTTGACATACCCTGATTCCACAACTCACCGCTGATGTCTCAGTCAGTCAGTTGGGTGGTCTTCGCACACCCAATAAGTTTTTCTACACCCTATTCGAAGAGTCTGTAGATAAACAACCCATCCTTAGGGACTTTCACTGCTCTATAGCATATTGATTTAGTCAGTCCGTCGTGTCAGTCACCATTCATTTGCATATGTTGCATGACTTGTATGGTCATTCTCATATAGTGCATGACTCTCCTATGTTGCATGATTCATGTCCATCATATGTTTTATGTCATTTGCATGAGCAACATGAATTTGTTTGATGTGAAATTGCAATAAACAATGATTATCATAAAAATCAAGCAGACCAACACAAGAGATATCCAATTTTTGAAATTGGGGAGCAGATGGATGATTCACATACGACTTTAGAGGTTTCCAACGAGGACAACAAAAAAATTAAGTGTTCACTGAATGTGTCCTTATGCAGTCATGCGGTGGATCGGTACGAATGTATATGAGTTTGACATCCCTCAAAGTATGGGGATAAACCGAGTAGTTAAGATAGAGGAATTGATTCCTTACTATGATGAACGTGCGTATGTGGACCCCTTTTCCCTCCCATGTATGAGCCATGACTTCCTTTATTGTCACCTACTATCTCAGCCTTAGCCCGACGTGTCTCGCCATGAGGGCCACCTTACATCATCGATGGTTCCACTAGTCCAGCTTTCAGACGAAGATGCATTTTATTCAGAGCTACCAGCTACCGCCAGAGACTTACTTCAGTTTGTTATGTATGACTTCACCGCCATGGGCGGCGAGATACGCCGTGATATCTTGTTCATTGGAGCTGCCGCCCATTCTCAGATACTATTTTGATCTCCCCGGAGGAGCTCACGATTTATCCCCAGGATACAACAAGAACATGACCATTTTCACTCATCGGAGATGAGTGTTTTCAAGCCAGGGGGAATCAATGGAAATTGCAGTATTCCGCTACTTGTTCGGACAATCAGAGTCCACAGATGTGTCCGAATGATTGTTTTGAGTCGATTTCAAGTATTTATTTTATATTTTCGAGTTGTTTTGACGCCCGGTTTGAACATTTTGAACCGTCTAATCTGGGTGCCCTTTTCAGTTATGCCTTATTTATGCAAGGGGGCCGACTGTGAGGGCATCGTGGTTTTCCTCTCCTTTTGGAATCGTCGGTCATCCCATCTCTCCCGGTGCGACGCCGAGAACACCCCTTGGTGCGACTCCAAGGTACTCTCCTTCCCCTCCCTCTTCTGTCTACTCCTTGCCGCCCAATTACTGATTCCTGCCTCCCAGTCCTGGTTCATCTTTGACCACCCATTGCCGTCCAGATCTCGTTTGACTGCACTCTATCGACATCCCCGCCCCTACCCTCACCCCCCAGCCGTCGTACCTCCCTCCCTTGCCATCCCCTCACTCATTTACAACCTTGTAGTGTCTCCTTACTCTTCCCCTCGCCATTTACCCTGCGGTATCTTCGACAACAGTCCGTATTCTTCCCTATTTTCCATCTTCAATCCGTTGCCCTTACCCCTACAGACCCATTGCAGCCCCCTCGTACGTACACTCCCACACAACACCCTTCCTCCACACCCAGTCCACCACTAAGCCGTTGTTCCACCCCAGGATGCCAACCATGCACCCCTCTACTGCCCCTCAACAGCCTGGAATACCCTACGCCACTTCATTTAGCTGCCACATGCATAAGTCATAGTTTGGTGTTCTAGTATTCTATTTGTGTACTTGGACTATACATGATTGGATGTTATATTATATGCATTTGTTGTTGTGAAATCACTCGAGTTACAGGATCTATTCGACACACGTTTAATTTATTTGCGCCTTAAATATTTGTTGATCCACGTTTGCTATTCAATTAAATTGTCTGTGAATAAGTGTGCACCTGCTTAAATTTTAATTTTAATTAATTTCTTATTGTTAATTTATGTACTTAGGCATTAGTGAGATTATTTGCAAAAGATAGGGCACAATGGCGACAAAGGATCCATATAGCCGACCCCATTATAGTGGGATAAAGGCTTTAGTGTTGTTGTTAATTTATGTCGGGCTCTCAATTACATTTGCATTTGCATTAAATTGGCATTTTATTGGATTGTTATGAATCGTTCGTGTTCTTGCTTCGTATTTAGGGTTAGGGTATCGGTCTTCCGTCACCTATAGAGTCGTTCAACATCACATACTACTCAAGTGTCTTGGACATTCTTGTCATGGCGTCTTGCCTATCTCCAGGCGCCCAATAAACAAGGCGTAACATTATTGGATTCCCCTGCTTTTTACAAAAACCGGTCTAGCTATCCTAACCTAGTATAAGGAGATAATTTATCTGTCTAAATGTTGAAGAACATTCTACCCTGGGAGAAATAGACTACCGCTCATTCGAAATCCAAATAATTGTCCACAAACTGACTTTGAGCCGTGAAGTGGTCTTGGATGCCCTTGATCTTAATAACTTATTGGATTTCTTTTTGGTAGGTATAAGGAGAAATTTATCCAAACCTATACTAAAAGACTTTGATAGTGATTAGTGGCCAAACCTATACTAAAAGATGATATAACCGAAAGATCCAATTTAGGGATCATTCACTTCGATAGATTGTTCATGTCCAGCATAGGAGAGGTTGCCGGGATGGTTGAGAGAGAGCTTAAGAACAAATGTATTAAACTTTTACATGATTCAACACAAAGTTTCCCCACCCCTTCCCAGAGGGTCCTGGATTCTCCTGAGTTTCCAAATCCATGACGAGCCAATCCATGGAAGAAGTGAGCTGCTTCTCTCAAACCATAGGGCATAAATTTTCTTTAATATTAAAGGTAACCTGTACATGAGGCCAAGGGGCCTTATATAAAGAAAATGGGAAAAATAATTTGCAGATAAACTCCTAAAATAAGTTGACTTTAACAATCCGTCAAAAATTATAAAAATTCAAATAAATCTATAGTCATAAATAACAACAGAAAAGTCCATAATGAGACAACAACTACTCGATCAAGGGCAGACGTGCTTGAGCAGAATGAACACATTGATATGCACTATAACAAGACTACTCTGAATTCAGTCATGATTATGTGGATTCTATGTACTGGGCACACTATTACGTTTGGGATATTGTTAGAGATGAAGATGAAACTGTGTGTAGTTGATCTTATGACATTATTTTGCTGTACTAGTACTTATATATCTATTTATTGGATGCAGCATTCGAGGTTGCACTTCATTGGGACCTGGAGAAATAGATACCGGAAACGGTTTTGTAACATGCTCAAGGGAGAGTGCATCAAGTCTAATGTTGATTCTTCTACCTCTACATATAAGACTTCCATTATCCACATAGATATGGTAATCATTCTTCATATGGCTGTGAAATTTTGTGAAGAGTAAATTGAAATTGTTTCCTCAAAATTTGTATTTTTCAAAATTCCACAGTAATATTTTTTTTCTAGGATAGTTTTTTTGTTTCAGTTATATTGAGAAAGTATCCTGAGCTGCTTGATAAGCCAGTAGCAGTATGCCATTCAAACAATTCCAAAGGAACAGCTGAAATCTCGTCTGCTAACTATCCTGCTCGAAACTATGGTACTTTTTCTGCTCCCAAGTTACTTTCTATCATAGACTTGCTAATGACTTGTATATTTACTACTACTGTTTATATATGCTTGCTCATTATGTTATCTTTCTTCAGGCGTAAGTGCTGGCATGTTTGTGCGAGATGCCAAAGCTTGCTGTCCTAACCTTGTTGTCTTTCCTTATAACTTTGAAGCTTATGAAGAGGTTATTTTACATTTTGTTAATTTTAATCTCACTGTTTTCAATCCATTTTTCAGCATTAAGTTCACAATGATTGGATATCTTTCTGTGCTATTTTTCTGAATTTTATCATGAGGCTTTGCAGGTTGCTGACCAGTTCTACAGTATATTGCACAAACATTGTAACAAAGTTCAGGTTTAAGTTTTGTTAAACTCTTAAGACAGTAAAATGGAATTGCCACTATTTTTTGATGTCCAATTGGGATATTTAGTTATCCATATAAGAGTTACAATTAGGACTGCAAGACATTTCTTTCCAAAATTTACCTCTCTACAGTAACACAAATCTTTTGTTTGACATGCAGGCATTAAGTTGTGATGAAGCTTTTCTTGACATTTCTGAGTTTAGCGATCTTGATCCTGAGAACTTTTCATCAGTAATAAGGAAGGAAATTGAAGAGACCACCCAATGTACTGCATCTGCTGGAATTGCTGGCAATTTGCTAATGGCTCGTTTGGCTACAAAATTTGCTAAACCGAACGGTCAATGTTACATACCCTCTGAGAAGGTGCTCATGCAATTACCATTATGCATAGATTTTATTCCAAGATACTTTGCCTTGTGGATACATTCTGCTGGTTTATTATATCACCCAGACTAGTTGGTTGGCTTCCTTTGGTTTGTACATCAGGACCAAATACCCCTTTTCTCATTAAACGTCTCTTTCCTTTAGGCATGGCCATGAATTTCTTCTAGGGATTAATTATGCGGTGATTTAGTTGAATTTTGCAGGATAGGATTTTGTAGACACTGATGATAATTTGCATGGTGATGCATTTTTTAAACTAAGAGAAAACAATTAAATAAATAGTCTCTTAGGTACCTATAACTTGTTTCCTTCTTTGTTTGTATTATATATCATGGTGCTAAATGATAGCTACGAGGAAACACGTTAAAATGTGAGAACAGGGTATAACATGAGAGACAAGCTCCCACAACTCTTGAGAGCTGAGTTTTCCTAAGTGCTTCTCTCCAAAAAAGAGATTGCAACAAGACTCACGATGTTTTTCATACCTAGGACTTTCCGTGTATGTATATGAGATGATTTGTCTAAGAAGATAAAATTATAAACTACTAATTAATGTTCAAAGATGACTAAAAATGTCTTATATTTTTCGCCCAATGTGTTCTCCATCTCGTATACATATCAATACATCCCTTCTTAAAATCAACCTTGTCCCCAAGGTTGAGTTTTTGAAAAAGTAATGTGCACAATGTCATACTTCGGTGTGATGGAAGGGGAAGGACAAAATGCTTGCGACAAATGTCATTTTGTGTGTGATGAAGGCTGATTGCATTTGTTTGGTAGTAATATTGTCGACCAGAGTGATCCAGATGATGAGCTGCATAGATGTGTGGTCTAAATGATGAGCCATTCTCGTGGTCCATGTCAAGGCGGCGAATAGTACTCAACGGTTAGGGTTGTGGGAGCGATCCAATAATATGATTGTGCCATGGTATATTTTTGATTATGGAGCTAAAAGTATCAACATTTCCCTCTGCTTCATAATTGTCTCGCCACAAGGCAGGGTGAAGAAAAGTCGGTTGCTTGTAATCATCCAAACCTGGAATGCAATAACGAGCTAAACAATTTTGTCTGCATTTTAAATAAATTTGACAACAAAAAATTATGTTCTTAAAGGAGCGAAACTTATGGAGGCTGGAAATGAGGAAATTTTGACTGAGTTTGGTGGCACCAAAATCAAATATTGGTTGCAACGAGTATAAGTTGTGGGTCCTTGGTTTGGTTGGGTCTATATTTTGGAAAGAGTGAGTGAGTTGTAGTCTTATGGTTTTGTATACTGTTGTGGACAGTAATTGTTTGTGTTTTAAATGGCGTGTAAACAAGAAAATAGCACATGATGTGGGGTGGATTCCCCTTGAATGGCTTAATGGATTAACAAGGCAGGATCAACTCAATAAGAATCATCGTTGTTGTTGGAACTCAGTTCGGGCGGTTAGCCGAACTAGCCGCCGCGGTCTGTCCAGCAAGTCTTCTAGCAGGTAGCCTCAGCGGGCTGCTGGGATGGTTCAGTATGTTGGAAATCAGTTCGGGCGGTTAGCCGAACTAGCCGCAGCGGCCTGTCCTGCCGGTCTTCTAGTGGGTGTCCTCAGCGGACTGTTTGGATGATGTTTTTAGTAGAAGCCGCAGTGTTCTGTCCAGTGTGCGCCACAACGGTTAGGTGACAAGCCGCATCAGTCTTATGAAGTCGTGAAGCTCTGGTCCAAGGCTTATCCTCTTAGCGGTCTGGTGGCAACCCGCGGTACGCGGTCAGATGTCTTGTCGCAGCTTCAGCGTAATGGTTAGCCGCACTGCGGATTGTTGGCTATCCGCAGATGCGGCTTAGCGGCTTGTCTAGCGGCCTTTCTCTTGTGTCCGGAGGTTGTAATGTTATGGCTTGTATAGTGAGCGGTTTGTGTATGTCAAACCGCTCAGTCCGCTCGACTTGTATTTAGTCCCACATAGTGTGTTGTATTCTCTCATCTCCCCCGTTTTCTATAAATAAGGGGGCACACATATGTATTACTTACTTTTTTGGAGCAATAAAATTTGCGGTTATTTACCTCTTGTTCGCATTTCTTCTCATATTTTCACTTGGTATTAGAGGAAAACCGGTTCTTTTGCTCCAAATTTGTTTCACTCTTTTTGCGGTTTGTTTTTTGAAACCGCGCGGGTTGTCCTTTTTCTGTCCCTCCCTTCTTCCGGTTTTGTCCGGCTTCTTCCCTCCCGTTCTTTCTTTTTGGTCGCGCGGTTTCCCCTTATTCGCGCGGTCTCGTGCTCTTCTTCCTTTTGTGCGGCTTCTCTGCCCTTGGGTCGCAGCATTTCCCCTGCTGCTGGTGTGTGGTCACCGAGACCGGGTGGTTTGTTCTTTCTGTTCGCGCGGAATCTTCTCTGGTTGCCTGTTGCGGTTTCTGCTTTGTCCGCGCGGCTTGATTGCTTTCTTCATGGATACTCCGTCGTCTTCTGCAACTTTCCCGGCTGCTTTCTCTCATTCTTCTCCCTCTGTTTCTTCTTCGGGTAATTTAGGTACTTTATCCAAGCTTACGGACCCAAATTATCCTGATTAAAGTGTGTCTTTTGTCTTCCTTTTACGTTCTCAACGTAAGCGCTCACACTTGACTTATGACCCTCCTCCTGTTGGCTCTGGTTCTTATGATGATTGGGACGCTTCTGATGCCTTGGTCCGTACTTGGTTGGCCGACAGTTTGTCTGATGAGTGTCTTCCTGTCATTAGACATGATCAAATAGTCAAAGCCGCGTTGACTCATCTGGCTGCTTTATATTCAAAAGGGGCTCAGACTTCGCGTATCTACACTCTGTATGCTGACCTCTTTGTTCGTCCTGTTATGACCCCTGCTGCAGTTTATCAGGAGGTGCAGAGTCTTGGGGCTGGACTTCTTCAACATCGTCCCTTTTCTGCTGATCTTGCTGTGCAACAAAAACATTTTCAGGAGCTTCTGATGTTTTGCTACTTACTTCGTCTTCCTGACTCCTATGACCTGATTCGCCAACAGATTCTCGGAGAAGCGGACACACCGACTCTTGATGCTACTGCTGCTCGAATTTCCGCTGTTATTACTCTACTTCAGCGTCCTTTGCTCCTTTCTCCCTCTCCTGATCTTGTTGCTCATTCTGCCTGTCATGATCATTCTGGTGGTCGAGGTGGCCGCACTGGCGACCGTGGTTATTCAAAATATCTCTGTTCTCATTGTGGCAAGACTGGCCACCTGATTGATCGTTGTTGGGTCAAACACCCTCATCTTCGTCCTTCTTCTGCTGATTCTGCCAAGAAGTCTACTGCATCTCTTGCCACTTCGGGTACTGCTCAGTTAGCTATCACGGGTAGGTGGCTTATTGACTCTGGTGCTACCACTCATATGACCGGGAATTCTCATCTTTTTTCTTCTCTTACAACGAGTAACCACTTACCTCCTGTTCTTATTGCTGATGGTTCACCGTCCCCGGTTTATGGGTCTGGCACTGTGATTGTTACTTCTTATCTTCAGCTTTGGGACACTCTCTATGTTCCCAACTTTCCCTGCAATCTTCTTTCTGTTACTGCTCTTTGTAAGCAGTTCGGCTGTGAAGCGATTTTTACTGTTTCTACTTGTGCCTTTCAGGTTCCTCAGTCCAAGGAGATGATAGCTACTGGGACTGAGAGCGGCGGCTTGTTCTATCTTGATACTTCTTCTTATTTCTCTGTCTCCTTTTCTCTCCTTCAGTGACATCTTCGACTTGGACATCCTCTTCCTCGGATCCTCTATCAGCTACTGCCTTATTTACCTCGGGGTGATTCTTCTCTTCATTGTGAAGCTTGTCAGTTTGGGAAACATCATCGTTCTACTTTTCCTGCCAGCAAAGGACGCAGTTCTTCTCGTCCGTTTGATATTGTCCATTCTGATATATGGGGTCTTGCTCCTACTCAAACTGTTGGTATGGGTAACTTATATTTTATGACATTTATTGATGATTTTTCCCGCTGTACCTGGCTATATTTGCTGCGTGAACGTTCTGAACTTTATTCTATTTTCACTGCTTTTTATAATGAAATTCATACACAGTTTGCTACTTCTATTAAAAATCCTTCGGCCTGATAATGCTAAGGAGTACCTTAGTCATCAGTTTACGTCGTTTTGTATTGATCATGGTATTATTCATCAAACCACTTGCCCTTATACGTTGCAACAAAATGGTGTTGCTGAACGGAAGAATCGTCATCTGCTTGATGTGACTCGGAGCCTTCTTACTCAGATGCATGTTCCCAAGTCTTATTGGGGGCATGCGGTTCTTCTCTCTTGCTTTCTTATTAATCGTGTTCCCTCCTCTGTTGTCGGTGGGAGACTCCCTTTTCCATCCTGCATCCTGATGCGAACCTTTTTTCTTTGCCTCCTCGTGTCTTTGGATGCACTGCCTTTGTTCATTCTCCTTCTTCTACTTGTGACAAATTGTCACCTCGCTCGATTAAATGTATCTTTCTGGGCTATTGCCCGACTCAGAAAGGGTATAAGTGTTATGATCCTATTCTCCACCGGCAGTATGTTTCTGCCGATGTCACTTTCTTTGAGACTGTTCCATTCTTTTCTCCGTCCTCCTCTATTTTTCCTTCTTCTGATGTTTCAGTTCCCTCGCATACTATTTCTTCTTATTCTTCTTCTGACTCTCCTGCTCTTCCTGCTTCCGCTGTTGAGCCGCTGCCCATGGTTCCTAGTTTGCCTGCTTCTCCTTCGGATGGATCTACGCAAGTAGACAGGGCTGACCTTGATCTTCCAATTGCTCTCAGGAAAGGTGTTCGATCATGCACTCAGTATCCTCTTGCTGGTGTGGTGTCTTACACCAGATTATCTCCTCGGGCGCAGAGTTTTGCTTTTGCCCTCCCGGCCAATGTTCTTTCAGCGTCTTATCATGATGCTCTGATTATTCCACATTGGAAAGCTGCTATGGATGAGGAGATGAAAACTCTGACTGAACGGGGTACTTGGTCTCTTGTGTCTACTCCTCCTGGTGCTGATGTGGTTGGCTGTCGTTGGGTTTTTATAATCAAGTACCTTCCTGATGGTACTGTTGATCATTACAAAGCCCGTCTAGTAGCCAAATGATTTACGCATACTTATGGTGTGAATTTCTTTGATACGTTCTCTCCTGTTGCTCGGATTACTACAATCCGCGTTCTCTTTTCAGTGGCTGTGAACAGAGATTGAGAAATATCTCAGTTAGATGTCAAGAATGCCTTTCTTTATGGAGATTTGCACGAGACAGTTTATATGGAGTAACCTCTCGGGTATGTTGCTCAGGGGAAGTTTCAGGTGTGTAAGTTGAAGAAAGCCATCTATGGTCTTAAACAGAGTCCGAGAGCCTGGTTTGAAAAGTTTAATGAAGTTATTTCTGTGGTTGGATTTGTTCGGAGCGCTGCAGATCACTCTTTTTTTATTCGGAAAACCTCGTCTGGGCTGGTTATTCTTGCGGTGTATGTGGATGATATACTTCTTACTGGGGATGATAGGAAAGGTGTTGATATGACGAAGAAGCATCTGCTCCGACATTTTGTTACGAAGGATATGAGGTCTCCTGAATAGTATTTACATGCCCTCACCGACCAAGCCCTAGCGATATTTATACCTCTGGGCCAAGATGGGGCTGGTCGCCCCCCATGTGGGCTGAATCTGCAAGTTCATCCCCGAGCCTCCCCGGTTTAATTGGGGTGGCTGAACAAGTAGGTTCAGCTGCGCTTTGTGTTGCCTCCTTCCACTGACACGCATATTGTTGACCCGTGAACCGATTGTTATGCGGGGTCATACAATTCCCTTCTCTATCAGCAACCAGCTTGTCCTCGATGTGAAAGTCCGGGTAAAGTTCTCGGAACTTGAGCCGATTGACCCATGTGTTGTGTGCATACGATAAGTTCCCATTTGATGATGATCTACTGATGGTACTCGATACCACACTTCTTCCATTTGGTGTGCAGTACCTCCTCTGGGAGCGGTCGCAGTCCCCACTGTGGGTTGCCTCTGGCAGGGTAGGGCATACCTGTACCGTGCCCCGATCTTCTTTTTTAGCAAGGAGACATGGAAGGTCCGGTCAATACACCATCCCTCTGGAAGAGCCAATGTATATGCAACCAGACCCACTTTCTGGGTGATTCTGAAGGGTCTGTAATAGCGTGGTGCTAACTTCTGGTTTGTCCTCCGAACCACGGAGGTTTGTCTGTATGGTTGAAGCTTGGGGACGATCTCATCTCCGACTGCGAACTCTTGTTCCGTCCTGTGTTTATCTGCTTGGACCTTCATTCTATTCTGAGCTGCCGGGAGGTTTTCACGCAAAAGGGCAAGAGTACGATCTCGATCGCGCAACTCACGATCAACCGCTGGTAGCGCCGTTCCCCCAGGTTCTTACATCCCTAAGGTCGGAGCGGAGCGTTCGTACACAACTTCAAACAATGTGAGTTTACTTGCAGTGTGGTAGGAGGTGTTGTAGCAGTATTCAGCCCAATGTAGCCAACATATCCAGGTGCGGGGCGCGTCCATCACAAAAACATCGTAAGTACTTCTCGCCCCCCCGATTGAGCACCCCCATCTGTTCGTCCGTTTGAGGGTGGTGGGCGATGATCATGCATAGACGAGTACCCTGCTGCTGGGATAGCTCATTCCAGAAATTGCCCACAAACACAATGTCCCGATCCGAGATGATGGTTCGAGGAATGTCGTGAAGTCGGACGATCTCCCACACAAATAAGTCGGCCACTGAGTCTCCCGTATAGGGATGGTTCAAGGCCAGGAACTGGTCGTACTTGGATAGCTAATCCACTACGACCAGGATAACTGTCTTCCCTTGTGGTCTTAGCAGCCCGTCGATGGAGACCGTGTCCCAAATTTGTTGTGGTATCTCCAGGGGGTAAGCATACCTGCTATAGACGTTGTTTCATACTTTTGACGCTGTCAAATGTCGCATTGTTGCACAAACCTCTGGACATCGCTCGTTGGACTTTCCAGAAAACATTGACTCTGACCCCTCTGTAAGGTACGCAGAACTCCTGCATAGTGTTCTTCCATTGCGACGTCGAGGGTATGACTACCCGGTCGTGGAAGTATAAGTGCCCATTTTGTAGTCGAAACCCGGGAGGAGCATCTTGTCCCTACCAAAGTGTTTCCACGATATGACGCAACTCAGAGTCTTGTAGGACCTCCTTATGTATATCGTCCAACGCACCGATCAAGGGCCCTGAGATGTGTTGGAGCCCTCTGATATTCAGGATAGTGTGTCAACTGCACGTTCTCCTTTCCCTGCTTCTAGACTATGTCGTAGTCGTAGCCAAACAATCTCGTCACCCATTTTTGTTGTAGAGGAGAGGACACCCGTTGCTCCAAAGATTGTTTCAAACTTTGGTGATCGGTTCAGACCTTAAAGTGTTTGCCCAAAAGGTAGGGCCGCCACAAAGCTACGACATGTATGATGGACATCATTTCCTCTCGTAAGCCGACAAGTCCAACATCCATGGAGCCAACGCCTTGCTGAAAAATGCTATCGGTCGACCTTCTTTCATGAGCATGACCCTGATCCCTACGCTTAAAGCATCAGTCTCCAGTATGAATTCCTTGGTGAAGTCGGGAAGAGCCAACACTGGTGTCGTCATGGTCGTCTTAAGAGCTTGGAATGTCGCCTCTGCCTCCTCTTGCCAGCAGAAGGAATCCTTGTGTAGCAACTGGGTTTAGTGGTCGAGCTATCTTCTCATAATCCTTCACGAATCGCAGTAGTAGCCCGTCAACCCAAGGAAACCCCGGAGTGCACGGACCGTCCGCGGCCTGGGCTACGTCTGCCTTCTCTCCACTTTCCGGGGGTCGTCTTTGACTCCTCATTCCGAGACAATTTGCCCTAGACATTCCACCTCTTCTTGACCAAATGAGCATTTAGAGCACTTGACATAGAGCTGGTGTTGTCGGAGTATCACGAGCACTTGTTTCACATGTTGGAGATGCTTTTCCCAGTTGGCACTGTATTTCAGAATATCATCAAAAGAATTAATACAGACCTGCGGAGGAGGGGCCGAAAGATCTCATTCATCACTACCTGAAATGTCGAAAGTTCGTTGGAGAGTACGAACGACATCACGACGAACTCATAGTGACCATCATGTGTCCGAAAAGCTATTTTGAAGGTATCCCGATTGCAAATCCAGCTTGGTGAACAAGTGTGCTCCGTGTAGTTCGTCCAGAAGTTCCTCGATCATGGGGATGAGGAACTTGTCCTTGATAGTGGGGCTGTTTAGAGCACGGTAGTCGACACAAAATCTCCACGACACGTCCTTTTTCTTCACCAGGATGATGGGTGAGGAAACGAACTGGTGCTGTGTCGAATGATCCCTGCGGCTAGCCCGATCTCCATGATCACAGCCATGTCGTTCTCTTGTTCCCACAACCTCTCTATGTAGTGAAGAGAGATCTCTTTCACCGGTGACGTTATGATCCCATGCAAGCAGTGCTCTCTCCCATTCTGAGCAAACTCCATCGTCAAACTCTCCCAATCCAGGGTTACTTTACCCTGATGTCGCAACCATTGGACCCCTAAAACCATATCTTATCCCGGATGGGCAACAAGTAGACATCCATCATGCAGGTGTATCCTTGCACACTGAACCCCTCTCCCTTCAGTACTCCTTCTCACTGTAGCTTATTTCTGCCTGCCACCATGACTTGGAAAGAGGCATTCTTGGTGATCTCTTGCCCCAGCTTCTGTGCCACAGTGGGTTTGATGAAGTTATGAGTACTCCCGCTATCAATCAAAATAGTCACCTTCTGTTGACAGATTCTCCCTGCAATCCGCATCGTGAATGGTGTATATCCTCCCTCGATGGACTGGATAGATATCCCGAACCCGGGTATGTCCAGGATGTGCTCCTGTTCCCTTTCTTCTTCATCCGACATCCCGTCTTCCTCCCGCAACATGTACATATGGATCACCTGACATTTGTGGTCTGGGGTGAATTTCTCATCACAGTTGAAGCACAATCCCTTATCCTTACTAGCCTACAGCTCTGATCATGTCAATTTCTTCACAGGCGCCCTTCCAATCGCTCCTTGATCTTTCTTGGTGTCTGGTGGGTTTGCAGCATTCCTTGTATCCCTCCATTTGGACTTTTGTCGGTTGAATAGCTCCTCTTGAATTCGGGCCAGGCTGATAGCATGGGTCAAATTGCGTGGCATGTAAGCATGCACCTTATCCTTCATGTGCTCCTTTAATCCCGAATTGAAGCAACTCATTAATGTCTTCTCTTCCCACTGCACCCTATTTGCTAATCTTCGAACTCTGCTCGGTATTCTATCATCGTCCTTTTTTGCCTCAGTTTCTGAAGAAGAGCCTCGAAATCTTCATATTCGAGGGGACGGACCTGGCTGTGAAACCGTCAACGAAATCGGCCCAAGGGGCATAGTCATGCCCTCAGAGGAACCACTGGAATGCATCATCTTCAAGGTGAAAGGACGCTAGTTGCACCTATCGCTCTTCTGGAATCTCCTGCTAGTTGTAAAATAAATCCGTCTTTTTAATCCATTCCAACGCGTCACACCCTTTTAATTTTGGGTAATTCATGCGGGTCCTTTTTGGTGGCATGTATGCTCTCGGGTTCTGTTGGTTGTGTGATTCATACTTCTGGCCGAGGCCAAGAGGTCGTCGACGCTCTGTCGGCCAATTCAGGTATCCTCCTTCCTCTTCAGGTTGATAAATGGGCCTTGTAACAGCCGTTGGAGGTCTATACTCTTAGCTGCCGCCTGTCCTGCTGCTGTCGGCGTGTCCCGATCCCTTAGGGTTAGGCAGAATCCCATCCCAGGGAGGGTTGACCATATCCCTAGGCCGCTCGCTGGTCAATCTAGTCCTCTCGTCCCCTGTCAAAGCCTCTTGGAGACTGGATCGGCCCCTGATGTGTGCTCGCTTCCTCGTTCAGTGTTGATTTGTCCTTGATACTTTGGGACAACAGGCTCTTGATTTCTTCCATACGAGCACCCAGTCCCTCTTCAAAGCATTTCTTTAACGTCCTTAGTTTTTTTTCAATGGTTGTCACTATATTTGATAGCCCAATGTAGTTCTCCTCTAGATTTGCTAGCCTTGTGGATTCTTCCTTTCAGCGAGTCACCATGGTGTACTCGAGGGTTTAGATAAGGCAGCCACCGACTTTGAAGTGAGAGTTGCTGCAATATGAGAGCTATTGTAGATGCGTGCGCTCAGAAGAAGTCGACAATAGGAAGAAGATGAAGGCCGGTAAAGGAGTTGCTGCAGATGGCTGCAGTCCGAGAGCTGTTGCAGATGGCTGCGCTCAGGATGAAGGCTATGATTCTGTGGAAGAAGACGAAGGTCGGCGAGGAGCAGCGACGCCTCTGACGAAGAATACTAACGCAACCGAAGGTGACTGCGTTCAGACACAGACCAAAAGTCTCCGTCAACATTGATCGGACGCCTCCGTCGAACACAGATCGAAGGCCGCTGTCAACACATACCGAACACAGATCGAATGCCTCTGTCGAACGGCCGTCGCAGTCGATTAAACACCGCCGTCTACACCTCCTATCGAATTCGTCGTCTCGATCGAAAGAAACCGCGTATTCGATCAAAGCAGTCGACTCGATCGACACAGTCGGCTATGGACTCGTCAGAAGGAAACAACGACGCGGGAGAAAAGAGGCCTCTGTTACCAATTGTTATGGTGATAGATAGAGATTAGGAGAGAATAAAGGAGGAAGAGGGGAATTAGGGTTAGGGCTTGAGAGGAGGAGAGAGAAAATACCTGAATAGTCTTTGCATGCCTTTTCCGACCAAGCCCTAGAGGCATTTATACCTCTGGGCCAAGAGCCCCCCCCTATGTGGGCTGAACCCGAAGGTTCAACGCCGAGCCGCCGCAATTGGGGAGGGCTGAACCTCCGCTTTGTGTTGCCTCCTTCCGCCGACGCGTATATTGTTGACCCGTGAACCGGTTGTTATGCGGGTCATAACAGACCTGTTGTTATTGGAATAAAACCAAACCTTTTGGAAAAAAAAACATAACTCATGAAATTTAATTGTGGGAAAAAATTCTCAATCAATGAAATTGGAAAATAGACTTTTAAATACTCAGTAACAACAGAAGAATCCGTAAATTTTGCCATACAATAAAATTCATATTTAAAAATATACCCACAATCAGTCCCAATAAAAACTAACAAAATAAGAGTTTCCTTAACAGCGAAATTCCCTATTTTTTGAGTTCATAATTCCTGGCAGATATTGATGCACTAACATCAACAATATCATATGTACCCTTCTTGGAGAGAAAATAAAGATACAATAGGTGAGGTAAACCTTTGGTGAGAGTAACAGTAGAGAAAATAGTAATTGAGTGCTTCATTATTCATCTACAGAGGGCTATTTATAATATTACAAAGGACCCGTAGACTTAAACACACGGTGTGGGACTAAATCCCGCTTACACACATAACCACGCATACTAATAATAATAACACAGGAAAATATTCGACTTGTAATATCTCTCAACTCTCCCCCTCAAGTTGGATGGTAGATGTCGGTAATTCCAAGTTTCTTGATGTCATCATTGAACGTGTCACTTCCCAAGCTTTTAGTGAATACACCTGCCAATTGATCTTTAGAGTGGACGAATGATGTGACCACGGTCTTTTTATCCAAGTGATCTTTGATAAAATGTTGATCAACCTCAACGTGCTTTGTCCTGTTATGTTGAACTAGATTGTGAGCTATGCTGATCAATGTCTTGTTGTTGTAGAACAAGGAGAAAGGATACGTCACAGGAAACCCTTAGTCATGTAGAACGGTACGCAACTATAGGTTGTTACACATGCCTTGTGACATTGCATGGTATTCGGCCTCAGCGCTCGATCTGACCACTACATTTTGCTTCTTACTGCATCTTGTCACCAGGTTTCCTCCAACAAAGGAACAATAACCTGTTGTTGATTTCCGATCATCACGACATTTTGCCCAATCAGCATCAATGAAAACTTCAATCCTCAAATGGTCGTTCTTGGAGAACAGAAGACCACGTACAAGGGTTTTCTTCATATACCGTAACACTCGGTATGCTGCCTCTTGATGTCTAATCCTGGGAGCATGCATATATCTACTTAGAATGCCAACTGCATAAGTAATATCAGGATGAGTATGAGATAAATATTTTAGTTTCCCAACTAATCTCTGGTAGCGTGTGACATCTGCATGGTCACTATCACCATCTTCACAGATTCCATGATTTTCTTCCATCTGGGTGTTCGTATGAACAAAGCCAAACATCTCAGTCTCCTGCAACAGATCTAGAACATACTTCCGTTGAGATATAAAGATACCCTGATCCGATCTAGTCAAGAAAATATCGTAATCTTCCCAAGTCTTTCATCTCAAATTCGGTTGATAAGAGAGACTTGAGATTCACAATCTCTTCGACATTATTACCAGTGATCACAATGTCATCCACATAGACGATAAGGACCAAAATATCCTGATCACGTCTCCGAATAAACATAGTGTGGTCAGACTGCGCCTGTTTGTACCCAAATTTGAGCATTAACCATGAGGAATCTGCCAAACTATGCTCTAAGTGACTGTTTCAAGCCATATAAGGACCTTCTTAGCCGACAGACAATACCTTCAACTTCATTTTTCACGTACCCGGGAGGGAACTTCATGTAAACCTCCTCATCAAGCTCACTATGGAGAAACACATTCTTCACATCCAGTTGGTGAAGGTCCCAGCCCATGCAAGCCACACATGAGAATAATACCCGAATAGAGTCCATCTTAGTCACAAGGGTGAAAGTCTCCTGGTAGGCAACTCCCTGAATTTGAGTGTACCCTTGGGCGACCAGTTGTGCCTTGTACCGCCGAACCTTCCCTTCTTGATTCTGTTTGACCGAGAACACCCATCTCGAGCCAATGACTTTCTTGCCAGGAGGAAGGGAAGAGACATCCCATGTATGATTCTTGTCTAAGGCTGACATCTCCTCTTTCAAAACCTGAGTTCAGGTCGGGATACCCAAAGCTTCCTGCCATGTCTTAGGAATAACAACCGAAGAGAGAGAAACAACAAAGGCCTGATGGGCCGAGGTAAGGTGATGGTAAGCCATGTGATTAGAAATAAGATGTTTAGTACATGCAGTGATGCAGAACGATGCGTAGGGTTTGCGCGCATGTTGGCTATTTCTAGGAAACCCTAAAATGCATGCAATGAATAATTGATTTTTTTTTAACGGACGTTGCACGAACTTAAGAAATGAAGCAACTAGATTTTTAAAGCACAAAATCACTATTTTGTTTAAAAATGATTTTTCTTAATAAAATGGTTCAAATTAAATCCAGGGAAGGAAATTCGTAACTTTCGTTCCATTCCCCTTGTCATAGCAAAACAGAAATCGTGAACTCCAAATACGTTTCCGTTTGGAGTTTTTGACGTAGCGTTTGCTGATATAACTCGGGCAAAAACCCATCAAAGAGTCTATTATCCTACAAAAAAATATAGAGGCGTACACAAAAGAAGAGAAAGAAAAAATTATCCACGGAAGAGGCGTCTTCCGTATTCGAAGTCGATGACGATCACGCGAGGAACTCCTCGTCACCTTCGATTTCCCACTCCGAGATCAGCCGCTAACGCACACAGGCACCACGGAGAATCACACTCACAAACGAAAGTGGTTCCACGGAGTCACTCACTCTAGAGAAGCCACAAACCTAACAATCTAACTTCACTCGCTCCTCACGATAGAGGTTCCACGAAATTATTTCACTCTCTCCCTCACACGCTAGAGGTTCCACAAATTTGTCTAACACTTCACGAATTTGGATAATCAAACAACCACTTTCTACTATTCTCGGCAACAGTCAAAGAATACCAAAGTTAACAATCTTTGTTAACAGGCAAATGGAAAATCACAACCAAGCACAGTGAAATTAATAACACTGTTCACCTTCTTCAACAAGGGAAGAACACCCCCTGTTCAAAATTTGCACATGAATCAATGGGAAATGCAAACAGGAATCGCAAGGCAAGCTATCAACTACGGGAATCCCAAATCAAGAAGCAAACACACGACAATCTTCAAATTTCATCAATCACTAAAAAAAACTTAGACATCTCCCTTTTATTGGGTTCCGAACAGAAGAAGAAAAGAAAAAACAGAAATGAAACATGGATGGCCATGGCGGAATTGAGGCGTCGTGGTCGGCGGTTGACGTAGCGTCGTGGTTGGCGGTTGCTGAAGGCGTCAATGTGGGGCTTCGGGGGAGTGGTCGAGCGTGAAATCCGCAGCTCCTGCGGTCAACAATGGCGGAGATCGGAGCCCTAGATCGTGCCTGGACCGCTGAAACGGGAAGAGGAACAATGCAGATATCAGGGTCGGGCTCCTGTTTAACCTAAGTATACATCTTATCTTATATATATACATATATTACTGTACACACATATATATATTTAATAAACTTGAAATCTTATATATATATATATATATTTATAACTTTTTAAATATATATATATTTCACAAACACACAAAACAATTTATGATAAATTATAAAATAACACAACGTGATATGCTAGACTTAAGGCCGATAAAGGTCCGGTCGGGTGCGACGTCGGACACTTTTGCGACGACTTGATCTGGGCTGGTCTCCACCAACTCTCCCCCTCTCGAAATCACTCATCTCTGGTGAGTTCTCCGAGTGGTAGTACTGTAGAAGATCAGCATCCATGCGATGTAACTCCTCGGCCAAGACCCAGCTAGTCTCGGTCTCTGGTCAGCCCTGCCAACGAACCAAATATCTCTGAAAACCACCATCAGTAGTGGTCACTGTCTCGTCATCCAATATCTGCTCGGGAACCAAAATCTGTCGCGAAAGTCGATCAGCAGCTTTGGGAACTGGTATAGTAGACTTATCTGGTATCTCATGCTCAACCTGAAAGCTGTCAGTGGAAATGGGAGGAACTGCAGTGGATGTGTCAGTAGCGGAATAAATGTCGGTATGTCCTAAATGTGCCTCCTCACTCTCACTCACCAACCCAGAAGAATCAATTGGAGGAGAAGACAATGGAAATTCTAAAGACTCATGCGGGTAAACGTGGAATAGAGTCAGATCGGCCATGTTAAAAACAAGATTTGCTCCCCAAACAAAAGACATCTCAAGTTCATACGCATTCTGCCCAATCCGCTTCACCACTCTAAATGGTCCAGTTCTACGGTCAGCTAGCTTCTTTACGGTACTTGATGGTAACTGTTCCGGAGTTAGCCGAACCATAACCAAGTTATCAACTTTAAAACTAGTAGCTCTTTTGTGCCTATTAGCTTGAGTTGCGTAAAGATCATAAGTACTATGCAACTTCCGCTCAATCTCTTTATGCAAATCATGCATACTCATGTGCAAACTGGTTAGTCCTAAAAGTGTGTGGTAGTGGTGCTAAATCTAGCGGCACTCGTGCAGTGTGACCATGAACAACCTCATTGGGTGATAAACCCGTGGATCTATTCTTCGAATTATTATACGCTAACTGAGCGTGCAGAAGAATTAGATCCCAATTTCCCTGGTAATCTACTAAACATCGCAGTAAATTTCCTAAACTTATATTTACAACTTCAGTTTGACCGTCAATCTGGGGATGATAAGCGGTCAAAAATAGAAGTTTAGTACCTAAAAGTCTACATAGTGACTTCCAAAAATAACTAGTGAACTTAACGTCTCGTTCGGTAACGATAGTCTTTAATATTCCTCAATGTGCGACAACCTCTTTATAATAAATACGGGCTATATGAGAGGAGTCATCGGTTTTGTTACAAGGAATGAAATACACAATTTTAGAGAACCGATCAACCACCACAAGTATGAAATCGTGTTTCCTAAAAGTGCGTGGCAACCCAAGCACAAAATCCATGCTAACATCATCCCAAGGAATACTGGGCACCGGTAAAGGTGTATATAATCCAGCGGGTTGTTTATTGCCCTTCGCTACTTGACAAGTGCGACAACTACTGACAATCTGAGCTATAACCCGCTTCATCCCGGGCCAATAGAAGCGCTCCTCTACTAAGGCTATCGTCTTATCACGTCCAAAGTGTCCACCTAAGCCTCCGTCATGTAATTCCCATAAAATGAAGTTTCGCAACGAGGTGCGGGGAATACACAGATGGGTCCCACGAAACAAATATCCGTCTCGAATGAGATAATCGGTCTCATCGTGAGAGAGATCCGAACGTATCACATCATAGATACCGCTAAAATCAGGACAACTAGAATAGTCATCCTTGACACGCTCAAATCCTATCACCTGAGTACGCATCTGTGATAATACGTGGGTGACTCGACTAAGGGCGTCAGCAACCCTATTCTCTGTTCCCTTACAGTGCTTGAGAACGAAGGTATACTACTGTAAATATGATACCCACTTAGCCTGTCGAGGGTTCAACTTTTGTTGCGAATTGATATAACGCAACGCCTGATGATCAGAGTGGAGGACAAACTCCTTAGACAACAAATAATTCCTCCAATGACATAACGTGTGTACAATCGCATAGAACTCACGCTCATAGTTGGAATAATTCAGCTTCGGGCCTGAGAGCTTTTCACTGAAAAATCCAACGGGGTGACCCTCTTGACTAAGTACACCTCCTATCCCAACTCCTGAGGCATCACAAGATACCTCGAATACCTGACTGAAATCAGGGAGTCTCAAAACAGGTGCAGTGGACATCTTATCCTTTATATCTCAAAGGCTCTAGCTGCCGATGATGTCCACTGAAAACTTCCCTTCTTCGTACACTCAGTGACAGGTGCCATAATTGTACTGAAGTTCTTAATGAATCGACGATAAAATGTGGCTAATTCATGAAAACTACGGACATCGTGAATGTCTGAGGGGTATGCCACTCACGAATCGCTCGAACTTTCTCAGGATCCATAAGGATACCAGCGGAGCTCATTATATATCCAAAAAAGATAACAGACTCAGCCATAAATACACATTTCTTCAAGTTGATATACAATCGTTCCACTCGCAGGAGCTCGAAAATAGTTTGTAGGTGAGTCAAGTGCTCACTCTCAGTCCGACTATATATCAAAATGTCGTCGAAATAAACCAGTACGAACTTCCCAATATAGGGTCTAAAGACCTGGGTCATCATCCGAGCGAAAGTACTGGGGGCATTGGATAACCCAAAGGGCATCACAAGCCACTCGTAAAGGCCATCCTTCGACTTGAAGACAGTCTTCCACTCGTCTCCTTCGCGAATGCGAATCTGGTGATAACCACTACGAAGGTCAATCTTAGAAAAGATCGTGGTTCCAATCAACATGTCCAACATGTCATCCAGTCGGGGTATCGGGAATCGGTATTTCACAGTGATCTTGTTGACAACACGACTGTCAACGCACATACGCCAAGTACCATCCTTTTTCGGGGCAAGGAAGGCAGACACCGCACATGCACTAAGGCTATGACGAATAATCATCTATCAAGTAATTCTCCGATCTGCTTCTGCAGCTCTTCATGGGCGGCAGGATTCAATCGGTAATGCGGTAAATGTGGGAGGGAAGCTCCAGGAATAAGATCTATCGCATTCTGAATATATCTCATGAGAGGTAACTCAGCCGGAAGCTCATCAGGGTGTATATCCTGAAACTCCTCTAAGAGTCTCCTAGCAGGTATATGAATAGACTCGTATTTCTCTAATACGTCAGATGCATGTAAAACCACTAAGGCATAATAAAATCCACCATTGAAGCTCTCTTGATGAAAATTAGTGCCTCGTATAATGCTAAGAGTTTTCTTCCTTTCTGTGGGAGGAAGAGATTCTTTCGCACTACTACTCGTGCGGGATGTTGGTGCTGTGGGTCACACCGGATTCAACACTACTCTCTTTTCGTCCAGTAGAAAGGAGCAAGTGTTGGACCTGCCATGTATGAGTACATCTTGGTCATACAACCAAGGTTTCCCTAGTAATACGTGACACACATCCATAGGCATAACGTCACACCAAATCTTATCGGTATACAGACCGATAATGATGGACACTAAGCATCTCCTAGTCACAAATAAGGTAGTCTTGGTGACCTACGCTACCTGGAATGGGGAAGGGTGCGGCTCAGCAGTGAGTCCCATGCAGGCTAAAGTTGTCTCAGCTATCACATTCATACAACTCCCGCTATCTACTACTAAACGAATCACTTTCTCCCCAGCCTTAAAGTAAGCCTGGAAGATGTTCGTCCTCCAATAATCGGTTGATTCTTTCGGTGTAGATAACATACATCTCACCACTAGGATGCCAGGATCTATCTTCAGGCGTACCGTACACTTCTTCATTCAAAATGTGTGAGTCCCTCTCGACTCCAGCTTCTTCTATACGCTCATCCTCCTTAGTCACCTCATGAATAACTAGCGTGTCTCTCCTCTTGGGACAATCCCTAGATATATGGCTCATCTGCTGACACTCATAACATCAGATCTGTGAAGGGGTCACAGTTCCCATGGGGGATTTCCCTTTCTAATCTCTCGTAAAGGTCGAGGTAGGCTTGGACGCACTCTCCTTACCTTTCAGTTCTTCTTTCTTATAGGGAGTATTTGTTTTGATTTGAAGTTTGAACCGGGAGGTTTTCTTTTGATGTTCCTCTATATCGATGACGATAGATACAGTCTCAGCAAAGGAATAGTGGTCATATCGTATCAACTCATCGCGAATCTCAGATCGTAGTCCACACTTAAATTTAGATAATGTATCACATGGGTGTTCAACTACTTTGCACCTAATCATAATGTCACGACCCGTCTCGACAGAAATCAGAGTGCGCTTCGGGTGGGCCGTGATGCCACAGGTATGGGCGGAAGGAAATTCATGCCTGCTAAGGCGGATGCAGAGAATACTGAAAATAGTTACTATTGAGAAAAATAGCTTGATTTTTATGCAGAAGCTTTTAAATTCATCAGTGAAAAGAGTTTTGATGCACATGTACTTTGTAAAATTCATGTTTTTCAGGCTACTACTATAGTTCTCATGCAGTTATGATTCAATAGAGGGTGCACATGCGTTAATTTCAGATTCTAGTACATAAATATTTAAATAGCCTAGAAGTTGTCCATGTTACCAGAGAAAATGACTGATTGCAATTATTACATAAAAGAATTAATTGACAGTAAAAAGAAATGTAAACATAGAACCTGAAACTTGAAGCAGATTGAGCATGAGTACCTGGCGGCGCTGCACGAACACTAAGACAATTCCAAAACAGAAAGGAAAAGCCTCAGAACATTGAGATAAACAGGGTGAGCAGAGTAAAGTATCGAACAGTAATTGAAGCAGAAAAACATGAGTGTACCATCTTCTCATGAAGCGATGTTATCAAAATAGATAAACAAACAAAAGAGCTAAACAGAACAAGTTAATGTATTATATTACTCCGAAGCGTAGCCTAACATTATTCATTTAATATGTTGTAAACTGTGATCGATGAAGGGTGTAGGTACTATAACAGACGCACATGACTCACGATCAGATCTGAGTGCAAGTCTTATCGGAAAAGTAATCCTGCTTGCCGTGACCATGATAACAGACAGATACCCAGTTAGACGTTACAGTTCAAAGATTTGCTTACAATTACGGATTTGTTTTCAAGTTTCATAATAAATTATTATCATTTTATTTTATGACAACCTTATGAGAGGAAACTTCAGATCATGAAACATATTCACGTCAACGAGAAAGATCAGATTTGAAATAAGTTTTACTCGGGTTTTACAATCAGACAGATATCAGAAATCATACAGACATCACAACCAGACATACACCAAAAACCAGACATACATCAGAAACCGGACAGACAACACAGAAGAAAATCGGAGATATCAAGTACATATTTAGGTTAAATCATTCTTGAACTCAAGTATTTTCCACGTAAAAAGTTGCGTTACGAGCATGATACATCAAAACATCAATCATATACTTGCTAACCAGAATCCATTATAGTTATTATCGCGACAATGGTTCTCGTGATTAACGCTCTACTATTCTTCAAATTATTCCTCAAAATAGACAAATGCATCAATTTACATATCCAATTAACTATCGTTCACTAACACGTCTCCCAATTGTTCAAATATCATCATTTAACTTGTGTTATTCCTATCGCGTGAACCTCAAACTGAAACAAGTTTAATTAGGGATACGAGGTCTAAATTATTTGACGAAACAAGCAAACAAGAGCGAATTACAAACATAAGATCAGGTAAGGCAATTGAAATTCAATGATTGCAAGAGAGAGAGATCTCCACTTGCCTTAGAGAAGCTGAAGCTGACGGAGGCGGTCAACTGGCACGAGCAAAGTTGACACTTCTCAAGCGAACCTGTTCAAGAACGACGAGAACGCTATAACAAATTACCACTACGCTAACACCGACAAATATTTGCTACAAAATTGAATCAGATGTGGCTAAGAGATTTACCTCCCTCATGAGTGAGGGGAGAAGAGACTACCACGCAGAAACAGAGGCTTGGCGACGCTTAGGCTAGGGAAAACCCTAATTCGGAGAGGGATTCCATCACTTGAGTCGCGGAGCGGCGCCTGAAAAACACGCATAGAAGAGTTAGACCATAACAAAGGGGGGCAAAATCTGAAAAACAAGTTTTACAAAATTATTTAGAGGCAAATAATTTCCAGGAAAATTAGGGAACTAAAAAGAGATGAACAAGAGGAGATTCTTACCAATATGAATCAAAACCAGGCCCAAAGAAGAGAGGGGAGAAAATCCTAGGCGCTCTTTTTGCAAAATCGGCCCAATCGGAGATGGAAGAAGAGCCTCCGGCTCTGGAGGGATGATGAAGCTGCTGCCAGCCCCCCTTGGGAGGAAGAAGGGGTCGCTGGCCCCTGGAAGAAGAAGTAGGGGAAGATGCAGTCGTCGTCCATGGCTGGAGAAGCAAGAGGAGGAGGCGATACCGCCGGCCAAGGCAAGAGGAGAAGCCGGAGGAGTCGGCAGCGCCTGGAGCAGGAGGAGACGGCGAAGTCGACACTTGGCGACGGGATTGGGAGAGCCGCAGGGAGCAGGAGCGAGCCGCTTCTGCGGGAACAGGATGAGTCGGGATCGGGAAATAACCTAGCGGGAGAGAAATATCGGGGGGGGGAGGGGGGTGGGCTGCTTCTCGGGTTAGGTAGGAAAGGAGGATTAGGTTAGGTTTTAATTATTTTTATTACTATTATTATTTATAATAAAAGGGGGGTGTTACATTCTCCCCTACTTAGGAAGTTTCGTCCCGAAACTTCCCTGAGAAACTCTTTGAATGGGGACTTTTAGTGCGAAGATTCAGATGACAAATGTTCCAACAAGAATTTGCAAATCAGAGAATGAAAGCTAACTATGAAGATATAGAAACAGAAAAAGAACAAGCACGGAGACTTACTAAGATCAGATTCAAGTTCACAGGAGAACTCTTCAGACTTAGCGAGTTCGAAAAAATACGAAAGATCGACTTCAGGGAGCACAGGAATTTTCTTCGATTAGCTCGAAATTGAGCGGCAAAATACGAGAATCTGGGAGCGAAAAGATCTTACACGAAGCGAAGATAGAGCACCAAAGAGCAAAAGAAACAGAATGACGATTGAATATCGACGGAAGCGAGTCAACCGGAGTTGGAAAATCACCAGAAAAGCTGAAGCAATTCAGCAGAGCAATTAACAAGAAAAATTTCATTTCTTGCTGAAACTGAGAAACTATCTAGAAGAACATAAAAGATGACCACATAAAATTTACCAATAAGCGAAATAGGAAGGATCAAAATACAAATATCAGGAGCTAGAAATTAGAAATTCTAACGTATTTCTTACTGTCAAGTACATAAATTATATAATAATTACAGTATTTTCATTGGACAACTCTAGGTAATAGTCATGCAAGTGCAACAAAGAGATCATGTGCGATGTCAAGCAGGTAGAAAATCCATGTGTGTACAATCATTATTGTTGTTCTTGGCTTAACACTTGTGCAATGATTTATGATATGAATGCAAATGAATGGATACACATGCCTTGTTAAGGCCCATATCACTTAATATGTCATGCATATTAGGACTTTAATGTCAGCACACTTGAAAATATTAAACCGCCCATACAATTTAATATTCGCAAACGGTGTATATCCTAGTGAAAATTCATATGCAAAAAAATCTTAAATTTGACAATAACCCCTTAACATTTGTGTGCATACTACTCATGCTTATGAGTGAGTGTGTGCGTGTTTCAGCCACGAACAACAAATAATGACAAGCTGAGTGAAGGAATGATGCATGCTTATATATTTATAAAATAAGTTTCAAAATAAGTGATATTTTTAAAATATTTTATCTCTTAAATCTAACCTCTCTAACCTCTCTAACCTCTCTAACATCTCTAACCTCTCTAACATCTCTAACCTCCCTCTGATATCAACTGTCAAAACCCGTCTCGACAGAAGTCAGAGTGCGATTCGGGCGGGCCGTGATGCCACAAGCATGGGCGGAAGGAAATCTATGTCTGCTAAGGCGGATGCAGAGAATACTGAAAATAGTTACTATTGAGAAAAATAGTTTGATTTTTATGCGGAAGGTTTTAAATTCATCAGTGAAAAGAGTTTTGATGCACATGTAATTTGTAAAATTCATGTTTTTCAGGCTACTACTATAGTTCTCATGTAGTTATGATTCAACAGAGGGTGCACATGCGTTAATTTTAAATTCTAGTACATAAATATTTAAATAACCTAGAAGTTGTCCATGTTACCAGAGAAAATGGCTGATTGCAATTATTACATAAAAGAATTAATTGACAGTAAAAAGAAATGTAAACATAGAACCTGAAACTTGAAGCAGATTGAGTACGAGTGCCTGACGGTGCTGCACGAACACTAAGACAATTCCAAAACAGAAAGGAAAAGCCTCAGAACATTGAGATAAACAGGGTGAGCAGAGTAAAATATAGAACAGTAACTGAAGCAGAAAAACATGAGTGTACCAGCTTCTCATGAAGCGATGTTACCAAAACAAACAAACAAACAAAAGAGCTAAACAGAACAAGTTAATGCATTATACTACTCCGAAGCGTAGCCTAACATTATTCATTTAATATGTTGTAAGCTGTGATCGATGAAGGGTGTAGGTACTATAGCGGACGTACATGACTCACGATCAGATCTGAGTGCAAGTCTTATCGAAAAAGTAATCCGGCTTGCCGTGATCATGACAGCAGACAGATGCCCAGTTAGACGCTACAGTTCAAAGATTTGCTTACAATTACGGTTTTGTTTTCAAGTTTCATAATAGATTATTATCATTTTATTTTATGACAACCTTATGAGAGGAAACTTCAGATCGTGAAACAGATTCACGTCAACGAGAAAGATCAGATTGGAAATAAGTTTTACTCGGGTTTTACAATCAGACAGATATCAGAAATCATACAGACATCACAACTAGACATACATCAGAAACCAGACATACATCAGAAACCAGACATACATCAGAAACCAGACATACATCAGAAATCGGACATACATCAGAAACCGGACAGACAACACAGAAGAAAATCAGAGATATCAAGTACATATTTAGGTTAAATCATTCTTGAACTCAAGTATTTTCCACGTAAAAAGGTGCGTTACGAGCATGATACATCAAAACATCAATCATATACTTGCTAACCAGAATCCATTATAGTTTTGATCGCGATAATGGTGCTCGTGATTAACGCTCTACTATTCTTCAAATTATTCCTCAAAATTGACAGAATGCATCAATTTACATATCCAATTAACTATCGTTCACTAACACGTCTCCCAATTGTTCAAATATCATCATTTACATTCACCACTCGTGTTATTCCGATCGCGTGAACCTCAAACTGAAACAAGTTTAATTAGGGATTCGAGGTCTAAATTATTTGACGAAACAAGCAAACAAGAGCGAATTACAAACATAAGATCAGGTAAGGCAATTGAAATTCAATGATTGCAAGAGAGAGAGATCTCCACTTGCCTTAGAGAAGCTGAAGCTGACGGAGGCGGTCAACTGGCACGAGCAAAGTTGACACTTCTCAAGCGAACCTGTTCAAGAACGACAAGAACGCTATAACAAATTACCACTACGCTAACACCGGCAAATATTTGTTACAAAATTGAATCAGATGTGGCTAAGAGATTTACCTCCCTCATGAGTGAGGGGAGAAGAGACTACCACGCAGAAACAGAGGCTTGGCGACGCTTAGGCTAGGGAAAACCCTAATTCGGAGAGGGATTCCATCACTTGAGTTGCAGAGCGGCGCCTGAAAAACACGCATAGAAGAGTTAGACTATAACAAAGGGGGGCAAAATCTGAAAAACAAGTTTTACAAAATTATTTGGAGCAAATAATTCCCAGGAAAATTAGGGAACTAAAAAGAGATGAACAAGAGGAGATTCTTACCAATATGAATCAAAACCGGGCCCAAAGAAGAGAGGGGAGAAAATCCTAGGCGCTCTTTTTGCAAAATCGGCCCAATCGGAGAAGGAAGAAGAGCCTCCGGCTCTGGAGGGATGATGAAGCTGCTGCCAGCCCCCCCTTGGGAGGAAGAAGGGGTCGCTGGCCCCTGGAAGAAGAAGTAGGGGAAGATGCAGTCGTCGTCCATGGCTGGAGAAGCAAGAGGAGGAGGCGATACCGCCGACCAAGGCAAGAGGAGAAGCCGGAGGAGTCGGCAGCGCCTGGAGCAGGAGGAGACGGCGAAGTCGACACTAGGCGACGGGATTGGGAGAGCCGCAGGGAGCAGGAGCGAGCCGCTTCTGCGGGAACAGGATGAGTCGGGATCGGGAAATAACCTAGCGAGAGAGAAATATCGGGGGGGGGGGGGAGGGGGGTGGGTTGCTTCTCGGGTTAGGTGGGAAAGTAGGGTTAGGTTAGGTTTTAATTATTATTATTACTATTATTATTTATAATAAAAGGGGGGTGTTACATTCTCCCCTACTTAGGAAGTTTCGTCCCGAAACTTCCCTGAGAAACTCTTTGAATGGGGACTCTTAGTGCGAAGATTCAGATGACAAATGTTCCAACAAGAATTTGCAAATCAGAGCATGAAAGCTAACTATGAAGATATAGAAACAGAAAAAGAACAAGCACGGAGACTTACTAAGATCAGATTCAAGTTCACAGGAGAACTCTTCAGACTTAACGAGTTCGGAAAAATACGAAAGATCGACTTCAGGGAGCACAGGAATTTTCTTCGATCAGCTCGAAATTGAGCGGCAGAATACGAGAATCTGGGAGCGAAAAGATCTTACACGAAGCAAAGATAGAGCACCAAAGAGCAAAAGAAACAGAATGACGATTGAATATCGACGGAAGCGAGTCAACCGGAGTTGGAAAATCACCAGAAAATCTGAAGCAATTCAGCAGAGCAATTAACAAGAAAAATTTCATTTCTTGCTGAAACTGAGAAGCTATCTAGAAGAACATAAAAGATGACCATATAAAATTTACAAACAAGCGAAATAGGAAGGATCAAAATACAAATATCAGGGGCTAGAAATTAGAAATTCTAACGTATTTCTTACTGTCAAGTACATAAATTATATAATAATTACAGTATTTTCATTGGACAACTCTAGGTAATAGTCATGCAAGTGGAACAAAGAGATCATGTGCGATGTCAAGCAGGTAGAAAATCCATGTGTGTACAATCATTATTGTTGTTCTTGGCTTAACACTTGTGCAATGATTTATGATATGAATGCAAATGAATGGATACACATGCCTTGTTAAGGCCCATATCACTTAATATGTCATGCATAGTAGGACTTTAATGCCAGCGCACTTGAAAATATTAAACCGCCCATACAATTTAATATTCGCAAACGGTGTATATCCTAGTGAAAATTCATATAAAAAAAAATCTTAAGTTTGACAATAACCCCTTAACATTTGTGTGCATACTACTCATGCTTATGAGTGAGTGTGTGCGTGTTTCAGCCACAAACAACAAATAATGACAAGCTGAGTGAATGAATGATGCATGCTTATATATTTATAAAATAAGTTTCAAAATAAGTGATATTTTGAAAATATTTTATCTCTTAAATCTAACCTCTCAAACTTCTCTAACCTCTCTAACATCTCTAACCTCTCTAACATCTTTAACCTCCCTCTGATACCAACTGTCACAACCCGTCTCGACAGAAGTCAGAGTACGCTTCGGGCGGGCCGTGATGCCACAGGCATGGGCGGAAGGAAATCTATGCCTGCTAAGGCGGATGCAGAGAATACTGAAAATAGTTACTATTGAGAAAAATAGTTTGATTTTTATGCGGAAGGTTTTAAATTCATCAGTGAAAAGAGTTTTGATGCACATGTAATTTGTAAAATTCATGTTTTTCAGGCTACTACTATAGTTCTCATGTAGTTATGATTCAACAGAGGGTGCACATGCGTTAATTTTAGATTTTAGTACATAAATATTTAAATAACCTAGAAGTTGTCCATGTTACCAGAGAAAATGGCTGATTGCAATTATTACATAAAAGAATTAATTGACAGTAAAAAGAAATGTAAACATAGAACCTGAAACTTGAAGCAGATTGAGCACGAGTGCCTGGCGGCGCTGCACGAACACTAAGACAATTCCAAAACAGAAAGGGAAGGTCTCAGAACATTGAGATAAACAGGGTGAGCAGAGTAAAATATGGAACAGTAACTGAAGCAAAAAAACATGAGTGTACCAGTTTCTCATGAAGCGATGTTACCAAAACAGACAAACAAACAAAAGAGCTAAACAGAACAAGTTAATGTATTATACTACTCCGAAGCGTAGCCTAACATTATTCATTTAATATGTTGTAAGCTGTGATCGATGAAGGGTGTATGTACTATAACAGACGCACATGGCTCACGATCAGATCTGAGTGCAAGTCTTATCAGAAAAGTAATTCTGCTTGCCGTGACCATGACAGCAGACAGATGCCCAGTTAGACGCTACAGTTCAAAGATTTGCTTACAATTACGGATTTGTTTTCAAGTTTCATAATAGATTATTATCATTTTATTTTATGACAACCTTATGAGAGGAAACTTCAGATCGTGAAACAGATCCACGTCAACGAGAAAGATCAGATTGGAAATAAGTTTTACTCGGGTTTTTTAAACAGACAGATATCAGAAATCATACAGACATCACAACCAGACATACATCAGAAACCAGACATACATCAGAAATCGGACAGACAACACAGAAGAAAATCAGAGATATCAAGTACATATTTAGGTTAAATCATTCTTGAACTCAAGTATTTTCCACGTAAAAAGGTGCGTTACGAGCATGATACATCAAAACGTCAATCATATACTTGCTAACCAGAATCCATTATAGTTTTGATCGCGACAATGGTGCTCGTGATTAACGCTCTACTATTCTTCAAATTATTACTCAAAATTGACAGAATGCCTCAATTTACATATCCAATTAACTATCGTTCACTAACACGTCTCCCAATTGTTCAAATATCATCATTTACATTCACCACTCGTGTTATTCCTATCGCGTGAACCTCAAACTGAAACAAGTTTAATTAGGGATTCGAGGTCTAAATTATTTGACGAAACAAGCAAACAAGAGCGAATTACAAACATAAGATCAGGTAAGGCAATTGAAATTCAATGATTGCAAGAGAGAGAGATCTCCACTTGCCTTAGAGAAGCTGAAGCAGACGGAGGCGGTCAACTAGCACGAGCAAAGTTACACTTCTCAAGCGAACCTGTTCAAGAACGACGAGAACGCTATAACAAATTACCACTACGCTAACAAAGGCAAATATTTGCTACAAAATTGAATCAGATGTGGCTAAGAGATTTACCTCCCTCACGAGTGAGGGGAGAAGAGACTACCACGCAGAAACAGAGGCTTGGCGACGCTTAGGCTAGGGAAAACCCTAATTCGGAGAGGGATTCCATCACTTGAGTCGCGGAGCGGCGTCTGAAAAACACGCATAGAAGAGTTAGACTATAACAAAGGAGGGCAAAATCTGAAAAACAAGTTTTACAAAATTATTTGGAGGCAAATAATTCCCAGGAAAATTAGGGAACTAAAAAGAGATGAACAAGAGAAGATTCTTACCAATATGAATCAAAACCGGGCCCAAAGAAGAGGGGAGAAAATCCTAGGCGCTCTTTTTGCAAAATCGGCCCAATCGGAGATGGAAGAAGAGCCTCCGGCTCTGGAGGGATGATGAAGCTGCTGCCAGCCCCCCCTGGGAAGAAGAAGGGGTCGCTGGCCCCTGGAAGAAGAAGTAGGGGAAGATGCAGTCGTCGTCCATGACTGGAGAAGCAAGAGGAGGAGGCGATACCGCCGGCCAAGGCAAGAGGAGAAGCCGGAGGAGTCGGCAGTGCCTGGAGCAGGAGGAGACGGCGAAGTCGACACTAGTCGACGGGATTGGGAGAGCCGCAGGGAGCAGGAGCGAGCCGCTTCTGCGGGAACAGGATGAGTCAGGATCGGGAAATAACCTAGCGGGAGAGAAATATCGGGGGGGGGGGGGGGGAGGGGGGTGGGCTGCTTCTCGGGTTAGGTAGGAAAGGAGGGTTAGGTTAGGTTTTAATTATTTTTATTACTATTATTATTTATAATAAAAGGGGGGTGTTACATTCTCCCTTACTTAGGAAGTTTCGTCCCGAAACTTCCCTGAGAAACTCTTTGAATGTGGACTCTTAGTGCGAAGATTCAGATGACAAATGTTCCAACAAGAATTTGCAAATTAGAGCATGAAAGCTAACTATGAAGATATAGAAACAGAAAAAGAACAAGCACGGAGACTTACTAAGATCAGATTCAAGTTCACAGGAGAACTCTTCAGACTTAGCGAGTTCGAAAAAATACGAAAGATCGACTTCAGGGAGCACAGGAATTTTCTTCGATCAGCTCGAAATTGAGCGGCAGAATACGAGAATCTGTGAGCGAAAAGATCTTACACGAAGCGAAGATAGAGCACCAAAGAGCAAAAGAAACAGAATGACGATTGAATATCGACGGAAGCGAGTCAACCGGAGTTGGAAAATCAACAGAAAATCTGAAGCAATTCAGCAGAGCAATTAACAAGAAAAATTTCATTTCTTGCTGAAACTGAGAAGCTATCTAGAAGAACATAAAAGATGACCACATAAAATTTACAAACAAGCGAAATAGGAAGGATCAAAATACAAATATCAGGGGCTAGAAATTAGAAATTCTAACGCATTTCTTACTGTCAAGTACATAAATTATATAATAATTACAGTATTTTCATTGGACAACTCTAGGTAATAGTCATACAAGTGCAACAAAGAGATCATGTGCGATGTCAAGCAGGTAGAAAATCCATGTGTGTACAATCATTATTGTTGTTCTTGGCTTAACACTTGTGCAATGATTTATGATATGAATGCAAATGAATGGATACACATGCCTTGTTAAGGCCCATATCACTTAATTTGTCATGCATAGTAGGACTTTAATGCCAGCGCACTTGAAAATATTAAACCGCCCATACAATTTAATATTCGCAAACGGTGTATATCCTAGTGCAAATTCATATGCAAAAAAATCTTAAGTGTGCCAATAACCCCTTAACATTTGTGTGCATACTACTCATGCTTATGAGTGAATGTGTGCGTGTTTCAGCCACGAACAACAAATAATGACAAGCTGAGTGAAGGAATGATGCATGCTTATATATTTATAAAATAAGTTTCAAAATAAGTGATATTTTGAAAATATTTTATCTCTTAAATCTAACCTCTCAAACATCTCTAACCTCTCTAACATCTCTAACCTCCCTCTGATACCAACTGTCACGACCTATCTCGACAGAAGTCAGAGTGCGCTTCGGGCGGGCCGTGATGCCACAGGCATGGGCGGAAGGAAATCTATGCCTGCTAAGGCGGATGCAGAGAATACTGAAAATAGTTACTATTGAGAAAAATAGTTTGATTTTTATGCGGAAGATTTTAAATTTATCAGTGAAAAGAGTTTTGATGCACATGTAATTTGTAAAATTCATGTTTTTCAGGCTACTACTATAGTTCTCATGTAGTTATGATTCAACAGAGGGTGCACATGCGTTAATTTCATATTCTAGTACATAAATATTTAAATAACCTAGAAGTTGTCCATGTTACCAGAGAAAATGGCTGATTGCAATTATTACATAAAAGAATTAATTGACAGTAAAAAGAAATGTAAACATAGAACCTGAAACTTGAAGCAGATTGAACACGAGTGCCTGGCGGCGCTGCACGAACACTAAGGCAATTCCAAAACAGAAAGGAAAAGTCTCAGAATATTGAGATAAACAGGGTGAGCAGAGTAAAATATAGAACAGTAACTGAAGCAGAAAAACATGAGTGTACCAGCTTCTCATGAAGCGATGTTACTAAAACAGACAAACAAACAAAAGAGCTAAACAAAACAAGTTAATGTATTATACTACTCTAAAGCGTAGCCTAACATTATTCATTTAATATGTTGTAAGCTGTGATCGATGAAGGGTGTAGGTACTATAGCGGGCGCACATGGCTCACGATCAGATCTGAATGCAAGTCTTATCGGAAAAGTAATCCTGCTTGCCGTGACCATGACAGCAGACAGATGCCCAGTTAGACGCTACAGTTCAAAGATTTGCTTACAATTACGGATTTGTTTTCAAGTTTCATAATAGATTATTATCATTTTATTTTATGACAACCTTATGAGAGGAAACTTCAGATCGTGAAACAGATTCACGTCAACGAGAAAGATCAGATTGGAAATAAGTTTTACTCGGGTTTTACAATCAGACAGATATCAGAAATCATACAGACATCACAACCAGACATACATCAGAAACCAGACATACATCAGAAACCAGACATACATCAGAAACCGGACAGACAACACAGAAGAAAATCAGAGATATCAAGTACATATTTAGGTTAAATCATTCTTGAACTCAAGTATTTTCCACGTAAAAAGGTGCGTTACGAGCATGATACATCAAAACATCAATCATATACTTGCTAACCAGAATCCATTATAGTTTTGATCGCGACAATGGTGCTCGTGATTAACGCTCTACTATTCTTCAAATTATTCCTCAAAATTGACAGAATGCATCAATTTACATATCCAATTAACTATCGTTCACTAACACGTCTCCCAATTGTTCAAATATCATCATTTACATTCACCACTCGTGTTATTCCTATCGCGTGAACCTCAAACTGAAATAAGTTTAATTAGGGATTCGAGGTCTAAATTATTTGACGAAACAAGCAAACAAGAGCGAATTACAAACATAAGCTCAGGCAAGGCAATTAAAATTCAATGATTGCAAGAGAGAGAGATCTCCACTTGCCTTAGAGAAGCTGAAGCTGACGGAGGCGGTCAACTGACACGAGCAAAGTTGACACTCCTTAAGCGAACCTGTTCAAGAACGACGAGAACGCTATAACAAATTACCACTACGCTAACACCGGCAAATATTTGCTACAAAATTGAATCAGATGTGGCTAAGAGATTTACCTCCCTCATGAGATAGGGTAGAAGAGACTACCACGCAGAAACAGAGGCTTGGCGACGCTTAGGCTAGGGAAAACCCTAATTCGGAGAGGGATTCCATCACTTGAGTCGCGGAGCGGCGCTTGAAAAACACGCATATAAGAGTTAGACTATAACAAACGGGGGCAAAATCTGAAAAACAAGTTTTACAAAATTATTTGGAGGAAAATAATTCCCAGGAAAATTAGGGAACTAAAAAGAGATGAACAAGAGGAGATTCTTACCAATATGAATCAAAACCGGGCCCAAAGAAGGGAGGGGAGAAAATCCTAGGCGCTCTTTTTGCAAAATCGGCCCAATCGGAGAAGGAAGAAGAGCCGGAAATATCGGGGGGGGGGGGGTGGGCTGCTTCTCGGGTTAGGTAGGAAAGGAGGGTTAGGTTAGGTTTTAATTATTTTTATTAACTATTATTATTTATAATAAAAGGGGGGTGTTACATTCTCCCTTACTTAGGAAGTTTCGTCCCGAAACTTCCCTGAGAAACTCTTTGAATGTGGACTCTTAGTGCGAAGATTCAGATGACAAATGTTCCAACAAGAATTTGCAAATCAGAGCATGAAAGCTAACTATGAAGATATAGAAACAGAAAAAGAACAAGCACGGAGACTTACTAATATCAGATTCAAGTTCACAGGAGAACTCTTCAGACTTAGCGAGTTCGAAAAAATACGAAAGATCGACTTCAGGGAGCACAGGAATTTTCTTCGATCAGCTCGAAATTGAGCGGCAAAATACGAGAATCTGTGAGCGAAAAGATCTTACACGAAGCGAAGATAGAGCACCAAAGAGCAAAAGAAACAGAATGACGATTGAATATCGACGGAAGCGAGTCAACCGGAGTTGGAAAATCACCAGAAAATCTGAAGCAATTCAGCAGAGCAATTAACAAGAAAAATTTCATTTCTTGCTGAAACTGAGAAGCCATCTAGAAGAACATAAAAGATGACCACATAAAATTTACAAACAAGCGAAATAGGAAGGATCAAAATACAAATATCAGGGGCTAGAAATTAGAAATTCTAACGCATTTCTTACTGTCAAGTACATAAATTATATAATAATTACAGTATTTTCATTGGACAACTCTAGGTAATAGTCATGCAAGTGCAACAAAAAGATCATGTGCGATGTCAAGCAGGTAGAAAATCCATGTGTGTACAATCATTATTGTTGTTCTTGGCTTAACACTTGTGCAATGATTTATTATATGAATGCAAATGAATGGATACACATGCCTTGTTAAGGCCCATATCACTTAATATGTCATGCATATTAGGACTTTAATGCCAGCGCACTTGAAAATATTAAACCGCCCATACAATTTAATATTCGCAAACGGTGTATATCCTAGTGGAAATTCATATGCAAAAAAATCTTAAGTGTGCCAATAACCCCTTAACATTTGTGTGCATACTACTCATGCTTATGAGTGAATGTGTGCGTGTTTCAGCCACGAACAACAAATAATGACAAGCTGAGTGAAGGAATGATGCATGCTTATATATTTATAAAATAAGTTTCAAAATAAGTGATATTTTGAAAATATTTTATCTCTTAAATCTAACCTCTCAAACATCTCTAACCTCTCTAACATCTCTAACCTCCCTCTGATACCAACTGTCACGACCTATCTCGACAGAAGTCAGAGTGCGCTTCGGGCGGGCCGTGATGCCACAGGCATGAGCGGAAGGAAATCTATGCCTGCTAAGGCGGATGCAGAGAATACTGAAAATAGTTACTATTGAGAAAAATAGTTTGATTTTTATGCGGAAGATTTTAAATTTATCAGTGAAAAGAGTTTTGATGCACATGTAATTTGTAAAATTCATGTTTTTCAGGCTACTACTATAGTTCTCATGTAGTTATGATTCAACAGAGGGTGCACATGCGTTAATTTCAGATTCTAGTACATAAATATTTAAATAACCTAGAAGTTGTCCATGTTACCAGAGAAAATGGCTGATTGCAATTATTACATAAAAGAATTAATTGACAGTAAAAAGAAATGTAAACATAGAACCTGAAACTTGAAGCAGATTGAACACGAGTGCCTGGCGGCGCTGCACGAACACTAAGACAATTCCAAAACAGAAAGGAAAAGTCTCAGAATATTGAGATAAACAGGGTGAGCAGAGTAAAATATAGAACAGTAACTGAAGCGGAAAAACATGAGTGTACCAGCTTCTCATGAAGCGATGTTACTAAAACAGACAAACAAACAAAAGAGCTAAACAAAACAAGTTAATGTATTATACTACTCTAAAGCGTAGCCTAACATTATTCATTTAATATGTTGTAAGCTGTGATCGATGAAAGGTGTAGGTACTATAGCGGGCTCACATGGCTCACGATCAGATCTGAGTGCAAGTCTTATCGGAAAAGTAATCCTGCTTGCCGTGACCATGACAGCAGACAGATGCCCAGTTAGACGCTACAGTTCAAAGATTTGCTTACAATTACGGATTTGTTTTCAAGTTTCATAATAGATTATTATCATTTTATTGTATGACAACCTTATGAGAGGAAACTTCAGATCGTGAAACAGATTCACGTCAACGAGAAAGATCAGATTGGAAATAAGTTTTACTTGGGTTTTACAATCAGACAGATATCAGAAATCATACAGACATCACAACCAGACATACATCAGAAACCAGACATACATCAGAAACCGGACAGACAACACAGAAGAAGATCAGAGATATCAAGTACATATTTAGGTTAAATCATTCTTGAACTCAAGTATTTTCCACGTAAAAAGGTGCGTTACGAGCATGATACATCAAAACATCAATCATATACTTACTAACCAGAATCCATTATAGTTTTGATCGCGACAATGGTGCTCGTGATTAATGCTCTACTTTTCTTCAAATTATTCCTCAAAATTGACAGAATGCATCAATTTACATATCCAATTAACTATCGTTCACTAACACGTCTCCCAATTGTTCAAATATCATCATTTACATTCACCACTCGTGTTATTCCTATCGCGTGAATCTCAAACTGAAATAAGTTTAATTAGGGATTCGAGGTCTAAATTATTTGACGAAACAAGCAAACAAGAGCGAATTACAAACATAAGATCAGGCAAGGCAATTGAAATTCAATGATTGCAAGAGAGAGAGATCTCCACTTGCCTTAGAGAAGCTGAAGCTGACGGAGGCGGTCAACTGACACGAGCAAAGTTGACACTCCTTAAGCGAACCTGTTCAAGAACGACGAGAACACTATAACAAATTACCACTACGCTAACACCGACAAATATTTGCTACAAAATTGAATCAGATGTGGCTAAGAGATTTACCTCTCTCATGAGATAGGGAAGAAGAGACTACCACGCAGAAACAGAGGCTTGGCGACGCTTAGGCTAGGGAAAAACCTAATTCGGAGAGGGATTCCATCACTTGAGTCGCGGAGCGGCGCCTGAAAAACACGCATATAAGAGTTAGACTATAACAAACGGGGGCAAAATCTGAAAAACAAGTTTTACAAAATTATTTGGAGGAAAATAATTCCCAGGAAAATTAGGGAACTAAAAAGAGATGAACAAGAGGAGATTCTTACCAATATGAATCAAAACCGGGCCCAAAGAAGGGAGGGGAGAAAATCCTAGGCGCTCTTTTTGCAAAATCGGCCCAATCGGAGAAGGAAGAAGAGCCTCCGGCTCTGGAGGGATGATGAAGCTGCTGCCAGCCCCCCCCCCCCCCCCCCCCCCCCCCCCTTGGGAGGAAGAAGGGGTCGCTGGCCCCTGGAAGAAGAAGTAGGGGAAGATGCAGTCGTCGTCCATGGCTGGAGAAGCAAGAGGAGGAGGCGATACCGCCGGCCAAGGCAAGAGGAGAAGCCGGAGGAGTCGGCGGCGCTTGGAGCAGGAGGAGACGGCGAAGTCGACACCAGGCGACGGGATTGGGAGAGCCGCAGGGAGCAGGAGCGAGCCGCTTCTTCGGGAACAGGATGAGCCGGGATCGGGAAATAACCTAGCGGGAGAGAAATATATCGGGGGGGGGGGTGGGCTGCTTCTCGGATTAGGTAGGAAAGGAGGGTTAGGTTAGGTTTAAATTATTATTATTACTATTATTATTTATAATAAAAGGGGGGTGTTACACATAAGATCCTTCATCTGAGCTAAATAATCAGAAACTGATTTGGACCCTTGACGTAGAGACGTCAGCTCGTCTCGTAGACGGGTCTGGTAGTGTTGGGGAATGTACTGCTCCTCCAATATGTCTTTCATGTGTGCCCAATGTGTAATGGGAGGGCGTCCATTCCTCTTTATACTACGTTCCTCACCTATCCAAAAGATTTTCGCTCGCTCAGACAACCTCATCTTGGCAAACTGAACCTTTTGATCTTCCGTCATTCGATACCAATCAAAATAGGTCTCTATGTCTATAACCCAGTCTGAAAAGACTTTGGGATCCATAGATCCATCATAAAGTAGCGGATCTAACTTCACAACACGTGTAAGATCCGGTCGCCTACTCCGGGGAGGATAGTCGTAATCATCGTCGTAAGAATTACGATTGTCTCGACGCCGTGGGGGTGGCGGTCGATGCCAATCTCTAGGCTGATCATCACGATGCATGGCCGGTATAAGCCTACGATGGTCTCGTGGACGCTCTTCTCTAGCTACGTCATTATAGGATCTCTCCTGATAATGATCTTGCGTACCTAAGAAAGGCTCTCGTTGGGGTTCAGAAAAATTCCTCGGGAAATTCCTTCCTTGATCGTACTCAGACTTATACCTATTTATGAGATTTCTAACCTCTTCCTCGAAAAGAGGGTTTCTCCTAAGTGCAGACCTTTCTCCATAAGGTGGTGGAGCCTCATAATGGGGTCGCACTGAATGCTCATCTCTAACTAGAGGTGGCATTGACGCTCGAGGGAGTACTTCTAAGATATTCATTCTAACACTAAGGTTTTCAAACCCTTCTCGTATGACCCGATTCAACTCGACTATTTGGTGGGTGAATGGTAGAATCCACGGGGGGTGGTTCATTCCCTTCGTTCCCACGACTCGGTTGACCAAGCTTAACTTGACACATCTCTGGGTTTACCTTGTGAAGGTGTTCAGGTGGTGAATTGTGGCGTTGTGAACTCATACTCACTAACCTACCACTACTCAAATGCATGCAAACAGACAAATATATGCAAATGTATAAATATGCTTAAAGAACTTTTTTTTTTGAAATTTTTTTTATATGCTGTGCGGGTTCCTATTCTATGCAGGGCGGATCCCAAAATTTGGAAAATTTTTGACAACCTCCATCTGATGCCAAATTGATGCAGCACGGCGCATAGGGTTTGCGCGCCTGTCGGCTATTTCTAGGAAACCCTAAAATGCATGCAATGAATAATTGAATTTTTTTTTTGGCGGGCGTTGCACGAACTTAAGAAATGAAGCAACTAGATTTTTTTAAAGCACAAAATCACTATTTTGTTTAAAAATGATTTTTCTTAATAAAATGGTTCAAATTAAATCCGGGGAAGGAAGTTCGTAACTTTCGTTCCGTTCCCCTTGTCGTAGCAAAACAGAAATCGTGAACTCCAAATACGTTTCCGTTTGGAGTTTTTGACGTAGCGTTTGCTGACAAAACTCGGGCAAAAATCCAGCAAAGAGTCTATTATACTACGAGAAAATATAGAGACACACACAAAGGAAGAGAAAGAAACAATTACCCACGGAAGAGGCGTCTTCCGTATTCGAAGTCGATAACGATCACGCGAGGAACTCCTCATCACCTTCGATTTCCCACTCCGAGATCGGCCGCTAACTCACACGGGCACCACAGAGAATCACACTCACAAACGAAAGTGGTTCCACAGAGTCACTCACTCTAGAGAAGCCACAAACCTAACAATCTAACTTCACTCGCTCCTCACGATAGAGGTTCCACGAAATTATTTCATTCTCTCCCTCACACGCAAGAGGTTCCACGAATTTGTCTAACACTTCAGGAATTTGGATAATCAAACAACCTCCTTCTACTATTCTCGGCAACAGTCAAAGAATACCAAAGTTAACAATCTCTGTTAACAGACAAATAGAAAATCACAACCAAGCACAGTGAAATTAATAACACTGTTCACCTTTTTCAACAAGGGAACAACGCCCCCTGTTCAAAATTCGCACATGAATCACCGGGAAATGCAAACAAGAATCGCAAGGCAAGCTATCAACTATTGGAATCCCAAATCAAGAAGCAAACACACGACAATCTTCAAATTTCATCAATCACTAAAAAAACTTACAAATATCTCCCTTTTATAGGGTTCCGAACAGAAGAAGAAAAGAAAAAACAGAAATGAAATAGGACGGCCATGGCGGAATTGAGGCGTCGTGGTCGGCGGTTGACGTAGCATCGTGGTTGGCGGTTGCTGAAGGCATCGATGTGGGGGCTTCGGGGGAGTGGTCGAGAGTGAAATCCGCAGCTCCTGCGGTCAACAATGACAGAGACGGGAGCCCTAGATCGTGCCCGGACCGCTGAAACGGGAAGAGGAACAGTGCAAATATCGGGGTCGGGCTCCTGTTTAACCTAAGTATACATCTTATCTTATATATACATATATAACTGTACACACACATATATATATATATAAAATAAACTTTAAATCTTTTATATATATATATTTATAACTTTTTAAATATATATATATATTTCACAAACACACAACAATTTACGATAAATTATAAAATAACACAATGTGATATGCTAGACTTAAGGCCAATAAAGGTCTGGTCGGGTGCGGCATCTGACACTTTTGCGACGGCCTGATCTGGGCTGGTCTCCACCATGCAACCTTACCTTTCTACAGAGCAAGCGAAATGTGCAAATTTGCATCATCAGAATCCGAGGAAGAAGCAGACACTGGTAGAGGTGGAACCTTAGTATCCTGTATACCGAAGGAGCGTCGATGGTACACACGAGGAAAGGGGGAGATCAAAGTATTGGGCCGAGGAACATGGATAGGTGTTTCTGAGAAGGAGGAATCTGTGGTGGCAGAGGAGGAAGAACGAGAAGAGGAATATCCATAGCACCACTACTCTCTCCCTGACGAAGAGAGTGAGTCGATTGTAAAAAATAGGATTCCCCTTCTTGAAAAGTAACATCCATAGTGCAAAACATACACCCATAAGGGGGATGGTAACACTAATATCCTTTTGACGTGGAAGAGTATCCAAAGAACACGCACCGATGAGCCTGAGGGTCCAGTTTGTCATAGTGAGGCAAATGAATATGTACAAAACATACACATCCAAAGACACGAGGGGGCAGATGGAAGTATAAACTACAGTCTTGGTAGAGGGCCGAGCTAGAGGAGTAGTATAGCCAAGAACACATGAGGGAAGCCGATTGATAAGGTGAGCAGCGGTAAGAATAACATTGCCCCAATAAGAGTTGGTAAGGTGCATAATAGTCAGAAGACAGCGGGCGACATCCAACAAGTGTTGGTTTTTTCATTCGGCAATCCCATTTTGAGTGCAGGTGTGGACACACGTGGTCTAGTGGATAATGCCATGATTAGTGAGGTATGAGCCAAAAGCTCCCCGATCGTCATATTCCCCCCATTATCACTGCGTAGGACACGAATAGAACCCTGAAATTGGGTTTGAACCATTTTATGAAAAGAATGAAAACAAGAGAAGACTTCACTATTCTTTTTTAACAAATACACCCAAGTTATGCGAGAAAACAATCAATAAAGGTGACATACCAACTAAAATCAAATATAGATAAAATGTGGAACGACCTCCAGACATCAGAATGAACAACATCAAACGGAGTGGTATTGGGAGAAGATAAATGTGAGGAACTATGTCTCACATGTTTAGACATATCACAGTCATCACAGACAAAAGTTTGTGAAAAAGATGAAAAAACAGGAAACAAATTCTGAAGATAGATAGGAGACGGATGTACAAGCCGCAGGTGCCATCGACGAACATCATCAGCTGTAACAGTAGTGCAGGAGAGGTCCTGAGAGGACGAAGACTGGAGATCCAAGTAATACAGACCACCGCGGTTCCTACCACTGCCAATGTTCTGCTTCGTACCTAGTTCCTGAAAAACACAGGAATCATAAAAAAATGTCATAGAGCAATTAAGGGATCGAGTAATATCACTGATGGACAGTAAGTTGTGAGGAAACAAGGGAACATGAAGTTCAAATGACAGAGGGATAGAAGGGGAACATGAAATATGACCTTTGCCAGCAATGAGAGACAAACCATTAGCAAAAATAACTTTGTACTTACCAGACAAAGGGGTGTAAGAGAGAAAACCTGAGGAGGAGCTGATCATGTGATGATTGATACCAGAATCAATCACCCACTCAGCGGAGGCAGTGGTTGCATGGGCACTTGGCTTAGCAATAGAAACAATGGGAGCAGGGGCACCCAGAGGCCGATCAGGTTGAGAGTGTAGCAGGAGGCGAAAAGCGTCCAATTCGTGCGACGTAAGCTGCCCGGGAATAATACTGGAGGTCTCGTCATAGACGTTTGTAGAGTAAGCAACATCATGAGGTCTGGAGCCACCCTGACGATGACCCCCACGTCCTGGTCCCCGACCACGACCACGAGGAGCAAGATGTGGGTGGAGCTTGTAACACACCTCTCGAGTGTGGCCTTTACGGCCACAATAATCGCAAGTAGGAGCAGACAAGCTAGGGTTGAGAGCATGACCACGACCCACGCTAGTTAGAGCAGAGCGCTCTGGAGGAGTACTCACACTAAGGGACTTCCTACGATATTCATCACCAAGGACCATGCTGAAAGCTTCCCAAAGGGACAGGAGGAGAAGAGCAGTGAAGGATATGTGTCCGCACCATGTCAAACTCCATGTTCAGCCCCATCAAGAAGACATGAAGCCGAAAATGATCCTCCCGTTGTTGTAACTGAACAATGTTCGCAGTGCATGCTGGAGTGAAGTGTGAGAAATAGTCCAACTCCTGATATAGATGCTCGAACTCAGAAAAAAAGGACGGCACCGTCATAGAGCCTTGCCGCAGTTCCCAAATGTGGCGAGTAATTTCATAAACCTGTGTAGAACTGCTAATTTTAGAATACGTCTCATGGGCGTGGGTACAGATTTCGAAGGCAGAGTCCATCAACATGTAACTCCGGTAAACCTTCAGAGACATAGAGTGAAGAAGCCATGAAACAATCAGGGAGTTTTCTTAGTCCCATCGCTTCCAGGAGGGATCAATTTTGGGGGGCTCTGTAACAATTCCATCAATGTAGTCAAACATCTGATGGCTGCGAATGACATGTCACGCCGCCCGGGACCATTCGAGATAGTCTGTGTCATCTAACGGGACCGTAATAATCTTCAGGGAACCGGAGTGGCCATGAGACCGCTGAGGGTCACTCATTTAAGGCTGAATCACATCCGGCGACGACGCTGAAGAGTCACCCATGTCGGAGGCACGACAGTCCACAAGAGAACACGGTAGAAGAACCCAATGTGTCGAAGCAGCAGATCCGGTGTAGACACGACCGACGGAAACACAACAGGAGGAGGCGTCGGGGATGCACGACAGATCTGGCGCTGGAGAAGTCCCTGGAGGAGGCGCCAAAGCTGGTCTGGCACAGGAGAAGCCCAAGCTGTCGGCGAAGGTTGTGATGCTGAAGTCAAAAACAGCGGCGGCTAAGCCCAACATGCGTCCATCGAAGGTGGCGAAGCAGATATCTAAAAAAAACTCTAGATCGTGGTATGTGGAAGGCGGACAGCCGGATTGCATCATGAAGGGATGGCGGCGCCGCCCCTCTCAGTAGTCGGTGGTGGCTTGTAGGCCGCCCGTCATCCCCGAATCGCGAGCAGAAGGAGGCGGCGCTGACGATCCGGAGTGAGCGAGCGCGGACGAGGCGGATGCGGGCGGTGCGGAATGAACCGGAGACCGGAAATTAGTGCTTCACTTTGATACCAAGTAGAATTAGGAGGAAAATAGTAATTGAGTGCTCATTATTCATCCATAGAGGGCTATTTATAATATTACAATGGACCCGTAGACTTAAACATATGGTGCGGGACTAAATCCCGCTTACACACATAACCACGCATCTAAGAATAGTAACACAGAAAAATACTCGATTTGTAATATCTCTCAACTGTAACTTCAAGCAGAGGGGAAAGGAAAACATGAATACATGATAGAGTTTGACTTCTCCCATATAAAGTGGTAGTCAATCTCTATGAGCATTATGGAAGTCAGGAATACAGCAAACCAATGTTTACATAATTCTGAGTTTATGTTCAAAATAAGTTAAGTTGGCCATGCAGAAAACTGGTTGTAGTTGGGTCCGGATTTGTGTTTGGTTTTGATGAGATGAACGTGATGGAGACCTTGTGCTTCGCTTGGTCTTTTGCATGGTAATTTCATTTTAGGCCACATGAAGCAGGCTAGTATGTTATGTCTTTTGATGGTGAGTATCCCTAGCATCCATATCCACACCATTTTCAATTTCATTATGCAAACACATTAATAGCATTTGCAAAATATGATACTTATGTGGTATATCATGATATTGACTTCATATGCATATCTGCACACTTGCAAATAAGTTACATTAGTGCATATAGTGCATTTCCTTAATCCCATGCACTCATACTGTTGTGCTCAACACTATACAGAGCACAATCGTTGTCACTGTCATACACAGTTCATGTATTATTTCCATTCATCGCACTTTCTGGGTATATTATCTAATTGTTTGGTTAATGGTTTAAATCTTTATACTCTCTTCTACTATGTTCTTTTTTTCTTTAGGTTGAAAGTTTCTTAGATGATCTTCCCATCATGGCACTTCCGGGCATCGGGCGTGCTATAGGAGATAAATTGGAATCTAAGCAACTTCGTACTTGTGGCCAGTTACGTCTTATTTCAAAGGTTCTTCCAAAAATTGCTGATGATTTTTCTTCTCTTCTCTTTTTAATATGTTTTGTGGTAAATTTTGTGAAGGAGAGATAAGTGGAGATCACTGAAAATTATTCTATTTTTCATTTGTTTTTTGATATGTTGTGTTTTTCCTAAAAAAGTAAATAGTTTGATCTATTCTTTTGATCTGGAATGCCTTACAAATTTCTCACTGAAACGATTAATTTTTCCTGGCAATCACTTAAGAGGTTTTTTACATGAGGTGGATATTGTTTTCAGAATAAAAAATTATTGGCAATACCGCAATACATAATTTGTCTTTTTACTATCATTAGTTGAAATCAACTATGAAGGTCATGTCATTATGCCAATTCCATAGTTTGTGGACATTAAGATTGTGGAAAGCGGACATAGGATCATTGCCCTTAGATAGTGACCATCTAGATGATGTTCCATTCCCATATTCTTAGGAGCAAATAATCCCGATGAACTTTGATGTACTTAACCTCATGAATTTTCTTGAAAGCTGGCAATTTTTTCCATTGCAATAAAGCTTTTATTTTGTCTACTCTTGAGTCGTACATCCTCTATACTTTTATCTTTGCTTTGTGGTATAATTTGATGTAAGATCTTTAGATAGTTATGCATGGGTTATTGTATACTTTTCCTGTTGAAATGAATGATACCTTTTTCCTTAAGAATTTTGCATACTTCTGAAGTCCTATTTTGTAATATTTTAAGAAAGTTGCAGTTTGATTCAATTTTTTATTTTATTATATGAAAATTAGGTTTAGTGGTAGTGCTATTGTATTTTATTTGGCCTTTTCCCTTTGTGGGTTGTGGAATAATGAATCATAGTATTTTTAGAAGGCTAAAGGGCGGGCTCCCCTCTACATTGTTACCTATAGTTTAGTGTCTTTTAGATAATTTTATCACCTAATTAAGCACATGGGCAAAAAAATAAAGGGGAGATTAGAGTATAAATCCTACGCATATCTTCAGAAATTACAGAACTTGTATAATGTATGATTGACGGTCTGAGGTAGGGGTGCAATCGAGCTCGAGTCGAGTTTGACAAAATTTCCCAGCTTGAGCTCGAGCTAACCATTTCGAGTTCGAGCTCGACGAGCTCATTTGGCTCGGCTCGAGCTCGAGCTCAAGGCCTACTGAGCTCGAGCTCAAGGTTCGATCTCGCGAGCTCGAGTCGAGCTACTCGCGAGCCTTATTTTCTTCGTATTTTTTTATTTGTTTGAAATGCACAAATAAAAAGCTTGTGAGCCGGCTCGCGAGCTGATGAACAATTATATGTGAGCTTGAGCTTCACTGACTCGAGCTCAAGTCCAACTTTTTTGAGCCGTCTCATCGAGCTTTCAAGCTGGCTCAACTCGACTTGCACCCCTAGTCGGAGGCTGTAATCTCGTCAGACTTATTTTTCTTCATTTCTGTTGTATTTATTTTATTTTTGTGAGCCGTATTTGGAGATTTAGGGTTGATTTCTCTCTTGAACGTTCTGAATCAGAGGCATATTCCCTAAAAACTTCCCCTGATATTTTCATTAGTTCACGGGTAAAAGCATCGAGAGTTTGAGGTTTTTTCTAGCGAACCGCTCAATCCCGCTCTCGGCACGACACTGAGAGCCGCCCTTGGTATGACGCTGCAAGCTCATGCCTCCGGGGATTCAGACTCCCCCGTCTTCCACCTTCCACTGCCTCTCCAGCCATCTACGAGTGATTCTTCTGTTGTTTCGGCCTTCGACGAGCCTTCCTTAGCCAGGCACCGACCCTCCTAGCTTCGGGAGGCCGCACCTTCCATTCTCTCTCTCTCCAGTGTCCCCAACCTCACTGACAATCACCTTTTTCCCTATCAACGACCTCGCCTGAGCCTCAAGAGTTGGATTTTCCTTTCCACCACTGCTAGCCATTATTCCCCTCCCCTTGCTCTCTTCCAGTCCTCCCACAGCCTCCCTACACCCTCTACAACTACCACGAGCTTTCCCACATCCCACCACCACCTCCGCGTTTCCTCCCCCTACCATCTACAACTGTCTCTAGCCCTCCCACAACCACTAATCAATCTCTCCATCTGGAAATCAGTTCATATACAACCCATATCCGCTTCAACAAGCCACCATACAACAGTTTTCCTTCGTAATTGATGTCAATGTATTGATGAGTTTCTAATGTTCATTTCATTTCTCATATCATATGAATGCACTTATATTCTTAGTGAAGTTTGCTTTAATTAATTGGGCTAATGGGCTCTTTTGATTTCAGCTTTTGTGCTACTTCTTCAATTATCACATAATTATAGTATTCTTAATTAATTTGCAACCGCTCCTTGCTTAATTCGTATTTTTGAACTTATATATGATTAAATACCTGAGTTTTTAATTCAATATTATTTAATTAATTGTATGAAGGAGAGTATTTACATGATTGGATCATTTGCATGTCCATCGCATTAGGGTTTAGGTTGTAGGTATCTTGTTTATTGGATTGTACGTGCTTGCATTTCTTCCGCATCTGTTAAGGTTGTCGTAAATTTCATTACATATGTCCGTGCTTGTTTGTGCGACATCTATTGTTAGGGCATTGCAAGTCCGCCAACTATAGATTTGTCCCGCGTCAATTCGTATCAGAAACCCAGGTTCGAGCTTTATTTTGATACGCAGTCATTGAGTCTATAGGTTGCTTCATGTATAGTTATCGCCGTTATTCCTCTCCTTAATTTGAGGATCCCGAGTCTATCTATATCCGATCGCATAGAGCTCCTTCAGAGAAATCCTCATGTAATTATAAGTTTTATAGTCGTTTGCACCACACCTTTTTTAGAGATCGTGTCGATCCCTCGACGCGGTTCGACTATGCTAAAGACGATCACTACGGTGATTATTGTCGTCCCCATCTCCCCACACGAGTGAACCGCATTGATCCTTCAACACAACTCAATTATCTTATAGATGCCTACTATGATGAACATCATTTTAAGGGACACCATGAGTGTAGGTTTTATGCATTTGCTCTTCCGTTTGATGGTTGGTCGAGTTTATAGTCTTTTAACTACTGGTTCGTGAACGTGGAATATTATCTTGATTATTTTGAATTATTCGGTGACTGTTACAAGTCCAAGCCCTGATGAAAAATAGTGAAAATTGTGTTAGGTAGTCGACCAACGTAAAAATGTGTCACTCTTATGAATATAGGTCGTTTGAGAAATTGTTCAAAAGCTAGGTTGTTCCTCGCAAGGAACACGTCGTATGGTTCGTATACGTCGTCTTAACAATGACCACTACATTTTCAGGACTTGGTGTTGTGTTCAATATGCACGAGTTCTCATCATATGGTATGAATGTGACGTCTTGTAACACCCCAAAATTTATACGTCACACTGTAAATTACAGAATTTGAATACGAGAAAAGCTAACCGAGCTAGCATCAAATCGTGGTATGTTTTCTGTTGATCATTTGTGACGTCAATATATAAACTAAATAAAGGATATTAAGTGAAATCAATGGATTTATTTCCAGCGCGAAAGGCTAGGGTGTGTGAGCTTAGAATATGCATAAATCATAAAATATTACTTAAGCGATGGCGGTTTTGTGATTTAGAGGAATTTGAGTTTCCTCCTTCAGCCTTAGACTGTGAGTCACGTTTTTCCCCCTCCCCGCGGTTTGCATAATGCTCGCACAATTACCACTCCTTAAATCATTTGGGCGCCCGATAAATTCATGTGCTCGTTCATGTTCTCTCCCCCACGATTCGATCGAGAGGATGTTAGGGCAGCCCCGTTTATCCTTTCCGATTCCAGCCGACGCTGCTCTCCTTCTGCGCGATTTCGTCGGCGACTCCAGGTTCTGACGACATCGATCCCTCCAGAAATCGTCGTAGCCTCCTCCCCGCTCTTTCAAGAAGTTCGTCGACCCTGTTTCTGGTTCTGTCGGCCCTTACCCAGCGTCTTCTACCTCTCTGGCTGACCAGGAATCAGGGACCCTTACTCATACCAGAGAGAAATCCTTTTTGGTTCTGTCGAGAAGAGGTAAACCTTCCATTATTCCTTCGCAGTTTCAGATCACCCCTCTCCTATAATCATCAGTGTTAAGGGTTTTTGCTTAGTGAATCTTTTGTTGTTTTCAAGTCTTTATTGCAAGTACTAATCACTTGGGGTTTCTCAGTTCGATTTCAGATTGGGGTGTGTTTGGGGTTAGTTTGGAGAAACCTTGTAAATTTTATGAATGAAGGTGAAGAGTTGTGCTCTCTTGTACTTATTACTTTGTCTCTCTATAATTTTGTCTTAGGAAGGCCTTGCCTCTTTATTTCAGGTAAACAACTCTTGCGGTTGGAAAAAAAGAACTCTGAGAGTGAAAGCATGTCGCCACACAGTATTTGCAAACATTGCAATCCCGAATAAGAAATTCGACTTCTCTTGGCTAGACATATCACTGTACATAAATGTATTTTCTAAGTTATTTAACAATGCTTGCATAATTTAATTATTCAAGTTAGTACCAACAATTAGATTACCCAAATAACACAGAAAAATTAGGATCACATGACTTAATAATACATGAAGCCAATTATTGAGTACTATGTAATATACACCGTTTAAGTCGGTTACTTCCAGCCACAACAAGAACAAACATAAATAAGTATGTATACTCAAATGAAGAAACAAAGTGCTAATTAAGTTAAAGACTTCGAACAGCGGCTTCATTCTCATATGACTTGCAGTCTATTTGAGTTTCAGACGTGGGGTCATCAGACAAATTTCCAAACTTGGAGATTTTCAGTTTCGAGCCATGCTCCACTCAGGGAGCACTTCTGTTCAATTCAGGGCGTCTTCGGGCTGCCATTTGGACTCCATGATCAGTCTAAACCTGCAAATCGTAAATCATAGAATTAGAATACTATATTTTTAGACAAGAATTCAGTATGCCAAGAATCAGTACAAGTACGAAATTCAACTCATTTTAATTAAACGTATCATTTGAATAATTCATGATTTAAATATGTCAGTACACACATTTGAGAGATACAAGTTCCTACTGTTAAATCAAATCAGACCAACAACGAAGGAATAAGATAATATGATCGACAATTAGATATTTTTTAGTCAAATTCACGAATCAGATGATAAGTTGTCATAGAGGGGTATAGAATCAGATATTAAACTAATAACTTAATCCATGATTAGAACCAGTTTATAGTGTAAGATACACTTAGGCTAAAATACTAGAATCAGACACATGAAAAATCTTAATCTAGTGTACTTAGGTGGAACGTTACCCTGTGAGTGTCTCACTAACCACTAGTCTAGATCAATCTAGAAAATGACGAGAGAAGTTCTCCCTCGTATTTTTGGTGGAGGCACACCACCATGTTCACATGGCTAGCAACCCACCATGTGAATTTCAGACTTAGGGTCGATGACCCTTCATTCTAGTTATGGAACTCCTTAGTCAGGAGTCTAGGTTCCTCTTGTGGGACATTCAGTTCAGGGCACCATCAGGTTTGCCACTCAGACCACCGTTTTTCTGTCTGTGCACGATTGCCATTAACAATAAGCTTTAATACCGACATGAGCATGTTATCCTTCCAAGGGACACTCAGGTCAGGGCACCGTCAGGTTTGTCATTCAGACTACACTTTTCAATTTGTGCGCGACCTCCATTAATAATAAAATTTAATAAGTCAACCATGAAATCTATAGAATTTACAAAAGACACAATTCAGAAACTTCAGAAATCATTAGCCAGTAGAATTTAGAAAATGAGACAACTCATAATAAGTCGATTACATGAACAGAGCAAGTATACAAAATGACAAGAGTAATGGTATTCAACATTACATATTTTGCATACAAGAAAAAATATTTTTTTAGTGTTACTGGGAGTAGTCTTTCTTACGCTCCAGTGGGCTTAAGCCCAGTTAAAACTTGGTTTTACAGGGGTCTCAAGTCGGGGGATTCACATAGGATAGGCGATGCGGTCTACACCGTTATTTGTACTTGTCAGTTGCACCTCTCTTTTGTTGTACTTCTTTCTATTTTAGACATTATGTATTAGTACTTCATTTATGTTTTGTTGTACCAGACTATTTCAGATTTTCAGTATTTCAGTTTCAGTACTAGATAGCTCTGTGAACTCAGAAATTGAGGTACACTTTTACCCTTTATTTTCTTACCTGAAGTCCGCTGTAAGATTTCTTTTAGCATTTTTATTTATGCATGCTGTGTATCATTTTTTATACCGTTACTTAGTTTACTTTTTATCGCGGGGCCCGGCTAGATCGCTGATTTGTTGTTAAATTAGGTTGGGGTGTTACAATTGGTATCAGAGTCAGGTTAGGATCCCATGACCCAGAAAATTCACAGAGCCTTTGGTTTTCACCTGAGTCATCTCTTGGGCATTAGAGTCGTTAAAACCTTACCCATAAATCTGTGTGCTGGCGGCGATTCAAGATGTCTTCCATGGATAAGTTCAGGTTGGGAAGTTAGTGGGTGGTTGATTCGTTGTTATCGCTTAATCTTTCAGAGTCAGAAGTAATTATTTATGAGTTCGTGACCTTGCCACCCTTTATCTATGATTCTCATGCGTGCAAATCATGAATTCTTGTGCATCATACGACAAATCATGAATCATGCCAGCATGCCACATAAGGTAACTTCCTCAGATTAGCATGTGCTCTCATCCAAGATTGACTTTTATAGAAGAAGAGCCTCAAGTTAGTGCATGGAGTCAAGACAAACATATGGGTAAGGTTGAGTTCTTGCGTTTATAGCATATTGCAAAAATTCATTTAAGAGATCATAATCCGTTAAGGGAAACACTCACTTCTCTTATAGTAACATTCAATCAAATTCAATGGGATTATTACCTTATCATTTTATTTTCTCTGCATCATGTTCCATTCTCTTTAACATGAGTTCATCGCTCTTGTTCATAGTAAGATCTTTGCTTAACGATCTTAGAACCCTCCTATTCGTGTCAGTATTGTGAGTTCTGGTGTTGAACGACTCTCTTATGCATACAAGCTATATTGGTAGTTGTTAGCGGGACGAGTTTAAATCTATAGAAGAAGTTCACATTCTTATTATGACAATTGAATCTAATTATGGTTGTGGATTGATTAGCAGAGGCCAAAAATTAGATTGATGATAAAATCAAGTGGGGAATGACCCAATCAGTTCACTCCTACGTCTCGAGGTATACTGTTTTTGCCTCGTCGATTATCAAAAAAAATTATGAGTTTTAGTACTGGTTATGTGTTTCTAGTTCGAGATACGACGATCAGAAATACTTCTTAGGAGGTATCAGTAGTGTGAGAACCTTCAGATATTTTCCCTTAGGAGCCACTGATGCTTCTCAACCAAATCTATTACATCATGACACACAGCGTATTAGCAGAGTTGGTAGTTAAACGACACGTGTTTGCCGAGTTAGTATTATTAGGTGTTGCAACATTGCCTTTTAGAATGACTCGTCTCTTCTTGAAGGTTGACAATTTTAAGTGGCCGTCAGCTATCATGAGTTGTTTAAGTTCACAGGTAAGAATAACGCCATATTTGATTTCACTTATCAAGAAAGGGGTAAGACTTCAGTGGGATGGTAAATGTTGGTTAGTACTTAATAATTCATCAAAGAAATTCAAACGGAGGCCAGATTTCACTTATTAAGACTTCACTAATACAAACGAGGAGAACATTAGTACTATACTTGCTTTTAAGAGTAGAGATGTTTCAGTGTTACAGTGACGTATCAAACAAAGGGTGGTGATGCGTTTTTAAGAAGCAAAAAAAGCTCTTTTGGGGGCAGCTGATGTTGATGAAAAAGCTGTTGATCGAATAAAGCCGTGAGAATAGAGCTATTAAAAAAGTAGTGATGAGAAAGCTGCAAACTGTTTGGAGAGTTCGTGCTTAAGTGTTGATCAAATAGAGTTTTTTCATTTATTGTTTGGTAGAACAACTTTTAATTGAATTTAAATGATCATTTCCCAGCATAGCAGTGTGGTTCACATGAAAAAAATTCGTGATGAAATGAAAAGATGTCTGGTTAATTAAAATTAACCATTTCTCTTCACATAAACTATAATCACAGCAATTTCACACGTAACTAAACAACAATAATTTCAAAGCTACAAAAACATGCCCAGTTTCAGATTTTCAAGCTTAGCCACTTGCAAATCAGTAAGCAATCTAAGTAAAATACATTGAATTCGGGAGCAATCTCCGGAACATGCACTTAAGGCATAATTTTCATAGAAAAAACAAAAATGGAACCAAAATGTCACAAAATTAATTTGTATCAGACTTGATAGCTGCAAAGAGTGCAATCAAGAAACCGGTGACTCCTGCAAAGAAACTGCGACTATGAGCTAAGCACGGTGACTGCTGTGTGATGCGAAGTAGAGACGATGACGCGTTTTGGGCCCGTTCGGGGCTGATTTTGCAACTTTCCATATATAGCGTGCCCGGATCGACGATCGGGCTCCGCGATTGCGTCCGGAGCATCGCCGCGAGTCAAAACGCTATATTATTTTATATTTTTTGAGTTTATTTTGATGTATTTTAAGGGCTAACCCACCGGCTAATCATAGTCGTTGATGGGGATGCCCTAGTTTGTGTTTTCTTATAAATAGGGTGCTAGAGGGTTGATTTGAGACCATTGCAGATTTTGGAGAAGAGAAATCCCGAAATCCGGCGATCCCTCCACGGTGCCGACTCCGTGGAACCCTAGGTGACGACTCCTAGGTGTCCATCTTCCTCCCCAAGATACCCCCTAACCTTAGCCATCTTTTCCCCTTCCCAAAACCTCTTCCACAGCCCTCAAATCTTGCCTCCACCCCGCTGTCCCAGATTTACAGTTTTCCTTGTATTTCACTATTCAAAAATGAAATACACTATTCATATACTATAGTTTTCCCCCACTGCCACCCCTCAGCACCCACCGTGGAACCACCACCCGCCTCCCCTCCGCCTGTTTCCTCCCTAGGCCGACCACTCCTTGGCATTAATCCTCAACCTCCACCCCCTCATCAGAGCTACAACAACCACCTCCCCCAAGAGTCCCTCCTCTCAAGCCGCCAGCCCCTCCCTCCACATGGAACCACCAACCTTCACCCTTCCCCTTCGTGGATCCACCTCCCATCGCTCCGAAAATCCTAGATCTATTTTTGATCTAGTGCTACCGTCCGCAAATCCCTTATTTCATTCGAGATCCATTACCCAGTCACCTGGTTCCGCCGTCAAACATCGGATCTATCCACCCACACCCGGATCCATCCCCTAGTGGCCGGATCTTTCCATTTCCGGTCCGTTTCCCTCATTTTTCGCCTTGGACAGCCACCTCACCACCACTGCTCCACCGGATCCATTTCCGATCGCCGATCTACGGATCCGGACCCTCCGATTCTCCAGTGCCTCGGTTCAGCCGTCTACGTTGTGAGCATTTATGGTATTGTGTTCTGTAACTTGACATTTTCATTTGGTTGTTTATCTATATTGTGCTGCGATTACGGTTGTGTGGTAGTTATTTCCTTTTATGCTATTAATTGTTTGTGGATTTATTCGTCGTGCGCTTGCTTAGACCCTCCGAGCGGAGGAAGCCGTTGTCAAATTGCTAAAAATTATTTTTTTGTTTCTTTATTTTGATTAACTGCGTGGTGCTATTACTTTTCATTGCTTAAATTAATTGTTGTCGTCATCCGACTGTCGCATTGCATTTAGGTGTTGCATTAGCATATCCCCCGCACCTACACGTAGAGTCCTAGCGCCCGAGCACCACTAGCCTACCCCTACATCAAATTGGTATCAGAGGTCAAGGTTAGGCCATTTGCATGCTCCGTAGTGGTAAGACATTTAGAGAAAGCATGGTAGAGCCACAGAACACCGAGAACCGAACGACGAGTTTGAACTCGGACGCCACGTTCCCCGAGAGACATTTGGCTCTTTACGAGCTCGTATTTGCTTATAGTTGTCTCTCACGGTCATCTGAGCACTCGTCACACACGGGATGAGTTTGTCTACACTCCACCGAAAGAACCTCTTGATAGGCCACCACATTTGAGAGACATCTCAAGAATTATTAGATTTTCTTATAAGGAGTGTACCGTGTCTGTCATGTTGTCTTTGCATCATTTGCATTACCTGCATGAGTCTGCTGAGTCATTTGTACAACATTTGCATGATTTGCATGAGTCGGTCCGCCGACGAATAATAACAAGCAATGAAAATTACAAAGCCCATGCAGATAAGCGAAGGCGAGAGCAAATACTTAATGTAGGCGAAAAGGTAATGGTGCGAGTCCGTCCTGAGAGGCTCCCTTCGGGGCCTGTCAAGAAGTTAAGCGCGAGGCAAATGGGTTCGTACTCAATTATTAGTCGTATTGGGACCAACACCTACCGACTTGACATCCCGGCCAGTATGAGAATTCGCCATGTGTTTAATGTTGAAAATCTGACTCCGAACTATGTACCTCATGAGTATGTTGACCCGAGCAGTGGAAATACCCAACCACCCCCATCCCCACTGTCGTTACCATATCACCCTCATACGTCCTCACCCATTGTTGACCTCCACCCACCTGGGGACTCGTCTTCTTTCGTTTCACCACAGGCACCATCGATCGCACCGGGATCCACCACTCGTGAGTTGAGCGTTGAGAGCTTCATGGAGACCAGACTCCACCAGTGCATTTCCACTACATACGTTGGTGACTCTTGGGTACTTGCAGCAGAGCTTGATCGATTCGCCCCAGGACTTCGACTTCAGCACGTTCGTCTCCATTCACCGGAGATGACATTTTTCAGTCAGGGGGAGTTGATCGGCGAGAACACATTTTCAGCGACGACACTTGGGCGACCTCTGGTGGACTTCTTCGAGTTTTACCCGCCATGCAACGAGAGAATTTTGATCCCTATTCATCGGGAGATGAATTCTTTCAAGCCGGGGAGATTGATGCGGAGCAGAGACGAGGACGGCGTTTTGGGCCCGTTCGGGGCTGATTTGGCAACTTTCCATATATAGCGTGCCCGGATCGACGATCGGGCTCCGCGATTGCGTCCGGAGCATCGCCGCGAGTCAAAATGTTATATTACTTTATATTTTTTGAGTTTATTTTGATGTATTTTAAGGGCTAACCCACCGACCAATCATAGCAGTTGATGGGGATGCCCTAGTTTGTGTTTTCTTATAAATAGGATGCTAGGGGGCTGATTTGAGACCATTGCAGATTTTGGAGAAGAGAAATCCCGAAATCCGGCGATCCCTCCACGGTGCTTACTCCGTGGAACCCTAGGTGACTACTCCTAGGTGTCCATCTTCCTCCCCAAGGTACCCCCAAACCCTAGCCATCTTTTCCCCTTCCCAAAACCTCTTCCACAGCCCTCAAATCTTGCCTCCACCCCGCTGTCCCAGATTTACAGTTTTCCTTGTATTTCACTATTCAAAAATGAAATACACTATTCATATACTATAGTTTTCCCCCACTGCCACCCCTCAGCACCCACCATGGAACCACCATCCGCCTCCCCTCCGCCTGTTTCCTCCCTAGGACGACCACTCCTTGGCATTAATCCTCAACCTCCACCCCCTCATCAGAGCCACAACAACCACCTCCCCCAAGAGCCCCTCCTCTCAAGCCGCCAGCCCCTCCCTCCACGTGGAACCACCAACTTTCACCCTTCCCCTTCGTGGATCCACCTCCCATCGCTCCGAAAATCCTAGATCTATTTTTGATCTAGTGCTACCGTCCGCGAATCCCTTATTTCATTCGAGATCCATCACCCAGTCACCCGGTTCCGCCGTCAAACATCAGATCTATCCACCCACACCCGGATCCATCCCCTAGTGGCCGGATCTTTCCATTTCCCTCCCGTTTCCTTCATTTTTCGCCTTGGACAGCCACCTCACCACCACCGCTCCACCAAATCCATTTCCGATCGCCGATCTACGGATCCAGACCCTCTGATTCTCCAGTGTCTCGGTTCAGTCCTTTACGTTGTGAGCATTTATGGTATTGTGTTCTGTAACTTGACATTTTCATTTAGGTTGTTTATCTATATTGTGCTGCGATTACGGTTATGTGGTAGTTATTTCCTTTTATGCTATTAATTGTTTGTGGATTTATTCGTCGTGCGCTTGCTTAGGCCCTCCGAGCGGAGGAAGCCGTTGCCAAATTGCTAAAAATTAATTTTTTTGTTTCTTTATTTTGATTAACTGTGTGATGCTATTACTTTTCATTGCTTAAATTAATTGTTGTCGTCATCCGACTGTCGCATTGCATTTAGGTGTTGCATTAGCATATCCCCCGCACCTACACGTAGAGTCCTAGCGCCTGAGCACCACTAGCCTACCCCTACATCACTGTGTGTTCAGGGAACGTTGATGCTTCTCATACCAGTTCCTGGAAGAAGTGGGACAGTAGCTGCTAGGGCAATATGAGGAAGAACCTCAGTAACTGGGGATATACCTGCTACTAATTTGCAATCCCGATTAGCGAATGGATCACTGCCACAGAGTCGGAATGTTGGATGCAGGAAAAGAAGAGGAAGAAACCTTCTTTAGAGGAGAACGACCGTCATACGAGAGGTGTTGGGATCGTATCGACAAGGACCGGAGGCAATGAACGCCTGAGCTGCGATGCCGCCGATGCTTGGGGGTCTTTAATTAGGTCGTCGTTGAAGGAGTAGTTGGAGGCGACATGGATCGAGGAAGAACTCTCGTTTATCGGGGTCGAGGGCGACATAAAAAAATGAAGAAGCACGATTTATGAACCGCAGGTGCTTGACCCCATATAACTTCTCAAATAGATCTAAAATCTCCTTTTGTTAAAAGGTCTATTCTCACAGTTGTTGAAACAAATGGGCAAAAACTATTTTTGCAGTTCGAATATAGCTTTTTGAGTAAAAAATATGCCCCAAACAGAGCCTTAATTACGTTTAAGAGCAGACCAAATAAGTCAAAAATCGATTATTTTATGACTCCCAAAATGTATAGAAAAATTTGTAAATATTGCAAAATCATATCAGGAAACAAATTGACAACACAACTTAGGCTAGTGGTGTTGGACGTACAAGTTAAATATAGTAACTTCAAGAGTGATAAAAGTATAGCCAAAAATTCGGTGGCGTAACTTGATGATGGAAAAACCAGGTTGTTTTCAAGACAGATGTTATGAAACAACTTGTTGATGATCCTTATGTTGATCTTAGTGTCATATGAGAAGTTTTGTTTGCACATTTAAAAATTAGTAGAAAGAACATACTTGGTGAGTCAAAAGATCCTGCGCCACCACAAAGGATTTTGGTGGTGGAAAGAGAAAGTATAAGACAAAGTGAGGGCTAATAGAGCTAGCTATTCTTGGATCCAACATTGCTTCACTTGACCCGTGACATTTTGCTACTTCTTAAGGGAAAAAAGTAGCAACATTTCCACAAGTCTGGGATTTTGGAAAGGTTGGGTAAGCGCTTGATCCTATAATTATAAATCACTTTATACTTGTAGGAATGATGAAAACTTCGTAATGTATATATTCGGCAAGAAAGAAGCTAAAGACAGTAAATAAAGCAAGAAGTCAAACTTATGAAAAATTTTACAAGCGACTAGATATCAAAGATGAAGAGCGTGATATATATATATACTATATTAAAAAAGAAAAATACTCTTTGGTTAAACATTAGATTTTCCATTTTTACCCTCTTAATTATAGAATTCCCAATTTATTTAATTTATGTGATTTTTCTTTACAACAACATTCTAGCCTTTATCTCACTATAGTGGGGTCAGCTATATGGATCCTTTGTCGCCATTGTGCCCTATCTTTTATCATAATCTCACTAATGCCTAAGTACATCATGTCTTTCCTTACAGTTTCATTCCAGTCTTTATTGGTCTACCCCCCCCCCCCCCCCCCTCGTTTAACATGCCTAGTGACTAAACTCTCACAACGCCTAACTGTTGTCTCTAATGGTCTCCTTTGTACTTGTCCAAACCATCTTAGACGAGCTTCACATCTTCTCTGCAATTGGTGCTACCCCTGTCTTATCCCTGATACTTTCATTCCTAATTTTATCCAATCTCGTGTGTCCACACATCCACCTAAGCATTCTCATCTCCGCAACTCCCATTTTTTGCTTGTGTACACAATTCACGACCCAACATAGAACCACAGAGGATCGCAGGTTTAATTGCAGTACGGTAAAACTTGCCCTTAAGTTTTAGTGGTACTTTACGATCACATAAGATCCCTGACGCGCCTCTCCACTTCTACCAACCCGCTTGGATTCTATGTGTCACATCTTTATCAATACCAACTTAATAACGAAGTCATCTGTATTTTTACTACTAAATTTAAGCTCCATATACTTCGTCTTTGCCCTGCTCAACCTAAAACTCTTCTTTTTTAAAGTATCTCACCAAGATTCAAGTTTTGCGTTTACACCCTCGCGCGTCTCATCAACCAAAACGATATCATCCACAAACAATAAACACCACGGTATTGCTTGTTGGATATGTCTAGTGAGCTCATCTAAGATACGGGTAAAGAGATAAGGGCTTAAAGCTGAACCTTGATGTAAGCCAACAGTGATATGGAATTCCTGTGTTAATCCTCCATATGTCCTCACCCTTGTCACTGAATTTGTATACATATCTATGATTGTGTCAATATATGATATATTTACACCTTTCTTTTCTAGGACTCTCCATAAGATCTCTTTTAGAACTCTATCATAAGCCTTCTGAAGATCAATAAACAACATATGCAAATCTTGCTTTCTTTCTCGATAGTTGTCAATGAATCTCCTCAAGAGATGTATAACTTCCATGATCGACCTCCCTGACATGAATCCAAATTGATTCTCCGAGATGTTAGTATCTCGTCTTAATCTTCTTTCTATTACTCGCTCCCATAGCTTCATGGTATGACTCATCAATTTAATTCCTCTGTAATTAACACATTTTTGTATATCCTCTTTATTCTTATACAAAGGTACCAATATACTTTCTCTTCATTGGTCTGACATTTTCTTTGACTTCAGTATCTTATTGAAAAAACATGTAAGTCACACAATTTCTTCATTTCCTAAACATTTCCATACTTCGATTGGTATATCGTCTGACCCAATTGTCTTTGCATTTTTCATCTTATTTAAAGCATTTTTTACCTCCGATATTTGAATTTTATGACAAAACGTTGTGTTCTTATACTTCTCTGATTTACTTAATTTTTTTAAGTTCAATTCATTGTCTTTTGTTTCATTATAAAGTCGATTAAAGTATCTTTTCCATCACTCTTTAATATACATCAACCGTCAAAATTGTATCTGTCTCATTTTTTATGCAATTTACTTGACTTAAATCTCTTGTCTTTCTTTCTTTAGCTCGAGCAATTTTATATATGTCACGCTCTCCATCTTTGGTATCTAGTCGCTTATAAATTCTTCATAAGTTTGGCTTCTTGCTTTACTTACTGCCTGTTTTGCTTCTTTTTTGGCGACTTTATACCTGGCTAAGTTTTCATCATTCTTACACGTGTATAGTGATTGATAGATGACTCTTTTCCCTCACTTTGTTTTGCACTTCGTCTTTCCACCACCAAAATTCTTTATTTGGAGACGCACGACCTTTTGATACTCCAAGTACATTCTTTCCACTTATCCTTAAATGTGAAAACATAACTTCTCATGAGACATTAGGATCAACATAAGGATCGTTAACTAGTTGTTCCATAACTCTTTTTTTGAAAGTAAGTAACATGTTTTTCCATTTTCAAGTTCCACCACCGAATTTTTTGCAATATTTTTGTTCTTGTCTTAAATTTATTATATTTAATTTGTACATCTAACACCACTAACCTATGTTGTGTTGTCAAATTTTCTCCTGATATAACTTTGCAATTATTACAAATCATTTTATCCATTTTGCGAGTCATGGAATAATCAATTTGTGATTTATTTGGTCCGCTTTTAAATGTAATTAAATGTTCTTCTCTTTTATGAAAAGCGTATTTGATACAATTAGCTCATGTGCTACGACAAAGTCTAAAATGATTCGTCTTTATTCATTCCTTTCTCCATATTCATATCCTTCATGAACGACTGTGTAATCTACATTTTCCTTCCCTATATGTCCATTTAAGTCTCCCCCTATGAAAATCTTCTCTCTTTGTGGAATTTCTCTTACTAAATCATCTAAGTCTTCCCAAAATTGTATTTTAATAACTTCACTTAATTCTACTTGTAGCGCATATGCACTGATCACATTAATAGTTTCATTTCCTATGACCAATTTAAGAGTTAAGATTCTATCACCTTTTCTACTTATCCTAATAATTTTATCCTTCCAAGTAGTATTCACAATAATATCTATTCTACTGCTTGTTTTTTTTTTCATGTGTACCATAATTTAAAACCTGAATTATCTAAAAATTTAGTTTTCTCACCCACTCATCTAGTCTCTTGCAGACATAAAATATTTATCCTTCTCCTAATCATTGTATCCACTACTTCCATTGCTTTTCCCGTTAGCGTATCCATGTGTTTTTTCTTTAATTTTAAAAAAAAGTTCTTACCTACAATAAAAATTGTGCTTTCCTTGCCGCTTGTAAACCCCTGTGCACAAGGAAAAAATGAGCAACGAGAGGCACTCGGGGGTTTGCGAGCGGCGGGAGCATCATCGCGTTGGGGCATTGTTGTGGCCGGAGTACTATCGCGTGGGGCACCTGGGCTTCTGTGCACCGTCACGATCAGAGTGATGTCGTGATTGGACATAGGGGCGGAGCCCCGTACCTGTCACTCTTGCACACACACACACACACGAGTGACAGGGCACGGGGGGGGGGGGGGATACGGGGGTGGCGACATTCAGAAATTAATGAATACCATTCTTTGGGTTCAAGTTTGTGTTTCATCATGACCACAATACCCAAATTATGAACTTATAAATCAATCCCAAAATCTATCGTGAAAGACATATATGGGTGTATAGAACAATGTGTTTGATTTCAGATTAATGGAAATCTGATAATTTATACTTCAAAATTATATATTTATATTGATCTTAAAAAAAAACTAATCCACAATCATATTTCAGATGAAAACATTAGGTTACATATATCTTAACCTCTTGAAATGAGAAGGGGATTATAAATACCTATCAAAAAGATGAGATCCAAAAGCCCTGAAACAACGAATCAACCTCGTAAAAGCTGCCAGGTACTCTTGACTTTGTAAGATCTGATCCCTTTTGAGCAAGCTGGTGATCTGGATGCAGGAAAATGAAGAGAACCGGTGCTCTCTCTTCTCTTAGCAAATGAATAGGAGAAATTAGGAGTCTTCTTTTCTCTTATGACCAAGGTTGCAGATATCGAATGTCGGACTCATGTCGGTTTGAGTTTTTTATGTCGGATTGCGGGGGATATATCAGGGACATTTCAAAATATTGGATTGTAATATTATAATTAATTATATATATATTTCATAATATTTTCAATTATTAATTAAATGGTAATTATTTTATCTAATTCAGTGTAACTTCATATGAGAAAATTAAACTACTAATAAGTGTTTAATTGTATATGATTGGTGTCATTTGGAGTCGGCTTGTCACCAAATGCCCAACACAGACCTCCACCTATTATGAAAGAAGTGCTAGGAATCTTGTTAAAACCTTAGGATGAATTTATTTTATACAAAAAAAATTATAAATTTTTTTGAACAAATTAAAAAAAAACCGCAATATTGGGCTGCCATTAGCCGCCATTAACCGCAATATTGGGTTGATATGTCCGACATGTCAGCCGCAATACTGGAAAATGCCAGATTTGATTAATATGGCAGTAACGTGGTAATTCCCCCTCAAAAATTACATGTCGGCCGACATGTCGGCCGCAATCTACAAGCTTGCTTATGACCAAAGAGAAGGTTAGGGTCGAATCTTTTACTTTCTCCACGAAGAATCGAAGTGGCAGCCCTGGTTTAAGAAAACCTCTTCTTGAATCTGCGGGATTCCTACTCCAAAACTACCGAAATCCAAAACTGCAGGGGATTAAAGGCTTCAAGTCGCTGGAATCTCTAAAGACAAAGAATGAAGAGTTTCTCGTTTTCTCCAGATTTGAGGACATCAAAGTGGAGGCTCATCGCCTGGAAAGTGGATGAGTCGACGATTGGATTTGACATGGTTGAAAGAAATCGCGGTTTGGGAGATGAAGCGTATTAGGGTTGAGCGCGGTATGGTAGGGCTTCCGAAAATTATTTTACGTGAAGAGGAGTTTTTATTTTGATGCCATATTTTGATTTTTTTCCTTGATGAATGATTTAGATCAATCCAATGAATTTTTAATTCCATGAATTTTGTAGCCATCGATATTTCTTTTTAAAACAGTGTATATATATAATTGTTCAAGCTAGAGAGAATAAGATAATGGATTTAATCCTAAGTTAAATGCATGAAGTATGAAACATATATTGTTTTAAAGGACTATGTGACTATTAAGGAGTGATGAAAAGAATACTTTCATCAACTCTACAATGAAGAAAAAGACAATAAATTGAGTTTAGAAGAGCTAAGTAAATCGGAGGAGTATATAAATGTAAAATTTTATCGTAAATTCAAGCATCAGAGGTAATTGATGCTCTGAAGATGATGAAAAATAAAATTACGGTTGAGACAGACGATGTATCGATCGAAGTATGAAAATGCTAAGAAAGGTAGGGATTTTATGGCTTTCATGTTTCTTCGATAATATACTGAATACAAAGAGGATGTCAGGCCAATGAAAAAAATATTTTGGTAGATTTGTATAAGAACAAATGAGATATACAAAATTGTTTCATTTACAAAGAAATTAAATTAATGAGTCATATCATGAAACTATGAGAACGAGTAATAGAGAGAAGAGTAAGACGAGAGACTAGCCTCTCAGAGAATCAATTTGGATTCATATCAGCGCGGTCGACCATGGTAGCTATACACCTCTTGAGGAGACTAATTGACAATTATCAGAAAAAAATAAGATTTGCATATGTTGTTTATTGATCTTGAGAAGGCGTATGATATGGTTTCAAGAGAGTTTTTATGAAAAGTCTTAGAAAAGAACTTTGTAAATGTATCATTGACGTAATCAAAGACATGTATATAAATTTAGTGACGAGGGTGAGGATATTTGAAGGATTAAGACAAGAATTCTCTATCATTGTTTACTCGCATCAAGGTTCAGCTTTAAGCCCTTATTTATTTACCATTGTATTAGATGAGCTCACCAGACATATCAAGCAATGCCTTTGTGTTTATTTTTTGCATATGATATTGTTTTGATCGATGAGACGCGTAATGGTGTAAACACGAAACTTGAATCTTGACGAGACGCTTTAGAAAAGAAAGGTTTTAAGTTGAGCATGGCAAACACCAGGTATATGGAGCTTAAATTTAGTAATGCGAGAAGGATGGATGGTTCCGTCATTAAGTTGGGTGATCAAGATATTTCTCACAGTGAGCGCTTTAAATATTTGGGATCAATAGTTCAAAAAGATGGAGGTGTAGATAGAGATGTGATACATAGAATCTAAGCAAATTATTTGAAGTGGAGAGGCGCGTCTAAGATCTTATGTGATCGTAAAGTATCATTAAAACTTAAAGACAAAGCTTATCGTACTCTAATTAGACCAACGATGCTTTACGGTTCTAAGTGTTGGCCAGTTATTATGTACATGAACACAAAATGAGAGTTGCGGAGATGAGAATGCTTAGGTGGATGTATGGACACACAATACTTGATAAAATTAGGAATGAATGTATCAGGGATAAGACGGGAGTGGCACCAATTGTCGAGAAGATGCGAGAAGCTCAATTAAGATGGTTCAAGCACATTCAAAGGAAACCATTGAAGGCACTTGTTAGGGGTTGTGAGTGTTTTCCACTAGTCATGTTAAACGGAGGGGTAGACCAAAAAAGACTTGGAATGAAATTAAGGAAAGAAATAATGTACTTGGGCATTGGTGAGATTATAACTAAGATAGGGCGTAGTGACCACAAAGGATCCATATAACCAACCCCACTATGGTGGGATAAAGGCTTGATTGTTGTTTGTATTTGATGAGCGTTACATCAAATTTGTAAAACTTAGTCATCTACTTCAGGAGAAAGCATACTAGTCTGGCATTGACAGGACCCGCAAGCAAGATCATCTTCATTGCATCAGTAGCTGGGTAGATTGTATACCACCACTGATAAACACCAGAATAAGCGATATTCACTGGACCGATAGCGCCTCCTCTAGTAAAGTCTTCTACAACAGGTTGACCAAAATGAGGATCCCAAATTGCATGAGCAATAGGTCATACATGTAAAGGGTCCTGTATCCATGACTCAAAATTTCCTTGCCAAGCTACATGAAACAAATTTTCAGATGTCCACAAAAAGATTATTGCTAACTGTCAAAGTGCGAAGCAAAAATGTTCTGATAAAGGCGTTCTTCAGTAATATCATCATGACTCTCGAAGTCATGTGCGGTAGCAATACCAAACCAAATACGACGAGTAGTGGGGTCTTGAGCTAAGCCTTGGCTAAACCTTGAGAATCTTAATGTAATAATGCCTTTCAAATCCTCCTAGCCATTATCCTACTGCAATAATTCTTGCTAAGAAGAATGCCCATGTTGCGACAATTCCACCCATAAGGTAATGAGTTACTCCTACAACACGTCCTTGTATTATACTCAAGGCTCTAGGCTGGGTAGCAGGAGCAACTTTTAATTTGTTATGAGCCCAAACGATGGATTCAATGAGTTCTTACCAATAACCACGACCGCTGAATAGAAACATTAAACTAAAAGCCCAGGCAAAATGAGCACTTTAGAAAAAAAGACCATATGCAGATAATAAAGAACCATAAGACTGAATTACCTGAGATGCCTATGCCCATAAGAAATCCCGGAGCCATCCATTAATAGTAATGGAACTCTTTGCAAAGTTTCCTCCTGTGATATGAGTGACTACTCCTTGATCACTTATAGTACCCCAATAATCCGACTGCATTTTCCAATTGAAATGGAAAATTACTGCGGAAATTGCATTGTACATCCAGAGTAGACCTAAGAATACATGATCCCAGGCGGATACTTGGCATGTACCACCCTACCAGGCCCATCACAAGGGAAACGAAAACCAATATTTGCTTTATCAGGTATCAAACGAGAACTGCGAGCAAATATAACACCCTTCAGTAGTATCAATACAGTCATATGAATTGTAAATGCATGAATGTGATGAACCAAAAAATCTATGGTTCCTAATGGGATAGGTAAAAAAGCAACTTGCCGCCCACTGCTATTAACTCACCACCTCCCCAAGTTAAGCTGGTACTTGTTGTTGTATCAGGAGCTGTTACGCTAGGTGCTAAAGCATGAGTGTTTTGTACCCATTGAGCAAAGATGGGTTGTAATTGTATAGCGGTATCTGAAAACATATTTTGGGGACGCCCTAAAGCACTCATAATATCATTATGAATATACAGGTCAAAACTGTGAAAACCTAGAAATATGCATGCCTAGTTCAGATGTGACATGATTGCATCACGGTGTCTAAGGACACGATCTAATAGATCGTTGTATCGAGTAGTTGAATCGTAAGCTCTTACCATAAAGATGGCTTGCATGTGCAGCAGCGCCAACTATAAGAAATCCACCGATCCACATGTGATGTGTGAACAACAAAAGTTGTGTACCATAGTCAATAGCTAAGTATGGATAGGGGGCATGGAATACATATGGTGAGCTAAAACAATGGTTAAAGAGCCTAACATAGCTAGGTTCAGAGATAATTGAGCATGCCATGACGTTATTAGGATTTCATAGAGACCCTTATGGCCCTGGCCCGTAAATGAACCCTTATGAGCCTCTAAAATGTCTTTCAGGCCATGACCAATGACCCAGTTAGTCCTATACATATGACCTGCGATTACGAACAGAATTGCAATAGCTGAATGATGGTGTGCAATATCACTCAACCAAAGACCTCCTGTTATTGGATCTAATCCTCCACGAAAACTCGGAAATTCCGCATATTTTGCCCAATTCAAGGTGAAATAGGGGGTTGCCCTCGACAAAACTTGGATAAAGTTGAGCCAAAAGATCCCGATTCAAGATAAATTTATGAGGAAGTGGTATTTCTTTAGGATCAACTCCAACATCGAGAAATTGGTTAATCGGTAAAGATACATGGATTTGGTGTCCCGCCCAAGAAAGAGATCCAAGTCCTAGTAATCCCGCTAAGCGGCGATACAGCATAGATTCTACATCTTGGAACCAAGCCAATTTTTGGGCGGCTTTGTGATAATGGAACCAAGCCAATTTTGGGGCGGCTTTGTGATAATGGAACCAATCAACAAAAAGCATTAACCCTTCGGAAAGATATTTACCTGCGTCGTATCAGTGAGTCACTTGCTCAATCAACTATTTACCCTTCAGAAAGGATCCTTGTTTGTCACTGAGTATAATGATCATTTTGATGAGTTAGTAGTGAGGAGTCATCCATGACCACTGCTCAATTTCTGTCTGGACTTGATTCGAGATACGTGTTAAGGTTCAAGCCCCAGCCTCAACAACCCACCATTGGAATTAGCAGATACGACCAATCAGATCAGTGAGGATGGGTTGGGGTCGATGGTCTGCAGACCTGTAGCGCACCCACAATAAACCGAGGCGTTACATCACTGACCTCCCCCGAGCCTCCATACACCATTTTTTTCCTTCCCAGCCATCGCCAACCCCCTCCCAGGCCCTTCCACTACCGCCGACCATTATTCCTCTTCCCTAGCCACCTCTAGTCCTCCCACAGCCTCCCTGCACCCTTTACAGCGGCTCGTTAACCTTCCCACAGTCCTCCACCACTGTTGCGTCTCCTCTCTACACCCTCTTCAGCCGCCGCCAACATACAACCCATATTTGCTTCGAGCAACCACCATACAATTGTTTCACTTACTTTACAACTGATACCGTTGAATTGGCGAATTTCTAATATTTATTTCGTTTCTTGCATTATATGAATGTACTTATATTCTTATTGAAAACTTTCTTTAATTAACTGGATTCATTTAATTTCATCTTGTGTGATCTCTCTTTAATTAGTTCTTTATTTCAATTGTCTTAATTAATTTACAATCATCTCTTAATTGCTTAATTCAAATGTTTGTGCTTAAATGCGATTAAATACATGATTTTTAAATTCAATATTGTTTAATTAATTGTACAGACGAGAGTATTTATATGATTGGATCATTTGCATGTGCATCACATTAGGGTTTAGGTTGTAGGTGTCTTGTTTATTGGATTGTGCATGCTTGCATTTATTCCGCATTTATTAGGGTTGTCATAAATCCCATTATATATTTTTGTGTAACACTCCAACCAAGTTTAACAGCAAATCAGTAGTCCAAAAATATACAGTATTTAAATTGGTGCATAATAGGTAAAAATAAAAGTACTAAAGGAAAACATACGTCGAAAGTAGTAAATGAAACTAAGGGTAAGATGGTACCTCAGTTTCTGAATTCTCAGAGCCAACTAAAAAAGAAAAGAACCATTTTTCTGAATTTTCTGAAATACTAAACATAGTCTGATACATGAAATGTCTTAAACATTTGGGTTACATTGAGTTCATGAAATAAAATCGTACAGTACCGAAAGGAAAGACAACTAGACGAAAATCAAAGTATGAATGGAGGACCGCAAATGCTTATTCTAAGCGCAACTCCCCGTCTGTGACCCGTGTAATGAAATGCCCAAAAACGGGTCAGCCCACTAGAGAGTAAGAAAAATCATTACTTCTAGTGCCACTAAAAATAATTTGAAGAAACGCGAGTGCCTGCTTTTTAAAAAAATAATATTTTATACTGAGAAGAAATATGCTATTATACTATGAATGTTTTTTAACAAAACACTGTAAACATAAATGTCTGTTCTAGTTTAATCACATTATATATTTTCATTCAAGTTTCAAAAATGATTAACTATAAGGATTCTAAATTTCGGCATATACTTGAATTTTATGTGTCCTCTTTCATATTCTAGGTTGAGTAGCTTCTTATGCGCAATTATAACGATCCAAGTCCCTATTAACGAACACAAGTGTACTAGTGTCTCACAGACACGAACTTCTCGACAACAAACACTGAAATGCTAGCAAGTCCTTCTACCTTGCAAATTGCTAGTATGTACCATCGTCTGACTAAAGCTGGTTCAGCCGACACCCCTTCCTCATCTGCTTTACATATTTCCCTCGGAGAGTCGATGACTCTTGCTTCTCGGGGAAGGGGGACTAGTCGGGGAGCCGCTCTGGCCATGGTCGTGATCCCGATACGAGACATTGCACCCATTGCGGGCGTCGAGGCCACATGAAGGATACTTATTGGATGGTTCATGGGAAGCCTGACTCGGCCTCCAAACCCCCTCCATCACCTCGCTCTGCGCACTTGGCTGACTCCACTTCTCTAACACTGATTCTGAACAGTTGAAATATCTGAGGAAGAGTATCGTCGTCTGCATGATCTTCAGATTGACTCTCTGACTCAGTGTTGCTGGGCTCAAACCATCCAGCCGTTTGCACTTCACAGCGTCCTGTTCGGTGGCTGGCAAATTTTGTTGCTTCTTATCACCTGACTAGTACCTCAGGTATCTTACACTCATACAAACCTCATAGCGGGTATTCAATTATGGTTGCAGATGGATCTACAGTACCCATTGTTGGGTTTGGTAGCTGTGATGTGACAACTGACATGATTTTATCCTCCATTGCTCATGTTTCTCAATCTGCTTACAACTTATTATCAATTAGTAAGCTTACTCGTGATTTAAATTGTATTGCCACCTTCACATCTTCTTGTTGCTTTTTTCAGGAACAGTCGACGAGCCATATTTTTTGTAGAGGGAAGCTGAGTAGTGGCGTCCATGTTCTGGACGAAGTCTCACATCTTGCTTGTTTTGTTGCCTCCACCAAATTTTTGGATCTTCACTATCGTCATGGTCACCCGTCGGTGCAAGTCATACGTCGTTTGTATCCTAAGTTTGGGAGGGTTTCCTATCTCAACTGTGAGTCTTGTTTGTTTGCTAAACTCTATAGAGTTAACTATGTTCCTCGTCTTGAAGTTCGTGCTTCTGCACCTTTTGATTTACTTCATTCTGATGTTTGGGGATCGTGTTCTGTCCCTACGTTGTTAGAACACAAATATTATGTTACTTTTATTGATGATTTCTCTCAAATGACTTGGGTGTACTTAATGAAAAATCGTTCTGAGCTGTCAGCTATTTTTCATAATTATGGAATGAAATATTTACTCAATTTTTTGTTCGTTTTAAGTGTCTTCGTACTGATAATGGCCGAGAATACTTATCTCAGGCTATGTCTAGTTTTCTCTCCAACAAAAACATCCTACATCAAACTAGTTGTCCTGATACTCTCCAACAAAATGGTGTTGCCGAAAGAAAAAATCATCACCTACTTGAAGTTACCCGGGTCATTCTTCATCATAAACGCGTACCCAAACACTTCTGGGGTAATGTAGTCCTTACCGTTGCACACCTTATTAATCATTTTCTCACTTATATCCTTCAAGGGGAGACACCCTATCACACCCTTTATCCAGACCACCTTGTTCCACTTCTACCTTTAAGGGTCTTTGAGTGTATTTGTTATGCTAGGGATGTTCATCCCTCTGTCTCTGTCACTACCCGTCTCAACAAAAGTTAGAGTGTTTTGGGGCGAGTCGTGATGCCACAGACATGAGTGAAAAAAATCCATATCTGTAAGGCAAAAATAGAGATACTGATAATTAAGTTTAAAATAATTAATTTGAATGAAAATAGTTTGTTTTTATACGGAAGCCTTAAAATATGACTGAAAATTAAATGCACATGTATTTTAATAAATCCCATGATACAAGTTCAGATACAAATTTTCATGTCATGACAAACTCTGAGAAATGAACATGCAAATAAATGTGAAATTCTAGTACATATATTATTTAGCCTTGCAGTTGTCCATGATTTACTGAGCATAATTATTACATAAAAGAAATGTCTGATAGTAAAAGAAATGAAACGTAAACACAGAACCTGAAGCTTGACACAGATCGGGCTCAGGAAGCAGACGGTGTAGGCACGAGCGCTAAGAAAAATTCAAAATAAAAAGGAAAAGCCTCAGAACATTGATAACATAAGTAAGGTAAAATATATAACTAGTAAGGAAAACAGAAATGAACGAGTACCAGTTTTCATGAAGCAAAGCTAACATGACAAACAAGTAAGTGAGACAAAAAGAAATAACTAGAATTATTAGACTACTCCGGAGTATAGCATAGATTCAATCACGTAATGACATAAGCTGTAATCAGTGAAATGTGTAAGTGTTTCTGTTTGATGCACATGATTCTAATATAAGTTTAAATGCAAGGCTTATCAAAATAATTGTGTTTGTTATGCTCATTTATTTCTTTCCGTTACAAGTTAAGCGAAAACTCGAGTCAAAACTAGGGGTGCAAGCGGTTCGGTTTGGGTCGGTTTGGACCCAAACCGAAACCGAACTGATGTTTATCGGTTTGGTTCGATTTTTTGGTCGGTTTACTCGGTTCGGTTTTCGGTTTTTCAGTTATACTATTTAAAATAATTATGTACTTAATATAATTAAAAATAAATATCATCAAGCTTTATTTACATATGATATATTACAACTAATAGCTCATATTACATTAAAATATTATGATTGAATATTTTTATTGCGAAATCAAGTAATAAATATAAAAAGATATAAATAAAATCAGTTAAACAAAATGTTTAATTCTTCTTGATGCATAAAATATGCATTACAAAAATTTATTTTGTCTCAAATGATATATAAATTATTAAGTTGATATAATTTGTGTACATTATTTAGTTAATAAAAATAGTTAAAAAATCATTATTGGTAATATTTTTACATGTATTATTAGTCGGTGCGGTTCGGTTTTTCAGAGAGGAAAACCAAAGCCGAACCGAGTCGTTCGGTTCGGTGTAAAATCGGTTCGGTTTGGGCGGTTCAGGGCGGTTTGGTCGGTTTTCAGTTTTTCATGCACACCCCTAGTCAAAACGTCACATCAATTTAACACTAATTTTCAATGATTACATATGATATTAATGAATTAAGGATTCATGATTTATGAGATTACTAATATATCAAGACATGCTACTAATTAATCGATTTAGATATACAATAATAGATTTACAAACAAGGAAAAGGAGGAATTGAGTTATGGAATAATATTTGCTCAAGTTTTAGAATCAGACAGACATAAGAAACAAGATTCGATGACACAAAAGAAACTAGATAGAATCTAGAAAGCTTTATATTTTGCGGGTTCAAGAATTAGCGAGTGATAAGGCTACTATACATCATTTTTAGGATATCAAATATTCATTTAGATTAATCCATTGCATGACACAATTATATTCTAAATAAACATGTGTACTACCCAAATATTAAATGAAACACAAGTCATCTGTTTGCTAACCAAAAATATTAACAACTATCACTTCGGGATTTGTTGATCATATCCAAAAATTCATCATTCTTCCAATTATACGTCAAATAAGAGACTCATTCATTTAAGTGAAAACTCCTATATATTTAAATCATTTATGATCACAAATCTATGTCATTCCAAACGTATTAATTCAAAAACCACTAACTTATCAGATTGGATAGTTGAGATTTAAGTTCATTTAACATAGCAAAATATTCAAGAATAAAGTCATTTAATCATAAGAACAAACACATAAATTTAAACTCAATGTTTGCAAGAGAGAGAGGTCTCTACTTGCCTTAAGGTGAGGCTGAAACTGACGACGATAGATAAGCGGCGCGAGAGATTCAAAAATCGTATTTTGAACCTGTTTAAGAACAACGAACGAGATATAGCAGAATTCATTACCCTAACACTTGCATTCTACGACGCGAAAATTTAAAACAAAGAGGGTTTAGGATTTACCTCCCTCAAAAGTGAGGGGAGAAAAGATTACCACGCGTAAACGGAGACTTGACAGCGCTTAGGTTACTGAAACCCTAAATCGGAGAGGGCTTGGAATGATCCCATCACTTGAATTCGAGGAGCGGCGTCAGAAATCAAAATTACAAGATGATTAGGTGATTATAAGGGGACAAAAATCTAAATCACCACGTAAACGAAATTTGGAGACAATAAATTTCTAAACGAAATTCAAGAAAATTTGAAAAAAAGAGGGAAAAAGGAAAATCCTTACCCTAGGACGCCAAATCCGAGCCCAAAGAGGAGAGGGAAGAAAACCCTAAACATCCCTCTTGCAATCACCGGCCAAGACGACGAGGAAGCAGGAAATTTAGGGCTGTCGGGCCTTGGAGGAGAGGGAGGAGGCTGTTGTCGGCCCCCAGGAGGAAGAAGGGTTGCCTGCCTCAAGGAAGGAGGCTTTCAACCCTTATGAGAACTGATGGAGTCGCCGACCACGACAGGAGGAGCAGGAGGCGGCAGGGAAGCAAGAGGAGGCGGTAGGGAAGCAAGAGGAGGAGGCGCCAGCTCTAGAGGAAGTGGTTTTCGACCACATGAAGAAGAATTGGGGCGGCTGAGAGCGCGGGAGGCGGAAGCGGGAGCAGATGCGGGTGCGTGATGCGGAACCGAGACGAGATGCGAGAGAATAGCAGGATCGGGAAGATTTTGTCCTGGGCCGAGAACTCTAAATGAACCGGAGGGGGCTCGGTTTAGGAAATCGACGGGAGAAAACCCTAATATTCTAATTTACAAATATGCCACCAATTAAATTTAATTTTTCAGGTTGTTACAGTCTTTAACTTGATCCTTGCTCTTTGAAATGTCTATTTCTTTGGTATTCTCGGACCACTAAAGGATATCGTTGTTATTCTCCTGACCTCCACAAATACATTATCTCGCCGAATGTTGTCTTCCTGGAATCAGACTATTACCTTTCTCGTGGATCCACAAGTCCTGACCCATCCCTTGATGCTATCTTAGTTCCTCACGAACCTGCGATCCTCTCTCCGACTAACCTCCTGTGTCTTCTTTGGGGACAAGTTTACTCTCGTCGCTCTTCTGACAATACATTAGTGACACCACCTCAGCCTACCTCTTCCCCCGATGATAAGACGACTGTTCCTACGGAAGCCCCTGCTAGCGTGCTTGTTGATCTTCTCCTAGTCAGCCCAGATCTCCCTATTGCAATCCAGAAAAAAATCGAGCTTGTCGGGATAAACCTCTATATGTTAGCTCTTACCAGGGATTATCAACTTCTCATACTGCCCTGCACTTTACCCCGAATCACTACCGCCTTCCTTATACTGTTGCGGAGGCCAAAGCTCATCATGGCTGGGTGACTGCTATGCACGCTGAGTTAACGGCCCTTCAACTAAACAACACGTTGGACTTGGTCCCCTTGCCTACTGGCAAGCAGGCTATTGGATGTAAATGGATTTATTCCATCAAGGTCAATGCGGATGGTTCCCTCGACCGCTTGAAAGCCCGTTTGGTTGCCAAAGGTTATGCTCAGACTTATGGTGTGGATAATGATGAAACGTTTGCCACCACCGCCAAAATGTCCTCTATTTGTATCATGCTCTCTCTTGCAGGCCTTCACCAGTGGCCCTTGTCCCACTTGGACATCAAGAATGCGTTTCTTTATGGGTCCTTGGATGAAGAGGTGTATATGGAACAACCACCTGGGTTCGTTGCTAAGGGGGAGCACAATAAGGTGTGTCATCTCCGGAAGTCGCTATATGGATTAAAACAATCCCCTCGAGTTTGGTTTGCTCATTTCCGATTTGTAGTTACTCAATTCGGGCTTACCAAGAGTACGAAAGACTCTTCCTTCTTTTATCTGAACTCTTCGACTGGTACTGTTCTATTAGTGGTTTATGTTGATGGCATTGTCATCACAGGCAGTGATTCTGAAGGGATAACGAATCTCAAGGAATTCTTACAATCCAACTTCCAGACCAAAGATTTGGGTTCATTGCGGCACTTCCTAGGGATTGAAGTTGCGGATTATGTTGACATCCTCTTTATTTGTCAACGCAAATATGCTCTTGATTTTCTATCTGACCTTGAAATGTCTAACTGTGGTCCTATGGATTCTCCACTTGAACCAGGGGAAAAAGGTCTTCATGTCGAAAGCAAACCATTTGATTCACCAGAAAAGTATCGTAGAATAGTTAGAAAACTAAACTACCTTACCATGACTCGTCCTGACATTGCATCTGCTATAAGTAAGGTCATCCAATTCATGGCTGCTCCAGCTTTCTCTCAATGGAAATTTGTTATCTGAATCACAGATACATAAAAAAAGATCCTGGACTCAAGATATCGTACAAGAATTGAGGTCATTCTAATATAGAGGCATATTGTGACTCTGACTAGGAAAGATGCTTAGTCACTCGAAAGTCAACCACTGGCTTTACTATCTTTATGGGTGGAAATCTCATCTCTCGAAAGAGCAAGAAATAGACCATGGTCGTCAGATCTAATGCAGAACCGGAATATCGGGCAATGCCCTACACTGTTGCTGAGATCATGTGGGTTAGACAGACTCTTTGTGAAATTGGGTATCCTGGTCAAGATCTCACTCCTTTATGGTGCGATAATCAAGCTGCGATACAGATAGTTACTAATCCTGTGTTTCATGAACACACAAAACACATAGTGTAGAGACCCAAATCTTGGGCTCTTCAACTGATTCAAAGATCGGACAACAGTTTTGAATAAAAATGGTCATAGTTCACCAGAAATGTAAAGTACAAAGAACATCCACCAAGCTTTGTTTTATTTCATTGTTACTATATTCGTTACATGCTCGTCATATGCAAATTAACACATACTAGATATAATTTTTACAATAAATACACGTGGAACCAGTACAGCGAGCTCTATGCCAATCCCGAGCTTCGATTATTGCTTTTGCCAATTCAGTTGCCAAGATCTTGTGCGTTCTGCTTGAGGTTGGTCCCGCTGTCTAAAAAAATGGGTCCACAAAGGGTTAGTCATAAAAATTATGACTAAGTGAGAAAAGTACTTCGTGAAACGTTGTACATGCAAACAGTTAGGATAATAACAATATGCATACAGTACAATAAAGCGAAATTTCGATAGTATATCCTAATACTAACCCTTAAGCCCTTTTATTTTAGTTACATAAATATGAAATGCTCTGGTTATCTTTTTGGCCACCACTCACTTAAGGGTTTTTCGTAGGCTCACCCCTACTGGTGAATCCATCCGTAGATTGCTCTACATCATAGGATTAGAAACCTTTGCATTTCCCCATGCCGAATTTTATATTATTCTGTTGTTAACGTATTTTTATATATAAAAGAAAGAGTATTTTTAAATAAAACATCCCCTCAGATACATGTATCACTTGTATTTCCTCTTGCCCACGTTTATTTCTTAGTGATATATCATCGAGTCAAAACTCATATGCACAGGCAGTGTCGTTAAAAAGACAATAAATTAGATACTGCAAAATAATTAGATTCTCATAATTTCAAGAAATAAAATACTCACCGCAGCTTTGCCCTTATTCATATTATCCTGAGGCGACATCCTTCTTCGTTTAATTTCTTGGCTGTGGAAACCACTGTAATAGCATGCATTTTTATTCGGGTTGCGTCTCTTATAATATATAAGGGATTCACGAAAAGTCGGGAAGCAAAATATTATAAACCGAATACCTCAAAATACTCTTAAATGACCTTAGAAAACCAAATTCAGCTCGTATACTTTACTGGACAGCCATGAATATGCCTTGAAATGGGCTAAAACCAGCCCCAAAATGGACTATCCGTCCTCATAAAATATTGTCCAGTAAAATATAGAAAAACAGTGTTCAAATGGCCTCTAAACAGCTACCAAACAGCCATAGAAATTGTTAGAAAAGCTCAATTAAGGGCTCATGTTTTCTCTCTTTTCTTTCTCCATGTATTAATCTCACATCTTGTATTTAGGATTTCTCTTCTCATTCTTCTCCTATATAAGTGTATTCATACTTGTAACTATTCATTCAAGAAGTATATACAAGCTTTGAGGCCTTTTTCTACATGGTATCAGAGGGAAACCAGTCTCTTCCTTGGGTATCCGGCCTAGCCAATTTCTAGCCGCCTATCTTCCTTACCCGTCCGCGCGGCTTCCCTTAGCCGCGGACTCTTGCGGCCTCTCTCCTTCTACCCGCTTGGCTAATTCCTACCCGTCTCCAACTCTGCCTCTCTCGTGGCTTCCACCTCCTCCTTCCCACCTCCTCTCCTTTTTATAATCCTCTCTCTCGTGTGTCCACCTTCTCCTTTCTTTCTCTGCCCGCTGCGGGCTCCCACTCTCCCAATCGCGGCTTCCTCTCTCTGCCTAATCCGCTCGAGTTCGCTAACTCGCGGATTCTTCTTCTGACCGCTCGAGTTCTCTACTCGCGGTCTCTTCCTGCTCGCTGATCGCAGCTCGCCGCGATCTGCTCTCCTGCTCTCCGCGACCTGCCTCCTGTTCGCCGCGACCTGCTCGCAGCGACCTGCCTTCTGTTTGCCGCGACCTGCTCTCCTGCTCGTCGCGACCTGCCCTTCCTTTCTGCTCGGTGCTATCTCGCCTTCTCCGCTGCGGCTTGCGGCAACTTACCGCGCGGTCTATCTCTCCGCCGCGGTCTCTCCCTGCTCGCTGACCGCTGCTCGCGGCACCTTGCCTCTTCTGTTCGCCGCGACCTGCTTCTCGCTCATCGCTGCGGCCTCGCCTATCCGCTGCTGTCCTTCATCTTGATACTCGCCTGCGGCCTGCCTTGTCGCTTGGAATCTCCCTCTGCTAGTCGCATTTTGGTCGCGATCTCCTGGTCGCTGGCGTGTCCGCCGAGACCGTGCGACTACCTCTTCTAACTTTTCTAACCGCCCGGCCTCTTCTGCTGGCCGCGCATGGCTTCCGATACTTCCGCTGCTACTGCTGCTCCGCCAGCCCGTGCGGCTGCCTCGGCTTCCAAACTTCGTGATGAATTACAGATTACAACTATCTCCCTCACATGAAAAAGGAACTTTGTTGAATGGGTTCACTCGGTTCGCCGTGTTCTGCAGACGAAGGGTCTTCTTCACCACTTGACCCGGGCCCCTCCGACTGCTCCCTCCGATGACTGGCTTCGCGACGATGGTCGGGTCCAGTCCTGGCTTCTCAACTCTATGGACATCGAGCCCTACCGAATGACCATGTATCATGACACGGCCAAGACCATGTGGGAGGAGCTTCACTCTTTTTACTCCGGGCATGACAGCCTACAACACCTTTATGATATCATTTCTGATCTTCAGAATCTTGCCCTCGGTGCTCCTGGCGATATGCTCTCCTTTGTGGCTAAAGCAAAGAGTTTGGTCGAGGCTTGGATTCAACATCAGCCTCCTACTACTGATCTCGCCATTCAACGGAACCAGAAAGAAGCTGTCTCCATCGCCATGATGATGTCTCGTGTTCCTCCCCACCTGCATAGTGTTCGAGCACAGATCCTATCATCCGCCACAACTCTGTCCCTGTCCAATGTATGTTCCATGCTGCTCAAGGTCACGCCTCCTTCCGAGGCTCCTCATGATTTTGCCCCCGCTCTTCTTCAGCAGCCTCTCTTTCCGAACCCTCCTACTCGTGGATCTTCCACTCGGGGGGGCTGACCGCCGTCTCGGGGACGAGGACGTGGTGGTCGTTCTTCTATGAAATGCACTTACTGTGGCCGCGATAATCATCTCGAAGGTACTTATTACCGCAAGCACGGCCTGCCTCCTCACCTTACTGCTACTACCTCTGCTGCCCCTACTCCCACTGGGCCTTCTGCCCCCGATCTGGCTTCCACTACCCGCCAAGATATTGATGAGCTTCGTACCCAACTCCAACAGCTTCAAGGTGCCCTCAGCCGCTCCTCCGGCTCCGTCGCGTCCTTTTCTGCGGAAGGTATAACCTGTCTCTCTCATAGTCCTTGTTGGATCGTTGATTCCGGGGCTACTCACCATATTACCTCCCAGTAGCCCACCAAGTACCAACGGACGCCTCATCCCCTTTGCATTACTGTGGCCAACGGTGATACACTTCTTGTCTCTGGCACCGCTGCTCTTTAGCTTACTCCGACTCTCTCTCTTTCCTCGGTTCTTCATGTTTTGGGATCCCCTTTCAATTTACTTTCTGTTAGTCGTCTCACCCACGACCTTGACTGTTGCATAACTTTTTCACCTTCTTCTTTTCTTATGCAGGATCGTCGCACCCGGAGTACCATTGGTAAGGGGAAGCTGTTGAACGGGCTTTATATCCTGGACATCCCACCTACTACTCTATCTGCTATCTCCACGGTTGATTGGCATCGCCGCCTTGGGCATGCCCCCCTACCGATTCTCAAGCAGGCTCTTCTTGATGTACCTCTGCAGGAGTTTTCTTGTGAATCCTGTATCTACAACAAACAACATCGCTCTTCCTTTCCCCCTGCTTGTACCAGGAGTAGTACTCCTCTCTCTTTAGTTCACTCTGATGTATGGGGTCCTTATCGTGTCCCCAGTATTTTTTGATATCGTTATTTTCTCACATTTATTGATGACTACTCGCGTACTACATGACTTTATTTACTACATGATCGTACTGAACTTCCTTCTGTGTTTCGTGCCTTTTTTTACTGAGATGCGTACGCAATTCGCCACCCCCCTCCAAGTCATCCGCACCGATAATGCTCGCGAATATACCGGGCGTGCCTTCTCTACTCTTTGCACCGAGTTCGGTATCATCCATCAAACTTCATGTGCCTATACCCCTCAGCAAAACGGGGTCGCCGAACAGAAAAATCGTCATCTTCTCGATGTTGCCCGCTCCATTATGTTCCAAATGCAGGTTCCGGTCGAATATTGGAATTTTACCGTTTCCACAGCCTGTCATCTTATTAACGGTGCAGGTTATTCTGGGTGAATCCTGGCAGGAGTTCTCTTGTGCCTATGCAAGAGTTCTCTTGTGAATCCTGTTCCAAATCAGCCTCCTTCATGATGCAGGTTATTCTGGGTGCAAACCTGCGGAGACTCCTATGGACGCAAATCACAAGCTTTCGGCCCATAGTTCTGACTCTGACAAGCTGCTTACAAATCCGGAATATTACAGACGCTTGGTTGGGAAGCTGATCTACCTTACGGTGACTCGACCAGACATCTCGTTTGCTGTAGGAGTTGTAAGTCGGTTCATGCACGCTCCTCGTACATCTCATCTTCAAGCAGTCGAGTGCATCCTTCGATATCTCAAGATCGCCCCCGGACAAGGACTTGTGTATAAGCCATCCACATCTCTATCACTCGTCGCTTACTCTGACGCTGACTACGCGGGATCTATCGATGATAGGCGCTCCACTACGGGGTTCTGCACTTACTTTGGTGGTCATCTCATAACATGACGTAGCAAGAAACAATCCGCGGTTGCACGCTCTTCTGGTGAAGCCGAGTATCGAGCTATGGCTGCGGTTGCTTCCGAGCTAACCTGGCTTGAGAGCCTTCTGGGAGACTTGGGTGTTCGTCTCTCATCACCGGCTACCTTATTTTGTGACAGTCAGGAAGCAATACATATTGCCAAGAATCCGGTGTTTCACGAACGCACAAAGCATATCGAAGTTGATTGTCACTTTATCCGAGAAAAGGTACAGTCAAAGAAGATAGATTTGGAGCATGTTCCTGCTAAAGACCAAGTTGCGGATATCCTGACAAAAGCTCTCTCCAGGCCTCTATACTATCAGTTTTTATCAAAGCTTGGTGCCTACGACTTGTACGCTCCAGCTTGTGGGGGAGTGTTAGAAAAGCCCAATTAAGGGCCCATGTTTTCTCTCTTTTCTCTCTCCATGTATTAATCCCACATCTTGTATTTAGGATTTCTCTTCTCATTCTTCTCCTATATAAGTGTATTCATACTTGTAACTATTCATTCAAGAAGTATATACAAGCTTTGAGGCCTTTCTCTACAGAAATCAACATAAAACAGCCCCACAACTTTGTAAAAACAGAAATCAGTAAACATCATTCTTACAGCGGGAGAGGGAGGAAGCAAATTGTTGCACAATCGAACTCCTGATGTGCAAAAGTGCGGCAAGGTTCTTCCAAGAACTCCAAGGAAGAATTTGGAGAAGAGGAGGTAAGGGAGAGAAGCAGCAGCAGGTTTAAACCAGCGGCAGAATAACAGTATAGCAAGTCAGCAGCTCAGGAGCAACAACAAAGGCAGCAGCAGCTCAGGACAACATTCACGGGAGTAGCAGCTAGGAGGCAGTGGTGCAACAAGATATCAGGAAGCAGTGGCTTAGGCAGCAGGGGAGGGGGAGAGCAACCGGAAATGGGAGATGAGGAGAGAATTCATCAAATATTTATATAGGTATATAGGCGGTGAAGAGGCAGCAAGAAGACAATTTGGAGTAACTAACTCAAATAGGTTTCACCACATGCATCCCAAGGTCAAATTCAGCTAACACTTGGCTAGCCAAGTGTCAAAATAATCAAACCAGCCATCTATAATAATTACAAGTGTCAAAATCATCAAACCTCCATATTACCAAGCTGCCAAAATTCATATAACCAGCCACAACTTGATAACAGCAGCCCAAAAGGACGAAGGACAACCCACTTAATAAACTCAGCCCAAAGAAATAGCCAACCCACTTGTGATTACTTTTGATACCCAAAGCAATATACTTAGCCAACAACAAGTCCCGCCGGCCATTAACAACAACTTAACAAATGAAGATCAGCCGCCAATAATAAGCAAGTGATATCAATAAAACTAAATGAAACGGAAAATGCGCGAAAAATCTCAATAAAAATTCATACTGTATCATCGGGGTAAAATAAATATTTTGTTTTGCGAATTTTGGGTTGTCACACATAGAGGTCAACTGCCACTTTGTAAGAGAGAGATATGGACTTATTTCCTTAGGTCATGTGAAGACCGGAGATCAAGTTGCAGATATTCTTAGTAAGGGAGTTAGGGGTCAGAATGAACTTTATATGTAACAAGTTCGGTCTGGGTAGTTCCCACGACCCAACTTGAGGGGGAGTGTTAGATATTGTTAGACATTAGTCCCATATCTTGTAATATGGATGTATGTTTTCCTCCACTTTATATAAATACCCACTTGGGCCTCTATTGGCGGTACCAAAAGCATTCCCAATACCAAGTAACAAAAATGATCAAAATGAGTATTAAATCAAAATCCCAAAACCATGCACTAATTCTGATCTGTACATCAGAACTTTCATGATTTAACTACATATCTAGATCTGAACAAAAGCAAAATTAGTTAAACACGTACCAACTCACAAAATCCCATTCATATCCAATCCCTATCTCAAATCTCAAAGGAAAATACAATAATTTTGCAAACCCAATCAAAACCCCCATAAAGCTGGAACCATATAACAATAAAATTGAGGCAAAAGTTCCTAAAACAACCACCAGCCAACCCCTTGACAACACAATAAAATTCATTTGTGTTAAAACCCTATTTTGCTTAATAATCAAAATATAAACACTTTCTACTGTCTTTAATTTCTGAATTATCATGGAGGAAAAGTGCTTACAGTGAGGGAGAAGAAGAAAGAGCACTTGCTTAGTCCAGTTGGCCTCTAATAAGTCGCACAGACCAGCAACGGTCTCTCGTAGAGCTCCTGGATCGATATTGAAGAGGAGAGAATATCAATTGACATTGACGGCTAGAAGGGAAAACGTCGAGCCCTAGCTTCGACCAGCATCGTCGAACCTTTCCACGAACTCCTGCCTCGGAAACAAAGAGGGCAGAGGAGGAAATAGCCTCTACTTTCATCGCCTGGAAGAGCACAAGTCGTCGAGCCCTAGCAAGGAGGAAGGCGTTACTGTATTCAGCTGTCGTCATTGATGCATGGAGACGGGTTCTCGCCGAACCATAGCGGAAAGAGAGAGGGGGGAGTATCATGAATGAGAGTGTGAGGGGACCGGACCGGCTTTTATGAAAAGGCATGAGCGGTGCAATCAATCGAACCGGCTTTTATCAGAAGGCATGAGCGGTGCAAATAATATAAGTATTATATCTTCACCTTTATAACTTTCCAACTCACTTTTAAATCTACTTTTAATTAAACCCTTTAATTAATTAGATAATCTTAATCCACTTGAGCCCATTCACCTCTTAGTTGAATACTTACATATATTATTTATCAGTGTATAATCTCATCAAAATATCATATATATAAACCTAAGGTATAACCAAACCATTTTAGTGCCCTCAAAGTTTCGATTGCCGCGAAAACTTCGACAATCCCGAGCTCAAAAGTTCAAAGTGGCTTCAAATTGACACTGATTTATAATTATTTTCATCATCGGAAATTTATTTATTTCTTTTAAATTATAATTTTGGGTCGCTTCAAGTTTTTGGGTGTTACATTTGCTTCCACCTACATCGAGCCCTGCGTGGAACTTCCCGCGCCTCTACTTCTGCAGTTTCGAACCCCACGCGCCTCAACGCTCCACGCTCTCTCGAGCCTTTTGCAAACCGCATGAAAAGAAACTGGTTCCGACCGGGGAATTAAATTATTCCTCTCTTAGGCACTTGGAATATTTTTGTCATCATTGCGAGACGACGCGGCTCTCGCGGTCCTCGGAGCACTCCATCCGGCCCCGCGCCCTCTCCTTATCTCGCACTATTGGGGACTCATCTAATCAAATGAGTCAGATTATGTCCATGTTGCAAGCCGTCATTGCGCGGCAAACTGCCCTCGCGGACCGTCGACCATTATTGCTCTCTCCAAGCGCTTCAATGATCTCTCTACCGCCCCCCCGCACACGATCATGTAAGTAGCATTCAGGCACCGCCACTTATCCACCATCCACCGCCGCCACCAGTCCATGCAGTCGCCACTCCACCGCTGATGCCAGTCATTGCTCTGCCAGCCCCGGCTCCACTTACCCCAACCAACTCGCCGCATCTTTTGTCGGCACTTACTCCATCGACCCCTGCTTCGCCAATCCCGACCGTTTCGTACCGGTTGTTGATCGTCGTTTCTCCAACAGCCTTGTCATTGTTGCTCACCGTTACTCCGCCAAATTCAGTACTTCCACCGGCCCTGGTCCCTCCGATCGCCTTGCAGGTGTTGCTCCCTACTGCTCCTCCTGCCCCCACCGGACGCGATGCACTGTCAGGCGCTCTTTTGGCGGGAGATCAAGATTCCAGATGACCCAGCCATCCACGCGAAGTTCGAGCTTGATGGAAAGCTCAATTTTTGGTGACTGATGAGATGTTATGGATCGATTTCGGCTCCTCTTTCATTTATCATATTGTATTACTATTATGTTGTCTCGAGTTTTTATTATGGGTCAAATCTTTAATATAGTAAGTCGCATGAGTCGCGTATTTTATTAACGCCCCTTGTTGTATTTACAATTATGCCCCAGGATCCTATATATACCCCTTGTCATGTATGAAGAAGGATTAAGCAATGAAAGAGTTATAGTTCTTGTCTCCTTGTTGTGAGATATTTGGTGGCTCTCTCCTCTAACGAGCAACCCTGCTTAGGCAGCTGCGGTTAGGGCTCCGTTGTATCCTTCACCACCATCATCTACGCCTTCGAACACTGTTCCCGCCACCACTCCGAATAAGCCCATAGCCGGGAACTAAAATGTAATGCGTGATTTGGGAAAATTAAGGACATTCTTTATTTGCAATTTTACCATTAAATCTAAAATACACTAATGCTATTAAAGTTTCTGCAAATTAAATAATTGATTAGCGGAGATAGAATTAATCGAAAAGAATTACTACCTCGACACAAGCTAACTTGATCAATTATGCTCGTGATCGGACCCTGAAATTTTAATATTTCACTACGTGAATTTAAAATATAGTTGTTACACTCTGTGCATGTTTGTGTTGCATTTAGGGTTAGGGCATCGTGTGTCGTTCACTTATAAATTTGTCCTGCATCAAATTAAATCCCATTTGTATGTTCATGTTTGTTTGTGTTGCATCTATGGTTAGACATTGCGCGTCCACCACTTATAGATTCGTCCTGCGTCAACCTGCTTGGGAAGTATTTGTTTTTTGTGATCTTCATTTAAAATTCAGGGTTATATGTATGGATGCTATGATGTAGCATTTATAATATATTGTCTAATCATTATATTGGTTTACCACTATATTAATTAAATGTATAGCAAGATTGAGGTTTCTTGTTAAACAATCTTGTTATCTTGTTAATTAAATGATTGTATGGACTAAGTGACAAGAAACAAAACTGCAAAGCCATGGGATAGTTTTTCTAAATGTCGTTCTTGGTATGGGGAATTGCAGTTTCTGATGGACATTTTGTTCATTTGTGCTTGTTTTACAAAGTTTAATTTTATAAGGAAATTTTAATTTCAAGCAAAAAAATTGATTAACTGAATGAGGAGATGAAACTTGTATATATTTAGTTTGTTGAAGTTCCACTTAATTTTAGAAGTGGAATTTGAAAAGTAACATTTTCATATAACAGAAATTATGAATTTAAATTCACTTTAGTTTAAAATGCACAGAGTCCAACATGTCAAAATCTGATTACACCATGTCAAAATTTAACACCTGACTCGTGATTTCTTAAAGCTAAATTTTTCATGTATAGCCTTCTAGGTCAGGCTGCTTTTTTTCATGGGAAGATTTGAGCCCGACATCTCCTTTGGAGATAAATGGGCCATATCATTAAGCCAAGCATCCAGTGGTTCGAAATCACCCTATTATCGAAAGATAGCAACCAACTCTTATAGTTGCATCCTATCAATAGGTATAGTTTAAAATTTCTTAAAATTTCCGTATATGAGTATATTCAAACACTAAGAGCCATTGTGCTCTATGTGAAACAGTTTTACTGACTGTTATTATGGTTAATGAATGATGCAATCTAATACTTCCAACTATTCTCTCTTTTAATTCCCTGAATTTGTATGTCAAAAAATACTAGATTCCTATTTTATTTGTGGCCTACGTAGTAGTGGCAACAGCTAGTGTGGTCCTTACATATGATTTCCATAACTCCTACTTTTAAAATTATGATTTGCATAACTATATATTTTGAAACTGTAAAGACATGGCAATTGGAGGGTGGCAATGCAACATTTTTATAAGCTTATTGGGAGTTTTTGAACAGTGATTAGTGTTACGATATGTTATTTTATTTGCGTAGCGTGTTATGTAATCCTCCTCTATATATAGAGGAGGACCCCTCTTTTACTTGACAAGAAATATATTTTACACTCAGTAACATGGTATCAGAGCCAAGCGTGATGCCCTAGCCGCTCGATTCGGCGCTCGTCCTCTCCGCACGCCGCCCGCTGCTTCTCCGCTCGCCCGACCGCTGCTCCTCCGCTCGCGCACGCCGACCAACGCCGCTCGCGCTCGTCCTCTCCGCCGCTCGCGCTCGTCCTCTCTGCGCGTCGCGCATCGTGCGCTCCAGCGCCTCCGGCGTTCCAGGTCGCGAGTTCCAGCGCCCTCCTCTGCACGTCGCGCGTTCCGGCGTCTCCTCTGCGCTGCTTCCAGTGATTTCTTCCGGCACCGGTCTTCAATGCATTGATTGCTGATGCGCGTAAAATACGGCAAGCGTACCGGTCGCTCAAGTAATAAAGTTGGGAATGAATCCCCGGATGTCGGTCTCTTGAGGAATGCAATTGGCGTCGAACGATCTAGACTCTAAAACTATCGTTATGAGAGTTAATTGAAATAAACAGAAAAGAAAGGGGCTTTGGTTGGTGGTCTTACGACCGATTACACTAATGTAAACTATGCGGGTCGCAATCACCGCTTCTCAAGGCGAGATGGATGTAGCGGCCGCGATGCCGTACTTCGATTGGCGAGTGGACGGAAATCTAGCGAGTGAGGTGATTAGTGCGGAGCAAGCTTGAGTGAAACGAACGTGTGGAGTGGAGCGAGATGGAGCGAGGCGCATCAAAGAATAAATCTCTAGAGCAAGATGAAATACAACTAATAACAATAATGCTAGAAGTTGATGTCCATTACAAGCACAAGCATTTCATACAACAAGAAAAAGAGAGAAAATGCACAACCATGAGATTGAAGATCCACCGCGGTTGTTGGCCGGAGGTGCGGGTTGTCAATCCGCTTCCAAGCGCAGTCCGAGGAGGGCTTCCGGTACCACCGAGCTGTCACCTCGAGGGCCTGTAACTCCGTTCTCTAGGGGTGCTTCGTCTTCTTCCTTGGTGGAAAGCTCGGAGAAGAATGCTTCAATGGCCGGGAGGATCACCGGAGGATGCGGAATGCTTCGGAATCACCGGAGAAGGTCCTCCCGTTGGTATGGATGAAGGTGGAGGTGAATGGGACTTGCTGGAGGGCGAAACGGCGGACTGGCGAAGGCTCCGATACGATTCTCTCTTGCCCTAATTCGCGGAACAGCGTATTTATAGCTTGCAGAATAAATAGCGCGCACGACCACTGGCGCACGACCAGTGGTCGTGCGCGACCAAGGTCAGCGCCCGTGCGTGAGCAACCTGCAGACCTGCATCAGAAAATCAGTAGTCGCGCACGATCATCAGCGCACGATCAGTGATCGTGCGAGGCAATGCTGATGATCGTGCGGAAATAGCCAGACAGACTTTTGCAAAATGGGTATGACTGCGCACGATCGGCGGCGCACGAGCAGTGGTCGTGCGCGGTATGGCAAGTGATCGTGCGGAATGTTCAAGACAGAGTTTTCACAAATGAGACCGGGCTGCGCACGGTCAGTGATCGTGCGCCAGGAGGTCGATGGTCGTGCGTGGGTAAAAACGCACGACCACTGACTCCTTTGCCAAAAATAGTGAAACGCCTATCCCGAATGCCCTCACGATCCCCAAACCTGCAGGAAAACTGTACGGGGCATCGATCGCGGCAGCCACAACAACCAGTAATGAACATAGCAAGAAAGTAAATGCACACAAGCACAGAAAATGGGCAACAAAGGTGCACAGGGCGTGGAAAACCGTAGCGAACCAAAAGGAGTGCAAATGACGCTAAACGGTGTGCAAAGACAAGGAAATAAGCCCAGATGAGTCCGAAAATAGGTATATAAAGAGGACTCATCAATTGCCTTTTTTTCTGCCCTTCTCCGGTGTCGTTTCTCCTCCAGAGATTTATGGGGTGGATTTCTATTCCCCTCCTCGGTTTGATGCGGGTATGCCCCTCCTAGACAGCTGTTTGCGGATCCCCTAGTGGTCTCCAGATTTCTATTCTCGAGCCACGATGTCTGACATCTCAGATTCGGCCACTCCTCCCGCCGCGGTACCCGTTCTGCCGGCCCCTCTCTGTGGTGGACATGATCAAAATACGCCTCAAATCACCTCTATTCGTTTGGATGACTCCAATTATCTGTCCTGGTCTCGGTCCATTACTTTGGCACTCAAGAGCCGCCGTCTCTTCGGTTATGTCACTGGTCAGATTCCGGCTCCAGCGACGTCGTCTCCTGAATGGATTACTTGGGATTCGGAAAACTCTCTTGTTATGCCATGGCTTACCAACTCTATGCAGGAGGCTCTTGCTTGCAACTACTTGTTTCTTGACACCGCTGCTGATATTTGGAGACGTGCTGAGGCTACTTATTCTCGGCGGGGCAATGCTGCTCAGATCTTTCAGCTGCGCCGCCGGATCTCCTTACTTCGCCAAAGTGACCGCCCTCCGTCTGTATACTACTTGGAGTTTACTCAGTTATACCAGGAGTACGATCACTTTGATTCGCTCGTTTTCACCAGTCCGGTTGATGAAGCCATGGTTCGTGCCCGGGAGGAGCGCAATCGGATTTTTGAGTTTCTTCATGGGCTTCATCGGGACTTTGACCAGATCAGTGTTCAGATTTTGGGTCGTACTTTGCTTCCATCCCTTCCTGAGGTCTACAGTCTTGTGCAGCAGGAGTTTGATCGTCGACAGTCTTTGGTTCCTGACTCCCTTCCGGAGAGTTCTGCTCTTGTTGCTGGTTCTTCCATACTTGGTGTTCGTCCGCCCCGTGATGCTAAGATGAGCGGTCCTGACAAAGATCACCTGGTCTGTGATTACTGTGGGAAGAATCGTCATACCAGAGATACTTGCTTTCGACTCCATGGTTTCCCGCCACCAAGGGGTGGTGCCACTCGTGGCGGCCGAGGTTCTGGCAGGACTTCCAGTCGCCATACCTTTCCTCGCTCGGCTCATCTCACTGATGCTTCTGTGGACGTCTCCTCTGGACCTGCTCTCTATGCTGTTACTGGCTCCTTCTCGGCGGAAGAGATGCTTGCTCTCCGTCGTATGATGCAGGGTCTCACGACCGAGCCGACTGCCTTATCCTCCTCTTCTTATGCTCACACTGGGACTCCCGGTGCGCACTCTGCTGAGTCCATGACCTCTCCGCAGTGGATTATTGATTCCGGGGCAACTGATCACATGACCGGCTCCGCTTCAGGTTTTGTTTCTTATACTCCCCTGTCTGGCCGGGATAAGGTGAGTATTGCTGATGGTTCCCTCTCCTCCATTGCCGGCAAGGGTTCCATCTCATGTTCCTCCCTCCTCTTGTCTTCGGTCCTTCATGTGCCCAGTTTTACCCGCAATTTACTGTCCATTAGTCATTTAACAAACTCTATGAATTGCTCGGTCACATTTCTTCCTTCCTCTTGTGTTTTTCAGGACCTGACGACGGGGAAGGTGATTGACTCTGGTAGCTTGGTCAATGGTCTTTATGTGCTTGACTCTGGAACGGCGACACCACCTCGGGCTCTCCTATCTGCTTCTTCTCATCCGCTCTATTCTCAGCATTGTCGGCTGGGCCACCCCTCTATTTCTGTGATGCGATTATTGTTTCCGCATGTTTCTACTACTGTTCTTAATTCCTTTTTGTGCGATGTGTGTGCTACTAGTAAACATAAGCGTCATGCTTTCAGTCATGTTTCTTTACCTAGTTCTGTTCTTTTTTCTGTTATTCATACTGATGTTTGGGGACCTTATCCTGTTCAATCTATTTCTGGCTGTGCTTGGTTTGTTTCATTTATTGATTGTTTTTCTCGTACCACCTGGTTGTATCTGCTCAAGAACAAAAATGATGTTTTTCCTACTTTTCAACGATTTCACAAAATGGTCTCCACTCAATTTCACACAGACATCCAAATTCTCCGTAGTGACAACGGTCGGGAATATATCGATTCCCACTTTTCTCACTACCTTGCCGATCACGGTATTCTCCACCAAATTACTTGTCCCTATTCTCCCGCTCAGAACGGTGTTGCCGAGCGAAAAAACCGACATCTGTTGGAGGTTGCCCGTTGTCTTTTATCCACCATGCATCTTCCTAAATACTACTGGGGTGATGCTGTCCTTACCGCGGCCTACCTTATTAATCGCATGCCCACGCCCGTCCTTGGGAATGATACCCCTCTGGGTGCTCTACACCTCACACCCTCGACACTTCCTCCTAAGGTGTTTGGGTGTGTCTGCTTTGTTCATATTCATCATCCTCGCCCTTCTAAACTTGACCAGCGGGCCCTCCGTTGTGTCTTCATTGGTTATTCTGCGACGCAAAAGGGCTACAAATGCTTTCATCCTCCTACCCGGAAGGTATTTGTTTCCATGGATGTTACTTTCCATGAGTATGAGTCATATTATGCCCCTACAGCTGACACCACCTCTGCTCCTTCCCCTACTACTCCCTTACCGGTTCCTCCACCTTATTATCCCTCACTTCAGGGGGAGTCTTTACCTCGGGAAGTGAGCTCCTATGTGCCTCCTCCACTCCCGGCTGTGCCTTCCTTGCAGGTGTACTCTCGGCGGTCCAAAGGGCCAAGCACACAAGACCACGCCATTCGACCAGATCAATCATTGGATCCGGAATCGGGTTCATCTGATGCTCCCATTGCTCTCCGAAAAGGTATCAGATCTTGCACTAAGCATCCCCTCTCAAATTATGTGTCTTATGACTCATTCTCCACTGCCCACAAGACCTTTATATCTTCCCTGGCTTCCATCACTATACCCTCGTCCTGGCAGGAAGCTATTGGGATCCCTGAGTGGAAAGGGGCAATGCTTGAGGAAATGATGGCCCTTGAGAAGAACCACACCTGGGATTTGGTGCAGCTTCCTTTTGGGAAGAAGACCGTTGGGTGCAAATGGGTGTTCATGGTTAAACAGAATCCTCAGGGAGTGATCGAAAGATGTAAAGCACGGTTGGTGGCACGTGGCTATACTCAGACCTTCGGGGTGGATTACCAGGAAACCTTTGCCCCAGTAGCAAAGATGAACACTATCAGGATTCTATTATCCTGCGCTGCCTGCAAAGGGTGGGACCTTTGTCAACTTGATATTAAAAATGCATTTCTCCATGGGAACCTTGATGAGGAAGTGTATATGACCCTTCCCCCAGGTCTTATATCTAGCGGCTCTGAAGGGAAGGTGTGCAAATTAAAGAAGGCCCTATATGGCCTGAAACAGTCTCCCCGTGCTTGGTTTGGAAGATTCCACAAAGCTATGGTCTCATTTGGATATCACCAGAGTAATGCGGATCATACCTTGTTCATCAAGAAGAGGGCCACCCAACTCACGATTCTCATTGTCTATGTTGATGACATCGTGATCACTGACAATGATGTGGAAGAAATCAAGATCCTGAAACAAAAATTGGCAAGTGAGTTTGAGGTCAAGGACCTGGGAAAACTTAGATACTTCTTGGGAATTGAGGTGGCCAGGTCTAATCACGGGATCTTTATTTCGCAGAGAAAGTATACCTTGGACGTCCTTGAAAAAACAGGGATGAGTGGTTGTAAGCCTGTCAATACCCCGATTGAAGCTAATCACAAATTGGGGAAAGATGGAAAGTCCATTGATGATGTTCCAGCATTTCAGAGGCTAGTTGGAAGACTGATTTACCTCTCAAATACTCGCCCTGACATTTCCTACGCAGTTGGTGTTATCAGCCAGCCTATGCAGTAGTGCAACGCAAAGGCGACGCTTGAAAGCCCCAGCAGCAAGCTGCCCACCAAGCTGCTGTGGTGGGCCATCACCCCAAAAATATTACTTCTATGTCATGAGCTTTTGGCCCACGTATCAGATATTAAACTGAAGAGCAGATACTACCCGTGTTCTCAGCCTAAAGGCCAACCATGTTGAAATTAGTATATTTTTAGATCGGCTTAGACATCTGCGTGAAAATGCAAAATAAGAATAATAAGACACAGCAGGTAGAATGATCATACTGTCTGAAAATTATGTTCCTATTCACATAAAATTAGCTAAACTGTGTGGCAGTGTCAGCTATTCATTGTAATTGCCCAATGCTATCTAGATTGTTGCAAATGCTCACGGAAGTGCTTCATAAGATGGTAGCAAGGTACCTTGCCTTAGGCGCTCATCTGGTGCCTGTAGATAGAAATGATGTTTTTGAAAGAAGTGAATTGGTTTTATTCATTTTATATCTGAAATTGAAATCATGTCATCTGGGAAGTATTTGTTATATCATGTTAGATTGCAAGTACATCCTTGGAAGTAGTGGATTTAATAAACTTGCTCGTTAATAAAACATGTTTTCTAATTTCAAGCAACCTTGAGCTCTTAATGTACTAGTGAGTTCATTTGTTGGTTGATATAAGATGCAATTGTCTGTCAAATGCTCATTCTTTTGAGCCTTTCACTTTTTTAATATTTTGCGAAGTCAAGTTAAACTTGAGCAGTGTATATGTGTGTGTATTAGCCATTTTCATCATTTGACAGACAATTTACACTGTCAAGAATGAGCATTTTCTAGTCAAGAATGAGCATTAGACAATTTTCATCATTTGACAGACATTTGACAAAATGCTCATTCTTGACACATATTCCTTTAGATTCCCATGAGATTGTTTCCTACATAGTCATAATGTTAAGAGCCAGGCATTTGCTAGTTTAAAGGTGTCGTCAAATTTTGACAGTGTATATGAGTGTGTATGGGAACTTTGTTCTGAAAATTTTGTAACCTTTTTTGGCAATAGTCCTATAGTATCAAGCTACAACATGGTGTATGATTTGCTAGGCAGGAAGGTATCATCACATTTACTTTAGTAGTGTTATCATGATTTCAAGTTGTTTAGTAATTTTCTTTATTCAAACTGGTTTACGTTATTAGCCATTTTCATCATAGAATCATTTTCATCATAGAATTCCAGTATTGATATTTTTTCCTTGTTGTAATTGTGTTATGTTCATCTTCACTGAAGAAAACCCTTCATAAGGACTTTGGAGCAAAAGTTGGTGATATGCTTTGGAATTATTGCAGAGGCATTGATGATCGAAAGGTTGAGGTTCTAAAGGTTTGTATACAATCACTACAAAGTTATAAACTTAGAATCTATTTGGCGTGGTTGTTGCGAACGCCGCATTCTACCAATATCTCTTGCGGTGAAAAGCTGAATGCTCAGAGGTGTGTGTTCCTGGTTGCCACAAAATTGCAGTTTTCTTCTTTGGTGGAATGTGAAATGTGATCTGGGTGTAAGCCACACTTTGCGTTAATGCATTGTGTTTGAACAGAATGGGCCGTTCTCGTAATGGCGCGCCACCTTAGTTGGCAGTATTCTTTTGATCTTTTAGGAAATCATCTTTATGTTTCTTAGTTCTTTACTTTGATAATTCTGAAATCTTGGCATTATTAGTCGCAGTTTGTGAGAATTTATAGTCGGCCACCCTTTTCCATTTCCTCCCCTTCCACTTTCCTCCACTAGCCAACCTCCCTCTAGGTAAAGCTTTTAGAGGGGTAACAATCAGTGTTGTAGATGTCGGCCGACATGTCCGACATGTCGGCCGACATAAAGGTATGGCTTCCAAAACGCCACGAAACCGATATAAATTAGGTTCGTGGCATTTTGAAAAAATCGGGCCGATATATCGGATTGGACCGATATATCGGCCCGAAAAATCGGCCATACCGGCCGATTTTTTGAAGAATTCGGCAACTTATAACTTATAAATTATATGTTATATAACTTATAACTTATAAGTTATAAGTTATAACACCCTCCCGACCCCCGCTGCTCTCTCTGTCGCGCTTCTGCCCTAGCTCTCCCTCTCGCTCTCTCCGCTGGTGCTCTTCCTCTCTCGCGCTCTCCGCTGGTGCTCTACTGCTCTCCCTCTCTCGCGCTCTCTCGACTCTCTGCTGCTCTCACTCTGTCTCTCTTCTCTCGACACTAGTGCTGGTGCTCTCCCTCTCTCGCGCTCTCTCAACACTGCGCTGCTCTCACCCTGGCTCTCCTCTCTCGGCATTTGCGCAGGTTCTCTCCCTCTCTCGCGCTCTCTCACAACTCTGCGGCTCTCTTCCTCTCTCGGGCTCTCTCGACACTAGTTGCGTGACTGACTGCTGCCTATACCTACGGGTGCATTCTTCTCCCTACCTCCCCCCCCCCTCTCTCTGGTGCATTCTAATTTCTAATATGCCTATACTACTGAGTTATTCAGTGCCCTATACTACTAATTTCAGTGCCTATACTAAAATGATGTTGGTAATGAGTTGCTTATACTAATTTCAGTGCCCTATACTACTAATTTCAGTGTCTATACTAAAATGAAATATTAAAACCCGATATATGAAATATCCCCGATATATCCCCCGATATATAAAAAACCGACATGAAAACCCAAACCGACGTGTTCCCGACATCCGACATCTGCAACCTTGGTAACAATTACTATAACATATGCAAGAGTACTAGAAATCAAATAATTGACCTTAGGTGCCACTAATGATGGTAAGCGTAGAAGGGAGGGGCTAGTGGAGGAAAGGAGGGAGGGGTTGCCAACTAGGTGAAGGAAAGGGGGTGGAAAGGGGGTGGTTGGACAAATGGAGGAAAGTGGAAAGAGGGTGGCAGGAAGCTCTTAGTGAACACCAGTGGCAAGAAGCCATGTTTGAGGAAATGTGTGCCCTTGAAAAAACTGTACATGAGATTTGGTGCATCTTTCTCAAGGGAATACGATTGTTGGGTGTAAATGAGTGTTTTCTGTCAAACAGAACACCCAAGGAATTATTGAAAAATACAAGGTAAGACTAGTTGCTAGATGACACACTCAAATTGCTGGGATTGATTATCAGGATACTTTTGCTCCTGTAGTAAAGTTGAACTCCATAAGAATTCTCCTATCATGTTCCTCCTGTAAGGGATGGAACCCCAGTTAGATGTAATGAATGCATTTTTTCATAGGGATCTAGAAGAGGAAGTATATATATCCCTACCTCCTGGGCTTGGATCTAAAGGGAAGGTCTGCAAGCTAAAATGAGGTTTATATGACCTCAAACAATCTTCTAGAGCTTGGTTTGAGAGATTTCATAAGGCTATGACGACCTTAGGATATACTTAGTGTAATGCAGATCATACTCTGTTCATCAAGTATAGGGAAGGTAAATTGACTGCTCTTATAGTTTATGCGGAGGTGATCTGGAAGCAATTCTAACTCTAAAAGAAAGGCCGATTAGAGAATTTGAGGTAAAAAACTTGGGGAACCTCAAGTATTTTTTGGAAATTCAAATCGCCAAGTCCAGACATGAAATTATCATTTCGCAGAAGATGTCATCAATTTACTTGAGACATCGGGGATGAGTGAGTGTAGACCTAAAGCAAATCGTAGGCTTGAGAGAGATGACAGATAACGGTTGAGGACATCACTAGTTTTCAGAGGTTAATGGGTGAAGCTTGTTAATTTGTCACACACTCGCCTAGTATCTCGTATGCAGTTAGAGTGATCAACACTTCCCGAAGACTCGCCATCTTGATGCTGCCCACGGTATTCTCAGATACCTCAAGACCTCTCTTGGGGACAATATCTAATTCTCACCCAATGATGAGCTAAATATTGAAGTCTACATGGATGCGGATTTGGCTGGATCCGTTAATGATCGACGATCCATCTTAGGATATTGCGCTTTAGTTGACGAAAATTTGGTTACGTGATGTAGCAAGAAATAACATGTGGTCGCTGGATCTAGTGTTGAAGATGAATTCAGATCCATGACCCACATAATCTGTGAAGGATTGTGGATTTAGACTATTATGAGAGACTTTGTCCTTGAGAAAAAAGCGAGTAAATCAGACTATATTATGATAAAAAGGCGTCATTAGCATTACTCATAACCCTGGTCAACACGCTCGCACCGAACACATTGAGATCGATAACACTTCAGTAAAGAAAATATAGTAAGTGGAAATGTATGTACCCTGATCATTCCGTCTAAACAACAATTGGCTGACATCTTCACTAAAGGATTGACTGTGAGTGCTTTGGAAAGGATCATTATTTTATGAGTCATGTTCTTATATGACGTTATTTGTCTTGTCCTTTTTAGTCGCATTTCATGTCTTTCATTGATTTTCTATTTATTTGCATTCCAAGTCCGTCGTTTTTATTTCCATTAAAGTTGATTGTAAGTCTATTTAAATGACCCATTGGGTCTTGTATTGGTATGAATGAAGAAATTCTATTTTACCAAATCCTAAAAGAGATCTTGGAAGCTGTCTCTTGAGCACGCCCCGCTTAGGCAGCCGCGATCATGGCTCTGTAGTATCTGCAATTCTCCACCACTGCCATCTCCACCTTTGGCCACTCCTCCGACAATCATCGAGTAGACCCATAATAACTTGGTATCAGAGGGAGTTCCTCTTCCACCGACGCACGCCAATTTTATCCTTCACGCATCTCCTCCAACGGCACAATTTTTTACTTCCAACGACTTCGATGAATATGTCGTCTCCTTCCAAAGAAGCCCAGACAATCATCGTTCGTCCTTCCGAGACAGCATCGACGCGAGTCTGCCCCGTTCGGCCATCGACGCCCTTCCAGCGTCGTCCAATGCTGAATTTCACGTCGTCAGATTCTTCTTACCTTCTGGTGCATCTTCTCACTGTTTCATCGACACGTCCTAAGCAAAACAACCATGTGTGCGTCTAGTCCTCTGCCGATGAGAAGCGCACGCGTAACAGACACATACACGTAAGCCCCTTCCTGTTTTGGCTGGCACTGATGCGAGGGGGTGTATAGGCATTAATTTATTCATCATTCATGAATTTATTTTTTTATTAATTCTTAATTGAATTAATTAAGTAATCAATTAATTATAGAGCACATCAAGTTTAGTGCCACAACGATAGACGTTCTTTGTTCGATAGAGGAAATGATGGCCTATTAGGATGCTCACCTTCGGAACTTTGACGCACGTCGTCAGGACGCCGACGCTTGTTGTCTGGACGACATGTCCACACTCTTCCACAAATTTGATGATTTGATAGCCACCTTCCCTCCAAAGTTTCCTCCGTCGCCGCCACTGCCTCTGTCCCGCAGCTTCCTTTGTCGGCCCCTGCTCCGCCAGTACCTCCGACCACCTCACCACCAAATTCATTCCTTCTATCGATCGTCTCTCATTCTGCTGCCCAAGCTTGAAGGCGTGTTAGCATTTGTGATTATTTTATTACTATATTTCATGTATTTTTCTCCACACCATGTATTTCTCTTCACTCCTATATATAAATGTGAGAGCCCTTGTAATCAAGTATTATTCCAAACATTTCATCAGTACTGATTCCACATATTTTTGGTAATTGGTAGGATAAGTTTAATCTTTAAGTGTCCATACATCATTTTGGTATTAGAGCATCATATGCCAGATAAATCAAGGCCTTCTCGCTAAGCATCATATTGATATTGGGCCACCGTAAGTAGGATGGCTACAGCGGGTTTGAGACCAGGTTTAAGGTATTAATTCCTTGTCATGTTTACCAACCCTATTTATGTTGTCCTTCATCACATATATTTTTGTCATGTCCCATGATGGGTAGAAGTCTAGAGGATGCACAATAAGATGCTTGCAAAATTTTTATCGAAGGATAAATTGTAAAGTGGTATACAATGGTGACATAATGTTATGGGTTCGTTTGTTGAGGTCGTTGGAGGTCGGGGAAACAAGGGGCAAACCCTAGAATGGTGGTAGAGGTGGAGAAGTTAGTAGAAGAAGAAGCTTGGAGAAGGAGATGAGAGGAAAAACAACCTAGAGGAGGAGAAGAGGGTTAGAGAGATAGAGAGAGGAATTTTAGAGAGATAAATGGAAATTTATATTTCATTGCTTAATTCCTCATACAAGGACTAAGAGCATATCTATATATATATATATATTAATCCCCCGGGGGTAATCCCATAATTACAACAAGTTGTATAAAAACATAAAATACATGGAGATATTAAAAAACATAAAAGACGCATATTGACTCAACGACCCGACTAATACAATAAAGACGATACAATACGAGTTGATATAATAAGACTCCTAATACTAGATAATCAACGGTGTGGGGTCCATAACACTCCACCCGTCCTTCAAATCGAGCTTGTCCTCAAGCTCGAACTCCAGTTGGATGATCGACTCATCTGGCTTCTTGATTCCGCGCCAAAATAGCGTCTAGTAGCGTGTCGCGGTGGCGTTGGCGGTAAGGTGCAGCGGCGTCGACGTTGAAAGGACGAGCGGCTGAAGCAATGGGGCTGGCTGGTCCGGCGGAGTGACAAGAGGCTGAAATGGCAAGATGACGAGTGAACAACGACCGACAAAATGAAGGGGTCCGGCGGGACCAACGATGCGGTGACAAACAATGGTTGGAGTTGGTCGGAGATCCCATGGTGGGAATGGCGGTGTGGTGCGAGGTAGCAATGACAATGCGGCTGAAGTGGCCGGCAGAGTAGTGGCCGACAGCAGAGGCAGCGATGTGGACAGAGGCGGCAGAGCGGAAACCAGCGGAGCGGGGGTCGGCGGAGCGGGGGCCGGTGGCTGGGAAATGGAGGCCACAGAAGTAGACAGTGGTAGCTTGTCGACAGTCGGCGATGATAGTGAGAGGTGCAAAGTGGTGAGGACTATCGGGGGCGACACAAGCTGCGGCGGTGGTGGCGGTTGTTCGACGAAAGGCGGTGACAACGTAACCACTGGAGGAAAAGTCGATGACTCCAGCTCTAGTGTTGGTGGCGATAGAAAGATAACCATCGAGGCATGAGACATGTGGAGGGCGGTGAGCTTGAGATCGAGGTCTAAGTTAGCGTTCAGGTGGCTGAGCTGAGCTTACCTCCAAGCAATACGGCGGTCTAGCCTGGTGAGGGTGGTGAGGAGCTCAATGTGATCGGTAGGGTTAAGGGACATGATGAAAATATGTAATATTTAATTCATTAATTAGTAGTAAATTAATTACTTACTCAAGAGGAAATAAGTAATTAATTAATTAACATTAAATTAATTAAGTATGTGAGGGGTCGCGGATAATGTCAAGCTTAAGGAGAGGAATAGAAGGGACGTGCGGGACTTTAGAAGTATAAAAAAAGGTTGTATCCGGTTGAACTTTTTAAAAGAAAGGGGAAGAGAATGGTGGTGGGTCCCAGGAAAAAGAAAATAAAACAAATAGAAAAGAAGAGGGATGGGAGAGGTAGCGTGAGGGATTGAATTTGATGAATAGAATAAAAAATGACAGGCAGGATTCCCGGGTGCAGGTAGACTCCAGAAGATGAGAAAAATAAAAAAAGAAATGGCGCGTGCAGGAGATACAAGGGATATGAGGATCAGAAAATTAAATAAAAAAAGATAGAGGTGTGCATGCAGGCTGCTTGATGAGCAGGAGCATGGTCAGGGTTGAGCGCGCCGGTCTGAAGGGGAACGATGGGGGCCGAGGGAGACTTCGGCGGCGGATCTCTGGTGTGATGAAATGGGAGGCTCGGGGTTGGCTTTCGGCTCGAAGGTGACAAAGACGAAGCAGAGAGGAGTATCGTGCTTGAGTTGGGGAAGCCCGACTAGGAGGAGATCTCAGATACAGGTCCTGGAAGCAGGGAGGAGCGCGGATAGTCGACGCCGAGCCCTGGGAGGGAGAATGTGTTGGTCTGGGGAGAAGGTAGGAGTCGGGAAATCGGCTGGAAGAAGAACAACGACGACTCTTCGGGAATGCTTTGTGATGGGCTGGACGATACAAGGGATTAAAGTTGTTGTTGGCGTCTGAGGAGCAAAACCTGCTATGAGTGGACAGCTGGAGTACTGAGCCGAGGAAGGAGAGTTCTGATACCAATATGTTATGGGCTTGTTTTGTTAAGGTCATTGAAGGTCAGGGATACAAGTGGAAAGCCCTAGAATGATGGTAGAGGAGGAGAAGTTAGAAGAAGAAGAAGCTTGGAGAAGGAGATGGAAGGGAAAACTCTATAGGAGAAGAGGCTAGAGAGAGAGGGGAATTTTAGATAGATAAAAGGAAGTTCATATTTCATTACTTAATTCCTCATACAAGGACTAAGGGCATATATATCAAGCCCCCGGGGGTAATCCCATAATTACAACAAGCTGCATAAAAACATAAAATACATGAGGATATTAAAAGACATAAAATATGCATATAACTCAACGACTCGACTAATACAATAAAGTCGATACAATACGAGTTGATATAATAAGACTCGTAGTACTATATAACTAACAGCGTGGGGTTCATAACACAAATTTAAGCTAAGTAGGCTAACACATCATGTGATACAATCCCGGGAAATTTCAGAGAGGAATCTGGCAAGGGGGAGGGTCGGGGTGGAGAGTGAGATGAAGGTGGAGAGAATGAGAGGAAAGGTTAGGGAGTACATCCAAGCATAATCTGAAAGAGTACAACACCACCCCTTATAAGTGCGGGGTGTAACAAAATAAGAAATACAACATACGGGGGGAAAAATAAATGCGTACAACCAAATAGGAAATAACAAAAAAGAAATAACAAAATAGAAATAAATAAAATAGGAAATAAATAAAAACGCAAGGTTGGCGCCGCGTCTTTGGTCTCTCCTCCTGTCGGCAGCCTGACGTCGTCTTCCTCCGCGTGCGGACCCGCCACGGTGTCTCCTCGGCGTGTGCGTGTCCCGTCGGCATGCGCAATCGTAACAATACTGTCGTCTGGAAAACATGTCTTGTCCTCAAAGCAGTGGTCGGAGCGGTGTCAGCAGCAGTGATCCCGGGATAGCCTCGTGGCTTCGTTCTCCAGATGATAATACCCAGCAATCGGGACCTCCTGCGGGCCAGGGTCCCCCTGAAGGTGGTAGCAGCAAGCAAGTAGCTTGGCTGGGTAGTTTGGCGCCAACTGTCGTCTTTCTTCTGTACCATAGAAAACTGTGTTGGTGGCAATCCCGAAGAGGGGTCCGGTTCCTTCCCGAGGGAGAGCAAAGAGTGTAAGAGGGCGGAGTCACCATCGAGGCGACATGGTTGTCCCTCGTGTATGAACTGCATGGACATAGTCTCCCAGTTGACACATACCTCGTCGAGCGTGCAGAGCCAAGCCACTCCCAGCACGGCGTCAAGGCCGCCTAATCCAAATGTGAAGAAGTCCGCGGTCATGGAATAGCCCCCATAGAGAGAGAGAGAGAGAGACGGCCGTGCAATAACCCTGAGTCGGGCAGTGGCGCCCATCGCCCATGCGGACCTCAACGTCCGGGGAGGGAACCAAGGAAAGGAGTTGTTGCACCAAGTGCTCAGAGATGAGGTTGTAGCTTGCTCCGCTGTCCACCATGATGATGATCGGGCGATCCCGCAGTGTGCCCGGAAGCTGAATGGTCTGTTGGTTGGAGATCCCGCCCGTCGAGACGCCAGATAGCTCCAACCGGTGGAATGTAGCTGCGGTGGGGTGGAGAGGTGTATCCTCCAGTGAGATCTCCAGGGTCTCAAAGTCAACCAAGGTAACCCAGGGTTGACGTCGCTGATGATGGCGCGACACTCCTTGACCGCGCAGACGTGTGTAGGTGAATAGGGCTGACAGCAACGGAAACACAATCCCTTGCGATGGAGGTCGTCCAACTCGCGGTTGGAGAATCGCTGAGGAGGGCCCGGTCAGCCTGGCACGACTGGAGGAGGGCGGGGGAACCTGTGTCTCTGGGGTAACGGTCGGCCCCCGACGGGGGTCCACCTGACGGCACAATGGCCGAGGAGACAAATCCACATCCACGAGGCGGGCCATGTCGAGGGCATCGGAAACCGTCCGAGGGTGGTGAGTGCGGAGTCGGGAGCAGATGTGGGGCAATAGGCCCTGCATGAAGAAGCCGAGATAATGATTTGGCGGTAAGCCCGAAACATGGGTGACGAGGGCCACAAACTCATCGATGTAATCATTCAATGAATCGGTTTGGCGGGCCCCACACAGTCGTTCGATGGAGGATTCAAGAATAGCGGCTGTCGTAGCGGCGGACCATCTCCTGCTTGATCTCCGACCAAGAGATCGACGGGTTGGACTGTCAGAGCCACCGAGCCCAATGAAGGGCGGAGCCGTCAGTTCCCACGACGATCGTATAGACCTTATCCTGCTCGGGAGTATGGTAGAGGTCGAAGTACTGCTCCGCCTTGGCAATCCACCCCCATCGAGTCCAAACCGGCAAAGGCGGGGAGGTCCAAAGCGAGGGTGGGACAGCCTGGAAGAAGCGGGACTGCAGAATCCCCGGTGTACAGGGGAGGCGCCACCCCGAGGATGGACGGGCCGGCCGGCAAGCACGCTGAGCCGGTCGCAGGTGAGGCAGCGGAGGGTTGTAAGGCGTCGAGCTTGGCGTGGGTGGAGAGGATCGAGGCGTGCATGGAGGCTACGAGCGCCTCCTGGGCTTCGACACGGCGGAGGGCCTCGGCGGCGATGTCCTCCTGTTGCAGCTCCACGTTTAAACGGGTGTTGGGGGCCATTGCTCCGGGCGAAAGGCAGCCACGACGGAAGCGGCGAGAGCAGAGCCTGGAGGAACTGCGTCGAGCTACTCTGGTCTTGATCCGTTGGGAGTGGGCCAGCAGAATGCTTGGGTCGGGACGCGAATGCAGCACTGTCACGCGATGTTACGGAGCGGTCGATGTTGAACGAAATCGGAGGGGCGGAAGTTCCGTGCGACACGAATGAGCGCCGATTTCCGCGAGATCGGGCTAAGCGGACAGCGCAGACGGACTGGATCGACTGTGGCTGAGCGCAACCGGCAGCCTGTGGCGGGCGGGACAGCGAGGTCGGACCAATTGATTCAATCCCGGGAAATCCCGGAGAGGAATCCGGCAAAGGGGAGGGCCGGGATGGACAGAGAGGAAGGATAAGAGCGAGAGGAAAGGTTAGGGAGCAACCCTAATTCGCATACATCCAAGCATAATCCGAAAGAGTACAACACCACCCCTTATAAGTGCGGGGTGTAACAAAATAAGAAATACAACATAAGAGAGAAATAAATGCGTACAACTAAATAGGAAATAACAAAATAGAAATAAATAAAATAGGAAATAAATAAAAACTTCAGGTTGGCGCGTCTTCGGTCTCTCCTCCTGTCGGCGGGCCCGACATCGTCTTCCTCTGCGTGCGGACCTGACACGGTGTCTCTTCGGCGTGTGCGTGTCCCGTCGGCGTGCAACCATCGTAACATCATGCAACACTGAATGAATGGAAACTCAATTCGTAATGCAGACCCCCAAACAGTTGGAATATGCCTAGTGATGATGGTGGTGGTTATAATGACAGATGAGGATAATGATATTTGCTCTATTTTTGCTGGCAAATTTGTTTTCTCATATGAGTGATAACCTGTCGATGGAGAAACTTGTCTCTTGGAGGGACATGCTCTTGATTTGTTTGTGATATCTCTCTTTGTGGTCATACTCCATGCAATTTATTTTATCAAGTTCATGTATTTTCTCATTTCAATTTTTGTTCATGTATTTTTTACGAGGTTGTAGGAAACAAAATCTATTGGTGCCGAAGTGAACTGGGGGGTTAGATTCCTTAACACAATGGATGTGGGTGCTTGTCCCAAGATAAGTTCTAGAAACACTTAATTGCTTTTTCTTACGATTTGCATAAATCATTTCCTTATATTTTATCTCAGTGTGAACATTTTCTCAACAACCTTTCAAAGGAAGTATCCTCCCGTTTGCAGGAATGTGGTGTGGTAGCACGCACCATTAATCTTAAGGTACTAATCTTGTAGAGATTATGTTATATTCTGTTTTATCTTAATCTGCTATATATGATGTTTTTCTGTCACAGGTTCCAAAATAGTTGGCTGTGTTGTTATTGTTGATAAACATTGTCATTTGCCTATTAATGTCTTTCTAACAATATGGGTTTCTATATTTTTGTTATCCGCTTAGGTTAAAAGGAGAAGAGCAGGAGCTAAGGATCCTCTAAAATTCATGGGATGTGGGGACTGTGAAAACATTAGCCGCTCTATGACGGTATTTATAAAGCAATCTATCATCATCATTGTTAGCTTTGTCCCAATCCTTTTTGGGTTGATGAATTCTCATTTTCCATTTGTTCTTACATAGGTGTTAAAACTACCTTTTGCAAATCTGTCTGGACAACTTCTATTCATATGTTAATCTTTGGTTATGGTTTTCCTTTTCTAGTCCTACATGAATTTTTATCTATTCATCTTAATGTTGATTGATTCCTTTTGTAATTCACGCCAGTCTCATAGATTAGAACAGAAAAAATTCCTGGAGTTATGAATTAATGATTTTTTTTTACTACATTACATTTTGGTAGCTCCCTGTTGCTACCGACGATGCAACTTTGATTCAAAGGACAGCAAAGCAAATTTTTGCTTCATACCACATTGGTGAGTTCCAATTGAACATTGTTATGACTTTTTCTTTTTTTCATTAAGTGGCTCATCAAACCTTTTTGTTCTCTGTATAACCTGGAGGTCTATGTTTGTCTTACTTCTGTTGCTAATATATTACTATATCAATCAGAAGAACTTAGCGGCCTTGTAAGCATGGAATATATGCTTTCTTTTGCTGTCTATGCATATAGTTTATGAGTTTTATTTTTGAATGAAAATTTGGTCTCAGAAAATAAAAATTAATTCCTTCTTTATTATTAGAGAACCCTCTAAGTACACAAAAACTGATTAATTATTTTTCAGATAAAGTGATGAAACTTGTGCATTAATAGCAACAAAATAATCTATAGGGAGGAAAATAAGCAATAGTTGTCAGTCATATGGAAAGATGCAACAAAATTTAAAACCCAATACTTACCAATGGAGACAACAATTGTGAATCTAGAGGAAGTGGCTCCAACGCAGAGAATGGTGCTTGGAATTGTCAAGCTAATCAATTATATTTTTTGAGATAAAATAACAAAGCAAAATGAGGCATCGCCATATGGAGTGGTTGCATGCTGAGTAATGAATATCTTACTAGCAATATTCGTCATCTCGGCATGTTACGAGGGCCCTAACGATGATAAGTTCTCAAGATCTTTTCCACCACGAAGCTCTGTTGCATCAGATGTAATTTCACTATCATCTACACGACTTGGAAAGTTATCCCAATTCGTGAGCTCATACGAACATATACTTTAAGCTCTTACTTGCCATGTATCCCAATAGCCTCATCCTTCACTCTGCCCAAATTGATCCTTGTATGTCATGATGTCATAATGAGGAACAAAAGAGTTGCCACCTGTGACTACCTTACCCTCAATAACTTGTAGGGAAACATTGGCACTTGGGTCTTTCAATTTGCCAACAGCTACAACAAACAATAATAATATCATCACATGATACAAACACTAAAATATATGAAATTACCTCAGCCTCAATTGATTCATCAGTTACAGGAACATTGACCCATCTTATAATTTCTCCATATCAGTGGCATCACCAAGTGTGATGCAAACACCTTCCTTGCGAATCACAACTAACTTGACCTCATTTGTTACTTTATGATTCTCCTGGAAGCACTATCCAATCAATTCACTGCTCTAAAAATCCTCCGCCATGTGTCATTGTGGAGGGAGCAACATCACTAAAGAGCATTATATTGTCCTCTACACGAGATTCATCTGCATCAGTTTCAGTCACCATTGGATCAAGATCCCATACAACTTAATCTCCTTGCATTATAACCTCAAAAAACATTCTTAAATAGTTTATGAAGAATTGAATCACTTTCTGCATTAACTTTTGAATTATTAACTTTAATTGTTGGAATTATCGAGTCAATGTCGGTCTATTAGAGTTGTAGGTATATTTGGGTTTAGTCCCACATTACCGGCTCGTCTTTATGTGTCTATGTATTTCCTATTTAAAGCCCCTATGTGGATGAATGAAACCATAATTTCTATTTCATTTTCTTCTGTTCCAACTTCCAACATTAATCATTGTTGGCACTTCATGTTGTACCTATGTAATTACTTCATTTATTTTCTGCTTAGTCTCGCCAGAAGATAAAAAGTCGTGATACCTATTAAAAACCACCTCATGTTGTACCTATGTAATTAGTTCATTTATTTTCAAGATAAAAGTGGTGACACCTATTAAAATTCACCTCATGTTGTTCAAAATATCTTATTATAGGACACTTCAACTTTTCACGACTATTGATCTCTCTATTGTCATCATGTCTTCTTTGAGACTTCAAAATTTTCACCGTAGACTAGTATGCTCTGTTAGCTTCAAGACAACCCGCTTGCACTGTTTTCATCTGAATAGCACCTGTTTTCATCTAAAAGTAAGAATGCTTAGGCTTTATTCATACCAAACAACACAGCATGGTCAAACAAAAGTAGTCACTGAATCCACAGACTGAAAAAAACCTAGATAATGCTTTCAGTATCACTGGTTCTTCCATTTTAAATGTTTTTCATCAATTAGAAACTCATTAATAATTTTGTTTTTGTTATAGATGTGACGGAAGTTCGTGGCGCTGGCTTACAAATGTCGAAACTTGAGGTTATGGGCACGAATAAGCAAGGTCTGATGCATACTCTTCGTTGATATTTATTCAACATTTTTAAACTGTAAAAATACTGCAGCTAGAATTGTGGATTTTTTTCCTTTCTAGTTGCTTGAATGTAAGAACATTGCAAAGCAATTTTAATGTCCATTTGTTACTTTTTATCTGTATGAATAGCTGTGAAAAAAATATTGTTGCTTGCAACAATTGACTCTCAGTTCCCATTTCTCCATGTCAGCCACATATCAATGTGGCGTTCTCGTACTACTCATTTCATGTTAATTTTTAATGTGCAACAAAAGAAACACTGCATGTTGCCATCGCATGACTGAATCTCATGCATTTCAAGTTGTCCCCTCTATTTGTAATACGTATCCCATACATTGGTATAAAAGTTTATATTTGTTATTTCTTCACAAGTTGGAAGATTGTAAGGAATGGGTGAGTGCTTTTATTGGTGTCATTACTATTTCATGTATTTCTTCGTTTGATTTGTTAGGTCATAAGCATAATATTCTTGAATCCTGGCTTACGGTTCCTGCAAAAGTGGGAGAAGAATTAATCAGACTAGAAAACCAAATGGATACAACAGGTAAATGTCACTGACTTGTTATGTTTGAGGTTTTTATACAGAAACCTTAACATGAGCTTAAAACAATAGTTGAATTGAAGTTGTGTGGGTCACCGGAAGCTCCTGAGCACATTACAGTTGACCCAACACATTGAGCCTTCTTCGCAGCCTACTTTATGAGATGTTTTAGTATCTAACTAGTCCTTTTGCTATTTGTGGAAGAAAATATGATCTTAATATAGGATAACGACATAAAATACATGAAAATAATACTTTGAGAAGACTAAGAAACCTGCATTTCCATCTCAAAACTCCGAAGTGATAGGAGTGGGATGAGGCTTATAAACACAGGTGGTTGATGCACGGTAGGCAGTGTGAGACTAATCAACAGACCACTAGGGATAATCCGCACATGGGGCAACCCCAACCAACGCGGACCCACATGAATCAACCACCTGTCGTGATTGATTCCATTCATGTGTTACCATGTTGTGTAGTGTACCTTGGATGGGACCTACAAAAATTAGATGTCAAAATTGCATTTCTTCGGGGTGATGTACAAGAGGAGGTATACATGAAATTTCAATCAGGCTTTCCTGGCATGTCATTTTTGAGGGCAAAATGATATGTTTTTCTAAAAAAATAGATTATGTCACTTCGTAAAATATAGGCCGACATATCCATTATTTCTGATATATTACCTGACATGACTTGTGAACATGTAGTCCGTAATTTAATTTTATGTTATGTTAGCAGACTAGAATTATATGTTTAAATTATCTGTGTATTATATGATGTATGTTTAAATCAATTAGACTTGATATTTTATTATTTTAATATTTTTTCAATCATTTTTTGTATAATTATTTCACATTATATTTCTTATTTCATATTACAAATATGTGAAAATTCAATACATTTATTTGTTGATTATTTAAAAGTGTTGTGGATATCGTCCGACATGGCCGACATGTCGGCCGGCATAAAGGTTTCATGGACAAAATGACATATTTCCGATATTTTTTTACAAAATATTCTTTTGGAATATATCCTCCGATATATCTGCTATTGACCGATATATTCGTTGATATATCCCTACATTTTATCGGCTGATTTTTTTAATTTATTTTAATTTGTTTCTATGGTGTAATAGACAATAAACCAAAATTGTTTCATTGTCTAGGTTGTTTTTTGACCTTCCTCTGGCTTTCTTCCTTGCTCAAGCCGTCATCGTCTTCAATTTTACATGTTTTTCGAATATGGACTAAAAGTTTTTTATCTTCCATTGGCATCGGCAACTTTCTGACTTCATGTTTTTTCTTACTATATTTCACGTGTTATACCTTTATTACTTGTGTAGAATAAAATGTCTATATTAGTTTGATAAATTTAGGAGTTTAATAAATATCAAATTATTAATATATATTAATATATGTAAATTTTAAAAATGATTAAATTTATATATAAGTACACATTTAACTAATTAAATATTAAAACCCGATATATGAAATATCCCCGATTTATCCCCCGACATATTAAAACCGACATGAAAAACATAAAACCGACGTGTCTCGAATATCCGACATCTACAACCTTTATTATTTTTATGTTTTTATCATAAATTTATTAAGTTTGGAAGGACTTATAATCAAAAGGATATTTAGCTTTTAAATCTTCTTTATTTGATATAAATTTATTATTATCAAAATAAAATTATTATATAATAGTAAAATATTTTACAATATATCGTTTTATACTTGTTAATAATATTTTATAATTTTATTTTTGATCCTCTTCGTATTAATTTTAGGATATACATGGCCCATTGTTAGTCTATGTTTTTTCTTTAACTTTTAGAACAAATAATTATGCTTAGTATATATACAAATAATTTATTTATAAAATATGAAAACCCGCTAGTTTAAATTTTAAAATATCTCTGGCATGTCTCCGACTTCTGACAATATGTACTCCTAGGACTTGAAACCCATGAGGCAGCTCACCGGGTCTTGAGGTATTTTAAGAAGTCTATAAGGTGTGAGATTCTCTTTTCAATAAATAAACACTTCAAGATTGAAGTATTCACAAATGCTGACTAGGCTAGTAGTCAAGATGATAGAAAATCTACTACGAGGTATTACTCCTTTTAGTTCTTTATAAACGGTAATCTCGTAGCATGGAGCAAGAATTAAAATTGTGTGGCAAGGCAGCCGCATCTTGTCAGTTATTTAGAATCACAATAGATAAAAAAGATAAAATAAAAGCTTTATGATCAGGGGTGAGGTGATGATATGAAATATAATTGGCTATGGGATTGCTTAGTGCAACTTGTTTTATATTTGTTGTGGACAATGGGTATGTAGAGATCATCATTAGAATTTGGATTAGAAATAAGCACATGCAGAGTCTGGACATCTGGAAACTATACTTTCTCAGCAGCATGGAGCTTGCTGATAGGTTCTTAGGATAGGAGGTATGAGATTCCATATTGGAAGGGAAGGACGTGTATGTGAGTGCTAGACGAAGTAATGGGAGAAGGGTCAATATTAGGTAGGTGAATATGACAAGTCTTGTCATTATCACTTTGTTTCTCCCTCTGACAAGGGCCAAAGTAGGTTTCCCCTTCACGAAACATGACATTTATGATACAAAAATAAGACAAGAAGGAGGTCTATGGGAAAGACGGTTGCTAAAAAATTAATGATTTGTTTAAATGTTTGATAGAAAGAAGATTTTGAGGAAAGAAACCAACACTTAAGAGTGAGAAATGTTAGGGGATTAGAAATTATTCTTTTGCTAGTAATGGGAGGAAAAAAATCATTACGGGCAATAACTTTATCACAACCAGAGGGAGAAGTGTAAGAGGTAATACCCAAGGATAACCTAGTTGTATCATTGTATGGTTCTTCTGATGTAGGGGTAGGCTAGTGGTGCACAAACCTACAACGTTAGGTGTGAGTGCACGGGTGACACGCTAATCCAAACCTATATGCGATGCGAAGATCAATGCTTCGACGAATGAATATATGCAATGAAAATTTAGCGCCACGGTGACGGTGGCTGTCCCTGGCGGAAAACGGTGAGAACGGGCAATAAAACGGTGGATCCGGCCACGAGTAAGTAGATTCGGGCCGGGGATGGGTAGATCCACTATTTAGGGGTGGATCTGGGCAAAAATGGAAAGTATGAGCGGTGAAAATAACGGATCGGGGGATAGAACCCTAGATCTGGACTGATCTAGAGTCTTAGGGTTATTAGAATGGTGGATCCACGGAGGGGGAATGAGAGGGCGGTCGGCTAGGGCAAAAGGGCCCTTAGGGTGGTCGGATTTAGCAAGGGGAAGCGGCGGTGGGCTGGGGTGAGGCAATGATGTCAGCGGCCTGGGCTGGGGAGCAAGGGGGAGGCGGAACCGGGGGTGGAGGCCGGCGGGCTGGGCGACGGTACAGGAAAAGGAGGGGCGGCTTGCTGGAACCTGCAGGTCGGCGGTAGTGTGGGGGGTTTTGTAGGGGAATCCGGCGGTGGGAAGGGAGGTTTGAAAGGTGGAAAACAAAGGTGGGGGTAGGTGTTACCTTGGGGAGGAGTTCGGAGGCGTAGGAGTCGTCACCTAGTGTTCCACGACATCGGCACCGGGGCGGGATCGCTGGAATCCGGGAATGAGTGTTCTCCAAATTCTGCAATGACTCATTTCAGCCCTCTAGACTCCTATATATAAGAAAAGAAAAGCTAGGATTTCCCCATCAACGGCTATGATTGGCCGGTGGGTTCGACCCTTAAAATACATCAATAATAAACTAAAAAAAACTAATATAGTTTTTTGACTCGCGGTGACGTCCGGACGCAACCGCGGAGTCCGGTCGGCGATCCGATCAAGTCTTCCTGCGCGAATAAATGAACGTGGGTCCCGCCTTGTGGCGAACCCCTCCAGGTGCATGCATCGATGGATTCCCATCATCTTCTTTTCATAGTGATCACACATTTGATGAGTATCGGGGTTGGGTGGCCCGTGGCCAATCTTAGTAAGAGTGGAGCGATGAGTCATCTCATTGGATCTTAGAGAACATCAGCGGTGCTCATCACTCAAGATCATGTTGAACGCTTTTCATAGAGATGGAAGCTTCTCATGATGTAATGCATAGGTGCGCATAGTGTCAAACTCCATGTTGAGTCCCATGAGGAAGCCATGTATCCAAAAATGATTATGTCCTTCCGTATTTTGACCACATTGGCAATGCATGCTGGAGTGAAGTCGTCGAAGTAGTCCAACTCTCGATAAAGGCTTCAAATTAAGAGAAATAGGCAAAGACAGACAGATCTTTGCTTCAGCTTAAGGTCACAGGTGGTGAGCGCACAAATCTAGGTCGAGCTACCAATCTACGAGTACGTCTCTCATGCTCTAATCTAGATCTCGTAGGCGGAGTCCATGAACATATATCTTTGGTTGACGAGAGGATGCATCGAGTGGGTAACCATGAGACTACCAATGAACTGTAGTTGGGTGATCATAGCAATTATCAATCCATCTTATTAGTATGTAAATCGATACCTAGGTGTGATATGTTTAAGGCTCTATTTGAGAGAGCTGTGTCATTTAAAAAGGAGCAGTGATAAATGAAGATGTTAAATGGAGTTGTGATAAATTGTATTTTCAAAATTGAAAAACTGTTTGGAAAGATTCTGTTTGCAGTTCAGTTTAAAACTAAAAAATAATTGAGATGTTTGATAAAACACTGTATAGTGGCTGTTTAATTGTTAATCAATAATAAAAGTCCATATGTTCTCCAATTTTATTTAACTTTAGAACAATTGAGGAAAGCATTAATCGATGGTAAGATAATTTCTTCGATCTCTTATTTTACGCATTTATTACCAACAAATGAATATACCATAATAGTAGTCCATGTTTTTAAATAAAACGAGTACAATGAACAGAAAAGTCTTATCTCAAGACTCATACATCAATGATATTCGTTATTACAAATTATCATTAAAGAATAATATACTTATCTGAAATTATTCACTTACAAGCTAGTTAACATTCACACCTTCAACAACAAAAATGTGATTCAGATACTGATTCAATATCAACATTATTCTCATAATAATGCATTCACATACAAGCTAGCTAAAATTGATTCATACGCATTCACTGCAAAAGCGGATCTACCGGCTAGCTAAAATAATTTCTTTACATTCATACTTTTTCTTTGGGAAAAAAAAAAAACTACAAGAATCTACATGTTTAAAATAGTCACGGGAAAAAATGGATATTCCACACTTATCTTGTCTAGTAGTTCAAAAACAAACACGGATCTACCACTTTTATAATCAATGTATTGCTTGCCCCTAGCCGCAGAACCCATTTATTTCCAGAAACAGAAAAATGAAATGGAAGCTGACTGCGGAGCTCGGGGTCTGGACGGAATGAATGCTCGATGATCTGGAAGTTGGTCGTGGTCGCCGAAGAATCCAAGCCAGAGCGAGCTCGAAAGTGTTCGGAAAACATGAAGTTGGAGCGCCCGACGGCAGGGAAGTAAAATGGTGGAAGCTCGCACAATTTTAGGATCTTCTTGGTTTAGAACAGATTGGCGGAATTGGAGGAGGGTCAGGCTCAAAAAGATATTTTCTGTCATGTTCATTGTTCCGACTGTAAATGGAGAGATTCCCAAACGCCTATGCGCCTCGTGTTGCCACTAGAGGACTGGCGCATTGGAGCTTTGACAGGTAAACAAATGGGGCTCAAATACTAGGGATTGAGAAGTGCCTTGTAAATACTAGGCAAGAAGATACCATTGATACTTGAAGGTAAAATTTATAAAACCGCAATTAAGTTGACAATGATGTATAAATATTATTATTGGACAGTAAAAATTTATTGATATCTAAGTTGCTTGTTGCAAAAATGAGAATCCTATTTAAGAAAAATGAGAAGTGCCTTGTAAATTAATGAATGATTATATTTAAGAAAAAATAGCAGTGACATCTATTCAAGATCAGATGATAGAAAACAGTCTTAGGTAGTTTGGGCATGTAACAAGGGTTAGAAAATGCAAAAGTTAGACGAGTTGAGTTAGTATCGAAGGATTAGGTAGGAGAATGGGTAAACCCAAGGTAACATGAATGTAAGTTGTTCAAGATGATTTATATAGGTTAGGTGATGCAGTGGCAGGTCGACTCGAAAAGGGATTTCTAAATGCAAACTTAATTGCAATACGGTGTAATGAAAGTGCTCAGCGGTCGGCTCCAAAATTGCAGAAATTAATTAATTAATATATGATTATCATAAGAGGCACATGCAGTCACAAGAGAACAACATATTAAATTTTGCAAATGAACGTGGCGCTATAATTTTAAGCGAACGCATAATAAATCCCGAAAGTAGTTGAGTAAATGATCTAATAGCACACTACGGTAAACATCGTCCACAATAAGAGTTGCCGAAATAAACAACAATAAAGGACGATAACTTTTACCACAACTCACATGTGTAGGCGGCGGCGGTGGCGGTTGTTGGAGGGCATCCAAGGTCTTTGTGGAGCGGGGAGGGTGTCGGGAGGTGTGATAGAGACTGGGTCTACGATTATTGATAGTGGGGCTCACTGTAGAAGGATTTAAGGATAGGTGGATGAGGGAAATGTATTTGTTGAAGTATGACTGGGCGGACTGGCGGTTAAAATCAGCGGGTTGTTAATCGCGCGGTCAGGAGGCTTATAACTTTTTGGATTGATGTCCAGACTGTTGTTGTCGGTATCCTTGCGGTCTTACGGTCTTGCGGTCTTGCGGTCTACTACTGCAACATGTTCTCTTCTGTCTCTGGTGTTGTCGAGCGGTTAGTGTTGTCTAACCGCGCGGCCTTGTCGGCCTGATCGGTCTCTTTGTTCTAGCCGCACAGCTCTGTATTTTGCTTTTTTAGTCCCACATTGTGTATATGTATTCTCTCTTCTCTCCTCCATTCTATAAAAGGGAGGTCATACCTTTGTAAATGATAACTTTTTGGATAATAAAACTTTCAATTATTCAAATTTCTGGAGTGTCTTTAATCGCTTGTTCGCTACTCTCACATGGTATCAGAGGAAACGACCGATTCCACTTGAATCCTTAGTCTCTTCTGTCCGCGCGGCTTCGTTCCCTATCCGCGCGGTTTCCTTTCTTTGTCGCTGCCCTGTTTGCGCGACCTCTTTCCCTCGTTTCTGTGACCTGTCTTCGCAGTCTCTCCGCTCTCTCTTCTCGTTCGCTCGAACCATTTGTGTTCGCGCGACTTCTTTTTTGTTCGCCCGAACTTCCTAGTTCGCGCGACCTCTGCCCCTGTGCTTTGATCTGCTTCCTGGTCGTGGCCCTTCTTGCCGTTGGTGTGCTGACACCGTGACCGTTGTAGTTTCCTCTCTTTTCTGTTGCGGTTTCTTCTCTCTTGCCACTGCTGTCGCGGACTCCTTCTACTCGCGCGACCTCTGTTCTACTCGCGCGGCTTCCCTGCTTTCTATCCGCGAGACCTCTGTTCTAGTCGCGCGGCTTCCCTGCTTTCTATCCGCGCGACCTCTGTTCTACTCGCGCGGATTTCCTTGTTTCCTCCCTCAAATGAACAACTCCGATATCTCCACCCCCGTCATCTCTACCTCCACCACTCCTGTGGCCCATCCTCCTCCTACTCCTTCCAGAAACCTTGACACGGTTTCTAAACTAGTTGGTTCCAATTATCCTGATTGGAGCGTTTCTTTCACCTTTCTTCTTCGTTCTCAGCGCAAACGTCATCACCTCACCGATGACCCTCCTCCTCCCGACTCTGCTCACTTTGAGGACTATGATGCAAGTGATGCGCTTGTCCGCACTTGGCTGGCCAACAGCCTCTCTGATGAATGCCTTCCTGTCATACGCCATGATGAGACGGTTAAGGCTGCCTGGCTTCACCTCGCTGCTCTCTACTCGAAGGGGGCCCAGACGTCCCGCATTTATACTCTTTATGCGGACCTCTTCGCCCACCCTTCCATGTTTCCTGCTGCGGCTTATCAGCAGGTTCAAGCTCTTGGTGCAGAAATCCTCCAGAATCGCCCCTTCTCCGCGGACTTGGCCGAGCAGCACAAGCACTTCCAGGAACTGACTTGGCCGAGCAGCACAAGCACTTCCAGGAACTCCTGGTTGTTTTTTATCTTCTGCGACTTCCGGATACTTATGATCTGATCCGCCAACAAATCTTGGGCGAGGCGGAGTCTCCAACCTTGAATGTCACCGCGGCTCGCATCGTCGCTGTTACTTCGCTGCTCCAGCGTCCTTTGTTGTCCTCCCCTCCTCTCCAGGACTCTTATGCTCACCAAGCTCAACGGGGTGGCCCCAGTGGCCGCAGTCAGTCAGGCGAGCGCGGTTCGTCCAGGTTCCTCTGCTCTCACTGTGGTCGTACCGGTCATTCTGTTGACCGCTGCTGGCAGAAACATCCTCATCTTCGCCCCTCTGGTGATACATCTTCCTCCACCTCCAGCTCCTCTCGGCCCTCTGCCTCTGTGGCCACGACTTCAGGTAGTGCCCATGTCGTTACCCAAGGTAAATGGCTGATTGACTCTGGTGCGACGAATCACATGACCGGCAACCCTCAATTCTTCTCTCTCCTCGAAACGCATGATCGGTTACCCCCGATTCTTGTTGCGGATGGCTCGCCTTCCCCGGTTCACGGGACGGGCGTGGTTCAAGTCACCCCGTCACTTCGTTTGGCGGACACCCTTTATGTCCTGAAGTTCCTGTGCAATTTGTTATTTGTTACTACATTATGCAAGCAACTTCAGTGCTCCGTCTTATTCACTCTCACTTCTTGTTCTTTTCAGGACCTGAGCACCCAACGGACGATTGCTACTGGGACTGAGAGCAGCGGCCTCTACTTTCTAGACAATGTTTCTGCTCTGTCTGCATTCTCCTCCTCTTCTACAGATCTTCTTCAATGGCATCTTCGCCTTGGACATCCTCCTCCTTGGATTCTTTGTCAGCTTCTGCCCCACCTACCTCTGACCAGTCCTCCGCTCAACTGTGATGTGTGTCAGCTTGACAAACATCACCGCTCCTCCTTCCCGCCAAAGCAGAGTCGTGGCTCCTCTCGTCCGTTTGATCTTATTCATTCTGATGTCTGGGGTCCTTCTCCTACCCTCACTGTTGGCCGGGGTAGTTCTTATTTTGTAACATTTATTGATGATTTCTCTCGATGTACCTGAGTGTATCTATTAAAAGATCGCTCTGAATTATTTTGTGTGGCAATCATTTTATTGTATGGTTCGAACTCAGTTTAATGTTTCTATTAAAGTTTTGTGCTCTGATAACGCTAAAGAATATCTTAGTCATGAGTTCTCCTCTTTTTGTATGCAACATGGTCTTGTTCATCAGACCAGCTGTGTTTACACATCCCAGCAAAATGGGGTGGCGGAGCGTAAAAATCGTCACCTCCTTGATGTCGCTCGTACTTTCATGGAGCATATGCAGGTACCTCGCTCCTACTGGGGCTATTCTGTTCTCCTCGCCTGCTATCTTATCAGTTGAGTTCCCTCTACGGTTCTCCGCGGCAAGACCCCCTTCTCCATTCTCTACCCAGGCCAGGAACCCTTTCCTCTCCCTCTCTGTATCTTTGGATGCACAGCCTTTGTGCATGCTCCTTCCGCTACCCGCGACAAGCTTTCCCCCCATTCCACCAAGTGTGTCTTTTTGGGTTATTCTACAACTCAGAAAGGCTATTGTTGTTTTGACCCCGTTCTACGCAAGCAATTTGTCTCCGCAAACGTGACCTTCGAGAATGCGTCCTACTTCTCTCATGCATCCCCACTTCTCCCTGCTCTATCTGATTCACCACAGTCCACCTTCATTCCTTCCCTGCCTATCGACGTCTCTCCTCCTACTACATCTCCTCCTCCGTCTCCTCCTCTCTCCTTTCCATCTCCTCCCCCTTCTCCCTCCCCTCCGCAGCCGTCTCTCTCTAGTCCCGGGCCAGCCTTCTCCGCCACGGATGCTCCGATCACAGAGGAATGCGTCGACCTGGATCTTCCTATTGCTCTTCGCAAAGGGGTGCGGGCGTGTACTCAACACCCGCTTGCGGCAGTTGTTTCCTATAATCGGCTAACTCCTTCTCGCAGGTCTTTTGCTTTGGCTATCTCGGCTACTACCACTCTTCGCACCTACCAAGAGGCTCTTGTTATTCCCCACTGGAAAACTGTCATGGATGAGGAGATTGTCACTCTTACTGAGAGGGGCACCTGGACCCTTGTTCCTCCACCCATTGGTACTGATGTAGTTGGCTGTCGCTGGGTGTTTGTTGTGAAGTTTCGCTGTAACAGGAAGAAACACAAATCACGTGTCCAACATCCAGGGCAGCCACCAGGAAGCAGAACCAAGGAAAGGACGCCAGGTCAGCAATCCAGGGGAAGAAATAGCAGCAAGGGAGCAGCGGGCACGTGTCCAGCCTCCATGAAATAAACACCATTGTAACGGCTAGTTTTATAAAGCCGAGTATATAAATAGGATCCTGTGCAATGTAATCATTAAGAAGGTTTTAATGAAGATTAGTCTTTTTGCTTAATTAGGATGTTTTAGGATTACGTTCATCCAGCTCGCCGGAGTCTTCTCCGGTCAGCTTACATTGGTGCTCCTCGTTGAGATTTCCACCGTTCCGGCCATGGCGACGCCTGATCTGCCCAATACAAGATCAAAAGCCCTCGCCAATTCACAGCCCGAACACTGGAAAGAACTGGATTCTCGCACGGCACTTTTGGCATCTCAGCAAAGTTCTTTTCAACAGGAAACATCATCTAATTTCACTCGATTAGAGGGTGAAATACAAATGATCAACAAAGAACTGCAACGAACATCCCAGCAAACAAGTTCAGAATTCAAGGCTTTCCGCCAAGAACTCGTTTTCTTGCTCAAATCCAATTCACCAGCAAAGGAGACTGGGCACCTACCTGTCGGGTCTCAGAATGAAAACCTCCTCACTTACCACCAGTCATCGGCAAGCCAAACAGGACCGCCAGCGACATTTCCAACGTTATCACCTCCAAATGATAGTATCCTTGTCGGGCAATCCTCTGCTCAACCTCAGGTGCAGGGACCCGGCCCACCCACTTCATCATTGACCCAGGTGCCACAGCTTCCTCCCTCAACCACTCTAACGGGACAACCTTTCCACGGGCCATTCCGACAGATCCCAACATCAGGATATGGTCTACCATCCGCATGGCCAGACCCGGCAGTTCCAGAACTCAGGCCACCATGGACTCAAGCCCCACCACCGGGCGCACAAGTGTTTTCAACCAACAGCAGCCAACAGAATCGATCATATTTTCAGCAACCGCACCCACAACAGTTCTGTTCCACTACGGAAGGTATGACGGGGCCATTTTTATTGTCATCCGGATCCTCAGGTACACAGCTAAACCCACCATATATTAGTCAAGATCCGACACATTTTCCGTTTCCTCGTTACAGTTCTGGGGATCCAACTGATTGGATCAACAAGGCTGAAGCATATTTTCGTTATTATAATATTGCTTATAACAGTTGTATGACGATAGTGGCAATACACCTAGATCCGCCGGCAGCCCGCTGGCACCAGTCACTACACCCAGATAATCCTTATTATAACTGGGCAGATTTTAAAACCGCTTTAATTCACCGATTCGGACCATCTTTATTTGACGATCCCATGGGTAAACTGAAACGTTTAACACAATTGACCACAATCTTAGATTATAAGGATCAATTCGAAAACATTGCCACACAAATTACAGGACTACTACCCAATTTATTACAATCCATGTTTATTGCCGGATTAAAACCACGTGTCCGTCATTTTGTAACCGCACAACGACCACAAACTTTGGATGAAGCATTTGCCTTAGCAAAATTACTCGAGGAGGATGAGCACGATAGACAGCCACACTCCAAACCATATACACCAACTTATATTAAGCCACTAGACTACACCCCGAATAACAAACAAGTTCCAAACCAGAGACGATTGTCGGCCGCAGAACTGAAATTTAAAAGAGAGAAGGGTTTATGTTATACTTGCGACGAAAAATACATGCCCGGTCATCGATGCAAAAACAAAATTTCTTGCCTATACTTTGACGAAGACACTTATACCAGTCCCGACCAGGATGACCGACCTACCGACGATGGTCCAATAGACGGGCCGGACACAGCAGTTTGTTTCAATGCAATGGTGGGCAACTTGTCAGGAAAGTCAATTCGATTCATCGGCCAACTAAATGACACTCCCATACACATATTAGTGGATAGTGGAAGCACGACAAACTTTATATCCACCAGAATGGCGAAATATTTACGTATTCCCATCGCAGCTATCCGACCATTTAAAGTCCACGTAGGAAATGGAGCAACATTAGACTGTCAAGGCATCTTTTGGAATGCAAACCTTCACATACAAGACCACACATTCCACACTAACTTTTTTGTAATAGACCTATATGGGTCTGATGCTATTTTAGGCATGATTTGGCTAGAATCCCTGGGACCGGTAACAACGGACTACACAAATAAACAAATGACCTTCTCCCACAACCAGGCCCAAGTAACTCTACAAGGCCTGGTCGACGACCCGACTTCTCCGGCTACCCCAAGCCAAATTTCTAAAATGATACACCAACAGGCAATAACAACCTCCTACTTATGTCTGTTTAGCATACCACCGCAGGAGAATCTACAGACTCGGGCCTCAAATGGCACACACTACACAGCCATATCTGCACTCTTAAGCCGCTTTACTGATTTATTTCAACCACCCTATCAGTTACCCCCACCAAGACATCATGATCATAAGATACCTTTGCAACCTAGCGACACTATAATACACGTTAAACCATATCGCTACCCCCACTACCAAAAGGATGAGATTGAACGTCTTGTTAAGGAAATGTTGGAAAAGGAATTCATACGACCCAGTTCGTCGCCGTTTAGTTCTCCAGTCCTACTAATCAAGAAAAAAGGCGGTACATGGCGTTTTTGTGTTGATTATCGAGCACTAAATACAGCAACAATTAAGAATGCGTTCCCAATGCCCACCGTCGATGAGTTATTAGACGAATTACACGGGGCAACAATATTCTCCAAACTAGATTTACAATCAGGCTATCACCAAATACGGATGTCTCCAACAGACACACATAAAACAGCTTTTCGCACCCATTCTGGGCTTTACGAATTCAGGGTAATGCCTTTTGGCCTTACCAATGCCCCCGCAACTTTCCAAAACTTGATGAATGATTTATTTCGAACATTCCTGCGAAAGTTCGTGGTAATATTTTTCGATGACATATTAATTTATAGTTCCTCCATCGACACCCACTTGGTCCAACTAGAAGCAGTTTTTCACGTGTTACGAACCCACAAATTATATGTTAAACACTCAAAATGTGTTTTTGCTGTGCCTGAAATTGAATTTCTGGGTCATCGAATCTCACATTTAGGAGTACAACCTCATCCCGAAAAAATAGACACGATATTAAATTGGCCACAACCAAAGACTCTTAAACAATTAAGATCCTTTCTAGGATTAGCAGGGTACTACCGACGTTTTATTAAAAATTATGCAACGATAGCCGGACCGCTCACAGATTTGCTCATTAAGGACGGGTTCCATTGGACCGAGCGCGCCACACAATCTTTTGACACTTTGAAGCAGTCCTTATCCACAACCCCGGTACTGCAGTTACCTGACTTCTCAATACCTTTTGTATTGGAAACAGATGCATCAGGATGCGGCGTGGGAGTTCTCTCTCAAAACGGTCACCCATTAGCATTCTTTAGCAAAAAACTAACTCCCAAAGAACAACTTACATCAACATACAACAGGGAGTTGCTAGCAGTATCATTAGCCCTCGATAAATGGCGTCAATATCTGTTAGGGTCACCATTCAAAATCAAGACCGACCATCAGACCTTACATCATTTGGTCACCCAAAACCTCACAACTCCATCCCAACAAAAGTTTCTCTCCAAAATTTTAGGCTTTGACTTCACAATCAAGTATAAACCCGGAAAACACAATGAAGCGGCAGACGCATTATCCCGATTACCCGAAGGTGAACAGACACTTTTGAATACCTTAAATTGTGCTCTCCAGCAAAATACTCTATTCAATAACTTGGAAGACGCATATCACACGGATGAATTGGCCCAACGAATACGGGTGATTTTAGACACACAACCAGCACAATTACCACACTGGACACGACATCGTAACACACTGTTTTATAAAAATAGGTTATACATTCCAGCGGGGAAGTTACGAAATGACTTAATTTTCGAAGCCCATAATACCCGAACTAGCGGTCACTCGGGCACTACTCCCACCTTCTATCGTTTAAAACCCTCTTTTTATTGGCCTAATATGACTAATGACATACAGAATTTTATCAAAACCTGTGACCTGTGCCAGAAGGCAAAAACAGTGACCACTGGGCCATTAGGACTGCTACACCCCTTGCCCATACCAACCCAAATTTGGACACATATCACAATGGATTTCATCACCCACTTACCATTATCAGAATCCTACACCAACATTCTGGTAATTGTGGATCGCTTAATAAAGGCAGCACATTTCACACCCGTTCGCGGCCTCACCGGGACAATAGTAGCACGCGCCTTCTGGGAGGCGGCCGGAAAATTACATGGTTTTCCAGCATCCATCATTTCCGACCGCGATCCAGTATTTCTTTCAAAATTCTTGAAGGAATTATTCCGGCAGCAAGGCACCAAATTGCGCTACAGTTCCGTCTACCATCCACAAACCGATGGGCAGACAGAACGGGTAAACCGCAGTATAAACCAATACTTACGGCTCTTCGCCCATGACAACCCTCGGAATTGGACCAAGGTGCTCAGCTGGGCGGAATATTATTATAACACAACTTTCCACGCTTCCGCAGGCATGACTCCGTTTGAAGCCATGTACGGACGCCCGCCACCAGCGATCGTGCCACACGATCGAGTCACGAGTCTGTTACAAGCAATTCAAGATGAATTGCAGGACCGACAGAAACTATTAAAACAATTACAAATAAATCTAGTAAAAGCACAACAACGAATGAAGCAGTTCGCCGATAAATCACGCCGAGATGTTGAGTTTGAGGTGGGCACTCTGGTCTTGCTCAAGCTCCAGCCATACAAGCAGTTAACCCTACACCAAACACAAAATGCACGTTTTAGCTTAAAATATTATGGTCCTTTCCGGATCATAAAAAAAATAAGTCCAGTAGCATACAAATTATTACTTCCACAAGACTGTCGCATACACCCGGTTTTTCATATTTCGGTTCTTAAAAAATATTACCCAGCAACTACGGAAATAATACATCATCTACCCCCTACCGACAGAAATAATCACCCTGTTCACGACATCCTCACTGTACAACCCCGTAGCCGGGCGAGTGGGACCCTCCCCAAATGTCAGCCTGGGGGTGTGCTATGGGCGACGAGTTGGCGTCCCTGTTCGAGGACGTGCGGGTGCTCGCGCGTGCGTGCGGAGGTGTATAGGTCTTATAATATATATACATTATATATTATGTATATATTTATTTATATATATATATAAATATTATATATAATAAAAAGAAAAGGAGAAAAGGGGGAGGGAGAGGCAGCAATTCCTCCTCCCCGACCTAGGTCACGGCCAAGAAGGAGCCGAGCGGCCGCCCCTCCCCTCTCCTCTCTCTCGTCGGCCAAGAAGGAGCCGAGCGCCGCCCCTGCCTCTCCCCTCTCTCGTCGACCTAGGGCAAGCAGCCGCCGGCCCTTCCCACCCCCTCTCTCGTCGACCTGAGGCAAGCCGAGCGGCCGCCCCTCCACTCTCCTCCCTCTCGTCGGCCAAGAAGAAGCCGAGCAGCAGCCCGTGCCTCCTCTCCTCCTCTCTCATCGTCGACCGCCTGGAGCCATCCCCGCCGCCCCTCTCCCTCTCTCCCGGCCGCCTGGAGCCCCGACGCCCCTCTTTCTCTCAGCCTGGAGCAGCACAGGCTCGGCCTCCTCCTCCTTCCCCGTCGCCGGCCGCACCAAGCCAGCCCGAACCCTCGGCCGCTCCTCTCTCCCGTCGGCCAGCAAGGAGGGCCCGAGCCCGGTTCTCTTCCCCCCTCTCGGCGCCGCCTGGATCTAGTAAGGTCAGCCCGAGCTCGGCCTCCTTCCCCGTCGCCGGCCGCACCAAGCTCAGACCGAGCCCCCTCGCTGCCGCCTGCAGCTAGGTCGGCCGGGAGCTCCTCTCCCGGCGCCGCTTGGAGCTAGGTCGGTCGGGATCGGCTTCCCCGACGCCGCTTGAAGTTGTGGAGGCCGGGACAACCTTCGCCGACGCCATTTTGGAGCGCGATCGGCCATGGAGAGGCTCGGCCATGGAGGGAAAAATCACTTGGAGCTTCTTACTCTCCAACGGAGGTCGGATTCGTTCACGGACAACCCTACAGACGCTGGACGTCGAGCCTTGGGCATTGTGCGCGGTTGCGGCTCTATCAAAACACGCGTCAAGGGTAACGAAGTTTCTACTCGGACAGGTGAAGCCCTTAATTTTCATATTTGCATGGAAGCACCTCTCCACCAACGAGTGGGGGAAGGATGCTCTCCGACGGGTCGACGTGTGCGTCCCCGTAATTATTTGCATTAGTGCCCGGAAGTGTGAGTACGGGTTTAGGCATACTGTGTGAAGCCCATTCGGACGTATGAGCCGAATTGGTGATGTTCTGTGTGAAGCCCGTCCGGACGCATGAGCCGGGTGGGTGATGTTCTGGGGTTCCCGGAGAAGACTCCGTGGAAGTTGTATTTTATTCACTCGCAGGGAATGCGCACCATAGCCCCAATAAAAGGGGGTGCGCGCATTATGTTTGGTCCGCTTATATTAGCCGACCGATGCCTAGTTGGCCGCTGTCCGTCGAGACGTGGGCGTACAGGTGCTGCAGTACCAAGCAGGGAATAGCGGGCTTAAGCCCCCAGTTTGTGCCGGCCCAAGAAGGCCTATTTCTGTTTATATTGCCGGCCTGCGTGCCGATGTATGGAATTCATATTCCTGTAATTATTTAAATATCTGTGATGCCCTATGAATTCTTTTCTATCTTGTTCATCTTAGGCGGGCGGTATGTTCGCGAACCGCTCGCCCCGTGGGAGCCCCGAGGTGTAGTTGCCGGGAAGCCCCTGATGGCCTGTTAATGGCCTGTGGATAGCCTTTTAGGACAACGTAGTTACGTTGTTAGCGGCCCAATTGGGGTTGCGCGGAGTAGGGCTGCTGGGCGGTTTTACGCCATCAAAAAGGCGGGCGGGGAACAGTTTATATGGACCCAGGGAGACACCTCTAGTTCAGGAGTGGATTTTGAGATCCTCCTTAGATGTTCCGGCCGGCCAAGAGAGCCCGCCGAAGGTGTCTTAGCTCAGCCCCTGGTGTGGGAGGGGAAGAGTTTGATAGTCTTCCGGGTATGCGGTGGGACCTCCACGCTGAGGCCTCGGGTCTGTCCCTAGTGTTCCTAGCCTTGAGCCTAGATTGTTCACTTGAGTGTAGTAGGTGTGCGGCCACCCCTTCCCCAAGGGTCGAACTCCACAGAGACCGATTTTTCGGTTTCAACATTTTGGTGCGGTGAGCGTGGAGAGTGGCCAGCACGGAAAATCTCAGGTGGATGTCATGGCTTTAGAAGAGGAACCAAGTGGCGACCAGGGTCATGCGCGGATAATTTGTATGTAAGGTCCTCATACTCGGAGTTGTCCCCTCCCATAGCTGTTGCTAGAATCTCGTAGTATTTGGAGTGGGATTTGCGCCAGCTTGAAGTGCCTCTACCTGTGAAAATGTGCGTATCCTCACTTATCGCATCAGCGAGAAACCTGGAGGTTAATGTCTTTAAGGTCAAGTAAGAGAGCGGCTGAGAGGTATTTGGAGCCGGGGTGACCCAAAAGGGTTCCATCCCTAGCGGTAATATGTTTTCTCTTCCTTATGATTCAGTAGCAGTGGAGTTTTCTCTTTATTGCCAATTCGCCTCGAATTTCTGAGGGCTTTAAGGGTTAGCCTCGCGATCGACTCCGGAAGCGAAACGTCCAACCCGTTCCTTTTAAATAGCCTAGTTCGGACGATGGGACGGTGCCGCGGGACTTTAAGCGCTATTGTAAGACCGAGCCTCTGCACTGACGGCCGAGATCAGCTCCCCCCTTGCACGTCGGCCTATGTCCTCCCGATCGCACCTCTCCTCTGACTAGAGGAATTATCAGGAACGAGCCTAGACGCTAACCTCCCAGATTTGATAAAGGGCCGACCTCTCCAAGCAATCACAAGTGAAGGCCTTTGTTATTGAGAGAGCAGGATAACATGTAAAGGGGCAGGTTTTGGCCCGAGAGAAGATGTTTGCCTCGAGTGCGTCCTAGAGGACCATCGCAGGAACATTACTCGTCGCCCATGCACTAGCTCTCATCATCGAGTGACATGGCGGAAAGCGATCTTTGTCATTAGATCAGGATACGAGCCGTCGACCTGTTCCTTTTAAATAGCCCAGTTCGGATGATGGGACGATGCCTCGGGACTTTAAGCGCTCTTGTAAGACCGAGCCTCTGCACTGACGGCCGAGATCAGCTCCCCCCTTGCACGTCGGCCTATGTCCCCCCGATTGCATCTCTCTTCCGATTGGAGGAATTATTAGGAACAGGCTCGGACGCCAGCTTCCCGATTTGACGACTTCCAGATCGTCTCTCTTATTAAAAGAATGTGTTCTCCATTTGTAAAAGCATCGGTTCAATTAACTCTCCAACACCTCTTAAGTAAGCAGGATGTCTCCACCTCGAGCAAAGTCAAGTCCTCGAGTAGTAGTGCATTTTCCTATCACCAAAAATCAGGCTGAGTGTGAGGCGGTTATAGCGAGACTGTGCTTGGCCAGAGAAATTGGGGTACATGATGTGGAGGTTCTTACCGACTCCTTGGTGGTGTCCTCCCAGATTAACGTGTAGTTCGAAGTGAGGGAGCCTACCCTCCAATTATACTTGAAAAAAAAATGTTCCAAGTCTTCTCGCTCTGGGGTTAGGTCTCGATTCTCCCGCTGTCAGGCTCCCACCAAGCTGGCAGGGCAGGGGTCTCGATGGACATCGTTATGACCCTGGGGCTGAGCCCGGAGGATGTTCAACACCCGCTCCCAGGTTTTCACCTAGCTGGCTGAAAGGCGGTATCACCCGGGATCCCGGACGATTCTCTGTGGACATAGTTATGACCCTGAACATCGTTATGAAATTTGGAGCGACAATGCTCCCGCCGCAATCTATGTGGACGATCGAAGTATTCGTTTAACGGACCCCGAGCAGATCCCGCTGCCAGGCTCTCACCTAGCTGGCAGGGCTGGATGTCACTCGGGGAATAGAGATATTTTTTAAATTTGGAGGGAGTTTGGATATTTTGCAGGACCCCGAGTGATGCTCGGCCCCGGGTAGACCCGCTGCCTGGCTCCTACTAGCCGGCAGGTCCGTAGGCTCGCCTGGGGGGTAAGGGACCCCGAGTGCTGCTCGGCCCCGGGTAGACTCGCTGTCAGACTTTCACTAGCTGGCAGGGCTGTAGGCACACCTGGGGGGAAAGGGAGACAGTTTGAAATTTGGAGGGAGTTTGGATATTTTGCAGGACCCCGAGTGATGCTCGGCCCCGGGTAGACCCGCTGCCTGGCTCCTACTAGCTGGCAGGTCCGTAGGCTCGCCTGGGGGGTAAGGGACCCCGAGTGCCGCTCGGCCCCGGGTAGACTCGCTGTCAGGCTCTCACTAGCCGGCAGGGCTGTAGGCACACCTGGGGGGAAAGGGAGATAGTTGGGAAAGAGTTTTTGAGTTTGAGTATTTTGCTGGACCCCGAGTGTTGCTCGGCCCCGGGTAGACTCGCTGTCAGGCTCTCACTAGCTGGCAGGGCTGTAGGCACACCTGGGGGGAAAGGGAGAGAGCTCGAAAAGAGTTGGTTTCTTGTTATGTTGCAGTGTATCAGATATTGCGTGTATCGTTGATGATGAGCATAGGAGGGAAAAACACGGGCTAGTGATATTCGTGCTAGAGCCTCTAGCGGGACTATGCGAAAAGTAAGCCCTGGGGTGGAGCTCTCTTTATACCCAAATGGAGAATTCCCACAAATTTTTTCTTTGGGTCGGCTCCCACTCGCCGGATACGTTGGGTTGGATGATTCTTTCCGAGCTTGTACCAACCTCGAAAAGAGCGGGGATTGTGTACAACCCCGTAGCCGGGCGAGTGGGACCCTCCCCAAATGTCAGCCTGGGGGCGTGCTATGGGCGACGAGTTGGCGTCCCTGTTCGAGGACGTGCGGGTGCTCGCGCGTGCGTGCGGAGGTGTATAGGTCTTATAATATATATACATTATATATTATGTATATATTTATTTATATATATATATATATATTATATATAATAAAAAGAAAAGGAGAAAAGGGGGAGGGAGAGGCAGCAATTCCTCCTCCCCGACCTAGGTCACGGCCAAGAAGGAGCCGAGCGGCCGCCCCTCCCCTCTCCTCTCTCTCGTCGGCCAAGAAGGAGCCGAGCGCCGCCCCTGCCTCTCCCCTCTCTCGTCGACCTAGGGCAAGCAGTCGCCGGCCCTTCCCACCCCCTCTCTCGTCGACCTGAGGCAAGCCGAGCGGCCGCCCCTCCACTCTCCTCCCTCTCGTCGGCCAAGAAGAAGCCGAGCAGCAGCCCGTGCCTCCTCTCCTCCTCTCTCATCGTCGACCGCCTGGAGTCATCCCCGCCGCCCCTCTCCCTCTCTCCCGGCCGCCTGGAGCCCCGCCGCTCCTCTTTCTCTCGGCCTGGAGCAGCACAGGCTCGGCCTCCTCCTCCTTCCCCGTCGCCGGCCGCACCAAGCCAGCCCGAACCCTCGGCCGCTCCTCTCTCCCGTCGGCCAGCAAGGAGGGCCCGAGCCCGGTTCTCTTCCCCCCTCTCGGCGCCGCCTGGATCTAGTAAGGTCAGCCCGAGCTCGGCCTCCTTCCCCGTCGCCGGCCGCACCAAGCTCAGACCGAGCCCCCTCGCTGCCGCCTGCAGCTAGGTCGGCCGGGAGCTCCTCTCCCGGCGCCGCTTGGAGCTAGGTCGGTCGGGATCGGCTTCCCCGACGCCGCTTGAAGTTGTGGAGGCCGGGACAACCTTCGCCGACGCCATTTTAGAGCGCGATCGGCCATGGAGAGGCTCGGCCATGGAGGGAAAAATCACTTGGAGCTTCTTACTCTCCAACGGAGGTCGGATTCGTTCACGGACAACCCTACAGACGCTGGACGTCGAGCCTTGGGCATTGTGCGCGGTTGCGGCTCTATCAAAACACGCGTCAAGGGTAACGAAGTTTCTACTCGGGCAGGTGAAGCCCTTAATTTTCATATTTGCATGGAAGCACCTCTCCACCGACGAGTGGGGGAAGGATGCTCTCCGACGGGTCGACGTGTGCGTCCCCGTAATTATTTGCATTAGTGCCCGGAAGTGTGAGTACGGGTTTAGGCATACTGTGTGAAGCCCATTCGGACGTATGAGCCGAATTGGTGATGTTCTGTGTGAAGCCCGTCCGGACGCATGAGCCGGGTGGGTGATGTTCTGGGGTTCCCGGAGAAGACTCCGTGGAAGTTGTATTTTATTCACTCGCAGGGAATGCGCACCATAGCCCCAATAAAAGGGGGTGCGCGCATTATGTTTGGTCCGCTTATGTTAGCCGACCGATGCCTAGTTGGCCGCTGTCCGTCGAGACGTGGGCGTACAGGTGCTGCAGTACCAAGCAGGGAATAGCGGGCTTAAGCCCCCAGTTTGTGCCGGCCCAAGAAGGCCTATTTCTGTTTATATTGCCGGCCTGCGTGCCGATGTATGGAATTCATATTCCTGTAATTATTTAAATGTCTGTGATGCCCTATGAATTCTTTTCTATCTTGTTCATCTTAGGCGGGCGGTATGTTCGCGAACCGCTCGCCCCGTGGGAGCCCCGAGGTGTAGTTGCCGGGAAGCCCCTGATGGCCTGTTAATGGCCTGTGGATAGCCTTTTAGGACAACGTAGTTACGTTGTTAGCGGCCCAATTGGGGCTGCGCGGAGTAGGGCTGCTGGGCGGTTTTACGCCATCAAAAAGGCGGGCGGGGAACAGTTTATATGGACCCAGGGAGACACCTCTAGTTCAGGAGTGGATTTTGAGATCCTCCTTAGATGTTCCGGCCGGCCAAGAGAGCCCGCCGAAGGTGTCTTAGCTCAGCCCCTGGTGTGGGAGGGGAAGAGTTTGATAGTCTTCCGGGTATGCGGTGGGACCTCCACGCTGAGGCATCGGGTCTGTCCCTAGTGTTCCTAGCCTTGAGCCTAGATTGTTCACTTGAGTGTAGTAGGTGTGCGGCCACCCCTTCCCCAAGGGTCGAACTCCACAGAGACCGATTTTTCGGTTTCAACACTCACCATTCTGGATGAACGGATCATTTGGGTCAACCACAAACGAATCCACCAAGCTCTTGTTCAGTGGCAGGGCCTCCAACCAGAAGACAGTTCCTGGGAAGACAGTTCAACTCTTCCACCCAAGGTACGCAATCGATTACACCTTTCTCTAAAGTCTAACACACCTATTTGGCAGGACACCATCACTGCCGGGACTAACGAAGACCAACGCTCACAGAAGAAAGGAACTCGGAGTGGAAACAATACTAAACATGACAAAGGAGATACAGGAAGCAATCAAACAGGAAATAAAGACGGAGGGGAAGAGGACGAAGGAGAAGAAGACTTATCTGGGGACCGAACTCTAGCAGCTCCACCATCCTTGTGGCCCATAGCTTCCACCGCTACCCGCAAGCCAGCATACTCAGGACCTCGCCGATCTCTGCGACTACGCCTGCGCGTAAGAACACACGGGCTGTGGACCGCGAATATACCACGACGTCGGCACTCCACCGGTCGCCGGGGACATTACAACGCGCGAGCCAGTTCCACGGCAGAAACCCACAGCTGTAAATTCAAAACCACGATACAACGCGGACGTTGTTATTTGAAAATGGGCTGTGATGTAACAGGAAGAAACACAAATCACGTGTCCAACATCCAGGGCAGCCACCAGGAAGCAGAACCAACAAAGGAAAGGACGCCAGGTCAGCAATCCAGGGGAAGAAATAGCAGCAAGGGAGCAGCGGGCACGTGTCCAGCCTCCATGAAATAAACACCATTGTAACGGCTAGTTTTATAAAGCCGAGTATATAAATAGGATCCTGTGCAATGTAATCATTAAGAAGGTTTTAATGAAGATTAGTCTTTTTGCTTAATTAGGATGTTTTAGGATTACGTTCATCCAGCTCGCCGGAGTCTTCTCCGGTCAGCTTACATTCGCCCAGACGGCACTGTGGATCGCTACAAAGCCTGGCTGGTTGCGAAAGACTTTACTCAGACTTATGGGATTGATTACTTTGATACCTTCTCTCCGGTTGCTCGCCTCAGCACCATCCGCGTTCTTCTCTCTGTGGCCGTCAATAGGGATTGGGCTATTTCCCAGCTTGATGTCAAGAATGCCTTCTTCTATGGGGATCTTCAGGAGGACGTCTACATGGAGCAACCTCCTGGGTATGTTTCTCAGGGGGAGACACGTATATGCCGGTTGAGGAGGGTCATCTATGGCCTAAAACAGAGCCCTCGGGCGTGGTTCGACAAGTTCGGTTTCATTGTGGCTGCTATCGTCTTTACAAGGAGTTTGGCCGATCACTCCTTATTTATTCGCAAAACCGCCTTGGGACTGGTGGTTTTGGCGGTGTATATGGATGATATTCTTCTTACTGGCGATGACCAGGCTCGTGTGGACTTGACAAAGAAACACCTTCGTCAACACCTGGTCACAAAGGATATGGGCTCCCTTAAATACTTTTTGGGGATAGAAATCTCTCGAAAGCCTGACTCTTTGGTTCTTTCTCAATGGAAGAATGCTCTTGATCTTCTACAAGAGGCAGGATTGACTGGTGTCAAACCGGCCCGGTGTCCCATGGCTACTGGAGAAGACAAAACATGGACAGATGACTCGCCTCTTCTATCCGATGTCACGAGGTACAGACGTCTGGTGGGCAAACTCATCTATCTCACAGTGACTAGACCAGACATCTCCTATGTTGTAGGCAAGGTTAGTCAGTTCATGCAAGCTCCTAGGGAATGTCATCTTCAGTCTGCCTTGAGGATATTAGAGTACGTCAAAGCTGCACCAGGAAAATGGTTACTTTTTCAGAAGAATGGTCATCTAAAGGTTGAAGCCTACTCAGATTCTAGCTATGTGGATGATAAAGGTGACCGTAAATCTACATCTGGCTTTTGCATTTTTGTTGGAGGAAATCTTGTGAGCTGGAAGAGCAAGAAACAGTCTGTTGTCTCCAGATCCAGTGTAGAAGCCGAATATCGGAGTATGGCGTCAACCACCTGTGAGTTAAAATGGTTGCGTGCTCTCATGCTTGACTTAGGAGAGGTCTACGACTATCCTCTTCCTATGTTCTGTGACAACAAGGCCGCGATATACATATCCAGAAATCCGGTCTTCCATGAGAGAACAAAACATATAGAAGTTGACTGCCATTTCATTCGGGAAGAGGTCCTGAAGAAACAGATTTGTACTCCATTCGTCACCTCCGACAAAGAATTGGCGGATATCTTCACAAAGCCAGTTTCTACTTCCTTCTTCCACATTTGTGACAAACTAGGCATGATTGATATCTATTCTCCAGCTTGAGGGGAAGTGTTGAAGTATGACTGGGCGGACTGGCGGTTAAAATCAGCCGGTTGTTAACCGCGTGGTCAGGCGGCTTATCTCCAGCGAATTAATGTCCAGACTGTTGCTGTCGGTATTCTTGCGGTCTTACGGTCTTGCGGTCTACTACTGCAACATGTTCTCTTCTGTCTCTGGTGTTGCCGAGCGGTTAGTGTTGTCTAACCGCGCGGCCTTGTCAGCCTGATCGGTCTCTTTGTTCTAGCCGCACAGCTCTGTATTTTGCTTTTTTAGTCCCACATTGTGTATATGTATTCTCTCTTCTCTCCTTTATTCTATAAAAGGGAGGTCATACCTTTGTAAATGATAACTTTTTGGATAATAAAACTTTCAATTATTCAAATTTCTGGAGTGTTTTTAATCGCCTGTTCGCTACTCTCACAGTATTGGTTTGGCCCGGGATAGTGACAGAAGCGGCAACAAACCACTTACGATGGTAGGAAAATCCAAACTGCAGGTTACGGGAAGAAGGTATTACACGGGGATATTGTTGGAAGCGCTGAGAGGCAATTTTGGAGAGGGGAAGACAGACTAGAAGTGAAGTAGACTCATGTGAGGAAGGAGGAAATTCTATCTGTGGGCGTTGAGGTCACGGAGGAGTAACAGTGGCTTCTTACTGAGGGACGCTGATGAAAATACAGGGGAAAATGAAGAACGTGGAGGAGGATAGGAGTTTTAGGCTTTGGAGGAGGAGGGAGTGGCTTCAGGCAGTGGGCGGAGTGTGCGGGTTGTAGGGTTTCGGCCTGAAAGAGGACGACGAGGAAGAGCCGGCAGCAGGTTTTGCCAACGAAGACGCCGACAGGAAAGGGGCGGGGAATAGAGGAAGTACAAGGCTTACCAGGAGGGAGGCGGAAAAAGGAAGCAGCATCGGCATCGCAGCAGCGATCGGGAAGATGATGAACAGGAGTCGCACCTGTTGAAGACCGACGGTTTTTTATTTTTCCAAAAACCCACGATGCCTTTCCCGAACCGCCGACTGCTCTATAAATAGACCTAATATCAAACTGCCTGCTGTAACTGCAAACCTAATCAGAAAATAAACCTCCCGATCGGACGGCTAATACTGTTTTGGCCGGATCAGGCTAAATACACCTCAAAATAAAAAACGTAAAATACGAAAGTGACTAGAAACGATCATCCGGACGCGACCACGGGCTCTGATCGCCCGCCCACGCAGCGGATCACCTCCTCCTGCGGGAATATATGCGCGTCGGTCGTGGCGCGCCGTCAACTCCCCTCGACTTAAAGGCACTCAACTCCGATGAGTGTAGGTGGTGGTACTCGCTAAGTAGCCGTGGGGTGAGTCTCTGAATCTCCTCCGAAGAAATCCAAGTAGCATCGTGCAGGGCTCGGCCTCTCCAACGGACAAGATAGTGTAGGGTATCTAGTCCGCCCGCGGCGTAGAAGTCGTGTCCGACGATCTGAAAGTGCACAGCGGTCCGCTCCAAAACTGCAGAAAATAATTAATTGATATATGATTATCAGCAGAGGCACATGCAGTCACAAGTAATTAATTAAAAGAGAACAACATATTAAATTTTGCCAACGAACGTGGCGCAATAATTTTAAGCGAGCGCATAATAAATCCCTCAAGTAGTAGGGCAAATTATCTAATAGCACACTACGATAAACATCCTCCACAATAAGAGTTGCCGAAATAAACAACAATAAAGAACGAGAACTTTACCACAATTCACATGTGTAGGCGGTGGCGGTTGTTGGAGGGCATCCAAGGTCTTTGTGGAGCGGGGAGGGTGTCGGGAGGTGTGATTGAGACTGGGCCTACGATTATTGATAGTGGGGCTCACGGTAGAAGGATTTAAGGATAGGTGGATGAGGGAAATGTATTGGTTTGGCCCGGGACAGTGACATAAGCGGCAACAAACCACTTACGGTGGTAGGAAAATCCAAATTGCAGGTTACGGGAAGAAGGTATTACACGGGGATGTTGTTGGAAGCGCTGAGAGGCAATTCTGGAGAGGGGAAGATAGACCAGAAGTGAAGTAGACTCACGTGAGAAAGGAGGAAATTCTATCTGTGGGCGTTCAGGTCACAAAGGAGTAACAGTGGCTTCTTACTGAGGGACGCAGATGAAAATAGAGGGGAAAATGAAGAACGTGGAGGAGGAATGGAGTTTCAGGCGGTGGAGGAGGGAGTGGCTTCAGGCGGTGTGCGGGCTATAGGGTTTCGGACGGAAAGAGAACGACGGGGAAGAGCCGGCGGCAGGTTTTGCCAACGAAGACGCCGACAGGAAAGGGGCGGGGAATAGAGGAAGTACAAAGCTTACCGGGAGGGAGGCGGAAAATGGAAGCGGCACCGGCGTCGCACCAGCGATCGGGAAGATGATGAACAGGAATCGCATCTGTTGAAGACCGACAGTTTTTTATTTTTCCAAAACCCCACGATGACTTTCCCGAACCGCCGGCTGCTCTATAAATAGACCTAATATCAAACCGCCTGCTGTAACTGCAAACCTAATCAGAAAATAAACCTCCCGATCGGACGGCTAATACTGTTTTGGTCCAATCGGGGCTAAATACACCTCAAAATAAAAAAACATAAAATACGAAAGTGACTTGAAACGATCATCCGGACGCGACCACGGGCTCCGATCTCCCGCCCGGGCAGCGGATCACCGTCTCCTGCGGGAATATACGCGTGTCGGTCGTGGCGCGCCGTCATTAGGTTAACACCCTAGACAACACTTGACAAGAATGAATGGAAAACAAAGATTAATATCGCCGACCCCAAATTATTGAGATAAAACTATTGATGATTGCAATGATGAATTTGTAAGAAGCCCGATGTGTTGCAAATTATTGAAGGAATTTAATCAAAACTTAAAACATCAAAAGATGATCATCCATAAAGTGCCTGCTACGAAGACATCCAAGCATGGCTTAATTGTAATGCCCATCTGAGTTCAAGTATGGTTTTTGATTATGTGTGGCTGCTGCATCAGATTTCTTTAGGCCACATTCACCTTTTATTTATGTGGAATGTTTTTGTAATTGTCCCCAAAAAAAAAATTCATGTTCATATAGAAGCTTCAAATGTAGAATGAATAATACTATTTTGTGTTCAGTCAACACAATTTTAACATCTCTAGTTTTATTTTGTATGTGATAAGAAGATGCGATGTTGACCAAAAACCTCTTTTACACTGCCCCTTCTTGTATGTAACATGCAACGTTAAAATATGTGTTTAGTTTGTGAGGGTGAGGTAAATTGCTAATGTTGATTATACCATTTTCTGAAATTTTCTCTTTTCAAATTCTGTTATGTTCATGTGCTATGTTATGGTTGATGTTTTTGTCAAATGATGGATAACATTTTTTTCAGTTGAAGAATCTTTGTCTTCTGGTGAAGATCGGCTGGCTGTGCAACCCAATGGACAACTCCGTGAATATTCACAGCTGTGCATAGACCGAGAAGCTTCTTCAAATTCATTGCATGTTAATTTATGCAACTCCCGGCCCTATCAAAATGCTAGTCCAGCACTGCCACCTGTTTGTCTTCTTGATATGAGCGTTATTAAAGATCTTCCTGTTGACATAATTTCAGAAATGAATGACGCTTATAATGGGAAGTTGTATGATCTCATGAGGAAACATGATGAGGACCAAAAAAGCCATGCAAATTTATTATTAACTACACCTTGGGAGGTAATAATTGAAAGTAGTTTAGTATATGTATCTCGTTTGTTCAGTAAGGGTTTAAGAAACCCAGTTAGTTATTTGATAAATATAGAAAAGATGACATGAGGAGGAATTAGAGATTTCGGGTCCGTTTGGGAGAGTTGTGTCCGTGGTTCCGATGGAAAATTGAGCTTCAGTTAGATGGAGCTCAAAATAGAGTTTTGGGATTTTATGATTCATTGGAGCTTCAAAATAGAGGTTTACCAAAACACCCCAATTCTCTGGCAGCATTTTTATCCCACCAAAATGGCGTTAAAACACCCAAACAAGCGAAGCCTTCATGGGACTAAAAAAATAGATCCAATTTATGCAACAATAATTTTGAAAGAACATTCCAGTAGGAAACTGTATGCCAATGATGATGCCTATAGTTGTCAGTGGGACACAACACTTTTAGTCCTCATCTTAAAAAATGGGTAAAAATAACTCAAAAGAAAACTCCCTTATATTATTTAATGGTGGAAAGACAATAGGAATAGAATGGAAAGATATACCTGCCCAAATTAAATAATATTTGAACCCTTCTTTGCAATGTTTCTAGTTTCCCTGGTGTGATTAGAAATATACTTGATTGTTCCTTGGCTATGGCTATCAAGGAGAGAGCCGCCACCCGCGGGTGGGCCGGAACCGGACGCGGCTGAGACGGCATCGGTGGTTGCCTGGAGGGAGCCGATCTTGGAATGGAGGGCAAGGAGCGGGGCGTGCATGGAGGCAGCGAGTTGCTCTTGAGCCTCCACGCGAGGGGTAAGAGCTTCGGAGGCAGAATCTGGAGCGGGGTCCCCGGAGGTGCGAGTGGTGGGTCCCATGGGGCTGGAGACGTCGGCCTGCGGCCGGAAATGGCGTATCTGGCGGATATCAGCCAAACCCGAGGGACGGCGGCCTTCCAGCGCCTAAGTGGTCTCAAAAAAATCGCGAATCTATGTATCAGCGACTGTGGCTGGGCAAAATCCAGAGAAACAGTGCGGGAACGGCGGAGAGTGGCGGTTCTGGGTGGGAACGAGCGGAATCTGGACGAAATCGAGCAGATCGACGTGGTATTGGGCGGAGGCCGACGGATCTGGGCGGAATTAAGCGATTCCGGGCTAAACCGGCGGAGGAATGGCGCGGAAATCAGTGGAGAGTGGTGAATATGGGCGGAAGCGGCGGAATCTGGGCTGGATCGAGTGGCTTGGGTTCTGGTCGGTGGAAGCCGGCAGTGTGGAAGCTGCGGTTTCGGCGGAAAGGCAAAGCAGAATCGGCGGACTCGGCGGAAAGGCGAGGTGGCCATCGGAATTGATTTCTGCAGAAGTCGCGAGGCGAAAGGCGCGGTTGATTTTGTGGCGCGAAAGTTGCGGAAACTGGAGCGGAATCGTAAAAAAAAACAGTGTTGTAGTCGAGCGGAAGCGGGCGGACGAGCATCGACGGCGAGATGGCGGGCGATCCGGCAGGTCAGATCAAATGATACGAACCCGGAAATAATCTGGCAAGGGGAAGGGCCAGCGAAGGTGAGGAAGATGGAGGAGGGAACGAGATGAAACTCTTAGGGAGCAACCCTAATTTTCATTCATCCAAAAATACAGAAAAAGTGTACAACACACCCCTTTATAAGCGCAGGGTGTGAATAGCAAGTGCAAAATAAAAATGCATACACAACATAATCTAAAATAACAAAGTGCGAAATAAATAAATAGTCACGCTGACGTGGTGTCTTCGGTCTCTCCTCCAGACGGGCTCATCATCGTCTTCCTCCGTATGCGGACTCGTCACGGTATCTCGTCGGCGTGTGGGTGTCCCGTCGGCATGCGCAACCGTTACAGTATGTGGCCTTCTGAAATAAGGAAGATATCTGATGTTCATAGGCAGGAAATGGGGATTGTAAGGGAGTTAGGTGAGGGATTACTCAGTGGTTATAGGTAATTTCTAGATAGTTGTTGTGGTTTTATGGAATTTGTAGGTATTTATATTGGTAGTGGGTTAGCGGCGGTGGAGGGGGATAATGCCAGCCCTGGTGGGTGGCCGGTGGTGGTGGGTGGTGGCCGGAAGACGGGAAGAGCTTCATTGTTGCCAGCCAAGGAGAGTGGGGAGGGGGTGGTTCAAGCGTTGCAGTTGGATTCAGGCTTTAGCACCAGGTGATCAAAAGGAAAAAATTTCACTCGACTTTCAATGCCTTCAAATCGAGTCTTCTATCTATAGATAGATAGGATAGATGGTATGTGTGTGTGTACTCTAAGGATGGATATTACGATTATCCGATCACAACGGACTCCAAAACATGCTAAATTAACATAATAAACATGCATAAAAATCCATAAAATCCTAGATTGATGATTTGCTCGAAATGATTGTCTCTATTGTGGCGCGGTCCCAATTATATTTCTTTTCCCACCACATGGGAGGAGCTTATTTCCCACCGCCTCTCCTTTCCCACCAGAGCGGTGGCAGTCCTCACCCAAATAGAGCCTTACACCATCTTTGTTTGAAATTCTGTTTCATGGTGGAGACGATTAGGAGCTCATGAGTAACTGTTAATTCAGAAGTTTAATCTTGTTTCCTTTTGACTTCAAATGTGTTATTTTCTTGTAGATCCATAAGGGAAAAGAGTTTAAATCTGAAACTACTAAGTCCTCAGGTAGTACCTCACGCGAGCTAAATCATCCAGAGAAGGCAGAGGTATTTCTCCTATTTATTCATGGATCAATAATGGGGATATGGTTGGTGGAAATGCTGATGTTTTGTTTTCTTTGTACACAATTAAGGGTTTTGAAATGTCACTTCATCAAGTTAAATTGCAAGATATCTTGCAAATCAAGTCAACCACATGCGCAGATCAAATGGTTTTGACTTCTGGTTCTTCAAGTAAAGCTTTTTCAATCATGCAAAACCTTTCTAATGGTAATCTGGATAAATCTGCTCCAGCACAAGGAGTTCCAAGTCATTTTGCGAGTGTTGCTGACGATACCCATAGGAACAAACCTAACCCTATCGGACCTGCGTTGTCCGACACATTCAAAATTAATCTTTGGTCAGGGAGTCCTCCGAAATGGGTTGAAAAATTTGAAGTTAGCAATTCTTTGATTTTAAATCTCACCGCTCAGTTGTACGCAAAATATGGGGTTGACAAGCTTCTTTCTCCTATCCTACAATTGCTAATTTCTCTTTATCCTCTCATTTTGCGGTCAAGTAGCGAGGAACCTCTTGAAGTTCGTTTTGACTTGTGTGAGCTTCTATTGCAATACATTGAACTTAAGATTGACTCAGATGTAGAGGAGCTCTACCTCTGCTATCTTCTATTGGAAAGGTATTTTTAGTATTTATTTCTCCTTTCACAGTTCTTATGTTCTTTTCTTTCTTCAAATTTTGTCCTTTATTGTTCTGTTGTGAGTCTTTTGGTGGGTTTATGTATTTTGACACATTAGTCAAAGAAATTGATCATTGGCTTGAATATAAGGCAAAAAAATTTTGTTATAAAGGATGATTTTTGGGAAAACAGAATAAAGGCCAAATTCCTGTTAATAAGTAATTGTTAAGGAATTAGTAAGTGCTGTAATTTGTTCAGAGAGAATGACAAACTTTTACTTAAGAGAGTTGAAGTGGTTGTTCCTGCTTATGTTTGCAACTAATTTTGGTATATTTTAAAGTTAGAAGTTAATTTCTGGCGGAAAATTTCTTGGATTAGGCTTAAGGAATAAGTAACACAACAATTGTGTAAATTTAAGGTGTACTGGTAATTATCAGCTTTACGTAGCTTGTTTGCAATTCACATTGTTTTTCTTATCATTAAACCAATCATGAGCTCTAGTAAAAACAGTAAACTTTCCATATGCAATGCAATATTTCGGAGTATAAGGAAGAAGTCAAGATAAGCCGTTGATAATGTTATCCAAGTTGACCTCACACTCTCAAAAATGTGCCGCATCTTCCAAAATTTTCCACAATTCTTCTCTTTCTTAAAAAAAAACTCACTATGTTTTACTATATGATATTTCAAGAAAGATGGTTGGGCATGCTAATAACATGACGGATTGCATTACCTGGAGACACCTAGTTTTCAAATTGTTATGGAGAGCAAATCACCGCTAGCTTTTTTTCAGCAGTACATCAACCTAGTAAGGAAAAACTATGGCTTCAGTATCAGAGTCTTTTCTTCTCTGATTCCATACCCTCTAAAGTCTTATGTTCTTGTTAAATGACTTGACATTGGAAGTCTTCAATGTCAATTGTGTGAATTAGCCAAACACAAATATGTTACCATTCTAGTTAGTAATCAAAGGAGTTTTTTACCTTCCATCTTATCCATGGTGACATTGGGGTCCTTCCAAATTTCCTAATATTTCTAGGGCTTGGTAGTTTTGCCATTCATTGATGATTTCACTAGAGTATCTTCGATTTTTTACTTAAAGACAAGTTTGAATATTATTCTTTCCAATTTTCATGTTGTGGTGCAAAAATTAATTTGGGGTTAAGATTAGTAAGGTTAATTTCTGACAATACTAAGAATTATTGCAATGATCAAGAGTGGCTGACTAGGTGCACTCAAGGAGGAAGCTTCAGTTCCTGAATGAGTGTAACTTTTAAGGATCTAGTCCATATGCTGTGAATGAGTAACTTGTAATCCTTTTTATCAAAACAAGAATAACTCGTAATCCTCTTTCACCAGTTAAGTTGGGGCTTTCTATAGTCATTAGAAAAGGAACAAGGGAACGCATTAAACACACTTTATATCCTTTGCCTTTTGTTGTGTCATTTGAATTTTTTTCACTATCTCATAGAAGTTTTTCTTGTAAAGTAGGAGTGTTCTCATAAACACATCTCATATGAGGCATTGTCCAATGAAAAACAAAAATAAGCTATGAATGCATAAATTAATACTTTAGATAGGTGAACTTATTTGCAGACATGTTTTGTTGGGTGTTGCTTACTGGGTACCTGATTACCAGACATCTACTGGTTTGAAATATCCTCAAACTTCACACTACAAAAGAAGCGTTCTATTAGCATGCATGTTTGCACTTTTAATTAAAGTGTTTGGTTTCTTCTGCTACTACTAAGATTCTTTTTACGTTACCTTTTTTAAAGATTGGTTTGCTGCAGGTTGGCTTCACTGTCGACTGTCTTTTCAGAAGTACACAACATTGTTCTTCCTTCACTTCAGGTAATATTTTAAATTCTTTATCCCTTCATTGCATGAATAAAAAACCCCAAAGGTGGCAGAATTATTAGGTACTAGTGTTGCAAGTTTTGTAGAAATTATTTTCATAATTCACTTCCTTTATGGTTAGATGCCATGTTTAGGTGTAATATATTGAGCTGCCATTTACTTTCTTATGCGTAGAGATTTCTCGTATCATCCTGTGACTATATAGTTTTATTTGATCAAATGGAAAAAAATCACTAATAATATTCCACACTGTATTTTATTCACGTGTGAGTAGAGCTATCACTTAAAATCGAAAACCAAACCAGAACCGCAAAAATCAGACTGAACCGTTCGCGAATTATTCAGGTTACGGTTTGAATTTTGAAAACGTAAACAACAATGGTTTGGGTGTGGTTCCTTCGTTTTATTATTCGGACCGGAACCGGAACTGCAACATAAATGTCTCGAAAGGTTTCAAAAAATTTTAACCCGATCTGGACCTTACCAAAGCAAAACCAAACCGCAATCCATTTATTATTATTATTATTATTATTTATAATATATATTTTTTATTATTGTTGTTTTTGTAGAGCGGTATCAAAACAGGACGAGAATAATAAAGATTTTATTAAATTCTCCAAAATTGTATATTAATTACAAGTATGTGTACATATATATATAGGAGGAGAGAGAGAGAGGGATTCCCAATCCAAAGATGTGGGACTAAACAAGAAAACTAAGTGGGCTTATAATGTGCCACACTCATTGGGCATTTACATGAATTTCTCTAACATTCTCTAACACTCTCTCCGCAAGTTGGAGTATACAAATCGTAAGCACCAAGCATAGACAAAAACTGATGATACATCGGTCGTGGTAACGCCTTGGTGAAAATGTCAGCAACTTGCCCAGAATTAGGAGCATGTTTTAATTCCAATTTCTTCAATTGAACCTTCTCCTGAACGAAGTGACAGTCAACTTCAATATGTTTGGTTCGCTCATGTAACACTGGATTCTTGACAATATGTATAGCAGCCTAACTGTCACAGAACAGAGTTGCTAGTGAGGATAGTTTGACTCTCAGATCACCAAGAAGACCTTCAAGCCGGGTAAGTTATGACACAACAGTCGTCATTGCACGATACTCGGCTTCAGCAGAAGAACGAGCAACAACAGATTGCTTCTTGCTACGCCAGTGATAAAATCGAAAACCAAACCAGAACCGCAAAAATCAGACTGAACCGTTCGCGAATTATTCAGGTTACGGTTTGAATTTTGGAAACGTAAACAACAATGGTTTGGGTGTGGTTCCTTCGTTTTATTATTCGGATCGGAACCGGAACTGCAACATAAATGTCTCAAAGGGTTTCAAAAAATTTTAACCCGATCTGGACCTTACCGAAGCAAAACCAAACCGCAATCCATTTATTATTATTATTATTATTATTTATAATATATATTTATTATTATTGTTTTTTTTGTAGAGCGGTATCAAAATAGGACGAGAATAATAAAGATTTTATTAAATTCTCCAAAATTGTATATTAATTACAAGTATGTGTACATATATATATAGGAGGAGAGAGAGAGGGATTCTCAATCCAAAGATGTGGGACTAAACAAAAAAACTAAGTGGGCTTATAATGGGCCACACTCATTGGGCATTTACATGAATTTCTCTAACATTCTCTAACACTCTCCCCGCAAGTTGGAGTATACAAATCGTAAGCACCAAGCATATAAAAAAACTGATGATACATCGGTCGTGGTAACGCCTTGGTGAAAATGTCAGCAACTTGCCCAGAATTAGGAGCATGTTTTAATTCCAATTTCTTCAATTGAACCTTCTCCCGAACGAAGTGACAGTCAACTTCAATATATTTGGTTCGCTCATGTAACACTGGATTCTTGACAATATGTATAGCAGCCTAACTGTCACAGAACAGAGTTGCTAGTGAGGATAGTTTGACTCTCAGATCACCAAGAAGACCTTCAAGCCGGGTAAGTTATGACACAACAGTCGTCATTGCACGATACTCGGCTTCAGCAGAAGAACGAGCAACAACAGATTGCTTCTTGTTACGCCAGTGATAAAATCGAAAACCAAACCAGAACCGCAAAAATCAGACTGAACCATTCGCGAATTATTCAGGTTCCGGTTTGAATTTTGGAAACGTAAACAACAATGGTTTGGGTGTGGTTCCTTCGTTTTATTATTCGGACCGGAACCGGAACTGCAACATAAATGTCTTGAAAGGTTTCAAAAAATTTTAACCCGATCTGGACCTTACCGAAGCAAAACCAAACCGCAATCCATTTATTATTATTATTATTTATAATATATATTTATTATTATTGTTGTTTTTGTAGAGCGGTATCAAAACAGGACGAGAATAATAAAGATTTTATTAAATTCTCCAAAATTGTATATTAATTACAAGTATGTGTACATATATATATAGGAGGAGAGAGAGAGTGATTCCCAATCCAAAGATGTGGGACTAAACAAAAAAACTAAGTGGGCTTATAATGGGCCACACTCATTAGGCATTTACATGAATTTCTCTAACATTCTCTAACACTCTCCCCGCAAGTTGGAGTATACAAATCGTAAGCACCAAGCATAGACAAAAACTGATGATACATCGGTCGTGGTAACGCCTTGGTGAAAATGTCAGCAACTTGCCCAGAATTAGGAGCATGTTTTAATTCCAATTTCTTCAATTGAACCTTCTCCCGAACGAAGTGACAGTCAACTTCAATATGTTTGGTTCGCTCATGTAACACTGGATTCTTGACAATATGTATAGCACCCTAACTGTCACAGAACAGAGTTGCTAGTGAGAATAGTTTGACTCTCAGATCACCAAGAAGACCTTCAAGTCGGGTAAGTTATGACACAACAGTCGTCATTGCACGATACTCGGCTTCAGCAGAAGAACGAGCAACAACAGATTGCTTCTTGCTACGTCAGTGATAAAATCGAAAACCAAACCAGAACCGCAAAAATCAGACTGAACCGTTCGCGAATTATTCAGGTTCCGGTTTGAATTTTGGAAACGTAAACAACAATGGTTTGGGTGTGGTTCCTTCGTTTTATTATTCGGACCGGAACTGCAACATAAATGTCTTGAAAGGTTTCAAAAAATTTTAACCCGATCTGGACCTTACCGAAGCAAAACCAAACCGCAATCCATTTATTATTATTATTTATAATATATATTTTTTATTATTGTTGTTTTTGTAGAGCGGTATCAAAACAGGACGAGAATAATAAAGATTTTATTAAATTCTCCAAAATTGTATATTAATTACAAGTATGTGTACATATATATATAGGAGGAGAGAGAGGGATTCCCAATCCAAAGATGTGGGACTAAACAAGAAAACTAAGTGGGCTTATAATGGGCCACACTCATTGGGCATTTACATGAATTTCTCTAACATTCTCTAACACTCTCCCCGCAAGTTGGAGTATACAAATCGTAAGCACCAAGCATAGACAAAAACTGATGATACATCGGTCGTGGTAACGCCTTGGTGAAAATGTCAGCAACTTGCCCAGAATTAGGAGCATGTTTTAATTCCAATTTCTTCAATTGAACCTTCTCCTGAACGAAGTGACAGTCAACTTCAATATGTTTGGTTCGCTCATGTAATACTGGATTCTTGACAATATGTATAGCACCCTAACTGTCACAGAACAGAGTTGCTAGTGAGGATAGTTTGACTCTCATATCACCAAGAAGACCTTCAAACCGGGTAAGTTATGACACAACAGTCGTCATTGCACGATACTCGGCTTCAGCAGAAGAACGAGCAACAACAGATTGCTTCTTGCTACGCCAGTGATAAGATTTCCTCCAAAGTAGGTACAACAATCAGTAGTGGAACGTTGATCATCAAGAGAGCCCGCATAGTCAACCTCAGAGTATGCAATAAGAGATAGAGAGGAGGATGGCTTGTATACAAGGCCTTGTCCAGGATCAATCTTCAAATACCGGAGGATGCGTTCGACTGCCTGGAGATAAGAAATCCGTGGAGTATGCACAAACCGACTGACCACTCCAACAACAATTGAGATATCAGGTCTTGTAACTGTTAGATATATCAGTTTTCCTACAAGACGTCGATAATATTCTGGATTCGTAAGCAGTCAATTGGAGTCAGATTCATTAGCACGTAGCTTGTGGTTGACATCCATAGGGGTTTCTGCAGGGTTGCACCCTGAGTAGTCAGTATCTTGAAGAAAATCAAGACAGTACTTTTGTTGTGATAGGACAAGGGCATCAGGTCGCCTTGCTATCTCAAGATCAGGGAAATACCGAAGATTTCTCAGATCTTTAGTTTGAAAAACGAAGTTTAAGTGTTGTTTGATTTGGTGTATCTCTGTGGAATCATCACTAGTAATCAAAATATCATTGTCATAGATCAGGAGAATGACAGCCTCAGTTGATTGATGACGAGTGAAAAGAGAAAAGTCAGCCGAGCTCCGCTTGAATCCAACTTCGCGAACGGCCTTACTAAATTTTTCAAACCACACCTGAGGATACTGTTTGAGACCATAAATAGATTTTCTAAGATGACACACACGAGACTCCCCCGTGGTCTCAAACCCGGGAGTTGGTGCATGTAGACAGTCTCGAGAAGGTCGTCATTTAGAAAAGCATTTTTGATATCCAACTAATGTAGGGGTCAGTGGCGATGAACAATTAAGGAGATCAGGACCCAAATAAAGTTTAACTTGGCGACTGGAGAGAAAGTTTCATCATAATCAAGGCCTTGTTGTTGAGATCAGGACCCGAACAGCTGATGTAGAAGAAGTCTAACCGCCCAGAGCAAAGTGTGGAGAAAAGAGACAGAGGACCGACTCCCTCTGATACCATGTAGAGTGGTACCAAAACAGGGCGAATAATAAAGATTTTATTAAATTCTCTAAAATTGTATATTAATTACAAGCATGTGTATATATATATATAGGAAGAGAGGGGGATTCCCAATCCAAAGATGTGGGACTAAACAATGAGATTATAATGGGCCACACTCATTGGGCTTTTACATGAATTTGTCTAACATTCTAACAGTTTTTATAATATTAGTAGTATATTTGTATTATCTATATGATACTATACCTATATCAGCCCTCCGCTTGATTGTAGTGTCGTTCGATTGCAGTGGGATTCAAATACTCATACACAGGCCGCACGACATTAGGTCATTTTCCCATGTCCTCTGTTTCGAAGGCTTCCTTCTTGCTCAGCTTGCTCGATCACTGGAGACTTTCTTCTCCCCATTCTAGTAATGTTCATTCTGACATTAGATAAGACTAAGATTTGATGTTTATTTTATTGTAGATATAACTAACATTTGTTTAATTTGAATTTCTCAGTGGACCTGCTAAGCACCTGGTGTTACAGTATTACTTGTTGGTCATCATGCTAATGATCATGTTTATGTTAATTAATTTTTTGGATTAGGTTTATTGGAATCTATCATGGATCCTTCGTCAGTTATCTCCTATTATGTTGTGATTATTTTTTATGTGTATGTTATGCCGAGTCCTGTTGTATCGAGTCACAGTCGTCATAGCGTTAGATGTTTTTATTATTTGATAAATGTTTGTGTTATTTACGGTTGTCATTGACGCCTATATATACGGTCTTTGGGGTCATGTACCTTTTATGCAAGAAATTATAATCATGTTTTCTTTATCTCTCTAACTTCCTCTCTCTCTCTCTCTAGTTCTTCTCTCCTCACCCCTCCCTTCTTGGGTTCGTCTTCTCTCATCTTCTCCACCATTTTTAGGGATTTAATCCCTTGTATACTCCATCTGCAACCCTCCGACGATCCACCAAAATAGGCACGTAATAGAATCATATAATATTACCAATTCTTTTTTATTCGGTGCGCCAAATCAGATATTATTGCATGCATATCTGTATTAGTTCAATTTTAACATAATTAGACTTGAAATCATGAAATTATTACTCCAACCATTTAGATTTTAATTTTCTTTTCAATTATGTGTTTTAAAATAGATAATAATTTTTGTGAATACGTCTAATGACCCAAATTATAGAGTTATAAAATGACAAACTATGACACATAGAACCCATTGAAACCAGACCGAATCGTGTAGAACCGGGCCGAACCATTAGTGGTTGGTTTTGTTTTGGTTCTTGTTGAAGCAGAATCATTGACACGACGGTTCCAAAAATTATGTTGGAATCGAAACTGGAATCTGTTATGAGGCGTGACGATGCCAGTTATCTTAGTTTATGTTATTTATGTTTCAGTTAATTTTTAATAGTATTTTACCCATATGTAGTAAGACCAAATGGGGGGCACGTGGAACCTACTTAAGCGGTCACTTGTGTTGTGTTTGGTTAACAAGAAAATAGAACAAGTTTTTTCTCTCTCTCTTATTTTCCTCTCCCCCCCCCCTCTCTCTCTCTAAAACCCCACGGCTTCCTCTTCTTTCGTGTTTGCCCTAGCCGACAATATCTCCCGCACGGAACGATAGCATCGATCGGCCGCTGCTCCTTCCGCCATTGCTCCTCCGCCAACTACTCGGTCCAAGGGGACGGGCCACATCAACTTGGTATCAGAGGGTCTTGCTCCTCCGCCAACTACTCGGTCCAAGGGGACGGGCCACATCAACTTGGTATCAGAGGGTCTCTCCTCCGCTCCGCACCTGCATTCGCGCGACACTGTCGCCTATTCCGCCGATCCTGTCGGTTTTTCATCCGGCGCAGGCGAGCTCTCCTCCGGTCGATCGGCAAGCCCAGCGTGCTCGCCGGCCCGTCTTCCAGCTCCGGCGACCTCACTTCGGCCATTGTGGTGGCTACCGGCCGGTACTTTTTCTAATGAAAAGCTGCTGCTGAGGTTAATACCTTATGAACTTCACTATTTGATTTGACACTTTTCAGTCTTATGTGTCTAAGAATTCTTCCAGCCCCGTAACCACAGCCCCGCCCCCCTGCTCTTCCGCCGGCCTCCTTCCAACACCACCGGTCCAACGTCTTGCCCTATCGCAGATGGCCGATGCTCCTCCCTCCCTCGCCGACCTCATGGCTCTTTTCCACTCTATGTTTGCAACTCAAAACGCCAAGATTGACTCCCTCAACCCCCGTTTGGATGCCCTACAAGGCATGTCACCTCCTCCACCTCTGACTACAGCCGACCACCCTTCGGCAAGCCGGGTGGACTCCGCCGCTCCTCCGGGCGTGGACTATTCCTCCTACGCACGTACTATTCGGATGGATTTTCCCATCTACGAGGGCCGCGAGGACCCCCTTCCGTGGATTACGCGTTGCTTTTTTTTTTTGCAAACCACCGCACACCAGACGAACAACGTTTGGGCATTGCTTCCTTCCATTTACTCGGCCCCGCGCAATTATGGTTCACTCAGCTTCTGCGGAAACATCCCACCATTTCCTGGGCAGATTTCAGCACGGCATGCACCCTTCATTTTGGTCCGGCCCTACACGGCAACCCACTCGGCGGTCTGGCAAACCTCAAACAGGAGGGCTTCGTCGACACCTACCTGGAACAATTCCAAATACTACTGTCTAGAGCAACATCCGTCTTACCGGAGCAGCAGGTTCCCCTCTTCACCGTCGACCTCCACGAGCGCTTACGTTGGGATGTGGAGTTCCTTCTACCTCATGATCTCAACACCGCTATGAGCCTCGTCAGGGCTTGTGAGCGGCGACTGCTCCTTGATCGGCCGCCTTTGGGCCGCCGGGACTCTCTGGGCTCTTATTCTCAGGCCAACTTGCTGGGCAGGACTCCCTTCCGGGACGATACACCGCGACCTACAGTTCCCCGCCGTCTGACCCGCACCGAGATGGTCGAGCGTCGCGAGAAAGGCTTGTGCTACAACTGTGATGACCTTTTCGCACCGGGACATCGATGCAAACGCTTATTTTGGCTCGAGGTGGATGATCCTTCCGATGATGACACGACAGGAGGAGGGGCCGCTGCTTTTCCCTTCAATCCAGCTTGAGGACAAGCTGTCTTCGGACAGGGGCGGCGATGTTATGAGGCGTGACGACGCCAGTTATCTTAGTTTATGTTGTTTATGTTTCAGTTAATTTTTAATAGTATTTTACCCATATGTAGTAAGCCCAAATGGGGGGCACGTGGAACCTACTTAAGCGGCCACTTGTGTTGTGTTTGGTTAACAAGAAAATAGAACAAGTTTTTCTCTCTCTCTTATTTTCCTCTTCCCCCCCCCCCTCTCTCTCTAAAACCCCACGGCTTCCTCTTCTTCCGTGTTTGCCCTAGCCGACAATATCTCCCGCACGGAACGATAGCATCGATCGGCCGCTGCTCCTCCTTCCGCCATTGCTCCTCCGCCAACTACTCAGTCCAAGGGGAAGAGCCACATCAGAATCATTCAAACCAAATAAGATTTTGGTTCAAATTTGAAGAACCATTACCTTAGCGATTTGGTTCACGATCTTAGTAGAGCCAGAACTGATCCGGAATTGTGGCAGCTCCACGTATGAGAGCATTTGTTTGAATTTCCCAATACAAATCTCTTCCAATTTCTCTACTGCAGATACTATAGAGGGCATAGAAGCAAAGAAATCTTCTTTGAAGCCCCATAGATCTCTCTTGTTGACATTGTAGCGGCCCGTAGACGGCCACAATTTAATTCTGTTATTCTGGTCAGTTTTTCACTATAATATAACGCAACAATCCTAATATATGGCTAAAGAAAAGTATGAGGAGAAAACATAAATTAACTTTTTATTCATTTAAGCATAATTTACATCATATCATGACAGAATACGTGAAAATCAAAACAAAACCACTACATATGTACAATCTACGGAGGGAAGCAAAAAATTCTAATACAAGTATTACAAAATTCTAACCCATGCTCTAACCGCTTCCTCTCTCTATATATTTCTTTCCAGCCTCTGCATTCAACCTCCCAGTAGGGCCTGGCACACTGGCCGGCGGATCCTAAAAATAAAAAACAACACGTAGTTAGTTTAGAAAACCAAGTGAGTCATTTACCTCTTTAACCTCTCCATGGGCAATCAAAAGAATCGTATCAATATGCATGATTATATACATGTGCAATAGAATGAGTGAATTAGTAGAGTAAGCAGAAACAGGTACAGTAACATTATCAAAGAGTAGTATCAATAAACAAGTTCAAAGTAGTAAAATGGTCCACGGTTATCAAGTTCATTCTTGCTTTGTTCCTCTATATATCTGTAATCAGTTTCTTATCTTTTCTATGAGACGGCGTATAATCAATTTCTTATTCTTATATTCAGTTCTTATTCATTTTCAAAATATATAAAATTAATATTCCTATCAAAGTTTCTATTACTTGCTAGCATTCTTGTCATGACATCGTCTAGACGAAGCCTAGGCGTCCTGGTACCCAATTATAAACAAGGCGTTGGGTGCCTTTTTTAAAAAAAAAATGGGAATAGACAGCGGTTTATGTAAAAACCGCTGTCTATGATCGAATAGACAACGGTTTTTACATAAACCACTGTTTATTCTACCTTGAATCCTACAATACACAGCGGTTTATATAAAAAACACTGTCTATTCGAGCATAGACAACGGTTTTTATATAAACCGTTGTCTATTCTACCCTGAATCCTAGAATAAACATCGGTTTTTACCGCGGTCTATTCTATCTATTTTAAATCGTGAGGCGTAAATTTTAGTTTTTACCTCGACTTTTTAGTTCTTACAGTCGCTGCTCTGTGCGAAAAACTCTAAAGACGCCCGTCTGGTTGCCTAATCGTTCAGGCGCTCGCATTGGTTCTCCTTGACGCCATGACAAGAATGCTTGTTAGTCCATATTTAGTGTTTTTGTGATTTCATGATTATAAGTGATTTCAAAGCTTCGAATTTCTTCAATTTAATCATTATGCAGTGCTCATACCAAGAGAGTAGGCTTGGGGTCAAATAATTTTCCATGAATATAATTCAAATATGTATAATGATGCAATCCTGGAGAAGAATCCGGCAAGGGGGAGGGTCGGTGGTGGTGAGGGAGAGAAAGGAGGAGGGATCGAGAAGAAAGGTTAGGAAGCAACCCCAAATCTCATAGTCCAAGCATAATGAAAAAGGGTATAGCACAACCCCTTATAAGTGCGCAGTGCGGATAACGAAAAGAATGTGTGAAAATAAAGCGTACACATAACATAATATAACATAACAGAATGCAAATAAAATAATCATGTCGGTGGCGCGTCTTCGGTCTCTCTTTCTCCAGGCGAGCCCGTCTTCGTCTTCCTTCGCGTGTGAACTTGGCATGGCATCTTGTCGGCGTGCGTGCATCTCGTCGGCGTGCGTGTGTCTCGTCGGCATGCGCAACCGTAACACTGTCGTCGTTTCGAAAATATGACTTGTCCCCAAGGCAGCACTCAGAGGACTAGCGGCAGAAGTGATCCTGGGGCAGCCACATAGCTTCGGACTCCAGACGGTAAAACCCGACAACAATGTCCTCCTGTGAACCAGAGTCCCCCTAAAGGTGGTAGCGACGATCAAGTAGCTCGGCTGGGCAGTATGGCGCCAACTGTCGTCTCTTTTCCAGACTAGAAAATGTGCTTGCACCAGAACGAGTAAGCCCCCTCCCCCCCCCCCCTCCATCAGCATCTCCTGCATTAGAAGCCTGAGCTCATCCGTCCGGCTATGGTCTGAACGGAACAGCTGCTGTAGTACTAGGCTAGATGGAATTTGCGCGGTCGGTCGGCCAGGCTAGTGGTAATCCTTTCAGAGGCTGGATGACATCGGCGAGCGCAGTGGAAGGCTCTGGGTTGTCTGTCGGGGAAGGGAAGGGCACATCAGAAAGTCCCGAGAGGGGCCACAACCCCACGGAGAGGCCGACGTCCATGGTCCGCTGGATTGTAGAGAGGGAGACCGAAGATCGGAGTCATCGTCGAGGCGACATGGCTGGACCCCGTGGAGAAACTGCATGGTCATAGTCGCCTAATCAACACGTACATTGCCGAGCGTACAGAGCCACCCCACCTCCAAAATGGCGTTGATATCGCCTAGGCCGAATGCGTAGAAGTCCGCAGTCGCAGAATAGGACCCCACAGAGAGAGACATGGCAGTGCAATGGCCCTGAGTCAGTCGGTGTTGCCCATCGCCCCAAAATCCGTGGAGGGAACCGAGGGAAGACGGAGCAGTTGCACTAGACACTCAGAGATGAGGTTGTGGCTTGCGCTGTTGTCAAACATGATGATGATTGGGCGATCACGCGGCGTGCTCGAGAGCTGCATTGTCTGCTGGCCGGAGATCTCGCCCGTCAAAGTTGGCCAAGGCCACCTTAGGGTCGACGTTGCTGATGATAGCTTGGAACTCCTTCACAGAGCACTCATGGTTAGGGTAGTAGGGTTGGCGGAACCGAAAGCATAGACCCTTGTTGTGAAGCTCATTGTAATCACAGTTTGAGAGGCGTTGAAGGCCCAGTGGGCGGCCCAGCCGATTTCCCCAAGGCGGCGGAGGAGCTGGGGCTAGTGGTCACCACGGTGGTCGAGGCTGGCGGTGGTTGGCCGTAGGAGCAAGTGATCGGGGGGAGGTTTGCTTCCACTAGGTGCCCTGATACATCTACGAATGAAGGACGAGACATAATTGCATCAAACAGAAAACACAAATACAATCCGTAGCGAACTCTGGCCAAGATCAAGGAGGATGTTTCCTCCTATGACCCCTCTCTCAAATGAGAGTCAAAACCCTAAAACTCAAGATACCCAAAAACCTAAACTCTTCCCCCTTTTATAGATGAGGGAGGGTAACACCACTACAAATTAATATTAAAAGAAATTAATGTAGCATCGTAACAATACGATGCTCTTGAAAATTGACCTTGTCCCCAAGATCAAGATAAAAAGTTTTGTCGGGGTCCTTCAAAATGTCGGCAATGGGTACAGTCGAAAAGAACAACGGCGGATTGTTTTTGGCGTCAAAGGAGGGGGTGAAGCGGGGGCGGATAGAAGAAGGGGCGAATAGACATGTGGGCCGCCAGCTTGGGTCTCACGGAAGAAGGAGAGGGGTTCACGTGAGGGGGCAGAGGAAAAAAAAGGAAATTATTGGCATTTAGCGGAGGGGGGTAGCTGGCGGTATGGGGAAGCGGAGAATGGAGTGGGGTGCACGCTAGGGCCGTAAATGCAGGAGCAGGAAGGCGAGGGGCCCGAGAGGAAAAAGAGACGTGGGCGGCACCGACGATAGAGGAAGGCTGCGGGGAAGGCTGCGGCGTTGTCTACGAGGGCATCGATTAAAGCTGCGAGGAAGGCTCTTGGCGGAAGTGGCGGTCGGGAGGTGGTACTGCGTTGGGCTCGCAGAGGTCGAGCATTGCCGCCGCCGGAAGTGGCGCGGGCTGGAGGACGGAGGCAGGGGACGGGTTCCCAACATCGCTGGGGGTGCGGGGTGTAGGTGCTGGAGAAATGCGTCCTACTAGTGCAGCGGCCAGCCGGTCATGTTGGCGCTGGAGAGGTGCCGCTGGAGGAAGTCGATCGAGCTTAGTGTGCATGTGATGCACCATGGCGAGAATGTTGTTGAGCATCTCGGTTTTCCAATCGAGCTTGGCATAGATGGAGACGGCGGTGAGGCGGGTGTTCATCGCGGCTTGATCCCCGGTGGCTTGGAACGACCAGACGGGGGAGGCAGGTCGGGTCATTGATACATCTACGAACGAAGGATGAGAAATGATTGCATTAAACGAAAAACACTGATACAATCCGGAGTGAACTCTGGCCAAGATCAAAGAGGCTAGTTCCTCCTATGACCCTTCTCTCAAATGAGAGCCAACACCCTAAAACTCAAGATGCCCAAAAACCTAAACTCCTCCCTCTTATATAGATGAGGGAGGGTAACACAACTACAAATTAATATTAAAAGAAATTAATGCAGCATCGTAACACGCGCCAAGTTCAAGGAGTCGGATACTGTGCGGGGGTGGAGTGTGCGGAGACGAGAGCGGATATGTGGCAATAGACCTTGCATGAAGAAGCTTATGTAATGGTCGGGCGGCAGCCCGGGGAGATGGCAGAGTTGGACGACAAACTCATCAATATAGTCGTCCAGGCCGACTCTCTGGCAAACTACGCAAAGAAGCTTGATAGCGAAGGAGCCGGAGTAGCGGGTGTCATATCGTCGGATCATCACCTGCTTGTGCTCGGGTCAGGAGAGGAATGGGTTGGATTGGCGGAGCCACCGAGCCCAGTGGAGGGTCGAGTCGTCAAAGCCAACCACAGTCGTAGAGACCTTGTCCTGCTCCACTGTGTAATTGAGGTCGAAATATTACTCCGCTTTGACGATCCACCACATCGGGCCAACAACAACAAAAGAGGGAATGTCGAGGGAGAGGGTCAGAATGGGCGGAGGAGTGGTTCCAGAGGGAATGAACGGTGGCTCGGCGCCGAGGAGGGAGCTGTCGTCTGCGGGTTGGCCTAAGCCGGACGCGGCGGAAACGGCGGCAGTAGACTCCTGGAGGGAGTCAATCTTGGAGTGGAGGTCGCGGAGCGAGGCGTAAATGGAGGCGATGAGCTGATCTTGTGCCTCGGCGCAACGGCTAAGATCTTCGAAGGCGGTATCTGGAGCGGGGTCACCAGAGGAGCGAGTGTTTGAAACCATGGGGCTAGAAACGGCAGATTTCGGTCGAGTGTGGGCGGATCTGACGGAGTACAGCGGAAGCAGAGGGTCGGCGGCCTTCCTGCAGTAGATCGGGTGTATTTGAGGTCACGCATGCACCGAAAGCGAACAACACGCGAAAAGGGATCAGATCGGGAGCGGATCGGCGGACGAGCTCGAGACGCACTTCAGCGGGCGTCGCGCGATCGGCAGCCTAACGCAGGCGGCAAGGACGGATCGTGTACGCGGCTGGCAGTTGAAATCGTGCAGAAGCGGAACCTGCGGACAGGATCGATACGTGTGGAAGCGGACGCGAAGCGGACGTCGCGCGATATGGAGCTTGATGTCGTGTGACCTTGAGGTCACGGGTTCGAGTACTGGAAGCAGCCTCTTGCAAAAATGCATGGTAAGGTTTGCCTATATTTCACCCTTGTGGTGGGACCCTTTCCCGGACCCTCGCTGCACGGGGATGCCTTTGTGCACCGGGCTGCACTTTTTTTTTACAGTTGTTTATGTTCATCAGAAATATGGCTGCTGTGCGGTTTGCTTTCCTTTGGTTTTCTTATACTTAGATGTTAAACTATAAAGAATAACTCTCCTGTTGTTTTTAGGCTTCTGTTAGTGAAAACTATGGAGGAACACTTCAGCTTACTGGGAGTCGAGATTAGTTACACCGCAGAGATCACAGCAAAGGTCTAAGGAGGTGACTAGTGACTACTTCCTATTTATATTGCTCGTTGTTAATTTTGTGATCTCTTTTTTGCGCTCTTTATTGATACACCATGAATGCTCGTATATATCGGTATTGTGGGAATGGGCACGAGCTACCAAATAGTTTTCTGTTTGATGCCTGGGATCTAAAACAGTTTTTTTGTCACATTACAAAATGAATAAATGAAATGCATCATGGTAGTTTTAGTTAAACTAATAATAGCACTAAAACTGGGGATCCTGTAAGGATTGTATTGATTTTGGCATTAGACTTATTTCAACCCTTGTGGTTGCGGTGAATATTAAGAATGTATGTATGTATGTTACATGCGATGTCTCGATGATCATATTACTAATTTATCCTTTTCAAGTCATTATGGAAGTAATCTGTAATCTGATGTCAAAATTGATTCTGTCCATGCATTCAGGCGATTATTTGTAGATGCTGCTTCCCTGAGTATTGTTAAACGATGGTTAACCGCAATTCATTTTTACTATTTACACCCCAAAATTTAAAAATGTATCTTTTCCTCGCAACCCACAATACAGCAATCTCTGTTCAATCGGCGTTTTATGGATCCTCTTTTAATTGTTTATTTGCAGGCTAACCTTTTGCCTGCTCGGATTTTTTAAGCGGAGAATATGCTGCTTAACCTTATCCTTTTTCTGTGCAGATTGCGCTTATTGATTTTGCTAATTTTTGATCTCACGAGCAGTTGATTGTTCTGTTTGTTGTTGAATTAATTCATATCTTTGTTGAAAACCAAAGGTATTATCAGTTGAAATATATAAAAATAGGTATCTCCCCTCTCACCATACTCTTCCTTTGTAAATTTCAAACTTTGATCTACTTGAGTTTGAATTCAATCTCTTATAGAAGTCAGCTTCTTCCTCTTCGGTGTCTTTTTTGTTTATTTTATTTGGTTCACAGCTGCTTTAAGAATTAAGAACCGTGAAAGAAAGATTACAATGTACTCAGAGAAGTGGGTGAAAAATTCTTCAGGTTTTGCGCATAAGGGCATAAACATAACTCCATTTTCTCAAATATATGCATTGGTTGACATTCATGATTTTTGAGCACTTGATTCTAACAATCAGTGTAATCAGTCTTAACAAACGCGAGTTCTCAGTTACTTGTGTAGTTTGCTTGCATGGTGTTGAAGAGTTTGTTGGCATATTCTCACCCTTTGATTCGAGGGGGGCTAACCACTGGTACCCAATTTTTATGACGTCTCATATTCCTCCGGAGCTTACTACGAAGTTTTACGCTATCAATTGCCTAAAAAATGTCTTTCTAATAAGTTCATGCTTCTTGTAAATGAATAAGCGCTTAATCCTATACTATGGCTCTGTTTGGCACGGTAGTGACGTTCATGAACATGGGAGTTAAATTGTCATTCGTTAACACTCATGTAAGGAGCTTCATCCACTTTTATGTTCAAACGGATGATGTTTTTTAGATGATTCTTAACGAAAGACGATTTAACCCATTCGTTTACGACCGCCACCACTGTGCCAAACGTAGCCTATGATGATTTTAAAAAGGGAGTTGTTAAGTGCGCCGCAGTTTTGTCTAGGCGAACTGCACTTTCTCCTAATTTTTTGTCTTTTGGAAATGCGCCTTGTACATGCATTTTTAGGAAAATTGTTCAACACGAAAGTTGTATATCTCGACTAGATCTATAACTTTCGTGTTGAACAATTTTCATAAAAATGCATGTACAGGACGTATTTCTAAAAAGCGTGAAATCTGGGCGTATTTTCAAAGTACGCTTTGTACATGCTTTTTTAGGAAAAGTGTTCAAGACAAATTATAGATCTATAACTTTTCTGTTGAACATTTTTCTAAAAATGCATGTACAAAGAGTATTTTCAAAAGACATGAAAAATTAGAAAAAAGTGCGGTGCTCCTAGCCAAAACTATGATCCCCTTAACAACTCCCTAAAAAAACCATATTTCACTTCCTACATTTATCACGAAGCTTAATTTAATTTTCTTGATTTACTCATAATTAGTACAAAGAAAATGAAATTTTATCATCATTCTCATTTACTATAAATCTTTCATTTTTAATTTTTTTCTCACCATTTCTTACTATTTTGGGCATGGTAGGAGGTGAAGCTACTTCAATTTAATCCACAGAGGAGGAGAAAAATAATAATAATAATCCCTTGAAAACTGACATTCAAATAGTCTGCCAACCAATTCCTTACTAATAAGAACATGCAGGACAATGGAAATGAGAGACTAAAATAGAAAATCAAGCCAGAAAATTAAATTAAAAATAAAAATGAAAAATAAACTAGGAGGTCTGCTGTTTAGAAGCTTCTTCATTTTGTAAAGCATTGATTGCTTTGTTGACTGCATGAATAATCATCTTCTTGACCTGCCAATATATCAGAAAAATAAATTATAACTGTTCACTAATATAAATTTATTCTAATGGTTATTATCAGAGAAAATCAATATATATACATTAAAATAAAGTAACATCAAACATCTCTTAAATTTATATAAAAATTCTATATATCCAGCCTTATTTTTTAAAGACAACTATAATTCTCACTGGATTAAATAAATATTATCGTAAATTAAAACCATTAAATCTGATGAATGAATAGTTTTTCAGCGGTCGGCTTTCCTTTCTTTTGAATCCTATGTTTTTTTATTTTGAAATTGATTTGTAGATAACAAAAAAAATTGTAATAATTTATTTATAATTTTGTATAGACAATCTTTTTCCACCCTCTCCATCTCCCTCTCTCAAGATCCTCTCTCTCTCCACTGCCACTCTCTTGCTCCTATTTTTATAGGGGAATATTAACCACAGATCGAAAATGATTATTCACAAATAAAAAATATCACTTTTTAAAGACGTTAAATATTCCTCTTGTTATTTCAAACTCCTTATTCATAAACCAAACCCTAAATTATTTTCCCCTTCTCAGTCCATCTGTACATGATCCCGCACTTCACATCTTCCCCTCTCTCGCTCTCGCCGACGTCGCGCCGCTCGCCGACCCGCTCGCCGACGTCCCCCGCCCGCTCGCCGACGTCCCCGCCCGCTCGCCGACGTCGCCCGCCCGCTCGCCGACGGCGCCCGCTGTTTTGCATAGATATGAGTACACACTTTCAGTCCAATGATGTATAATTGGGTCAAGAGAATGAGTTAATTGCGTGAGTACGAAATGTTGGCAGAACACTTAGTTTTGTTGTCACCATACAGAGTTCTGATAAATTGGATGATAGACGACACGCCCTGTGTTATTCTGGGCTTGTGATAGAGCGGGATATGTTCGTGAAAGTCAGAATAAAAAGGGATGAGTTAAGAAAAATTTGAGAAAAATCACCACTAAGAAAATGTAGGTGTCTCTTCTCTAGTTATAATATTGAGTTTAGTTTCTTAATACAATTATTGATTAGTACCAACATGAGTGTTAATAATTTGAAGATATTTCTTTTACATGTCAGTGGCAATGGTGCTAGTATTGTTGAGCACTTGTGATTTTGAGCTACTTATATAATATTTTGATGTAGACTTGATATTTTTTGAGCACTTGTGGTGCTGGTGTTTCATATATTTTTGATGCTGAGGTTATGTATATTTTGATGTACATGATATATTTTGAGCACTTGTGATGCTTGCGTTTCATATTTTTTGATGCGGGTTATATATATTTTTGATGTAGGCTTCAATTTGGGTGGTAATGAACTATGCTCCTTGCTGATACTTGTAATGCTGATGCACTTCTTGATATATTTTTTACTTTTAATATTGGTCTGTGAATAACAATAATTTCTGTGAATAACAATTTTAAGTATATTTGGATATGCGAATAGTAATAATCTGTGAATAGTCATTTTCGATCTGCGGACAACAATCCCCGTTTTATATTATAAATCTCAATCCCCTCTCTTCACTCTCTCCCTTAAATTTTTATAAATATAAATTTATAAGTAGCGGCCGCGACGTGGGCTTGTGAGCAATGGGAGCGCCGTCGCACAGGGGCAATATCATGGTCAGAGTGCAGTCACGATCGGGGTACTGTCGTGGTTGGTCATAGGGGCGGAGTCTCATGCCTATCACTCGTATTACTAAATAAAAGAATTGTAGGACTACTGTTCCCGCGGGACCGTGCAACCCAAAATGATGGCTATGCCCTTCTCGTAATGATTGCGGTATAGACTTGCCCTACTCTCAGTCTGTGATCGCTACTCTCAGTGGTCGACCGGCGATCGCTGCTCCCAGTCAGTGATCGGCAATCACTGCTTCTAGTTGGCGATCAACAATGGTCGGCCGCCAAGCACCAAGTCCCAGATAAGTCAGGTGGAGTCGACAGTTGGCGATAATCGATCGGTGTCGCATACATGTTATCCTTGTGGTGGGACTCTTACCAAGATCCTCACTGTACGGGGATGCTTTAAGCACCAGGCTGCCCTTTTATAGTATAGATAATAGTCATTGAAGTTGAATGACATGTTGTGTTGAACAAACTCTTCATGACATGGTCTCACTGCCACCGATATTTTTAGGTTGTTTTGATGAAGAGATTTTTCACGAAAAGTGTTTTTGAGAGTTCTTGAGCTGTCAGTCCAATAGAACTTTCTAAAATCATTTTCTCTACTTTCAACTTTTTCTGTTTTATTTGAAGGTTTACGAATATCACACTCCAACCATTCATTATTTATCTTTCTTCCTTCTTGCCACTGCAAATATTTTGTTCTATCATTCACGATTCTTCACACAATCGCTATTTTTGTTTCTCACCACTAATCTTTTGCAATTGTTTATTTAAAATTTATATAATATATACTTATCTATGCGATAAATGATTAACCTCTAACATATTTTTATTATTAAAAAATTTCTTTTGAACATAAAAACCTAAGATTTTATTGAAAAGGACTTGAATGGAGATTTTCCAATCTACAACCTTTTCAAAATAGCTCTAATTTCACTATTGGTTTCCTACCACTGCTTTTTCCACCACGACCATCCCCCAAAACGGAGCCTTAGTGAGCTGTGCGCGCTCAATAGAAATAGCATTAAGCCATTATACACTTTTATAATAGTATAGTATGGATTATTTAAATCCATGAATTATAGAGTGTGTGGACATAAATGGTAAAGGGTACTGTTAAAGGCAAATCAAATATGATTATCCGCAAATCATTATTAGCGGGAAATCATACTTTTTAAAAATTACTCGATGCAAATAAAACTGTTATAAACAAAACGAAATTGTTATCAACAAACCAAATCAAAAATTAAAAATTGTCATATTTTGTAATTATGATGATTAGTCACTTCAACATAAGATATTAAAAAGAACACTACTCTAATAATGAATATAGAAAAGATCAATACACTGACAAAAACTAGAAGCAAAAATGAGATCGATAGAAGCATGACGAGTGAGAGATCCAGTGCAAGAAACGGGTCTGACGGAAGAGATGGGGTTTTGGTGAGGTCGGCAACGGGGAATCAGCTTTTTCCTACGAACAAACCCTCTGCCGGTTGTCGCACACCCAATATAAACTACTCCCGCGAAACCCACTCCCCAATACTCCATCGCCGACCTCGCCATTTCCCCACTGCCGACCTAGCCATTTCCCCACCGCCAACCTCGCCATTTCCCCGCCACCAACCTCGCCATTTCCCCATCCTCTTTCGTCGAAACCGTTTCTCGAGCTCATTTTGCTTCTTTATGCCTCATTTTTTGCTTCTAGTTTTTGCTAATGTATTAATCTAATATATATTCATTATGAGAATAATGTTTTTTTAATATCTTATATTGAAACAACTAACCATAAATTTTAATCTTAGATTTGATTTATTGTTAACAATATTGAGTTACCTATAATCATTTTGTTTGTATTTAGTAATTTTCAAAAAATATAATTTGCTATTAACAATGATTTGTGAATAGTCACTTCTGATTTGCCTTTATCAATTCTCATGATAACATTCAAGAGTAAATGATAGGTAGAAAGCAAGGTAATTGGTAGTCAAAATAATAGGCGGTTTATCCGCAAAGTTTTGGTTATTCACACATATTTTTTCCTAATTTTTCGGTCTTTTGGAAATACTTTGTAATGCATTTTCAGGAAAAGTTAACACCAAAGTTGTAGATCTCATCGAGATCTACAACTTTCGTGTTGAACACTTTTCCTGAAAATGCATGTACAAGGCGTATTTCCAAAAGGCGTGAAATTGGCTGTATTCCAAGACGTTTGTACAGCATTTTTAGAAAAGTGTTCAACACCAAAGTTTAGATCTCGATGAATCTAACTTTGTGTTGAACATTTTCCTAAAAATCATGTACAAGAATATTTCCAAAAGGCGCGAAAAAATAGGAAAAAAAATATGTGCGAATAACCAAAACTGTAATTCGGATAACAATCACCAAATATATTCAAAACTCGGGTACAAACTTAGAGGTGAAGTCTATCATCCCAGATTCAGTGAAGATTCAAAAAAACGTCAGCATAAGAATTATGTTTAGCAATTATGACCTCTATCAAAAAAGAAAAATAATTATAAAATTAAAAATGGATGAAATTCCATAGGTGAGGTCTGGCGTTCACTAACGACGGTTCATAACCATCATATTGATAACCGCCACAGCCACGCCAAACGGAGCCTTTGAAAGTCTTGAAAGTCAAAACCAACAATGAGTCGGAGAAACAAAAGGTCAAAGGTCCCACCAAGAAATAATTTGTCATCGTATATATATTTATACTATATTAAAAAGATTTATCAACTTAGGCTATTTGACTAGCTAATTAGGACATCTAAACAATCAAAGTCGTTCATCACAACTGTGCATGAGACCCATTTTGCAGTGTGTACGGGAGCTTGTGAGCGGCCGGAATAACTCATTTTTTATTGTAGGTAGAGGATTTTAGCACATTTTTTAAAAATAAAAAACAAAGATTTTAAAAAATTGAATTTTTTTTAATAGAGGGGTAAAATAAGAAAGTGAATGTTTAACCAAATAGTGTTTTTCACTTTTAATATATATATATATATATATATATATATATATATATATATATGTATATATATATTATACGAGTGCCCGACATGGGGCTCCGCCCCTATGACTACGCGCCACAGTACCCGACCCGTGACGGCGGGCTTCGCCCGCACCCGGCCGGCTTCGCCAGCCCACGACGGGTCGCTGGCGCGACAGTACCCGACCCGTGACGGCGGGCTTCCCCCGCACCCGGCCGGCTTCGCCAGCCCACGACGGGTCGCTGGCGCGACAGTACCCGACCGACGACGGCTGGCTTTTCCCGCTCCCGGCGGGCTTCGCCCGCCCGCAGCTGACTCCGCCCGACCCGTAACATATACATATGAGTACTCAAAATGACCGTAAAAAAATATAACTCAAGAATACAATTTTATTTTGTAAAACAAATTATATTTTAACGTTAAAACATTAACCCTTCTCTTATCATTCCTAGCTAGAGACAATAGGTTTAGGGTATCAAGTGTTTTTATTTTTGTTATTTAAATATTATAAAGTTGGATTCCATAAAAGTAATTACCTTTATAATATACTAATATAAAGTTCTGTATAATTGTGTGATTATGAATACAACTATAAGAGCAATATAAGGATATTTGCAATGTTTCACCAAAAATTAGTTTTCGTATAATAGTAGAGATAAAGTAATATGTGTATCGAAAGCACGCAAAAGATTGAATATCAGTCATAGGATCATGAAAGAGAGTGTGTGAGGGGGAGAGTTGGTAGAGAGAGAGCACGCAGGAGGGAGAGGGAGAGATCGGGGAGGGGGAGAGAAAGGGAGTGATTTTGATGAAGAAAGAGAGAGGGGGCGGGAGGGAAAGGGGAGAGAGAGAGCGGGTGTGATGAGGAGAGAGAAGGGGGATATTATTTCGTTGAATCATGATGTGCTTATATTAATTTTTTTAGGATTTAGGGTTAATTTTATAAATAAAATAGAAATATTACTTCATATTTTTTACGGTCATTGTAAGTATTCATATGTATATGTTTTGAAAAAAAGAATTATCATCAGATGGGCATAAGAGATCGAGCACGGATTCGAATGCGATAAGTCACTTTACATAAGAGATGACAGAGAGAAAAAGAGAGTGGGAGAGAGAGGGGGTGAGAGGGAGGGAGAGAATTCTATTGGGTAATTGTGAGTGTAAAGAAAAAGAGGGAAAAGAGAACATTTTTTGAGAGAAAAAGAGGGTGAAGGGAGAGAGAGAGAGAGAACATTTTTTGAGAGAAAAAGAGGGTGAAGGGAGAGAGAGAGAGAGAAAACATTTTTCAAGAGAGAGATGGAGGAGAGCGGGAGAGTAGGGGTGCAAATGAGTCGAACTCAATTTGTCTTGGCTCGAGCTCAAGCTCAATGTCTGCTTATCGAGCTTCGAGCTCGCGAGCTCGAGCTCGAGCTGCTCACGAGTTTTTTAGCTCACGAGCCTGATTTTATTTATTAAAAAAATAGAGGAATAAAAAACTCGTGAGTCGGCTCGCGAGCTCATGAACAATAATATCCGAGCTCGATTCGTAATCGAGCTCGAGCTCCATAGGCTCCTCGAGTTGAGCTTTTTTCGAGCTGACTCATCGAGCTTTCGAGCCAGCCCTACTCAACTGGATCCGGATCCTCTACAGTTCCTCCGGGAACTGCAGAGGTGGAGTTCGCAAATTTGCGGATTAACGGAGCGAAATTAGAAAAAATGGTTAACATGAAAGTTGTAGATATCTTCGAGACGAATAACTTTCATGTTGAACATTTTTTTATTTGAAATCGTTTAGACCCCCGATTTGAGCCCCGAAGAAAAACCGAACTCCACCTCTGCAATTCCGGAGGAACTGCAGAGGATCCGGATCCTACTCAACTTGCAACCCAAGGGAGAGAGAAAAGAGAGGGCGTGCTCACATGGAAGAGAGAGACGAAAGAGAGAAAGGGAGAGAGAAGAGAGAGGGCGAGTTTTCACGTGGAGAGAGAGAGTGTGTGTGTGAATGCGCCACGGGCGAGAGAGAGAGAAAATTAAGTTCATTTTTTGGTTCAGGGATACTTATCAAAATAAGTTAACTGTTAACTGCAGGACTATTTTAGATTAAAAAAAACGAGATGTTATAGACAAGGCTATATACAAATCTTTATTATACATTAAAAAAAATTAATAATTTATATCATATTAGGCCATTAGGGTATTAATTTAATATGAAAACAATTAATATAAATTAAAATTTATGAACTTTTTTCTACATCACAATAACACAAAATTAATGCATCAATTTAGCAGTTAGACATTAAAAAAATTTAAAATTCAAGACCTAAAGATGCGTAGACACCCAAAAAATTATTAGCAAGCATGTCATTTATTCCGATCAAAAGTCGTCAAATTAAAAAATATTTTCTCCTGCCGCCAATGAGATATTCGATCTCCTTCATCTCTTCTAAATCCGAATCGAAAGCTCCGACAAACTCTTCTTACAACCCAGATCCAGCCGCCCATGAGAGATCCGACCTCCTCCAAGCTTTTCCGGTGAACATATCCAGATCCAGCAATCTTTGCGCCTCTCCCTCAACTCCGGTGAGTTTCCCAACTCCAAATCAGATCTCTCTTCCTCTCCATCTGAGATGAGATTTACTCCATCCAACACATACTCATTTCCAAGATCCGGACGGAACCTACAATTGAAGAGCCATCGGTCGGGGCTGCCGTCGGTCGGTCATTTGTAGGAAAAATTCAATCAGGGCTTCTGTCGGTCGGGTCGCCGATGAGCTGTGTCATCCCCATAGAGAGCGAGGGATCAGGATAGACGAGAGGATTTTTGGGAGGATAGCTAGGGTTAGAAATGAATTTTTAGTTATTTTTAGATATTTATTTAGTTTGTATAATAGTTCAAAAGGTTCTAAAAAAACTCTAATATAGTCAAATCTTATTGTCTATAACAACTCCCTTAAAAAGGCGATTGTTATCCGCACTGCAGTTTATTCAGAAATTTTTTGATATACGCAAAGCAGTTTTGTTAAAATTATATACGCAAATCAAATTGTTATCCACAAATAAAATTTTTGATCTCCGCAAATTGATACACTTTGAATGCTTATTTGCATCAATACTTCACAACAACTTCATCCAATAAAAAAGAGAGAACGTGATCATTAGATTCAACATTCTCATCTATACAAACATCTATAATATATGTTGTACTATTTAAGTTAAAACGTCATCATAGAAAGACCATTTGTCTGCTAACAAAAAAGTATGCATCAGAAACTCAAAGTATCATCTCAAAACAGATACGTTGTACTAGTCGTTGCGGCAGCGGGGAGGCAGCGGAAATGGCAGTTGGCGCGGCGGCGGCGATGACGATTTGTGCTGCGGTGGCGATGGCGGTTTGTGCAGCGGTGGCAATGTCGGTTAGCGAGGCGGCGGCGATGGTGGTTGGCGCGGCGGTGGCGATGGAGGTTTCGGTTCGGCGATGATGGCGATGGCGGTTGGGGAGACGGGGGGATGGCGGTTGACGCAACGGCGGCGATGGCGTTTTCGATGAGGTGATGGCAATGTCGGTTGGCACGACGGCGACAATGGAGGTTGCCGCGACAATTACACCTCGGGTGGTTCGGATATCCGCACCCCATGCATGGGGTCATGGGCGGAACTAGCCCTGGGCACGGTAGGGCAGGTGCCCGAGCGATTTTTTCCGCGATTTTCACCGGGGGAGAAGGAATCTCCTCGCTAAGCATGTTGCTCCTGTGCCCTAGCCCGTCGCTGCTCCCGTGCCCTAGCCCGCCAAACATCGACAACGATTCGCACCGATGCAGCCCGCCAGACTTCGCACCGCTGCAGCCCGCCAGGTTTCGCACTGCTGCAGCGGTGCGAAGCCTGGCGGGCTGCAGCGGTGCGAAGTCTGGCGGGCTGCATCGGTGCGAAGTTTGGCGGGCTGCAGCGGTGCGAAGTCTGGCGGGCTGCAGCCGTCCAGATTTCTCTGAAATCTGGATAGATTTCAGTTCAGATTTCACTGTGAAATCTGGACTGATTTCAGTTCATATTTCGGTGTGAAATATTTGCAAAAAAAAAAAATCTGGGCCGCCGCCCCCGAACCCCCGCTCAAGGTGCGCTGCCCCCCCCCCCCTCTCGAACCCCCCAAATTGACAGTATTTAGATTGTGCCCGTGCGACTTCAAAATCCTAGTTCCGCCGCTGCATGGGGTGCAGCTAACACCTCTAAGAAGACCCCCATCAAGTTAGGAATTCGGTACTCATGAAGTTCACATCCATATTTTATAATCAAACTTTCATTTGATCACAGAAAAAATTGAACAGGCTCTAAAAAATAATGTAAAATAAGAGGAGAAAAAAATAGAGTGCGGGTAGGCAAAACTGTTTTACGGTTACCTAACTTTGAGGAAAAAAAACATTTAAAATTGAGTGCGAAAAGCCATAACTATTCCGACTGAAAACAAATTAACAAGGCGATTGTTATCCGCACTACAGTTTTGGTTATTCGCACATATTTTTTCATAATTTTTCACGCATTTTAGAAATACGTCTTGTACATGCATTTTTACGAAAAGTGTTCAACACTAAAGTTGTAGATCTCGATTGTTGATCTCATCGAGATCTACAACTTTAGTGTTGAACACTTTTCCTGAAAAATGCATGTACAAAACGTATTTCTAAAAGACGCGAAATCTGGATGTATTTTCAAAGTACGTCTTGTACATGCATTTTCAGGAAAAGTGTTCAACACGAAAGTTGTAGATCTCGATGAGATCTACAACTTTGATGTTGAACACTTTTCCTGAAAATGCATGTACAAGACGTATTTTCAAAAGACGCAAAAAATTAGGGAAAAAACATGTGCGAATAACCAAAACTGTAGTGCGGATAACAATTGCCATTAACAACCGCCTAAAAAACACATTGGGAGAAGGTAGACGTCATGGATGACTTCATCCATGTGACCATGAAGGCACGCGGCACAGTCAAGAAGGGGTTATGAACTTATGATGCTCCACACCTGGGCCCCACCCCGCTGCTTTGGATAAAGACATGAATCATTGTGAAGGAGTCAGCGGTACTCGGACTCTCAGGGACAAATATTCTATCCTGTTTTCATAACTCTTTCAAGTCTAACCCCTGACATGGCATATTTTTTCGATAATTAAAGATTTACATTAATTTAATTCGGCTTAACAAATTTTCAGTATATCACTCTTTTGATAACATTTTTCACTCTAACCTTCTTTCTCACTCTCTAAGAAATTTTGAGTCTATAGTTTAGTCACACATCACTCTCTACGATCAATTTTGGTTGATCGTAGTTAGGTTAATCGTGTAATTGTTGATAATTATCTCATTCATTCATTCAATTTGTATAATAATAAAAGATTGGACGGTTGAAAAAGATTTTGATGGAGAACATTCACAAGATAATCAAATCATGAACTTTCAAATTCCTCACGATTTACAAATTAGAACTATTTTTAAATTAAAATGGGAGATGTTCTGCACTATTAGTGATTGGTCTATTCAAAATCACGTATAATTTAAAATATTTCAGTCTAATCAGGACAGATTAGTCCTAGTATGCTTAGAGAACATGCATTTTATTCGACCATGTCCATGAAAACTAAGAGTTATTGTTTTCAAAAAACACGGAGGTGTTTGGTTGATTTCAAAAATTTCTGGCTCGCATACAAAATGATCACAAATAATGCACTGCATGATTTATTGCAAGATTTATTACTCTTGTACTTCGGACACAAATAGACATTAAACCGAGCAAGATAAGAGGTCGGATAAATGCAAAATTCAATATCATGACGAGCTATAAAAAAGTATGGGACGTCAGACGGAAAGCAATAAAATATATTTTTGGGGGTTGGTCTGAATCTTATAAAATTTTGCTTCGATATATAGATACAATTTGCATGATAACTCCGGTACAATTTATGATGTTTATACTTCTGAAAGTAATAAATATCAAACATTATTTTAGACTTTCGGATCCGCAATTGAGGGATGGGCTAGTTGTCGTCGTATTCTTAGCCTTGATGAAACATTTTTATTGGGTCGTTACCGGGATACTATGTTGATAGTCGTTGGTATAGATGTTAATAATGGTCTTTTTCCTTTAGCATTTGTTGTTGTTGAATCGGAGTGTAATGATTCATGAGAGTGATTTTTAAATCGGCTTAAAGAGTTGCTTCCAATTATTGCTAATCGTCTAAATCTTTACATTATCAGCGACAAACACGCATGCTTAATTCGAGAAGTTGCAACTGAGCTTCCATATGCAAAACATAGACATTGTTTGCGACACTTATGCGAAAATTTTAAAAAGACAGTTAGAGATTTTGGTTTGAATGAGATTGATATGTTGTGCGATAAAATGTACTGAGCGGCCAATGCATCAGATTTTGCAATATTTACACAAAATATGAAACATATTAAAATATTTGAGCAAAGAGCATATGATTAGTTGGTGGTTAGAGATGTTGAAAAATGGACTTTATTATATGACGGTGGAGCTAGATATGGCACTATGACGACAAACGCGAGCAAAAGTTTTAATGGAGTACTTAAACGAGCGAGATGGTTACTCATACAAGTATTAGTATCAGCTACATTTTATCATTATATTGCATTATTTCTAAAAAGAAGTGAAGATGCACTCAAATGGGAAAATGATGCAGTGTTCAGATTTGTGCATTATTTCTCGGTTATGTTATGTAACCGAGAAACAGCGGCAAGGAATTTATGTAGGCCATTTCAGATAAATCGCATTGAATTTTCATGTTACGACGATAAAAATATAGTACATCGTGTATTGCTCATAGAGCTGTCACTTAAAACCGAAAACCGCAAACCGAATCGGAACCGAACCGGAACCGCAAAGAACCGGACCGAACCGTTCGCAAATTATTCGGGTTCCGGTTTGAATTTTGGAACCATGAACAACATTGGTCCGGGTGTGGTTCTTACATTTTATTATCCGGACTGGAACCGGAACCGGAACCGCAACATACAAGTCTCAAACGGTTTCAAGATTTTTAGACCCGATCCGAACCGGACCGAAGTAGAACCGAACCGCACCCCGTTTATTATTATTATTATTATTATTATTATTATTATATATTTATATTGTTATTATTTTATAATTTATCTATAATATTTATACTTACTATCACGAGTGAAGCTGGTGCAGTTTGAACTCAAACCGCAATCACACTAAATGGGATCGATTTTGGACCGAACAAAACTTCACCGCATAAAAACCGTACGGTATGGTTTGACATTGGTGCGTTTGGAGTCAATTTTTGCAGTGCATTTTTATTTTTATACAGTTATATAATATATTTTCAATTTTACTTACATATTTTTTTGAAATATTTTATTTAAAAAATATAGAAGATATACAACTACTGTTTATTAGTAATCATGAAAGGCAACTAATTGTAGGTGGTTGTTACGGTTGAGCATGTCAATGAGACGTTCGCAAGTCAATTAGAATTCGTGGCAAGTTTACACGCGTAGGAATATAATTGATATTATCCCACCGATCGCGGAAAAGACCATCGAGAAGTGCGCAACATAATTATTTTTATTTTGATATTGTTTTGAGTTTTACTTTTTGTAGCTCGCTTTTATTTCATTCCGTCAAGCTTGATTTTGGTTTTAGTTGGAACCGATTGGAACCGGACCGAACCGCATGGAACCGGACCGAACCGATAGTTGCCGGTTTGGTTTTGGTTCTTGTTGAACCGTAACCGGAACCGTTGACACGGCGGTTCCAAAAATTAAGCTGGAACCGGAACCAGAACCGGAACCGGTCAAACCAAATAAGGTTTTGGTTCTAATTTGAAGAACCGTTACCTTAGTGGTTTGGTTCATGATTTTAGTAAAACTGGAACCGAACCGGAACCATGATAGCTCTAATTGCTCACTGATGATCAATGTTCTTGTAGTTGTCATATTATGATCTTATATCTCATCACTTGCATCTATACATTGTTCACATGAGTCGTTGATATCAGATTATTATACAATATCTAGTTACAAAAATACGTACAGTGGAAGTTTTCATGGTATTTCAGATATTACAGGATGACAACCATTAGATGCAACACAAGGTATTATTGAGCTCCAACCACTAACTTTAATACGAAAGACTGGACGGCCTCAATCTCGTCGATTCATAATATAATGGATGAGCACAATGATCGCAGTAATATAAGATGTGGTATTTGAAAGGAATTAGGACACAATCGATCAACCTGTCCCAGAAATCCAAAAAATCGACGGTAAGAATTTATTTGTTTATAATTTTTTATTACATTTTGTGTACAAATCAACTACTGAAAATATGCATTAATGTTTGCTTTTAATTTTTTCAGACATTATGGAGAAATGCAGTAGCTGTAGCGAAGAATAAATGCACTAGTTGTTAGCATCTGTTATTTTGGAAATACAGTAACTATTTGTTTAGTTTAATTAGAGAATGTTTATAGGAATGCTTATTTTGAAAAATGTTTATGATTATCCTTATTTTGAGAATGTTTATAAGAATGTTATTACTTTCGTGGTTTGAAAATGCTTATTAAAACATTCGATTTTAATTGTTGCGGGATGTTTGATTTAAGCCTTATTAAATTTTTCAAAAGCCTTGAACATCCGACAACTTCTAATCTTGCCACCAAATTAAGTGAAAGAGGGGCTAGAGTGGGAAAAGTTTTCAAAAAATGGCTATATTTATACTTTATATTTATTATGAAAATTTGTTAAGCATGATTAAATTAATGAAAATCCTTAATTAAGAAAAGGGGCTAGACTGGGAAGGGTTATGAAAACAGGAATATACTTATACTATAGGTTAATTTCGGGGCTATGCTGGAAATTTGTCCTCTCAGAGCAAGCAAAAGAAGCCGAGCTCTATTGAAGCCGCCGCGGAGCCGGAAGCGGAGGCAGTAGCAAAGCAGGGAGATAATGAAGGCAGCGCCGCGAATGTTGCCGCCGGCCACCTGAGAAGAAAAATGTCTACGGAAAGAGGCGCCGAAGAAGATGCAAGTGAACTCAAAACGGAACGAAGTGGGAGATGGCCGGAGGAGCATGCATCGACCCCCAATTTTGAGCTACAAGAAAAAAAAAAGGCAGGCATTGTTGACGCTGCCTGCACCAGCAAGTGAGTACACCGGTGGGTCAACCGATCCAGCTTTTGCAGCATCTAGTGCAGTGCAGATCTCGAGATTTGGACAGGAAAGAAAAAACTTGAGAGAGTGGAGTAGCACTGTAGCAGGTAAGTCGGTGCCCGGTGGAATTGAGCAAGTGGAGTAGCAGGTAAGACACCGGTGTTTATTGAAGCTTATGACTGGGGGACACATGGCAGGAGAAAAGAAAAAACATGCAAAAACAATTAGGCTTCGTTCATTTCGATGAAATTTGGGCTTTGGAATTGACATTCAATTGTCAATTCCAATTGTGACTGTTCGGCGGCCATAATAATACATTGATATTGGAATTCATTTCAATTCCCATTATAGAACAAACACGGCTCCCTCAATTCTTACCTTACGAGATCTTCATTCGTGATTCCCACCCCTACCAGCGCATCCCCGACTCTCTCAAAAATATATCAACGCAAATTTTGTTGTTCGCCCAGGAGCGCATTTTTTGCCAAAGAGGGAAATTTTTGACGGGGCACACATTTTTCTGCCCGGGATCGCATTTTTCGCCCGGGCGCGCATTTTTCGCTCGGGCGCGGATTTTTCGTCCGGGCCCGCATTTTTCAGTCGGGCACGCATTTTTCGCCCGAGCGAATTTTTCGACCAGGCGCGCATTTTTCGGGCGGACGCGCATTTTTCGCCCGGGCGCCCATTTTTCGCCTGGGCGCCCATTTTTCGCCCGCGCCCATTTTTCGCCCGGGCACCCATTTTTCGCCCGGGCGCCCATTTTTCGCCCGAGCGCGCAGTTTTCGCCCTAGCGCGCAGTTTTTGTCCGGGCACTCATTTTTGCTTTGGCGCGCATTTTTGCCCGGGCGCAATTTTCGCCCGAGCTGAATTTTTCGCCCGGGAGCGAATATTTTCGGGCACGAATTTTTCGCCCGGGCGCGAATTTTTCACCCAGTCCAGAATGTTTCACCCGGGCGCGCATTTTTCACCCGGATGCGCATTTTTCGGCCGGCGAAAAATCCGCGTCCGGGCAAAAATAAACTGCGCGGTCAGGAGATAACTGCGCCCCCTGCGAAAAATGCACTCCAGGGAACAAAATGCGCGTCTGGGCGAAAAATATGCGCTTAGGGAAAAAAAATGCGCGCCAGGGCGAAAAATGCGCGCTCGGACGGAAAAATTCTAATATTGAGCGGAACAGTGGAATTAATAATTTCAATTCCCGTGATAGAATTCCTGCATTTAACCGAACGACAGAATTGGAATTGAAGTCAATTCCAATTCCTGCGGGAATTGGAATTGAAGTCAATTCCAATTCCTGCGGGAATTGGAATTGAAGTCAATTCCAATTCCTGCATTTCAATTCCTGCGAAACGAACGGAGCCTTAATAGATTTGGATTTTTCTCGAACAATTGAATGAGAAAGAAACGGCTCTGATAAGATGGAGTCTTACCTTGACCTCCCTTATTGAATTTTTGGATCTACCTCTACTAACGATAGTCACAAGCAGCGCGCATGAAAACGGATAGTAGATTTAAATTTTTCTTGTCGAGACAATGAATTTAGATTACTTACACATCAATGGAAGTTAGCATAGACTCTGTTTGAGAGGACTTATTTTCACTGGTCAAGTGGTTACAACTTACAACCGCATAAACCGGACCTTAATTAAAATAAGTCCTCCCAAACGGGGTATTTATTTTTTTTTTTTTTTATTTATTTATAAGGTGATGTTCTATATACGTCATTTTCAGCTCAGTACAGTTAAAAACAGACAAAACTAAAAAATTAAAAAAAGTTGTGAACAGTATAAGCTATGAAATTGTGCGTGCCGAAGTCATATAGTATATCATATTATTCAGCAATGATTTGAACTCTGTTTTTTTCCCCAAAAGATAGGGTGTGCAAAATAACCGAAGAAGTAAAAAACAAAAAATCAAACCAAACAAAGTATTTGGGCCGATTCTCATGGGTCTAGGTTCCAATTCCAATTCCTGCATTTCAATTCCTGCGAAACGAACGGAGCCTTAATAGTGAATTTTTCTCGAACATGTAGAAAGAAACGGCTCTGAAGATGGAGTCATTGACCTCCCTTATTGAATTTTTGGATCACCTCTATAACCATAATGAAATAGCGCGTCTAGTTGGCATAGACTCTGTTTGAGAGGACTATTTTCACTGCAAGTGGTTACAACTTACAACCGAAGTTAATTAAAATAAGTCCTCCCAAACGGTATTTATTTTTTTATTTATTTATTTATTTATAAGGTGATGTTCTATATACGCATATAGCAATTAAAAACAGCATATTAAAAAAAGTTGTGAACGCTTGACCTGCATAACCATTATTCGTCCTGCAGCAATTGAATTTGATTCGCTCCATATTATTCTTGAATTTGATTACTATTTTTTCCCCCAGTTAAAGATAGGGTGTGAAAAATAACCGAAGAAGTAAAAAACAGACGAAAATCAAACCAAACAAAGTGATTTGGGCCGATTCTCATGGGTCTAGGTTCGGTTATGGGTCCTAAATTTTCAGAATCGGGCACTTAATTCTCGATTCTTACATTCGAGTAGAAATATAGGAGTCATCTGATCCTTATTTGATTTAAAATGAGAATTCTCATCCAAGCCAAGTTAAGTAAAACCTAAAAGTTCCACTCACTTCTTCAAAATGAGTCTAATAGTGTTGCATTCAAAATTTAGTTTACGTCATTATATGAAAAATATTATGACACGTGTTGAACAGAGAACCGAACATAATTTTTCAATTCAAATCTAGTTTTATACCTTGAGTACATAGGTGGATTTTAATTTCAAAAAGACAACCAAACTTATATGGTTCGATTCTTGGTTTAAGGTAAAACCGATTCAAACTGACAGGAGTTGCGCCGCTAGTTAGAGATGACATTTAATAAAATTAGGCATTAAAATCTTAAAGGTAGTAAACCTTTAGGACCAAAATTTTAAAGTTGAAAGCTTTGAAAGTGATTTTTTAAAGGTCCCAAACCTTACAACTTAATTCATGATTATACCTTTAATAATGATTACTTGGGGGAGCGCGCACAGCGACATTCAGCGCAGACGGCGATATTCGGCGGGGGCAGCGACATTTTGCGTGAACGAGGACATTTGGCAGGGGCAGCGACATTAGACGAAGGAGGTCTATATTTATATGCATATATATAAAGCATAGTTCAATGTTGCTCAACAGAAATCATATAATGTGATGATTGACATCTCTGCTTAGCATAATGGGAACATATGGTTGGCTCTCCATTAACAATTTTTGTGAGAATAAAAATCGGGTCATATTACTCTAATTTGTTTGATGATTGTCATTAGGGGTGCAACTCAGTTCGATTCGGTTCCACTCAGAACCAAGAACCGACCCATATAGGTTCGGTTCCAAATTTTTGGAATAGGAACCGACCCACAATTCTAAATTGTAGAACCTGAACCAACCAAAAATATTTGTTCGATTCTGGTTCGATTCTTGGTTCCTTAAATTTAGGCTGTAAATATGTTGCACTAGAAAAAATAAATGCAAAATCAATATTTATAAACCAAAGAAATTAGGAGAACTTAAGCTTTCACGACTCCAAAATCATCAAGTTTTCTTATATTACTAAATACATTTAATAATCTCATCATACAATATTTCACATTTAAAGATTCTAACAATTAAACAAAAATTAAACATTGTCAAAACATAAGCAAATAATTTATAAAATTATACATGAAATACCTTCATAAAGTTAATTATTCATCAATCTCTTTCAAAAGTCTCTTGTTCACCACAAATATATTTTTGATACCTAAATTCAATAACTTAATTCTCGGGACGATTCTGGGTACCCGAGTGTAAGAACCGAGAACTGAAACAAGTGGCCAGTTCTGAAAATTTTGGACCATGAACCGAACTGAGACACCTAAGAACCGCCCCAAACCGCTCGGTTCGGTTCGATTCTGGTCTGATTCTCAGTTCTTCGATTATTTTTTCACACTTTTGTCATCTTTGCGTGCGGGCAGCAACATTCAGTGCAGGTGACAACATTCAGAGGGGACGATGACATTTTGCGGGGACGAAGACATTCGGCGGGGGCAATGACATTCGGCAAGGGCAACCCATGTTTATATTGTATATATAAAAAATGTAGTTCAATGTTGGTCAACAAAAACCACATGAAATGATCGTTGTCATCTATGCTTAGCATAGTGAGAACCTGTGTTCATTTCTCATCATTGACAATTTTTATTGCTCTCCTTTTTTTCATTAATTTTATGGATAAAATTATAATTTCATGTTATACAATATCATAAACCTTAATATAATCCTATGACATCACATCATAGTAGGTGTAAGAGCTTTATTTAAAAAATGTAAATAATCGAATGGCTAAATTTGATTTTAAGATTGACTTTATGGTCGACCGAGTTACACCATAAATGTATGTTTTTATATATTAGTATGGATATATATACAACAATAGTTACAGTATATATCTTATCTTATATATATAAAGGTATATAGATATTTGGAGGCACACCAAAGATTCAATGTTGGTCATTGGATCATGAGAGAGAACATGGAGGGAATTTGGCGAGAGAGGAGAGAGAGAGAGGTGGGAGAGAGAAGGAGAGAGAGGGGAGTGATAAAAAAAGAGAGGGGGAAGTGATAAAAAAAGAGAGGGGGAAGTGATAAAAAAAGAGAGGAGAGATAAATTAATTTTTATAAATTAAAATTTACAAAATTTTATAAAATAAAAATAGGAATAGTATTCCATACTTTTTTGATGTTATTTTAAGTACTCATTTGTATATGTTTTGAAAAAAAAAATATTTTGGGTGCGTGCGCAGCTCGTTCATAGGCGGACACAGCCCGTTCATAGGCGGGCAAAGCCCGCGCGCAGACGGGCAAAGCCCGCCCGGATGTGGCTGAAGGCCGTCCGAACGCTTCGAGCACGGGAGTAGCCAATATGCTTATTCAAGGCACACCATAAATTTAATATGAGACATTGGATCATGAAAGAGTGTGCGAGATATATTATATATATAATAATAGACCGAGAAAGAGAAGGGAGAGAGAGAGAGAGCTGCCATATGGGGAGAGAGAGAAAGAGAGGGAGAGATTAAAAATTAAGAAAGAAAGAGAAAGAGGGAGAGAAATTAATATTTTAACGGTAAAACTTACTCTTTTTTTATATAAATAAAAATGATAATCTTGATTTATATTTTTTACGGTCATTTTAAGTACTCATGTGTATATGTTGCGAGCGAAGCCCGCCGTCGCAGACCGGGTATTGTCGCGCATGACTGTAGGGGCGGAGCCCTGTGTCAGGCACTCATAATATATATATCTTATATATAAGGGAATATAGATATTTGGAGGCACACCATAGATTGAATATTTGGTCATTTGATCATGAGAGAGCATGAGAGGGGGGAGATTTGGGAGAGAGAGAGTGGAGGGAGAGAGAGAGAGGGGGAGGGAGAGAGAGAGAAAGAGATAGAGGGAGGAGTGAAAAAGAGAGTGATTGGGAGATTAATTACTCAAATTTTTATAGATAAAAATTTGCAAAATTGTATAAAATAAAAATAGGAATAGTACTTCATATTTTTTTGCGATCATTTTAAGAACTCATATGTATATGTTTTGAAAAAAAAAAAAAAATTCTGGGTGCGTGCGCAACCCGCTCATAGGCGGGCTGCGCGCAGCCCGCAGCAACGCATCGAGCACGGGCGAAGCTCCTTGCGCGGGCACCCGCCCGCCTGGATGCGGTCGAAGGCCACCCGAGAGCATTGAGCACGGGCGTAGGAGTGAAAAAGAGAGTGATTGGGAGATTAATTACTCAAATTTTTTATAGATTAAAATTTGTCAAATTGTATAAAATAAAAATAGGAATAGTACTTCAATATTTTTTTGCGATCATTTTAAGTACTCATATGTATATGTTTTGAAAAAAAAAAAGATTTCGGGTGCGTGCGCAACCCGCTCATAGGCGGGCGCAGCCCGCAGCAACGCATCGAGCACGGGCGAAGCCTTTGCGCGGGCGTCCGCCTGCCTGGATGCGGTCGAAGGCCGCCCGAGAGCATTGAGCACGGGCGTAGCCCGTGCGAAGATATATATATGCTCAATGCGTCTTTGCGGGCTGCGCCCGCATCAAGGCGGGTATCGACCGCAATATATACATATGAGTACTCAAAATGACCGTAAAATTTTTAAAATCAATATCACAATTTTTATTTTGTAAAAATATTTACATTTAGACGTAAAAACGTTAAGTTCTCACTCTCTTTCTCTCCTTATTCCTATCTCTCTCTCCCTCTCTCTTCACGCCATCTCTCTCTTCTTTTTCTCCCTTCCGCCATCTCTCACCTTTTCTCTCTCCCTCTCTCTCCTCCCCCCTCTCTCTCATGTAGTGATAGGATTTTAGTTTGAGGTAAATCCAATGGTCAAAAAATAAAGTGTGGTATGCATCAAACATATGCATATTGTTTTATATATATAAGATACATATATACAGAATAACATATATAAGCTCTAGTTTTTTAAGCATAAAAAAAGCTTGAGCTGGTTCTCGCATAATACATGTCAGAATTAAGTAAATAATATATACATTTTGTAGTCAAGAACGAGATCTACAACTTTCATGTTGAATATTTTTTTAAAATTTGCACGGTTTGGTCAGAATCTCGTCATAAAGGTTGTTGCCTCAAAATGAATATAATAATAATAAATTTCAAAATTTGAGTCAGTAACCTTTCGGGCAAGATTCCGACTAAACCGTGCAAATTTTGGAAAAATGTCCAACATTAAAGTTGTAAATCTCATTCTTAGCTACAAAATGCATATATTAATTATCTAATTCTGACATGTATTGTGAGAGAACCAACTCAAATTTTTTTAGACTTAAAAAAGCTTGAACTTATATACTTCAAAACTATATATATATATTAAAGAAATACTTTGGAGTAGGAGTTAATCTTAGTCATCCAATATATGATAAATTTTTAATCTCAATCATTCAAAGAAGAGAGAGATATAGTGAAAAGAGAGGAAGAGAATGAGAGAGAATCTTTATAGCTCTCTTGTCACCACTATCTAAGAGTGGGAAAGAGAGAGGGATGAATAAGGAGAGAGAAAAAGAAATTAAATTTTTTAATAAAAATATATATTTTTTATAAAATAAAAAATAAGAATATTGATTCATATTTTTTTACCAACATTTTAAGTACACATATATATTTTTTAAATAAAAGTTATAAAAATATAATTGTATTATTGAAATTAATTTGAAATTTATAAAAATTATATTTTCAGATACAATTGTATTGTTGCAGAAAAACATAGTACCTCGGTCCGCTCATAAGCAAGCGTAGTTCCCTCATAAGCCGGCGCAGTCCGCTCAAATGTGGGTGCAGCCCGCTCGAATGCGGCACAGCCCACTCGAATGCGGGCACAGCCCAGCCCGCTCGAACGGGGCCACAGTTTTTCACGTGGTTTCAAAAAGCGTGAAATGGAAGCCTGTGCGGAGCCAATTTCCTCGAGGACGGTGGAATTCCAGCACGAACAGTTTGTGTCGAACGGCGACATTCTGCGGACGATCCGCCGATTTCCTCGAGGACCGTGAAATTCCGGCACGAATAGTTAGTGTCGAACGGCGACATTTTGCAAATGATCCGCCGCTCCAGAACCAACGTGCCAAACAAAGCCTGAAAGAAGGAGAAGAACAAGAGAAAAATGATAGAGGTGGGTGTATAGGGTTAGCTTCAAATTTGGACTACTTTTTTCATACCTGGCAGGCTGGCACTACTACTAAGATGGGTCTTATCGCCAAATCTCAGCCGATGAATATTAAATTGAAACAACTTCAAGATGAAGTTGAACCCCGCGGGATATCACACGGCCCACGAACTCCTGTCAACTTCAAGAAACCCAACACGCCTTTGCATACTCCGTTGACTTTTTATGATCCCTTGAAAACCTCTCATTTTGCACATCAACATCATCTTCCACCGGTGGCGCGCTCATTGATGGGAGAATAAACGTACTATAATATATATTACCACCACCAAGAAAAAGAAAAATAGTTTTAAACATGAAAATGAACGAAGCTTCTTAGATGAGGATGGGCGTCCACGAAGAACGGTTCATAATCATCATGTTCACGACCGCCACAGCCGCGCCAAAGGAGTATGTCTTTGTTGGGAGATTTGTAAACTTTTATAAGGAGGGTTTGTTTGTCCAAAAGTGTTTTATAATATATTCTCATAAATAATATATATTAAACAAGATCTATGTAATAAGAAATTAAGATGCGGTAATAAAAGATTAAACAATCGAATCTAGGTAAGGCATGGGATCACTGCCCTAAAGAAGATGCAGTAATAAAAGATTAAGAAATCGAATTTAGGTAAGGCATGTGATCTCTGCCCTAAAAAGGATGCAGTAGTAAAATATTAAGAAATCGAGTTTAGGTAAAGCATGTGATCACTGCAAGATGTGTGTGAAAACTGCTCTAAAGAAGATGAATCACCCTTCTGTAACGACCGATGCTAACTTCTCGAAGGTACAACACCCTGCATGATTTTCTAAACTGAAGTGTGAAAACTGAAGCACGGAGCACCCTGCAAGATGTGTGTGAAAACTGAAGCACGGAGCACCCGAACATCCACTTGATGAAACAAATGTAAAGAATAAAAGAAATCCCGAGTAATCAAGAAGACATAAAAGTTAGTTTATTTGTTCTTAGAAAATTACCTCATATATACGAAGTCTCGTAAAATTATAAATATTAATCACATAATTAATTCGCAATGAAAATTAACGTATAAAAAACAAATATTACAACGTTAAAATATTAATTGAAAATAGTCATAAATGTTATCTCAATGGATATAATTAAAAAATGCGCACAAAAAACATGCCTATCAAATTGCATGTGTTCGTCGAAAAGAAAACAACGAACGTAATAAACAATTTGACTACCGTAAAGAACGTAGCATAAGTAGCCGAACGTCAATTTGTATTTGACGAACGTCGAATACATTTTGAACAAAACTATGTGGAAAAGCGGTTGGCAAACGTCAAACTCAATTCGACAATCATCAAAAATAAAAAGAAAAGTTAATCAATTAGGCAAAGTCATGTGTCAATAGGCATTCGACTAAAATCGAATGGAGGACGCACTGCAGAATTGTGCGTCCATAAGTTTTCAAAGTCTTGTCCGATGTGTGCGAGCGAGAGCTCCAGCGTTTGATGCTTGGATTTTTCATATGTTTTTTCAACATAATATGGATGCGAGAAATGATTTATAAATTTAAATAAAATAGTAAAATTTAGTAATGTGAAACTAATGCTTCGTTTGGTTCGCCGTTTTGCTGCCTCCGTTTGGGGCAAACGCCGTCAGAACGGCGGGTAAACAGACGGCCCCCGGCGGCATTCGCTCTGTTTGCACCCGCAGCAAGGAGGAAACGGCCCTGATCCGCTCCATTTCGACCCCCACCTCTCCCCTTCTGGTTCCAAAGTGACGTCTCGACCCACCGAATGCACCCGCCACCGCCGAACCAAATATAGCCTAAAGGATTCATCCTTTCATGAAAAGAATTTTTTCCAAGAATTTGGATTCACTCCTGTAGAAAAGAACGAAAAAGAGGAAATAAAAGAAATAATTTTCATTTCATTTATTGTGAGTACATACAAGTATTTGTACACTTATATAGGAAGAGAAAGAGGAGAACACATCTCATTCTAAAATGTGGGACTAAAGATTAAGGAGGAAGTGAGCTCTAGATGGGCCTATTGGGCTTTGTGCATAGTTTATTCAACACTCCCTCACAAGCTAGAACATATAGATTGTAGGCACCAAGCTTGGACAGGAACTGATAATATAGCGGACAAGGTAAGATCTTAGTGAGAATATCAGTCACTTGCAAGCAGCAGGAGCATGTTTTAATTCTAGTTTCTTCATTTGAACTTTCTCGTGAATGAAGTGACGGCTTCGATGTGTTTGGTACGTTCATTAAATATGAGATTCTTAGCAATATGTACGGCAGCTTGACAGTCGCAGTAAAGAGTAGTCAGTGAAGAAAGTTTCACACTAAGTACACTTAGAAGGCTTTCCAACAAGGTGAGCTCGAATACAACAGAGGTCGTTGAACGATACTCAGCATCGGCTAATGAGGGAGCAACTACAGATTATTTCTTGTTGCGCCACGTGATAAGAACGAAAAAGAGGAAATAAAAGAAATAACTTTATTTTATGTCATTTGTTGTAAGTACATATAAATATTTGTACACTTACATAAGAAGAGAAGGAGGATAACAATTCTCATTTTAAGATGTAGGACTAAAAACTAAGGAAGTGGGATCTAGATGGGCCTTGCCTTGGACTTTGTACATAGTTTATTCAACACCTCCAAATGATAATTTTTTCACATTGATTGATATAGAACTCAAACACAAAATAAGATGAAGGCTCCGTGAGATAATTATGGATTAATTATGGATTAATGAAATTCTAACAGCGAGGGTTAAAATTGTAGGCAGTTAAAGGGTTAAATTTCTAAGTAGTGGAGAATTCCCCCCTCGAGTTGTATCCCAAGTTCCAACTGGTTGATGGGGCGAGAGTTCCTCTTTCGTCTCATCCTTTCCATATCGCTCCCGCTTGTCCGATCTTACTACGTCAAATGACAGTAATGTTGTTAAATTGGATCATTGATGAGGTTCAAAGGATAGGGTGGACCATTCATTCATCATGAAGGCTGAAGTCTACATAGTAGAGATCGAATGGTTTTTCCAATCCTATTGTCCATCCACACATCCCCCCCCCCCCTCACAGAGGTTTTTGTAGTAGCCCAAGGTATAACTAGCGGGCATTTCTGCCATTGGATTGAGCTCCAAGTTAAGGAACGATCAAAAGGGCAGATGCTGTAATCGAGAATGAAGTACAATCTTCCATCTCCAAAAGACAGTATCACCAGATCACGCATTGAGGTTAGTAATGGTGGGAACTGATCATCCCCCGTGTTCATCTGTCATCTGATCACAAGACCACTGTTACAAGTCATGTGGGTTCTTGGATCTCAGAATCAGGTAGGGTCGGGTCATCACCCACCTAATGTGCGAATGTTTCTATCAAGTCACCGCCCATTGTCCTACTGGCTCAATTCTCATTGTTGTGCTTGATGTCGCTCATCGCGGCTCATCGCTGCACGATGTCAGCCTCCACCTCAGTTGTCGCTCGTCACAGGCTCACAGCACATTGTCGCTCTCCATCACCATCTTCTATCAATCAGCATCAGAATAAGGAAATTTTAAAAGTATGGTAGGAGAGAAAATCAATCCCAAAGAGCCTGCTTAAGGTCCTAAAGGAGCTCATGGAGATGGCAGCCCTGTATAGTAGAAGTGAGTTGCCCCGGGATGTGTCCTATAAACATTCTCAGATAACACACCAAGAAGATAAGCTATGACCTCACTGTTTCCTACAAAGATCTTCTCTCTTCTTCAACAACTCCACTCTTCACGAGCTCTTACTGTTGTTGCATTTGGCAGGCCCTCGGTGGAATTCTGATCTTCTTTCTCCTACTCCAAAGATAATGCGTGGCCTTTTCTCTTGAAATGTCTTCTTCATTCTTGGTGAGAGCTATTCAATAGTTGTGCGTGGATCTTCTAGGGATTGTGTTGTGCTGTGAAGCAGTGATTCTTATGGATTTTATTCACACTGTCATAATTAATTAAGTCATAGCTGAATAGGTTTTACCACTGAATTTTCTAAATCCTACTTGCAAACCTAACTGGCCAGAAGATAAGTTTGTAAATGTTCTTGGGAGTTTAAAAACGATGGTTGTCACAGCATCAGCAAAGAAACAAGACATGGAAAATAAACATGTGATTTGAGCTTCTATATACAATGGAAAAGAGATTGCAGAAAATGAATGGACAGTTGTGATTAAGCGTGCACAAAAGATGTCAAAATATAAACCAACCGCATAAATGATAGACTGATTATTATAAATGGAAAATAGAACAAAAAAATTTTATATGATTATCAGTTGTGAAGCATGTGTACTGCGGGGTTTTATTAGATATCACGACATTCAACATGTACTGGTGAGGAACTACTCTTTTGCTGGGAGTCTTTATTTGGATATTACAACATTCAATGTCCCCGAGGTAATTTAGAAGAATAATGGAGAAAAGACTTGGAAAATGGAGAAAAGACTTGATAAGTAATGATGATAAGACTCACTGGATTTACTCTCATAGAAATCCGAACCTTCTCACAGAAAGGGTCTTCAAATGATGGGATTAACACAATAGGTGGTAGCCAATATAAGCAAATGAAAAATGAAGATTTATAAAGGTGGTACGAAACAGTTGGGATGAACAGATAGGTTCTGGAGAGGACTGGAGACGGCATGATTTATTTGACAATTTCAATGAAGAAAGATTGCTGGATTCAAGGGCATGCATGGCTCCTAAACCGATCAAAGAAATTAAAAGGATGTGAATGTGTCTGAGAAGTAGAACAAAATATATTGTGTCTATCGATTACTTGAGAATGTTTGTGCCAATCATGCACTAAGCATGTAAGTGGTAGCTGATAAATGTAACCTACTGAATCTATGTTCCTATAATGCAAAAAAGGAGTAGGGTTCGCAAGAAAAATGTTATGTTATCCATAGATCATTCTAGAACTTGGGAAAAAAACAAAGGGGTGAATGATATGTAGATGTTACCTCTAGTTTGTCTTCTTTTGCCCTGTGATTCTTGGGGAGCACTCTGAAGTCCTCAGTCAATCTCATGCACTCCTTCACATTCTCGGGAGAAACAAAATCAAGGGCAACTTTTGTGCAAGACTGTAGGAAGTAATTATAGCAGAAATAAGAAGCATGCATGAAGAAACACAAACGCAACTTCTGAAGTCTATATTTGAAAAAAAAATAAAGGAATGTGGCCTCAAATCGATGGTTTAAAGAAGTTTCAGAGTTTTTGGAGTTCCTGTGATGCTGACTCCGGTGAAATTTAGAACAAAAAATAAGAATTTATAAACTCTTGCGTTTAAAATGAAACGGAGTTGTAACTTTCAAATACTCATAATTTTAGAGTAATTATTTTCTTATGGCCCTACAAATTTAATAATTCATGCACATCAAAATTTGTACTAAATTAGATAATCATCATTGCTTCACATCTTAAACACATTTTAATAAATATTTAAATAATTAAAAGGTAATTGCCTAATTGGAACCAAAAACTAAAGCTGAAATTGTGTTTACAATGATGGTCAAGATCAGATACCTTAAGGTTGCGCACTTGATGCGGACAGCCTGCGGGAATGAGTACAGCTTCTCCTATCCCTTGAACAAATGTCCATGGTTCTATGCCTGCAAAAGCACATAGGTCAAACCAAAGTTTAGCAGCTTCTCATACAAAAAAAATAAGTTAATCAAAATAAATTTCTAACATACCAAATTCCTCTTTGAGCTTCCTTTTGTGCTCCCATGTTAGATAGAACATCTCATCATGAACTGGATTAAATACCTATCAAAAAAATGTTAATCTATTACAGAAGAATTATCAACCATGTTATTTAGATAAATCTGCATGTTTCAAGGATAACGCAAGCCAACCTGCTCAATTGGCGAACAATACGTATGGCGGAATTCATTAGAATGTTTTTTAAGATACTCTTTGAGTGATTCTACGTCTTCTCTTCGAAATATGTCCCAGAGTGCTCCTCCATCTTGGAGATGGTCATTTAGTTCATTCCTCAACTCAGGAAAACCATCGACATATACGCATCTCCCTTCAGTATGAAGACTACTAAATATCTCTCTCTCGTCTTGATTTCTATGCGATTTTTTCAATTTTTCTATGGCAGACATTTGTTCTCTAGCAGGTAAAACCTCTGCAGTATGCATTAAAACATTTACCTGTATAAAAAAACTGTAATTAGGCTCTATAGTAGTACTTCCACAGTATAAATGTAGTATTACAACTGTAAAAAAAACTATTTTGGGGGTCATGTTCATTTCCAAAATAACTTCACAATTGAAATAGTTCTAAACAATAAAAAAACGTAGATACATATGGCCAGACATTTAATAGAGCCTATGTGGCATCTACTGCACTGTCTGCACATGAATGGCGAGGTTTCTTATTCAAGAACAAGAATACAACCTAAGTGGAAAACATTATAATTTATCAACAAGAGCAGCATTAAAGAAATACCGCATCTGAAACATCACAATGAAGTTTGGTTACTGAATCTCCCCTGCCAAGTTCTTCCCTCATTCCATATGCAATATATGATTTGGGTCCCATGTCCAACTTCAAGACATCCTTAGGAAGGGCTGTAGAAATGTTTAAAAGACCCGAACGGGGGTTGGTGTACTCTTGAAAGGGTAGTGAATTCACAAACTCATCTCCATGTTGCGGCAAGCAATCCTCAAAATGTGTTGAAGTAGGCCAATCCTTCAGTTTAAGCATTTCTGGCCACAAATTGTCATATATTCGTCCCTCCGTGTAACCTTCGAAAAAATCATCGCTCTTTATGTCCACCTGAATTAAACAAAATTAGTTTGTTCAAGCCATTATCATGGCATCAAAGATAAACACAAGATCACAAAAAAATGTATTAAACGAGATTACCTTGCAAATAGCAAGACAATCGATAGTCTCGATCTCAAAAGATTCAGGACTAATCTTACTTCTGCATAACTCACTCCACATACCCTTAGGTTCCCAGCTTAAAGAAGAATGCTTATTAAGAACCCCACGCACGATCACTGGTTCCCCATTCGCCCAATGCTTTTGAAAATGCTTTGACTCAATGAGATCGATGAAATCTGAATGTGGGCAATATAAAGAGTTGTCATATGAAGCTTTCCTGGAAGCTGCTTTTCTAGAACTTGTGTTTGTATTCGAACAACTACAGCTTGCATTTCCAGTTGAAATTGACTCTTGTAGAAATCCGAACTTTCTCACAAGGGCTTCAGCCTTGCTTTCCAGTTTGGAGGACCAGGACTCTGGAAACATACATTTTAATTCCAGTTCAGCAGCACCACATCCTCCAATTCCCTTTGGTGGACAGAAAATTATTCCATCATGAGTTACCTTCCAATTGGCGAATTCAGCATAATTGACGCCTAACTTATCCTGGTTCTTAAGTTTAGATAAAAACTGCTTTGAAGAATTTCCGCCATGCATATAATCATTTCCTCTATTTAGAAATGGTAGTATTTCCTCAGTACAAAAAAGACTTTTCGCACGTAGTTCTTGGCAACAGGTAATGCATAGTTCAAATTCACAGTTAGAGCAGCTTCTATGAAGATCAGCAATAGATGTTTGGCAGTAATTGCTGTAAAAGAGGACAAAAGAATTTAGACCAGATATGATTAAGTTAAGAAGAATAACTAGCGCGGAAAATTTTACTACCAAAATGCTCTCTCGTCTTTTTGACAAGTAGACTTCTGTATCTTTAACTCCGATAACTGAATACCTGTACATGATCAGCACTAGTAAGAATAATCTCAGTAAAATTTAGTCATGGAGAATCAAATCAAATCAACAAAATATGCCACCTTGGATGCTTGATTCTATTCTCTTTTCATCTTCTTGCTCCATGTTCAATTTCTTCAAAGAAGGTAGTAGATGATAAAGCACGCGGAAATTGTATTCCACGTTATGAAGCTTATTTAAATCTCTGCAGGGGCCCTAAACATAGATATGGAAAAAGTTGTATGTAAAACACTGAACCTTGTAGAAAATAATCAACTGAACTTGTGGATAGTCCCATGAAACATTATATTGTTCTGTAATATAGACATTTTTAGATTACAATGAGAAAATGTATCTAAGGGTTTATTTGTTTAGCCGTTTTTGCTCCATCTCCGGTGGGAGGAAAATGACACTGCTCAAAATATTTGTTTGGTAAACCTCTCATTCCCAAACAATTTTCACATTTTCCACATTTATTTCTCAAAGCTCATTTTCCCACCCACAGTTTTACTTCACTGCTTTTATCAGCATTGTAGCCACTCTAAAAAAACCCTCAACACAGTTGATCTCCTGAAAGATAATCGGTTAAAGCTAAATGCAGTTCTAGCTTCAGTCCATATTAACAAATTATCCAATTGATACAATAAGTAATAAGAGCATGTAATAATTTTAAGATGATTAATAAAAAATGAAAAAATTTCTTCTACTCATGCATAAATAAAGATAATCTATAAAATGTATACATTTTTCTAATTATTTCTTATAGTTTTTTCCCTTTTCCACATACCATTTATAAATAGAAAGTTTTAATATAGAACAACTTCATCTTCTGCATTTTCTCATTAATGCACATACCATTTATAAATAGAAAGTTTTAATATAGAACAAATTCATCTTCTGCTTTCTCTTAATGCATATTGCAAAGGGGATGTTGATAGTATAACAAGGTTAGAAGGTGTACCTTGGATGAGCTGTGTTGCCTCTCACAATTTTTGCCGCCACAATTTTCCCTGCAACATGGGGAAGTCTTGGGAGAAATGTCAACTTTCATTTTTGAGTATCTGTAGATGCCCCATCAAAATTAAATGGCTAAATTTCAAGAAACAATAGAGGGCAATTGGCAAGATACACCCTCGAAATATAGGTTTTTGGCAAAATGCACCTCAAATTATTAAATATTTCAAAATGCACCCCCAATTAGAAAAAGGTCGCTTTGCACCCTGATGAGGTGCATTTTGATAGTCTTTTTCTAATTGAGGGGTGCAATTTGCAATATTTAACAATTTGGGGTGCATCTTGTCAATAGCCCTTCATTTGGCACGGCGTTTCACACCTGCAAACGCTGCCGGGCAGCAGTAAAACAAATGGGCGCCGGCAGCGTTTGATCCGTTTGCTCCCGCCGGACAGCGGAAAAGCCCCCCAAAAGTGGTGTTTCCAGCCCCGGCTCCCCCCTCCAGTCCCAACCGCCGGTTGCACGCGCCAAATGAGGCCTAATAAACAAGAGATGTGTACCACCTCCGGCTGCATCCAATGCAGTATTGATTTGTGCGGCAGCTGGAACAATCTGGAACTGAAACCATGTCATCTTTCTCTATTCTCCTCCCCTGAAAAGGCGGACTCTTTGTAGAAATCTTCCATTGAAGAACAAATGATGATCAGTAAACATAGAATGAAGGAAGAGAGTAAAAAAATAATTGAAATGGTCAGCAGAAACCTTTTTGCCGCTGCAGGGCTCTCCAGTCGAAGCCGTGGGTGGAGAAATCAGGCTGGAAACGACCACATTGATGTCTGTCTTTACCGGGCGAGGCAAAGGAGAAACTGATAATGTCACAGGTACAATCTTCTTCTTCCTCCCTCGTTTCAGAGTCACCTTCTTCTTAGATGGATCGCCGCCGCCGCCGCCCTTCTCCTCCGTCCCAACCCTAATTCTCTTCCTCCCCCGCTTCCCCTTCTTCACACCCACCTCTCCTTCCCTCTTCCTTTTCTTCCCCGGCCACCCCCAAATGATTTTGTCGTCTGAATTACAATGAGAGGGGAGATCTTCAACCGCCTGGAATGATTCCTTTTCGTCGCTGTGGAAGACCACCATGGAAGAGGCAGAAGAATTCAAACCTGGAACCTCCGCATTGACGTCTATCTTCTTCTTCCTCCCCCGCTTCACCTCCTTCTTCTCAGATGGATTGCAACCACCGCCCTCCTCCTCGGTCGGAACCCTAATTCTCTTCCTTCCTCGCTTCCCCTTCTTCGCCTCCTCCTCTTCTTTCTTCCTTCTCCTCGCAGTATATCGCCAAATGCTTTTCTCGTCGGAATTCCAATGATTGTCGAGATCTTCAACCTCCTGGAGTGATTCCTTGGGGTCATCGGAATCAGACGAATCGGAAAAATAATGGAAGTCGGAACATACGGCTGAGCCGCCGATCCTGCCGGACCTTCGGGCATCCGGGCACTGGACGATCGCTGCCGCTGCCGCCGCCGCCGCCATTGTCGCCCAGCAGAACTCGATAGGATTTCGAGGAGCGTCTAGGCTTTTGGATTCCTTCAAACCCTCGTCTATAAAAAGAGGAAACAAATAGCTCCTCCAGATTTGCTCGAAATTCACGGCGGTTCGTTACAACGAATTTCAGATTTGAATGAGGGGCAAGTTGTAATTTTCCCGCACGGCGCCGCTCGTCATCGTGATGACGTGATACGGCTATAAATTTGAACTGTTTCTTTAAATATGTAAAATGTTTATTTATTCCTTTTTTAAATTAAAAACTTTGTATTAAAATTTAAAATATTTATATATAATTTGATGTTTATTAATTTATATTTAATTATATACTGTTCGTAAGTAATTGTAATTATTTGTAACACTGCCAGAATTTTCCAATAATGGCTAATAATACTATATTTAACAAGTTTTAAGTTGCCGAAATATTTCCTCCTTAATTAGCGTATTAACCAACAGATTCCTTAAATCTTAATTAATAGCAAGTATTTACCAAAATTTTTTTTAGAGAAGATTTTTCTATTTTTGGAAAATTCGTCAAAATTAATAGTACTATTAAGTAATACTTATCTTTGAAATGCCCCCAAACTACTTTAATTAGTATTTTTTTATTTTTGTTTACTTCATTCTAAAAATACCAATAAAACTTGTGTATTGCCTTTTTTTTACTGCAATATTTATGTTAATGCATTTTTCAATGATACCTAAGCAATGTGTTTTCTGTCTTTGGGGTCCTTTATAGAGAATGCATATTATATTATTTTCCGTTCTGAAAAATAATTAGGTACAAAGTTGCATCATTCTTTACGTACAATTGGAATTTTGTAAATTTAAATCATATTTTCTCATAGCAAAAAATTGATTTTAACAAAAATAAATTACGGAATATTAATTATGACATTTTTACAATCAATTTAAGTACTTATTTGTTCATATTCTATACAGTTCTCAAAAAATTTCAGTTGTATTTTTCGGAATTATAGCAAAAATTTCAACTGAAAAATATGTCAACATTTCAGTTGGAATTTTTCAATCAAAACCAAAAAATACAACTGAAATTTTTTTAGAACTGTATAGAATATGGACAAATAAGTACTTAAATTGATTGTAAAAATATCATAATTAATATTCCGTAATTTATTTTTATTACAATCAATTTTTTGTTGCGAAAAAACACGATTTAAACTTACAAAATTCCACTTGTACGTAGAGGATGGTTCAAGCTTGTACCTAATTATTTTCCTTTCTCTTTACCTTTGAAGTATTATTTTGTTTATTTGTTATAAATAGTTGAACTATATTTTCCAAAAAGGATGGATTATGAAAGTGTGTGACTATAAGAATTGGTCATTATATATATATGATTTTATGTGTCGCGTTAGAATTCACAACTCGATGCATGTCTGCATCCAACCATCACGTAAGTATGTAGCATGGAATAGGCCGATTCTTTTGAGGAAAATCTTTTCTGTCTATATTTTGATTTTATTTCTTGGTGAGGTTTTTCGGAAATAGAAATGGTTGAGGTGGAGATCTTTTATTTGTGATCATGGGCAGATCTATGTTAGGCCGAGTGTGGGCGGCCGCTCACGCTGAAAAAATTCTAATTCTGACATTTTTAATCATCTTGTTGTCAAGGGTCTTTATAAATGGTTATACATGTTAATATTATTTAACATAGAATTTTAATACACCATAAATCGGGTTGGTTTAGTGGACCAAGGCTTCACATTCAATTTCTTCTATTGAGGGGTTGTGTGTTCTATATCTTTAGCTTTGAAATTTTGTTTTATATAATATGTACTAATTTTTTAACTAATTTTAATAATAGAATTTATTGAATCATTTGCTTCAAAAAATTTGTTTGATATACATAATTTTTTTACTAATTTTAATAATATAATTCATAAAATCCTTAATTGTTTTTTTGTAAAATAAAAAAAATTAAAACAGAATTCCAACATGCTTTGATTAATTGAACAATAAAGAATAAAACATTTTCTGAAAAGAAATGTTTGGATTTCAAGTCGCAAATAAAAATATTTTGAGTGCGAACATAAATAATTTGTACGTGAACCGTGAACGGAATCTGGGCACAAATTGAGCAATGCTAATATAATATAGTCATTTTTATCATATGCTGTATTTTTTACTAATTTTAATAATGCAATCCATTGGCTCTCTAATTATTATATGTTAAATAAATTAAGATTATTGCATAAACATATATTTAAAAAATGCATTTTAAAGTTGATAAGTTAAATAACAGATTTTAAAAGTGAGTTTAAGAATAATAGGTATTTCGGATTTAGAATGTCTGTTTATCATAGAATGTTTGTTTGTCAGCAATGATTATTACAGGTACAAAGAAAAAAAATAGTTTTAAACATATAAATGAATGAAGTTGCTTAGGTGAGGACGAACATTCACAAAAGATGGTTCAAAACCATCGCGTTCACGCGGCCGCTACTGTCTCGTCAAAAGGAGTCTTAATATAATACAATCTTCTTTATCATATTTGTTGATCGTTTAATAGTTTAAAGTTTCGCCCACACAGAGAATTAATCTTGCATCAACCACTGATTGTGACCTCGACTGGCTCGCCAAGCCGATTCTAGCAGGCGCTTTCTCGCACAATTTTGAGTCTGTTTGATCCCTCAAATAGACGCTGGAGCACGGGGGGCGCGGGGGCGCATTCTCCCGCGTGGGGGGCATCGCGCGCGAGCATATGACGCAGACCCGCGCACGCGCAGGCCGAGGCACGCATACGCCCACACGTCCGTGCGCCCTACGTATGCCCCATTTGTGCATGTGCATTCCCCTACGTGGTGCGTGTGTTCCCACTGTGCCACCACTGCACTGCCTCATCGCCGCTGGCAAACCTGACCAGGCTATCGGGGGCAGGATGTTGGTTAACCCGGAAACCACTGTACAAGAGGAGTTCGGACAAATGAGGGTAGCCTGCACTTCTCCTGAATTATAATACTAGGTCAGGCACTCTTAGCTAGAATCTCACTCACAAGGGTGGAAAACTAAGAACAAACCCTCAAGCTACAGCGTGAAGGTCTCGCAACACACTTGGAAGATTAAAGAGAGCTTCAGCTTCCCCTCCCAAGTCAATGTTAAGTCAGGCACCTTGGAGGATACTTGAGAGCACCAAACTCTAAACCCAAAAACTATATATATTGAATAATGTGTTGGAGCTCTCTCAAACCAGAATCAGTCAAAAGGAGAAAAAACAGAAAAAGACCTCTCCAAAGGTGCCTTTGGCGGTTTATTTATGATTTTTTGAAAATAGTCTGTGAATAGTGAAATTCCTCCTTTTAGTTTTATTAACTGCAGCCCAAATTGTTCTTCAAACAGTGAAATTCAACTATTTGGAGTGGCTAATGACAGGCCAAAATAGGATTCCCTGGGAAAACAGGCCTCAACTCTCATTGTATAACCCTGTATTCGATGAGTGGGTTCCCCTCCAGGATCAGTGCTTTGCGAGATCTTCAGGAGTGAAGTCGCTTAAGAAGCGAGCTGTTTGTCGAGCCGACCGCGCGAGCAGGGATCTTGGCGTCGAGTGAGGCGAGTTCACTCGACGCCTTCCACCTCTGGCGTCGAGTGAGGCGAGTTCACTCCACGCCTTCCGCCTCTGGCGTTTAGTGAGGCGAGTTCTGTCGACGCCTTCCGCCTAAGGCGTCGAGTGAGGCGAGTGGGATCGCCACGAGCCGGGTTGGCCAAGTCAGGCAGTCCAAGTCCCAGGCGAGTCGAGAGGGAGGCGAGAGCTCAGCAGCCTCGTCGACTCGCTCAGGCGGGGTGGGATGGAAGCGGGGCGAGTGGAGCAAGTGGGCTCACACTCGCCCCTAACTCTCGTCAGCCGCAGGTGAGTGGGGCAGGTCATGCCTGCACTCGTCCAGGGCCCTAGGGAGGCGGCGAGTGTCAGTCCCATCGAGCACTCACCCCCCCCCCAAGCGAGTGGAGGTTTTTGGGGGCCACGCACCCAATGATTTATGTTGTATTCTTACCGTTTCACCCCCGCTGGCCTGCCCATAGCCTTTCAGAACAAAGGAGTTACGCTATTGGTAGGCCGACCTGAACTGCATATAGCCATTCCAAACAGCGGAGGTACGCTGTTGACAAAGCAACTTCAAAAAACTATAAATAGACTCAAGGGGGTATCTCAGAAGGCAAGCTTTCAAGCATTCTAATCTTCTTTCTCTTTGATCTTCTAGTGCTTTCTGAGGTGCCCTTAGCTCAGCACAGGAAAAGGAGGGGAAGCGATTTAAGATCTTCCGGGTGTGTGGTGGGACCTCCGTGCTGGAGCCTTGGATCAGTTCTAGTTCTAAGTCTTTGGTCGTTCAAGCTCGCTAGGGAGAAGTAAGTGTGCGATCACCCCTTCTCCAAGGGTTCGGACTCCACAAGAAGCCGAATTTTGGTTTCAACACTCATAAGCGAGTCTGGTTGTTCCATGTCAACTCGTATGGGGGTGGCGAGTGCCAAGTAAACTGGGTTCAAGAGGAGTTCGGACCAATGGGGGTAGCTTGCGCTTACTTCTATTAAGCTAGAACACTAGGTAAGACACTTAAAGCTAGAACCTCACCCACAAGGGTGGAAAACTAAAAACATACTCTCAAGCTACAGGGGTAAGGTCCCGACATGCACTTGAAAGATCAAAGGGAGTTTCTCCTCCCAAACTAATGCTGAGACGGACACATTGGAGGGCACCTGAGAACACCAAATTGTAAACCCAGAAACTACGATGAACAGTGTGTTGGAGCTCTTGTCAACCAGAAGCAGTCAAAGGAGAGAGAGATAGAAAACAAATAATTTTCAAAGGTGTCCTTAGGAGTCTATTTATCGGTTGTTAAAAATAGTCTGCGAATAGTGGTATTCCGCCTTTTGGTTTTATTAGCTGCAAATCAAATTGGTTTTCCAACTATGAAATCAAACGCACGCTTGAAATAAGAACAAGAATTATAGGTTACGCCTCTAAAAGGGAGGGCGAGCAAAAAAGTGGGAGCGATATGAGTAGAATCATACCTTCCCCGGGTTCACCAGGGGGAGGGAGTTGGTCAAGGTGTCGCCTAAAAGTAGACGACCTTGAAGTTCTTTCGGAATAAGGAACTTGTGGAGAGCATCCTCCTCCTTGTCCACGCGAGGGGCCCTGTATATGGACTCACCCTTCTAGACTAGCAAGTAGGGGATGTTGCCAAAATCCCCTTTGATGAGCAAAAAACTATCCACCCATTGGTGGACCTTGTCTATGTTCTCATATACCTTCAGCTACGAGCCGGCCAAGAGGGCAGCACTGTCGCTCGCGAGCGCCTTCCAAGATTGGCGGGAGGAAGGCGACGTCGGCAGGTTGGTGCGGCCTTCCCAGGAGATCCCCGAAGTCGCCATGCACGACCACCAGAAGCTCGCTCCAACGATGGACTTTGTTCGCAGTCCCCACCAGGGTGCAGACGTGGCTGCTGAAGAAGACGACCCCCTCCGATGTCGCGGCGAAGGCGAACACTCGGCGAAAAACGGAGAGGTCAAAGGCGATCCTCTCCTCCCGAAGGTAGCAGAGGAACCCCATGATAATCGTCATTCCGTTGGGATTAATCTGCGCGGGAACGATACCGAAATATCGAAGGATCTCGCAGAACTCGGGCCAAAAAGGAAGTCGCAGGCCAGCGTCGAAGTGGCGCAGCGACAATACGAGCCCGCCCTCAATATGGGTATTGAGTCGCTCGCTACGAATTAGGAGCCTCGTCGAGTATCCTTCCGGCAGTAGACGCTCCTTGAAACCCTCCAAATCTCTGTCTGAAGTTATCGATTTCTTGAAAGCCGCGTCGGCAAAATTGATGGCATGAGCTTGTCGGCGAGCACTTGCGTCGTCACCTACCATCTTCGCGAGCCGCAAATAAGAAAGGGGGCGAGCAGAGGAAGAAAAGAGGAGGAAGCGAGCAGGAGGGATACTCGCGAGGTGGATTGAGAAGTTCGCAGCAGCGTACTTATGTTCTACCTACCCCTCCTATTTATAAGCCTAAGGCAAAAAGGGGGGTATTCGTTTCCGCGAGCACCAATCGACGTCGCGCGAAGGAAGGGCTACGCACCAGCGACATCAGGCCCATCTCGCGCAACGAAGCAAGGACGATGCGGCGCTCGCCAAAAACCTGCACGAGTAAACTCGGGTATCATAAATAAAATCGCGAAATAATCGGCAACAAGAGGAATAGTTGCCCGGTTTATTTGAAATAATACTGTTCATTACAACAACGCCAAATGGCGAGGGAATCTAGAACAAGAATCAAAACTACGTCCTAGGCGGCCGCTCCGGAGGGTGAGGATGTCGCCCGGCCCAGCCCATCTCGTGCGCCCTCCGGAAGTGCTCCGTCGCCAGCGCCATCGCATCGTCGCCAAGCCGCAGCTGCTCTTCCATCCTCGTCAGCCGCCCCACCGAGCCCATGCTCGCCCGAATACCAGCCAACTCGTCCAAGACTAGCTGGAGGCGGTGATTGTTAAGCGCCAGCTGGCGGTCGTTCTCCTTCACCATGTGAAAGCGAGCCTCGTAACTCTCCAAGGTGGTCTGGAGCTCCTCTACCCTCGCCATGTGCACCTCTAGAGCCGAGATTCGGCGATGAGGCTCACAGATGACGAGCTGGTCGAACTTAGTCTCCAGCTCCATGTAGGCGCGAGCGGCAGCATGACGGTACTCGCTCCCCGACAGTCCGATGACATCGATGAAGGCCGACCCAGGAGTCGCCGGGCGATTTGTCATTAAGGAAGGCAATTCGCAATCAGAAATCAACGACCAAACAAGATCAAGGGTCGCTAAAGACAGAAGAGCTCACCACGGCGAGGAGATCGAGACCGGCGCGGTGGAGAAACACGACCGGAGGTATCTCGCCTACCCGAAGACGAACCCCCAAGGTGGTCGGCAGGCCTGCCCTGCCCGCGACCTCCCTGCCCGCGCCCTCCATGCTCGAGGTCCGCAACACGCGGCGGAAAGTAACTCGGCCGCGGCTTATCTGATTTCTTTGGCAGAGGCGAAACCTGAGACGAACTCGCCGGCTATTGTGCACTTTTCGGCGGGGACGCCAGATGTTGCGGCAAGCCCGCCCTCTGTTGGGCGGACAAGGGCGACGGCGGTGGTAAGACGGTGCCCTCGCCTTTTCAACCACATCTGGAGGTGGCGGCGGCGGAAAAGATGTTGGGATTTGTCTCCACAATACCTCAGATTTGTAGGAGGTCAGACCTTGAACTAAGATGAATTAAGGTGTATTTGATATTGTGTTCAAGTTGTATGTGTGCAGGTTTTTATTGCTAAGTGTAGACCAATGTCAGTCTATAATGGGTCACCAAACACAGGACCATACAATGTAATCCCTCATTGTGTGATCCAAAGTGTTGGCCCATGTATAGCCTCTCTATTGGTATACACTTCCTATACAAGCACTTGGATTGGTGGACTGAAGTTTTGAACTTTATCTTTTCAGAAGAAATTTTTTCTAAGTCCACATACTCGAGTATGTTTCTTCATATACTCGAGTAAGTGACTTAGTACTCGAGTAGATCCTTAGACATACTCGTGTAGACTCTGTGTACTCGTGTAGATAAGTTTATACTCGAGTAGATAGTCAGTCACTCGAGTACGTCATATCTTATACTCGAGTAAATCCTTCTGCTTTTAGATCCAGAATTTTCTCTAAGTCCACATACTCGAGTACATCTCTTGTATACTCGAGTAAGTGGGTCTGCACTCGAGTAAGTTGGATTACATACTCGAGTAGACTGTTTTACTCGAGTAGATGATAACTTGTACTCGAGTAGTTGGTTAGTTACTCGAGTAAGTGGTATGTTCATACTCGAGTAGATCTATGCTTCTCATCTCAGAATAATTCTAAGTCTACATACTCGAGTAGTTCCCTATATACTCGAGTAAGTGACGCTGAACTCGAGTAGATGTTTTTCATACTCGAGTAGTTCAATGATTACCCGAGTAGCTTTTCCAAGATACTCGAGTAATTCATTCTTCTCTTACTCGAGTATCTCCAACTCTTCTACTCGAGTAGTTCCTCCTCTTATCTGAGAAATTTTTCTAAGTATTTTTACTCGAGTATATACTCTCACACTCGAGTAGTTCTAAATTCACTCGAGTGCTGATCTTTGAATCACTCGAGTAGCTTATCTTCATATACTCGAGTATGCTCATTCTTATCCACTCGAGTATATACCATCTAATACTCGAGTATGTTTCTTTTATGACTCGAGTATATCTGTTTAAATTTTCCTGAAATTCTCTAAGTCAATTTCGCAGTGTATTTCAAATTAATCATTTCTGATTGGTCCACGTGTCATCCCTAATTAATTTTCTGACCGTTGGAGTCCACCTATAAATAGGTCCTCTCAGATTTGACTAACAACAAGTGAACAGAGATTTTATTTTAAGAAAGAGAAAAAGGAAAACCCATGAACCCTAATTCCTCACGTCATCGCCGCCGCCATTGACGTTCACGGAAGAAGCTCTGAATCGACGATCTTCGATCGCTGCCTTCAACTTTTATTCTCCAGCGATCCAGACGAAAGTTAATCACTCGATCTCGCCGAGCCTCAAAGATTTCAGATCTATTTTCTCGATCGAGGTGATTCCGTTTTTCAAATTTGTGGATCTCTCTCAAGTCATCTTCAACATACTCTGATCAAGCCAAAGCTCTTAAAGAAGAAGACTGTCAAGATCCAGATCTGAGAATATTGTTGTTTGTATTTTTCCTTTCAAACAATTTACTTTGTAGGAGCTTTGTTCTCCGAGATTTGTAGGAAGGTTTTTTCTTCCGAGTTCTGTAGATCTAGTTGGATCGAGTTTGTAGGAACGTGGTTCCGAGGTGTAGGATTGTTTTCAATCCGAGATAGTGGAGTAGCCGAGTCTAGTGATTTGCTAGATCGGTGAGGAAAGTGGACGTACCCAAGATTGGGGAACCACTATAAATCTCTTGTCGTCTGTGATTGCTTGATGTGTGCTGTGTTCATTTTTTAATTCCGCATTTGACACGCATTTCACTTATTCACCCCCCCTCTAGGTGATTTAGGCTAACAACTTAGCACTCTCAATTGGTATCAGAGGCAGGTTGATCGTTAAAAGGTTAACACCTTGATCTTATCCTTCTAAGTTGTTTCTTGAATAGTATCAAGCATGAGTAAGACCAAGGATTTTGCTAAACTCCCTATCTGCACCAAGAACAATTTTCCTATGTAGAAAGAAAGAGTAAAGTTCTTCATGGAAGCAGTAGATCCCCGGATCTTCATGATTATTGAAGAAGGTCCCCACATTCCTATGACTACTTCCACCATAGATCCCACCAAACAAGTTCCCAAGAAATTGATGGATCTAGATAAGGATGAGATTGCACTTGTCTCTCTGGACAAGAAAGCTAAAAACATTATAGCAAGTGCAGTCGATGACTCAATGCTGCAGAATCTGATTCATTGCCAATCTGTCAAGGAGATGTGGCAATCCCTAGTGACTCTAATGGAAGGTACTGAAGAAGTAAGAGATGATCGAAGGTCCATACTGAACCAGAAGTATGAAGCCTTCAGGCAGGGTCATAAGGAAGCCATAGCTGACACTTTTGAGAACTTCTTCAAGATAGTAAATGGCCTCAGAGTTTATGGACGTGTCTTCACCAATGGGGAACTCAATGACAAATTTTTAAGATCCATAACTAAGGAATGGGACAATAAGGTATGTGCCATTCGGGAGTTTGGAAGGTTAGCTGAGACAGACCCGCAGAATCTATTCGGAAAGCTTATGTCTTACGAGCTGCAAATCAACTCAAGAAAAGCTGAAGAAGAGATCAGCAGGTCTGCATCCAAGGAGAAGTCTGTCGCTCTAAAGGCAGATAGCTCAAGAAAGACAAAGGCTAGCTCTCCTGCCCCAGTTCCTGAAGCTGATGAAGAAGAATCATCTGATCCAAGCTCGTCTGGCTCAGAACTATTTGAAGGAGAGTTCTCATTGCTCTCCCGGCAATTCAAGAAATTCTTAAATAAGAAGAAGCAATGGAGAGGCAAAGATACCTCATTCAGAAGATCACGACGTGATGGTGATCAGAGAAAGAAAGGGTCAAGTAGCCATGACAGGTATAACTCTAAACAGAACAAACAGATTTCGACTGACATCGTTTGTTATTGTTGCAATAAGCCAGGTCACGTCATCGCCGACTGCCCTCACAAAAATAAAGAAGGTGGAAGAAGAGAGGAAAAGAAATCCTCACACCATAAGAAGAGGACAGAGAAGAGTCTAGTAGCCAAGAAGAGCAAAACTCTCAGCGACTCCGACTCATCTGAGTCGAGTGAAGAAGAGGAAGCTTACTTTGGGCTCATGGCTCACTCAGATGATGAACAAGTCCCCCAGTTCACTAGGGAGGTAAAATCTCACACTCCTCTCTCTGATTCTAATGATGATAATGAGCAAGAGGGCTATTCCTCCGAAGATGAATCTGAACTCATGGCCCAGTACAAAGAGTTGCTCATGACCTACGAGAAATGTCGTAGAGTAGTGAAAACTCAAGCCAAAGAGATAAAATCTCTACAGGCTAGTGAGAGCAGCTTGAGAGAAGAAGTCAATAAGACTAACTCTCTTCAAGAGATCTTAAACAGTGCTATGGATGAATACAATCAAGCTCTCAAGCACCTCGACCTTAAAGAGGAAATCATCAAAGAATTGGAACAACAACTCGAGGCGGAAAAGAAACTTGTTGAGAGTTTCTCTAAGCCTAAGACAGTTCTTCCAATCGTTGCTGAGTTCTCTGCTAAGGCCAAGGGTGCTGGTTTAGGCCACATTGGCTCTTCCAGTAAATCCTCTAGGATAAACAAGGCCAAGAGAAAGAATAAGGCTGCCCGGAAGGCTCTAGCTAAAGAAAAAGGGAAAGCTCCCTTGGAACCTGTTCTGTTCAAGAAAGTTATCTTTCCTACGAACGAGCTCGACTATGAGTCTACCTATGGACACTTTTCTAGGCCGATCCCTGAGAAGCCTAAGTCAAGATACCAAGGTTGGACTCGTCCCCGTAACTTTGGCGAGAGTGACTTCAAAGCACCTTATGAAGAGATTCAACTTCAAAGCTATGGACCTTATGCTCATGGTCACAATATCAAAAAGACCAAAAGTAAAACCCATTGTAGAAAAGCCTATGAAGGAGAAGACTTCATGTAATTGCCATCATCATGAAGTCTCTTCCTCCAAGAGTAAAGCTCCTGCTGGACTTTCATTCTAGAAAGTCAAGCAGGACTACACAAGGCAAAGATACAACAGGTTCGACTGTTGGTGTTGTGGCAGAATTGGTCATTTTGCCAGTGATTGTTGGTTCAATCCTAGTAATGCTGCAACCCCTCAAGTTAGCAATGTGAGAATGACCACTCATGAGGCTAATACTCGTAGGGGGAGTATTCTAACTTGAGACCAAGGACCCAAACTTGTTTGGGTTCCTAAGGCTAAATGATTGTAATTGCAGGTATGTACAAAGGCCACCAAAATGCCAATCTGGTACTTGGACAGTGGATGTTCTCGGCATATGACCGGGACAAGGAGCCTACTCCAGAATTACACCTCAGTCTGCAACGGACCAAAGGTCATCTTTGGAGGTTCAGATCGAGGAATAACTAAAGGCTATGGTATGATCTCTAACGGTAGTGTATCCTTTTAGGATGTAGCCTATGTTGAAGGATTGGAATACAATCTCATCAGCATAAGCCAACTATGCGACAAAGGATACGTAGTTGAATTTCATGCTGACAAGTGTTTGATAAAATCGGTTAACAATATGGAAACTATTTTATCAGGCACTCGAAGCAGAAATATTTTCTGTTTAAATTTCATTTGTATAGACTCTTCGGCACTAGTATGTCTTTTGGCAAAAAGTAGTGCATCTCTTGCTGACCAATGACACAAGAGACTAGCACATATTAATTACAAAACTATTAATAAATTATTCTCTCAAAACTTAGTACGTGATACACCTAATGCCAAGTGCGTTACGGACAGCCCTTGTCACGCTTGTATCAAAGGCAAGCAAACAAGAAGTTCGTTTAAAAGCATAATAGGCAAGGATTCCAATAGAAGCTTACAGCTTCTCCATATGGACTTGTTTGGTCCACTACAGGTTAGAAGTTTGGGAGGTAAGGAATATACGTTGGTTATTGTGGATGATTACTCGCGCTTTGCGTGGGTGTTCTTTCTGAAACACAAGTCAGATACCTTCGGTATTTTCACTAATTTCGTTAGGCAGATCCAGAATGAATACAACTGTTCCGTAGTCAAAATCAGAAGTGACAATGGAACGGAATTCAACTCTGGAGCCATGACAGAATTCTGTGAAAGTCAAGGTATCTTTCATGAGTTTTCCTCTCCTCGTACCCCACAGCAAAATGGAGTAGCTGAGAGAAGAAACAGAACACTCATAGAGGCTTGCCGGACCATGTTGAGTGATGCTTCACTTTCAGAGTATTTCTGGGCTGAAGCCGTCAACACCGCTTGTCACGTGCAAAATCGAGCTCTCATCAACAAGAACCATGATAAGACTCCTTACGAACTTTTAAAAGGCAGGAAACCAACCATTTCGTATTTTAGAATCTTTGGCTGTAAGTGCTTCGTGCTTAACAACGGTAAGTATCACACTACCAAGTTTAGCGAGAAAAGCTTTGAAGGTATTTTTGTAGGGTATAGTAGGCATAGTAAAGCCTATAGAGTATTCAATAGAAAAATTATGGTGGTGGAAGAGTCGATACATCTTGTATTTGATGAGACGAGTTTGCTGCAAGGCAACTCCTCTAGTGTGCCTATTGTAGATGCAAGTACAAAGTTGAAAGAAATTAGCTTGGATGAACCTACCAAAGATAGAGATGAGACGTTCATCAAGATCACCTCTACAACCCCTATTGAAGAGGTAGATGATCAAGATGAGGAACACATCTCAGCTGAAGATGCAACTCTAGTGGCTAAAGAGATCCCAGATGCAAGGACTTTAGAGTTCAGACACTTAAAGGATCACCCCATTGATCAAATCATAGGAGATTCTCGGGATGGCGTCAGAACTCGTCGAGGTACAACTAACGAGAATTTATACTTAAGTTTTCTTTCACATGTTGAACCAAAGAAGTTTGAGGAAGCCAACTCCGACGCATCCTGGATTCTAGCCATGGAAGAAGAGCTGAATCAGTTCAAACGATGCAAAGTTTGGACACTTGTTCCTAGACCCAAGAGTAAGAACGTCATTGGGACAAAATGGGTCTACCGGAACAAGATGGACGAAGATGGAACAATTATAAAGAATAAAGCCAGACTTGTCGCCAAGGGCTATCGTCAAGAAGAAGGAATCGACTTTGACCAGACATATGCTCCAATGGCAAGACTGGAGGCGATCAGGTTATTTCTTGCCTACGCTGCACTTAAGGGCTTTACCGTCTATCAAATGGACGTTAAGTCCGCCTTCCTAAATGGTGACATAAAGGAAGAAGTGTATGTAGAGCAACCGCCAGGTTTTGTTGATTCAACCTTTCCTAATTATGTTTATTTACTGCAAAAAGCTTTATATGGTCTTAAGCAAGCTCCTCGAGCTTGGTATGAGACGTTGTCTACCTTTCTTCTTGAGAACAAGTTCACAAGAGGAAAGATAGACAAGACATTATTTCTTAGGGAAATAAAAGGCAAGATTTTGCTAGTGCAAATCTATGTCGACGACATCATTTTTGGCTCTACGGATAACAACCTCTGCAAGAAGTTTTCCAAACTTATGCAAGGGAAGTTTGAAATGAGCAGTATGGGAGAGCTGAAGTATTTCTTAGGGCTTCAAGTAAAACAATCTGAGGATGGAATTTTCATCTCATAGACCAAGTTCACCAAAGAGCTACTTAAGAAATTCGGAATGGAGAATGCAACCTCTATGAGGACTCCTATGCCCTCAGCTATGTCTCTGGACAAGGATGAGAAGGGCAACCTTTTGATGAAACCAAGTACAGAAGCATAATTGGGTCCTTGCTCTACCTTACTGCAAGTAGACCAGACATAATGTTCTCAACATGTGTATGTGCTAGATTTCAGGTGAACTCTAAGGAATCTCACTACATCGCTGCAAAGCAAATCTTGAGATACCTCAAAGGCACACCAAATCTTGGCTTATGGTACCCAAGAAGTAATGATAGTGAACTAATTGGATTTTCAGATGCAGATTTTGCAGGTAGCAAAGATGACAGGAAAAGCACCTCCGGGACTTGCCAATTTCTCGGAAGGAGACTTATTTCCTGGAGCAGTAAGAAGCAGAACTGTGTAGCCATCTCAACGGCTGAATCAGAGTACATCTCTGCAAGCAGCTGTTGTGCACAGCTTTTATGGATCAAGAATCAATTTGAAGACTACAACATGAAGTTCCAGAACATTCCTTTGTTTTGCGACTCATCCAGTGCCATAGCAATTGCCAACAATCCAGTCTCCCACAGCCGGACCAAACATATAGAGCTTCGCTATCATTTCATCCGGGAGCATGTGGAAAATGGAGACATTGATCTACAATATGTCTCCACAGACAGGCAAGTTGCAGATATATTCACCAAGCCGCTGGACGAGTCCAAGTTTTCGTTCTTCAAAACGGAACTCGGGCTGCTCAACAAAGAAGACTAGTAATGGACTCTCAAAGTTGAAGAGATCTATGTCAGTAAATATCTCCAAGAAAAATTGACCTTCAGAGTAAGATACTCGAGTATATCAAAGACATACTCGAGTAAACGGGAAATACTCGAGTAAAGAGTTTCACATACTCGTGTATGAATTTTACACACTCGAGTATGCTTCGTTACTACTCGTGTATGAACTTTACATACTCGAGTATGCTCCGTCTCTACTCGAGTATGAACCTGACCTACTTGAGTATACGGACTTCTCTACTTTGAAATTCTACATTCTCTATTCGCACCGAGCTATTTGCCGCTTCATTCAGGTATGAAATTATATTTATTTTTTCCTAAAATCTAATTAGGATTATATATATATATAGAAAAATCGGGAAAACCCTTTCCACTTCTCATTTACTCGAGTAGCCGCCGACTCCTCATCTTCCAGAAATCGCAGAGCATCGTCTTCTTCGCTTCTCTCATCTTCCAGAATCGCAGATGGCCCCTTCCTCTAAAATCGGAATCGGCTCTGAACTCGCCCCCGCGGGTATCGCTGATCTCTCAGATGATTTCAGAAATCTTCTGATTTTGTTCGACACCGCCGGATTATCGTTCGTTCTCGAGTCGCCGTGCAGAGTTATTTTCCAGCAGTTGAAGAGTTCTATCAGAATCTGAAGATAAAGCGTAATGGCAAGCTCCTGAAATCCAAGGTCAGAGGAATAAAAATTCGACTAGATAAAGTTTCTCTTGCAACTCTATTGAAGCTCCTAGTGGTTGATGAAGATGCCGATATGATTGCAGAAGATTCCATAAGAACTAGCTTGTTCTGTGGAGCTAACCCTCAAGCTCATTCTTTCAGCAGGGCTGACTTCAATTCAGAAGGAAAGTTCCTAGTCGATGTTATTGCAAAAGTTCTGTTGTGCAAGACGTATTCTATTCGAGACATTTCAATGGAAATGTTTGACATAATGCAAGCTATTATATGCCGCAAACAGTTCCAGTTTGGACTGTTGCTCCTAGACAAAATCAGAGATAGTATTAAGCATCCCAGCTTTGCCAGAATTATCTCCCTCCTGCTTCATGAAGTTAACCCATCAGTGTTTAACCTATCCAAAGGGACTCCCCTACATCACATGAAGAAAGTTTCCATCTCCTCCATCCAGAGATATGATGTTAAAATTCTAAATTCTGCCCAAGCTTCCAAGGCTGCTGTTCTATCAAAAAAATCCCAAGAACCTAGTTTATCTGAAGACAGGATTCCATCTCCTCCTCCACATCATACTGCTGCTACCTCTGGTGGACCAGTTGAGGGGGAGCCTGCTGTTGAAACCGAAAAATCGGTCTCTGTGGAGTTCGACCCTTGGGGAAGGGGTGGCCGCACACCTACTACACTCAAGTGAACAATCTAGGCTCAAGGCTAGGAACACAAGGGACAGACCCAAGGCCTCAGCGTGGAGGTCCCACCGCATACCCGGAAGACTATTAAACTCTTCCCCTCCCACACCAGGGGCTGAGCTAAGACACCTTCGGCGGGCTCTCTTAGCCGGCCGGAACATCTAAGGAGGATCTCAAGATCCACTCCTTAACTAGAGGTGTCTCCCTGGGTCTATAAAAACTGTTCCCCGCCCGCCTTTTTAATGGCGTAAAACCGCCCAGCAGCCCTACTCCACGCAGCCTCAATTGGGCCGCTAACAACGTAACTACGTTGTCCTAAAAGGCTGTCAACAGGCCATCAGGGGCTTCCCGGCAACTATACCTCGGGGCTCCCACGGGGCGAGCGGTTCGCGAACATACCGCCCGCCTAAGATGAAAAAGATAAAAAGAATTCATAGGGCATCACAGGCATTTAAATAATTACAGGAATGTAAATTCCATACTTCGACACGCAGGCCGGCAACATAAGCAGAAATAGGCCTTCTTGGGCCGGCACAAACTGAGGGCTTAAGCCCGCTACTTCCCGCTTGCTACTGCAGCACCTGTACGTCAACGTCTCGACGAGCGGCGGCCAACTAGGCATCGGTCGGCTAACACAAGCGGGTCAAACATAATGCGCGCACCCCCTTTTGGGGGGCTATGGTGTGTATTCCCTGCAAGCGACTAATAAACAACTTCCTCGGAGTCTTCTCCGGGAACCCCAGAACATCACTAATCCGGCTCACACGTCCGGATGAGCTTCACACAGCATGCCTAAACCCATACTCACGCTTCCGGGTGCTAATGCAATTAACTGCGGGGACGTACACGTCAACCCGTCGGAGAGCATCCTTCCCCCACTCGTCGGTGGAGAGGTGCTCCCATGCAAATATGAAAATTAAGGGCTTCACCTGCCCGAGTAGAAACATCGTTACCCTTGTCGCGTGCTTGGCGGCGGGGCCGAGAGAGGAGCTCCGGGTCGACCTTACTGCATGCGGCCGCGTCGGTGGTCGATCTCCACTCCAAGGCGAGCCTTACTCCAGGCCGAGCCTTGCTCCAGACCGAGCTTGGTACAGGTGGCGGCGGGAAGATGGCCGACCTCAGGATCGGGCAGTTTCTAGTGGCCGGCCTGGACAGGAAAAAGAATGGAGGGGCCGAGCGATTCTCCTCCTTGCGGCAATGGAGACCTCGGCTCGTTTTTTCCTTGTGGCCACGTGTAGCACGGTACTCCCGAATTTGTCGGGCAACATCACGATGGCTGGATCAGCATCGACGAGCGCCTTGACCACATCACCGTTTGTTCCTTTGACTGCCATGTGAAGAGCAGTTTGCCCTTTTTTATCTGTCCTCCTGGCGAGCTCTGGGTCTTTGTCCAGCAAAGCTTTTACAATATCAACATGCCCCTGTCTAGCAGATAAATGCAAAGCATTCTTTCCATTCGTTTTTGCCACTTCAACCATACCACAATCCTTATCCAGTAAAAGCTGGACTACTTCAATGTGGCCTCTTGTTGCAGCAGATATGAGAGGGGTTACATTTGAGGGGCCAAATGTCCTGCTGAGTGTGTGATCATGATCCAAAAGCACCTGCACAATAGCAGGGTGGCCTTCTCTGGCTGCAACGTGAAGCGCGTCGAATCCTGACCGGTTCTTTCTCCTGGCGCCCTCCATATCAGTGTACTTGAGCAGATCCGCTACGATATCAAGATGGCCCTTCTCCGTCGCCGCCAAAAGCGCGGTGCCTCCGACTCCGTTGATCTCGTTTACCATGGCCGATCGAATATCCGTCACCTCGGCATCGAAGTCCGCCCCCGACATCGTGCCCATCATCAAGGCGTCAATCGCAGTGAAAAACTGTCGGACAGCAACCGCGTCCCCTCGCTGCGCGGCGAGGTGGAGCTCGGTGTCGGTGAAGAGAAGCAAGGCTCGGGCTGGCCTTGATGCAACCGGCGATAGGGGAGGAGGGGGTGCTAGTGCTCGGCCCTGCTGGATCACTAGCACCCCCTCCTCCCCTGTCGCCGGTTGCATCAAGGCCAGCCCGAGCCCTGCTTCTCTTCACCGACACCGAGCTCCACCTCGCCGCGCAGCGAGGGGACGCGGTTGCTGTCCGGCAGTTTTTCACTGCGATTGACGCCTTGATGATGGGCACGATGTCGGGGGCGGACTTCGACGCCGAGGTGACGGATATTCGATCGGCCATGGTAAACGAGATCAACGGAGTCGGAGGCACCGCGCTTTTGGCGGCGACGGAGAAGGGCCATCTTGATATCGTAGCGGATCTGCTCAAGTACACTGATATGGAGGGCGCCAGGAGAAAGAACCGGTCAGGATTCGACGCGCTTCGCGTTGCAGCCAGAGAAGGCCACCCTGCTATTGTGCAGGTGCTTTTGGATCATGATCACACACTCAGTAGGACATTTGGCCCCTCAAATGTAACCCCTCTCATATCTGCTGCAACAAGAGGCCACATTGAAGTAGTCCAGCTTTTACTGGATAAGGATTGTGGTATGGTTGAAGTGGCAAAAACAAATGGAAAGAATGCTTTGCATTTATCTGCTAGACAGGGGCATGTTGAAATTGTAAAAGCTTTGCTGGACAAAGACCCAGAGCTCGCCAGGAGGACAGATAAAAAAGGGCAAACTGCTCTTCACATGGCAGTCAAAGGAACAAACGGTGATGTGGTCAAGGCGCTCGTCGATGCTGATCCAGCCATCGTGATGTTGCCCGACAAATTCGGGAGTACCGCGCTACACGTGGCCACAAGGAAAAAACGAGCCGAGGTCGCCATCGCCGCAAGGAGGAGAATCGCTCGGCCCCTCCATTCTTTTTCCTGTCCAGGCCGGCCACTAGAAACTGCCCGATCCTGAGGTCGGCCATCTTCCCGCCGCCACCTGTACCAAGCTCGGTCTGGAGCAAGGCTCGACCTGGAGTAAGGCTCGCCTTGGAGTGGAGATCGACCACCGACGTGGCCGCATGCAGTAAGGTCGACCCGGAGCTCCTCTCTCGGCCCCGCCGCCAAGCACGCGACAAGGGTAACGATGTTTCTACTCAGACAGGTGAAGCCCTTAATTTTCATATTTGCATGGGAGCACCTCTCCACCGACGAGTGGGGGAAGGATGCTCTCCGACGGGTTGACGTGTACGTCCCCGCAGTTAATTGCATTAGCACCCGGAAGCGTGAGTATGGGTTTAGGCATGCTGTGTGAAGCCCATCCGGACGTGTGAGCCGGATTGGTGATGTTCTGGGGTTCCCGGAGAAGACTCCGAGGAAGTTGTTTATTAGTCGCTTGCAGGGAATACGCACCATAGCCCCCCAAAAGGGGGTGCGCGCATTATGTTTGACCCGCTTGTGTTAGCCGACCGATGCCTAGTTGGCCGCCGCTCGTCGAGACGTTGACGTACAGGTGCTGCAGTAGCAAGCGGGAAGTAGCGGGCTTAAGCCCTCAGTTTGTGCCGGCCCAAGAAGGCCTATTTCTGCTTATGTTGCCGGCCTGCGTGCCGAAGTATGGAATTTACATTCCTGTAATTATTTAAATGCCTGTGATGCCCTATGAATTCTTTTTATCTTTTTCATCTTAGGCGGGCGGTATGTTCGCGAACCGCTCGCCCCGTGGGAGCCCCGAGGTATAGTTGCCGGGAAGCCCCTGATGGCCTGTTGACAGCCTTTTAGGACAACGTAGTTACGTTGTTAGCGGCCCAATTGGGGCTGCGTGGAGTAGGGCTGCTGGGCGGTTTTACGCCATTAAAAAGGCGGACGGGGAACAGTTTTTATAGACCCAGGGAGACACCTCTAGTTAAGGAGTGGATCTTGAGATCCTCCTTAGATGTTCCGGCCGGCTAAGAGAGTCCGTCGAAGGTGTCTTAGCTCAGCCCCTGGTGTGGGAGGGGAAGAGTTTGATAGTCTTCCGGGTATGCGGTGGGACCTCCACGCTGAGGCCTTGGGTCTGTCCCTTGTGTTCCTAGCCTTGAGCCTAGATTGTTCACTTGAGTGTAGTAGGTGTGCGGCCACCCCTTCCCCAAGGGTCGAACTCCACAGAGACCGATTTTTCGGTTTCAACACCTGCCTCTTCTCATCCAAAGTACCCAGCTTCCTCAGAACCTTCAGACCTAGCAGAAGTAAGAGTTTCTCCTCCTCCAGTTTCTCCTCCTCCAGCAGATCTTCAATCAGAAATTCCTGAATCAGAGATTCCATATACAGCAGACCTACTGTCTACAGCAGAAGATATAAATAAATTCATTGATGAGCTAAGCTCAGATGCTCCTCTATTTCAAAATGAATCAGCTGTAAAGTCTCCTGCCAAGTCTCCAGTTCAATCTCCTGTACAGATTCCAGCTCAGACTACAGTTCAGACTCCAGCACAGTCTCCTGCTCAGTCTCCTAATAGTGAGCCCAGCAAATCTGATCATATTCTCCTGTCTGATGATGAGGAAATGTCTCCAGATCCTGTGGAGGAACCTCTGAGGATTTTGGATTTCTCCATTCCATCCTTTCTGAATACAGAAGAATCTGTTGAGATAGAACCCTTCAAAAGAGCTGTCAGCTCAGTAGTCATTACAGAAATCCCTCCATGGATTGCTCCTGCTCCTGCTCCTTCAGTCCCTGCCCCAACCTCAGTCCCTTCTTCCTCTTCAGATATGATCAGTAAAATTGAACAATTGCTTATTGAACAGAGAAAGTACTTTGATGAATCTCTAGCATCAGTAAATAATAAAGTCACTACTCTTGAACAAGAGATGAGTAGAGGCTTTGCTGAAATTCAAGCCAATACTGATGAGCTTAAAAGATTGTTTCAGCTAGGTGGAAAAGCACTAGATCACACTATCACAAGCATAGGTGAACTAAGAAATCAACAAGAAACTGTTGCACATAATCAGATAGCAATGGACAAGAATGCTGAAGCAAATGTGATGAAAATATGTGAAGAAGTTGGCACCTTCAGAGATGAAGCTATTGCTCAGCTATCTGTAGATATCACCAAGGGGGAGAAGGTAGTAAAAGAACAAGTGGAAAAACTATCTGAACAAGCTCAAGCAGCTGTAAAAGAACAAGTTGAAATCCTATCTAAACAAGCTCAAGCAGCTGTGGATGGTCTTGTAAAAGATATGAAAGCAGACATCCTAGCCCAGCTCCAATCTGTCAAATTCTACATTTATGATACAGCTGTATGGGTAAACAACCAGAATTTCCCTAATGCCCAGCTCAACCCTACCATCATTCCACACTTCTTAAATCCTCTTGAAGAACAACCTCCAGCAGATGCTCCAGCCCAAGCAACCATTCCAGAAGGTGTGCCAGTCTTCTCACCTAGACCTGATGGTGATGTGACTGAGCCCCCTCTCTACTATTCTGATATGTGGCAAGATGAAATTCTAGCCCCAAGGAAGAAGAGAAAATATGGTGAAGGTGCTTCTGCCAGTCGTTCTGCACCCAGAAAAGATCCTGCCCTAGCTTCTGAAGGTAGACCACCAATTGTTCATTCTGAGGTTTGGAGTCCAACCTCCAAATCCCTAATCCTTGATACCTTGAAGTTAGTGACAGATCTTGGTGAGAACAGAGATCAGTTTTACAGTTTTTCAGAATGGAAAGCCTATGAAGTGTCCCCAAATCAAAATCAGACTTCATGACAGGAATTGGGGACACAACAACCCAGCTGCTCCTCCTAGGCCCAGAACTTATTTTCCTAAGCCATTCAGATACCTAGAGAGGCAAGAGCTGAAGAGAGAAAGGATGCTTAAAGAAGCCCCTGCTTGAGTCTATGAGAATGTGGAAATGGATATTTTGATCTGTTAAAAACATATATATATATATATATTTGATTCTGGTTTTGGCTATCTTTTATTTATCCTGCTTTAGCTTACTTTATTTTTTTTGGTATATGTGTATTGTTCTTTTTACTCTTAAAGTAATTCACCTTAGTGTAGAGGGTGCTGACATCTACAAATAGGGGGAGATTGTTGGGATTTGTCTCCACAATACCTCAGATTTGTAGGAGGTCAGACCTTGAACTAAGATGAATTAATGTGTATTTGATATTGTGTTCAAGTTGTATGTGTGCATGTTTTTATTGCTAAGTGTAGACCAATGTCAGTCTATAATGGGTCACCAAACACAGGACCATACAATGTAATCCCTCATTGTGTGATCCAAAGTGTTGGCCCATGTATAACCTCTCTATTGGGATACACTTCCTATACAAGCACTTGGATTGGTGGACTGAAGTTTTGAACTTTATCTTTTCAGAAGAAATTTTTTCTAAGTCCACATACTCGAGTATGTTTCTTCATATACTCGAGTAAGTGACTTAGTACTCGAGTAGATCCTTAGACATACTCGTGTAGACTCTGTGTACTCGTATAGATAAGTTTATACTCGAGTAGATAGTCAGTCACTCGAGTAGGTCATATCTTATACACGAGTAAATCCTTCTGCTTTTAGATCCAGAATTTTCTCCAAGTCCACATACTCGAGTACATCTCTTGTATACTCGAGTAAGTGGGTCTGCACTCGAGTAAGATGGATTACATACTCGAGTAGACTGTTTTACTCGAGTAGATGATAACTTGTACTCGAGTAGTTGGTTAGTTACTCGAGTAAGTGGTATGTTCATACTCGAGTAGATCTGTGCTTCTCATCTCAGAATAATTCTAAGTCTACATACTCGAGTAGTTCCCTATATACTCGAGTAAGTGACGCTGAACTCGAGTAGATGTTTTTCATACTCGAGTAGTTCAATGATTACCCGAGTAGCTTTTCCAAGATACTCGAGTAATTCATTCTTCTCTTACTCGAGTATCTCCAACTCTTCTACTCGAGTAGTTCCTCCTCTTATCTGAGAAATTTTTCTAAGTATTTTTACTCGAGTATATACTCTCACACTTGTACAACCCCGTATCCTGCGAGTGGTCGACAGGGGTTGAACCGGCCGGCTCAGATCAACTTGGACCCAGCTTGCCGAGTCCGAGCTCGGCAACAGTCGAGCTAAGCTCGGCGATGGTCGAACGAAGCCCAGCTTGCCGAGACCAAGCTCGGGTGCGGAGACAGGGCTCGACGATAGTCGAGCCAAGCTCGACGATCTCCGTGCCGAGTCCGAGCTCGGCGATCGTCGTGCCGAGCCCGAGCTCGGCAATAGTTTAGCCGAGCCCAGCGCTAGCCGAGCACAGTCCGCCGAGCCCGTGCCCGCCTAGGCCCAGGGCGAGGCGAGTCGGGCCCCCTGCCGAGCGAGTGCCCCCTCAGGCCCAGCTCGCATCTTGGCTATGGCACACTTCTACTGTGTGGCCCCTTTTGGTTTGCCTGTAGTCCTCGAAAACAGTGAAGGTTGTATATTGGCAGGCCATCTTTTCCTATAAATAGGACCCAAGGGGTACCTCAGAAGGCACGCTTACTAATTCTCTGGCCTACTAGCGCTTTCTGAGGTACCTTAGCCCGGCATTTGGCTAAGGAGGGGAAGCGCTCTGAGATCTTCCGGGTTTGTGGTGGGACCTCCACGCCGGGCCCTTGGTCTAGTCTTTGTTTCTTCTCTCCTTTGTCGTTTTCTTGCAGGAGTGAAGTAGGTGCGCGGCCACCCCTTCCCCAAGGGTCGAACTCCACAAGAGACCGGTTTTTCGGTTTCAACATTTTGGTGCGGTGAGCGTGGATCGTGGTCAGCAGAGAAAATCTTCTGCAGGTTCGATGACCGGGGAAGAAGGACAAGGATCAGGCAGGGGCAACTCGCCACCCCCTCCCCCACCCCCAGCGGCGAGCATGCCGGCGGAGCTTAGGGAGGAAATCCTCGGGCTCGTCAGGACCGCTCTCGGCATGCGAGCTGAGAGTGCGACGCCGGCTGTCCCGGTGGTCGCCGTTCCCGCACTCGGCGACGACGCGCCGCTCAGGCGACCAGGGAAGGAGCCCGCCGAGAGGGGCGAGCGCGAGTTCCAGGGGCGAGTTCTATTCCCCGGCTCGGCCGCCGAGTACCACTTCGGCGAGACGGTAGGGAGGGAGTTCCCGACTCGCCCGGCTGAGGGGGGGAGCCCTTTCAGCGAGTTCGTTTCTTCAGCCCCCGTTCCCGAGGGGTTTCGCGAGCCGGAGATGACTTACTACTCCGGGAGAGGAGACCCGGTCCACCACATCCAGTGGTTCGAGGACATGGTCTCCATTCGACAGATGTCAGACGGCTTCAAGTGCCGGCTCTTCGCCATCACCCTCAGGGAAAAGGCGAGAGAGTGGTTCCACCAACTCCCGACCGGGTCCATTTACTGCTTTGAGGATCTGCGACGGGGTTTCATGCTGAGGTTCACCACTTCAAAGAAGAGGAAGAGGGAGGCGGAGTCTTTGTTCCGCATCAGGCAGAGGGTAGGAGAGACCCTGGGGAGCTACCTGGACAGGTTCCAAGAGGAACTGTCCCAAGTTCAGGAGATGCCAGGGCACACCATGATGGTGGCCTTCACCCTGGGTCTCCAGTCCGGGTTCTTCGCCATGGAACTGAAGAGGTCACCTCCAGTGTCTTTTGAGGCACTTCTAGAGAGGGCGGCCAGGGAGGCCGAAATGGAGGCAGCGCATCCAGAGTTCGCGCGAAGGTTGGCCAAGTGGGCCGTGGAAGAGGAAAGGCCAAGGGGTGGCCGAACTCAGGAGGAGAGGAGGGCTGAACCTCGGCAGAGGGAGCAGCCGCAGCAGCAGCCGCAACCCAGGTGGGTGCGTCCGGAGCAGACCCACCGTTTGGGGTGGAGGCCCGAATGGCAAGACCAGGCACCACGAAGGGGTTATCAGGGAGGAGATAACCGCCAGGGTGGCCGAGGGCAGTACAACCCTCAGGGGGGTAGGCAGGGTCAGAGACCCCCTCTCCCCGACCAGGAGGAGGCAATGGCGATTGCCATGAGGGGAAGGAGGAGAGGACAGCCGAGAAGAAGGAGGGAGGTCAGGGTGGACCTGCCCTATTGCGACTTTCATCAGGAAGAGGGGCACCTCACGTCCACGTGTCCGGAGTTCCTCGAGATGAGAGGGAGAAGAGAGCAGCAACAGCAGCAGGAAGTCCGGATAGAAGAGATCCGGCCCCGGGAGGAGGGGGATCGGTGCGAAGACCGGGTTGATGTGGGCACCCGAGGAAGGATCGGAGCGATCCACGGGGGGGCCGGGATCGAGGCTTCCCGCAAGTCAAGCCTCCACACCATGTACCGGAGGAGCGTTGGCTCCACATCCCAATCCCCTCCCCCGGAGGAGAAGATCACCTTCTCCAGAGAGGATTTGCCGGGTCACGAGGACCCCTTCTGCGATGCGCTGGTTATCCAGACAGCCATCGAGGATTTCACTGTCTCCCGGATCCTCGTGGACAATGGGAGTTCGGTCAACGTCATCTTTAAGAAGGCGTTTGATGCGATGAAGGTGGAGGCCAGGAGGGTGTTGGCCTCGGACGGGCCTCTGTTCGGCTTTTCAGGGGAGAGGAAAGAAGTCGAGGGAGGAGTGGGACTCCATGTCACTCTAGGGGGGCAGTCGCGCAACTGCAAGTTTGTTATCGTGGACGCCCCTAGCAGTTACAGCGCCATCTTCGGGAGACCCCTCATCAGCGCCTTCCGCTGCGTCCCCTCGTCCTTCCACCAGTGCCTCAAGCTCAACGTCGAGGGGGTCCAGATCCGGGTCCGAGGAGACCCCAAGGAGGCAAGGGAGTGCTACGTCTCGGCGGTAAACTCCATCTCTTGGCTAGAGGGGGCCGAGGAGATGGGACGGAGGTTGGAGGAGGAGGGGCAGGAAGCTGACAAAGAGATGGAGGTGGAATGCCGCGCTCGGAAGGAGGTCGCGGAAGAGACTCAGGGGTCGGCCGAGTCCATGGCCGTCGAAGAGGCCGAGGAAGAGGCCCTCGCCCCCGTAGGGGGAGGTACCAGGGAATGGGAGGAACAGTCCCGCCTGGAGGCGGCGGAAGAGGTGGAGGAGATGGAGGTCCACACCGTTGGAGGAAGGGTGGAGAAGGTCCGCGTCAGCGGAGGCCTGACCCCGGAAGCTCAAGGCAGGATGCTGGAGTGCATCCAGAGGAACGTGGACATCTTCGCCTGGAGCGCCGCGGAGATGCCAGGGATCGACCCCGACGTGGCCTGCCACCGCCTCAACCTGGACCCGGAGGCTCCCCCCATCCAGCAGAAAAAGAGGTCCATCACGGACAAGCTCGCCGAGCCAATCAGAGAGGAAGTCGCCAAGCTCCTCGAGGCTGGCTTCATATCTGAAATCCAATACCCCGGCTGGGTCTCCAACGTTGTAATGGTTAAAAAAGGAGACGGCCGGTGGAGGATGTGTATCGACTTTTCTCTTCTTAATAAATCATGCCCGAAAGATTGTTATCCTCTGCCTCGGATCGACGCGCTGGTTGACTCAGCCGTCGGTTTCCCTGTAATGAGTTTTCTAGATGCTTTTTCAGGTTATCACCAAATCAGGATGCACCCCCCTGACGTCAAAGATGTCTCGTTCATCACGGGAGATGGGTGTTATTGTTACAAGATGATGCCCTTCGGGCTAAAGAATGCAGGGGCTACCTACCAAAAAATGATGGATAGGGTCTTCCGAGAGCAGAAGGGGAGGAACCTCGAAGTGTATGTGGATGATCTCATGGTCAAGAGCTTAGATGTCGACTCCCACATCCAGGACTTGGAAGAGACTTTCGCCACTCTCCGCAAGTTTAAGATGAGGCTGAACCCCTTGAAGTGTGTCTTCGGGGCAAGCCGGGGAAAGTTCCTAGGGCACCTTCTCACCCCCTCTGGGGTAGAACCTAACCCCGACAAGGTGAGGGCAATCCTGGAACTAAGGCCGCCGCAAAATACCAAGGAAGTACAGCAGCTGACAGGGAAGTTGGCAGGGTTGAGTAGATTCCTCTCCCGGGCCGGGGAGAGGTGTTCCTCATTCTTTAAAACCTTGAGAGGGGGTCGAAGGTTTGAATGGACCTCGGAGTGCGAGGAGGCATTCCAGGCTTTAAAGAAACAGCTGACTCAGGCCCCCCTGCTCCAAGGGCCCAAGGAGGGGGAGGACTTATTCCTATATCTAGGGGTCGGGGCTGAAGCCTTGAGTTCGGTTTTGGTTCGGGAAGAGGGGAAGAGGCAACTCCCCGTCTACTATGTAAGTCGGGTCTTGAGGAAGGCCGAGCTCCGGTACCCCATCCTAGAGAAGCTGGCCTTCGCCCTCATCATCTCGGCCCGGAGGCTCCGGCCCTATTTCCAGGCACACTCGATCCGAGTGGTGACTGACCACCCTCTCCGCAACATCTTCGAGGGGGTGGAGCATTCTGGCAGGTTGGCCAAGTGGTCGGTGGAGCTGAGCGAGTTTGACATCTCCTTCATACCTCGCCTCTCGATCAAGGCCCAAGCCATGGCCGATTTCCTGGCTGACTATGTGGTCGAGGTGGCAGAGGAAGAACTCACTCGCCCTCTCCCCTGGAAAGTCAGGGTGGACGGTGCCTCGGGGAAACATTCTTTAGGGGTCGGGGTCATCCTTGAAAGTCCCCAGGGGATAAAGATCGAGCAGACGGTAGTAGTGCACTTTCCTATCACCAACAACCAAGCCGAATACGAAGCTGTAATCGCAGGTCTGCGCCTGGCAAGAGACTTGGGGGTGCACGACGTAGAGGTCCTCACTGACTCCATGGTGGTGGCTTCCCAGATCAAGGGGGAGTTTGAGGCGAGGGAGCCCACCCTGCAGCTCTATTTGATGAAGGTAAGGGGGGTCATTGGGACCTTCCAGACCTTCTCAATCAAGCACGTGCCGAGAAGAGAAAATGAGCCCGTCGACCAGCTAGCAAAGCACGGCCCCCGGATGGGAGGCACCTTTACGGATCTCTTCCGACCTTCCATCGAGGAGGGAGAGCTAATGGAAGTGGAACAGCATCCCTCATGGATGGATCCCTTCATCATCTTCTTGTCCACCGGAGAATACCCGGAGGGGATGGATCGAAGAGGGCTCAAGCACAAGGCGGCATACTACCTCCTACGTGAGGGACAGTTGTACCGCAAGACCCTCTCAGGGATGTTGGCCCGTTGCGTGGCCGAAAGAGAGGTACACAAAATTTTGGAGGAAGTCCATTCCGGTGAATGTGGGAGTCACTCGGGGAGTCGGACCCTGGAAGGGAGGGTCGTCAGGCAAGGGTACTTCTGGCCTACCCTCGGTCAGGATGCAGTCGAATTCGCGAAAAAGTGTCATAAGTGCCAACTATATGCCCCGCTCCAGCTCCAGCCGGCTCAGAGGTTAAGAAGTATCATGGCACCATGGCCCTTCGCCATATGGGGGCTGGACCTTGTAGGACCTTTCCCTCAGGCCAGCGGGCAGAGGAGGTTTTTGTTGGTCATGATCGATTATTTTTCTAAGTGGATGGAGGTGAAGGCTCTAGCCAAGGTAACCTCTCAGGTAGTCAGGAACTTCATCTGGGGGGAGATCATCTGCAGGCACGGGCTGCCACAAGCTATTGTCACGGACAACGGACCTCAGTTCGCCAGCACGGAGTTCATTCGTTTCTGCGAGCAGCTAGGGATTGACCTTCGGTTTGCTTCTGTCCATCATCCCAGGAGCAACGGGCAGGTGGAAGCGGCCAACAAAATCATCGTGAACCTCTTAAAGAAGAAAGTGGAAAACTTGAAGGGAAGCTGGGTGGAGCAGCTTCCATCGGTCCTTTGGGCATTAAGAACCACCCCCAATACGGCCACGGGAGAGACTCCTTTCAAGCTCTCTCACGGCGGCGAGGCCGTTCTTCCTATCGAATTCGAGGTCCAGACGCCTCGGGTCGTCGAGGCAGGAGCCGGAAGGGAAGAATGGAGGACAGAGAATGAGGAGGAGCTCCGACTCTCCCTTGACATGGTGGAGGAACTACGCGACTTGTCCGTCATCAGGCAGGAAGAGGCCAAGCGAAGGATGGCCAAGTATTTCGACAAGCACGTCCGTGTCAAGCAGTTCGTGGAGGGGGACCTTGTCTTGAAAAAAGTGGATGCGGCAGGGAGATCAGCCGCTGTGGGAAAACTTCACCCCAATTGGGAGGGCCCCTACATTGTGCAGGAGGCCTTGAAATCGGGGGGGTATCGCCTCCAAGATGTAAGAGGGGACACCCTCAGCCACACTTGGAGTGGCGACGATCTGAAACGTTTTTACCCTTGAAAATATTGTAAATGACTTGGCTTTAAGAACGAAGGAGAATCTCGTTGCCGTATTTCACGATCTGTTAAAATGGTGAAGGTAAAGGGATTCGCAGCTTAAACCCCCAAGAGGCAAAAATTTCTAAGTCTTCTCGCTCTGGGGTTAGGCCTCGTCACTCCCCTGCCAGGCTCCCACCTAGCTGGTACGGCCGAGTCTCGATGGACATCGTTATGACCCTGGGGCTGAGCCCGGAGGATGTTCAACACCCGCCCTCAGGCTCTCACCTAGCTGACTGGCCCGGTGGTAGCACCCGGGAGAGGCAAAAGTTTCTAAGTCTTCTCGCTCTGGGGTTAGGTCTCGTCACTCCCCTGCCAGGCTCCCACCTAGCTGGTACGGCCGAGTCTCGATGGACATCGTTATGACCCTGGGGCTGAGCCCGGAGGATGTTCAACACCCGCCCTCAGGCTCTCACCTAGCTGACTGGCCCGGTGGTAGCACCCGGGAGAGGCAAAAGTTTCTAAGTCTTCTCGCTCTGGGGTTAGGTCTCGTCACTCCCCTGCCAGGCTCCCACCTAGCTGGTACGGCCGAGTCTCGATGGACATCGTTATGACCCTGGGGCTGAGCCCGGAGGATGTTCAACACCCGCCCTCAGGCTCTCACCTAGCTGACTGGCCCGGTGGTAGCACCCGGGAGGGGCAAAAGTTTCTAAGTCTTCTCGCTCTGGGGTTAGGTCTCGTCACTCCCCTGCCAGGCTCCCACCTAGCTGGTACGGCCGAGTCTCGATGGACATCGTTATGACCCTGGGGCTGAGCCCGGAGGATGTTCAACACCCGCCCTCAGGCTCTCACCTAGCTGACTGGCCCGGTGGTAGCACCCGGGAGAGGCAAAAGTTTCTAAGTCTTCTCGCTCTGAGGTTAGGTCTCGTCACTCCCCTGCCAGGCTCCCACCTAGCTGGTACGGCCGAGTCTCGATGGACATCGTTATGACCCTGGGGCTGAGCCCGGAGGATGTTCAACACCCGCCCTCAGGCTCTCACCTAGCTGACTGGCCCGGTGGTAGCACCCGGGAGAGGCAAAAGTTTCTAAGTCTTCTCGCTCTGGGGTTAGGTCTCGTCACTCCCCTGCCAGGCTCCCACCTAGCTGGTACGGCCGAGTCTCGATGGACATCGTTATGACCCTGGGGCTGAGCCCGGAGGATGTTCAACACCCGCCCTCAGGCTCTCACCTAGCTGACTGGCCCGGTGGTAGCACCCGGGAGGGGCAAAAGTTTCTAAGTCTTCTCGCTCTGGGGTTAGGTCTCGTCACTCCCCTGCCAGGCTCCCACCTAGCTGGTACGGCCGAGTCTCGATGGACATCGTTATGACCCTGGGGCTGAGCCCGGAGGATGTTCAACACCCGCCCTCAGGCTCTCACCTAGCTGACTGGCCCGGTGGTAGCACCCGGGAGAGGCAAAAGTTTCTAAGTCTTCTCGCTCTGAGGTTAGGTCTCGTCACTCCCCTGCCAGGCTCCCACCTAGCTGGTACGGCCGAGTCTCGATGGACATCGTTATGACCCTGGGGCTGAGCCCGGAGGATGTTCAACACCCGCCCTCAGGCTCTCACCTAGCTGACTGGCCCGGTGGTAGCACCCGGGAGAGGCAAAAGTTTCTAAGTCTTCTCGCTCTGAGGTTAGGTCTCGTCACTCCCCTGCCAGGCTCCCACCTAGCTGGTACGGCCGAGTCTCGATGGACATCGTTATGACCCTGGGGCTGAGCCCGGAGGATGTTCAACACCCGCCCTCAGGCTCTCACCTAGCTGACTGGCCCGGTGGTAGCACCCGGGAGGGGCAAAAGTTTCTAAGTCTTCTCGCTCTGGGGTTAGGTCTCGTCACTCCCCTGCCAGGCTCCCACCTAGCTGGTACGGCCGAGTCTCAATGGACATCGTTATGACCCTGGGGCTGAGCCCGGAGGATGTTCAACACCCGCCCTCAGGCTCTCACCTAGCTGACTGGCCCGGTGGTAGCACCCGGGAGGGGCAAAAGTTTCTAAGTCTTCTCGCTCTGGGGTTAGGTCTCGTCACTCCCCTGCCAGGCTCCCACCTAGCTGGTACGACCGAGTCTCGATGGACATCGTTATGACCCTGGGGCTGAGCCCGGAGGATGTCCAACACCCGCCCTCAGGCTCTCACCTAGCTGACTGGCCCGGTGGTAGCACCCGGGAGAGGCAAAAGTTTCTAAGTCTTCTCGCTCTGGGGTTAGGTCTCGTCGCTCCCCTGCCAGGCTCCCACCTAGCCGGCACGGCCGAGTCTCGATGGACGTCGCTACGACCCTGAAGTTGGGACTGGGAGTTAGCCCGAGGAAAATACCAGGGGGGGGGGAGCTCGCCAGTTAAGACGGCGAGCTCGGAATATCCTACCCCGCCCCCTCCCCTTTTTCTCCAGCTCGCTACTAAAGAAACCTTGGTTCTGTCCCAGACTCAGGGGAAGGAGAACGGCTCCCTCCAGCGAGCTCAGCCTCGCTCCAGCCAACTCGGCGAAAGACATGCCCTGATGCCTAAGGCGGATGCCGGCAATGTCTTGACCCAAGCGTGTTTTCACTTGTCTGAATTGTCGAAAAGCTAAGGCGAGACATGGCAGAGGAAGATGAGGCGCGAGTAGGATATGGCGCGAGCACGTGTCCTAGGGATTCGCCGCGAGCACCGCAGGGGTTGGTCCTAACTCAAAACATTCTATAGGCGAGGTCGCTCTACCTAGCGCGCGGGTATAACATCGCCAGTAAGCTCAAAAAGAAGATAGCAAAATCGTGCAAAAATATCTTTGATTTATCATTACAGGTTTACAAGGCCCGCCTCGGCAGGGTACAAAGAAGAATAGAGAAAGGAAAACAAAATTTAACTCTCGCCCTCCCCCCTCGAGTGGCGATCCTCCTCGTCGCCGAGCCGAGCGTCCTTCTCCCTCACCCCAGCAAAAAGCGAGTCAAAGCTGTCTTCCTTCTCGCTGAGCGGGCTGGGCGGGAACAGGGTTGGCAGGAGCTCCCGGACGGTGACCTCCTCGCAGCCTTCCGCCAAGATCCCCGTCCCCCTCATGGCCTGTAGGAGACACTCGGCGGCCTCGACGGAGTTGACTCGCAGCCGCTCCGCGACGTCAGCCTCGCCAAACACCCGGGGCCTCTTGAAGGGGAAGGCCGGCTCGCTGGCGTCCGGGGGAAGGAGAGCGTCGGCTTGGCGAAGGACCTCTCCCAGGAGCCCCTTATTCTTCTCTTTCAATTCCTCCACCTCCGCCCCCAGCCGGGCGGCAACAGCCTCCTGCTCCTGGGAATATGCCTTCTGATCGGCGAGCTGGGCTTCCCGCTCAGCGAGCTGAGCCCGCAGCTGAGCCATCTCGTCTCGCATCGCGTTAGCGGCTTCGGCGTCCTGTAAGACTAGAAGTTCAGAACACGCGCAGGAATAATCTTAAGCAAGGTAAATAGGGGTATCCAGCGATTACCAGGCCGCCGATAGACTTCGCGAGTAGGGCGTCCGCGAGGCCGAACCGCCTTTCCGCGTCGACCGCGCTCTCCTTCGCCAGGTCGCGCTCCTGCTCGGCAGTCAGCAGGGCGTTGCTGAGCTGGAAGCCGCGGCGGACCATCATGTGATGGAGCTCGAAGGCCCGCAGGTGGGCCTGCATCCCCTCGTAGCCGAGCTGACTAGGGGTCAGCTTCTTGTACGACTCGGCGCTGTCGCGGCTGTAGAGGCCGAAGCCGAAAGCGAAGGCATGGGCGGTGGGCGGCCGGCGAGCTCCCCAGGAGGGGGCGCGAGTGGAGACGGAAACTCGGTGAGCCCCCTCGTCCCACTTCAAGATGGGCTCGCCAGCCGCATCTTTGCTCTTGCTCCCCTTGCCGAAGTTGGGGTGATCCTTCGGCAGACTGGGCTCGCGGACGGTGTCCTCCCCGGTAGAATCAGAGGACGGCCCGCTCTTCTTCTTCCCCTTTCGGGGAGAGGAGGCTTCTTTCAGCGGGCTCAAGGGCGGCTCGTCGGACAGAGCCTCCGGCGAGCTCATGAACCTGGCGGGAGACGAGGGAAGGTGCAGCCGTCCGCGCGAGACCACCTTCGCCCTCTTCTTCTTGGGGAGCGAAGAATCGGGGCGCGAGCTCGACCCCCCGGACTCCGAGCGCTTCTTGCCGGGGGGTTGGACTCGCGGTTGCTCCTCGCGACAAGCAAATGCCGCCGCCCGGGCCAGCTCCAGAGGGTCCGAGAATACCCCCGGGTCGGCGAACGGCGGATGCTCCGGGAGAACCCGTTCCCCTGCAGAGAAAGACTTAGTCAAAAAAAGAGAGGAAAAAATCGTATGAGATCCACCTCGATAAAGTTCGCGAGAGGGCTGAGCGAGGTATACCTTCGCCGGGGAGAACGGGCTGAAGCAAGTCGAGGCCGCGGCGGAGGAAGGCGACCTCGAAGTCCTTGTGGAGGAAGAACTTGTGGAGGTCGGCGTCGCTACCTGACAGGGAAGGAGGACGGTATATGTCCTCGCTCTTCTGCAGGGGGCGAAAGGGGATGTTGCCGAGGTCGCCCTTGATGAAGACGAGCCGGGTCATCCAATTGTGGTTCTTGTTCGCCAGCTCGCGAACCTTGATGAAGGACCCGCCGAAGTAGGCGACCCCGTCGGGAGTAGCCTTGTAAGAGAACAACTTGCGGAATACCGCGAGGTTGAACTCAATTCGCTCCCGGCGAAGGAAGCAGGCGAACGCCACCATCATAGCGATGGCGTTGGAATTCAACTGCGCGGGCACCGCGCCGTAGTACTTCAGGATCTGGCGGATTTCCGGCCAGAGGGGGAGGCGCAGTCCCACCTCGAAGTGCGAGATGGGAAAGGCGAGCTCGCCCTCCGGGAAGGAGTTGATGGCTTCATGCTCGGCGGGCCTGCGAGCCTGGAAGCCGGGGGGGACGAACGCCGCCGTGAACTCGACGAGCTCCTCCTCTGTGATGTGCCCCTCGAAAAAGCAGTGATCAACGAAGTGCTGGGCGCACTTAGACCGACCGTCCGCATCAGGGTTGGTCTTCACCATGGTCACAGAGAAATGGGAAAGCGCGAGTTCGGGAAGACAGGAGCGAAGCAAAAGTTCGAAAGCAATAAAGGCGTGCCTCGGGGGTAGGTGAGAAGGTCTATTTATAGAAGAAGGTAAAGAAGGGTGAGAGGGAGGGCGAGTCGGCCGATCGGTCCGGTCTCGCCGCGCCACCTCGCCACCCTCTCCTCGCAAGCCTTGCGAGCTGGCCAGGTCCCCGAAGGGGGAATTCGAAAAGACTCGCCGAAATATTGAAAAAGCGTCTACATATACAAAGTAGTTAAAAAGTTGTTCCAAGATTATTACATGCAGACCATTCAGAATAAATAAAAGAAAAAATACAAATAGGGGCGCGAGGACCATGCGAGGGCGGGGGCGAGTACCGGCCGACTGACAGAAGAGCCGTTTCATTCTCCCCGGTCTCGCCGGCCCGCCGTCGCAGGCCGCCGCGCATGAAGTTCGCGAAGCCGCCCCATGTTCCTGTTTATCACCCGCAGGTTCTCGTCGATTTCGTCCATCAGCACCAAGGAAGACGCCTCCTCGAACGCCAGGCTGACTCCAGCACCGTCCGCGAGACGCGAGCACTCCCACTGCAGCCTGTTGTTGTCCTTCCGCAGGTCGTGGAGCTCGCGCACCAGCTTCTTGAGAACCTTCCGCTCCCGTCTTGCGCGTTCAGGGCTGCCCACCTCGGAGTCCAGGAAGGCGTCCAAGGCGCTTGGAGAAGGGAGGGGCGAGTAAGGAGGTCGATCCACGGACTCGCCGTCCTCCGTCCGCCCGGGAAATTCTGGGTGAAGGATTGAAAGACGGTCAGAAAAGCAAAAATCCACGGAATAGAAGAGCAATGCCGGAAACTTACCGCGCGAGCCTGGCTCCTCCGGGTGGGCGCGAGGAGAGAAGTGGCGCAGGTCCTTGCCACGCCCCAGCAGTTCTTGAGGAGCGAGTTGGTAGCCGGGAACGGGGATAATCCCGGCGCCCCTCCCCACGACCAGGGACCCAGGGGAGGGTTGCCGGGAAGGGAGGCGACTCGGCGACGCCGGTTCTCGCGAGCCCGGCTCCTTAACCTCGGGATCCTGCCGTGGCGAGTTGACAGGAGCACTTTTGGTCCGGGGGGTGGACGCTTCGCCGCTGTTCTCCCGGTCAGAAGACAATTCCACGAGACTTTTAGCGGAGGGGCCAAGAATTGGCTGGTTGGAGGAACCGGCCCCGTTCCCCAAGGCGGCAGTAAAGTCGGCCAGGATGGGTTCGGCCCCCGGGGGAAGAGGCTTCGCCCGCTTGGCCGAGCTGAGATCGGCAAAACGGCGAGCAGGGGCTTCAAGGTTGGTTAGCCCCGCGGCCTGGGCAGCGATCTCTCCGCGGGAGCGTGCGAGTCGCTCTAAGACTTCCTTGGGGAGCGGCATCTTATCAGAATTTGGGGAAGGGCAAAGGTCAGCCAGATGCGCAGGGGTACATATATATAGCTATCTGTGGGGCCTACCAGAAGATTCCTTTCTGCCCCTGTCGCACTCGCCGGATTCCATGGGGTTGGATGTTTCTTTCCGAGCTTGTCCCAACCTCGCAAAGAGCGGGGATTATGTACAACCCCGTATCCTGCGAGTGGTCGACAGGGGTTGAACCGGCCGGCTCAGATCAACTTGGACCCAGCTTGCCGAGTCCGAGCTCGGCAACAGTCGAGCTAAGCTCGGCGATGGTCGAACGAAGCCCAGCTTGCCGAGACCAAGCTCGGGTGCGGAGACAGGGCTCGACGATAGTCGAGCCAAGCTCGACGATCTCCGTGCCGAGTCCGAGCTCGGCGATCGTCGTGCCGAGCCCGAGCTCGGCAATAGTTTAGCCGAGCCCAGCGCTAGCCGAGCACAGTCCGCCGAGCCCGTGCCCGCCTAGGCCCAGGGCGAGGCGAGTCGGGCCCCCTGCCGAGCGAGTGCCCCCTCAGGCCCAGCTCGCATCTTGGCTATGGCACACTTCTACTGTGTGGCCCCTTTTGGTTTGCCTGTAGTCCTCGAAAACAGTGAAGGTTGTATATTGGCAGGCCATCTTTTCCTATAAATAGGACCCAAGGGGTACCTCAGAAGGCACGCTTACTAATTCTCTGGCCTACTAGCGCTTTCTGAGGTACCTTAGCCCGGCATTTGGCTAAGGAGGGGAAGCGCTCTGAGATCTTCCGGGTTTGTGGTGGGACCTCCACGCCGGGCCCTTGGTCTAGTCTTTGTTTCTTCTCTCCTTTGTCGTTTTCTTGCAGGAGTGAAGTAGGTGCGCGGCCACCCCTTCCCCAAGGGTCGAACTCCACAAGAGACCGGTTTTTCGGTTTCAACAACACTCAAATAGTTCTAAATTCACTCGAGTGCTGATCTTTTAATCACTCGAGTAGCTTATCTTCATATACTCGAGTATGCTCCTTCTTATCCACTCGAGTATATACCATCTAATACTCGAGTATGTTTCTTTTATGACTCGAGTATATCTGTTTAAATTTTCCTGAAATTCTCTAAGTCAATTTCGCAGTGTATTTCAAATTAATCATTTCTGATTGGTCCACGTGTCATCCCTAATTAATTTTCTGACCGTTGGAGTTCACCTATAAATAGGTCCTCTCAGATTTGACTAACAACAAGTGAACAGAGATTTTATTTTAAGAAAGAGAAAAAGGAAAACCCGTGAACCCTAATTCCTCACGTCGTCGCCGCCGCCATTGACGTTCACGGAAGAAGCTCTGGATCGACGATCTTCGATCGCTGCCTTCAACTTTTATTCTCCAGCGATCCAGACGAAAGTTAATCACTCGATCTCGCCGAGCCTCAAAGATTTCAGATCTATTTTCTCGATCGAGGTGATTCCGTTTTTCAGATTTGTGGATCTCTCTCAAGTCATCTTCAACATACTCTGATCAAGCCAAAGCTCTTAAAGAAGAAGACTGTCAAGATCCAGATCTGAGAATATTGTTGTTTGTATTTTTCCTTTCAAACAATTTACTTTGTAGGAGCTTTGTTCTCCGAGATTTGTAGGAAGGCTTTTTCTTCCGAGTTCTGTAGATCCAGTTGGATCGAGTTTGTAGGAACGTGGTTCCGAGGTGCAGGATTGTTTTCAATCCGAGATAGTGGAGTAGCCGAGTCTAGTGATTTGCTAGATCAGTGAGGAAAGTGGACGTACCCAAGATTGGGGAACCACTATAAATCTCTTGTCGTCTGTGATTGCTTGATGTGTGCTGTGTTCATTTTTTAATTCCGCATTTGACACGCATTTCACCTATTCACCCCCCTCTAGGTGATTTAGGCTAACAACTTAGCACTCTCAAAAGAAATGCTCACCGGTGGCCGTGACGAGTCTGGCGCAGAGGCCGGAAGATCCTTGCTCGCCGGGAGGTCCTTGCTCGCCGGGAGGTCCTTGCTCGCCGGAAGATCCTTGCTCGCCGGGAGATCCTTGCTCGCCGGGAGGTCCTTGCTCGCCGGAAGATCCTTGCTCGCCGGGAGACCCTTATTCGCCGGAGGGTTTCCCTTCACCAGGGAGGTCCCCGTCATCTTCTTTGCAGCAACATTGATCCGAACCGTGTGCGCGGTCCGGGGAGGTTTGCCAGCAGTAAGGGCAAGTAGCGGCGCGGAGCTCAGGGGAGCGACATCCAGTGGCACGTCGGCATCATCCGAAGGGGAGTCTGCATAAGACAGCCTGATCAGCGAGAAGCACGACGATTAAACGATGAAAGAAAGAGGGGGTCGGAGCGGCGACCTATTACGGTGACGACTTCGACTTGGGATGTAGTCGACCCCTTGGCGACTTCAGGGTTCGTGTCGGTGCCAAGGGGGGCCGGGTCCGGAACGTCGCCCAAGCCAAGGTCGTCGAGGAGTTGTTGGGTACTGGTTGAAGGCACGGGTTTGGCCGCCGCCGCCGCGATCGGCTCAGAAGGGGGAGGCGGGTCGATCGGCGAGGAGGCGGGTTTCTTGAGCTTCTTGGCCTTCTTCTTTTTCGGCGACAGCAGATCGGCCGCGACATCTTCCTTGCGCGGCCTTTTCGGCCTGGCGATGCCGAGGAGTCCGGACAGGGCGGCGAGGCTGTCTTCCAGAAGCTTCGCGTTGGCATCCGACATGGTGGGCGACTTTCGAGGATCCTCCCCAACAACCAGGCCCCCCCTCTATTTATAGACTTCGTTGAGCAGTGGGCAAAGCGAGCAAACAGATACTCGGCGTAGCAGCTCGCCGAATAAGCGTTGGATGTTTCTTTCAGGGCTTCTTCGTCGCCCAAAAAGAGCGGGGATTGTGTACAACCCGTATTCGACGAGGAGAGGCCCCACCGCAGCCAGGTCACCAGAAGTCAAAGTCAACGATCCAAGGGTGAAGTCAAGATCAAGCCGCGGGCCAGCAAAAGGTATGGGCGAGTATGGCGAGCTCCCCATGCCTACTCGCCCAGTGGCGACTAAGGTGAGATACTCGCTCGTCCCGTGCGAGCTCCCCAGAAAGTCGCCCGATCGCCGGGGTGGGGGTATAAGTAAGACCCCCCTCTCTTTGGATTTCCCTATAAATAGGACCCCAGGGGTACGAAGGAGAGGGGAGGATATGCTCGGGTAGTTACTCGCGAATTTCAGCTCGCGCGTCTCCTTCGTATCTAGCTCGGCCACTCTGGTTGAGAAGAGGTTGCTTCATCTAAGCAACCGAGTACGTGGTTGGACCTTCCTGCCGCAGCGTCTGGGGTCTTGTTTCCTCTGCCCGTTCCGGACCATCCGATTTCACTGCGAGACCGGTAGGCTTAGGCCGCTTAGTCCGATTCTGAGGTCGGGATTTTCTCGGCTTTAACACTAAACATCTTTATATCTCTAAAAATTTCATCGGAGCATAAATAGAGTACCAGACAGAGCCTGAGGAGAATATGTGAATTCATGTACTTAAGAAACTAACATTCACGGAGACTCCCGAAGAGATATATATGAGTTTGTTGTTTCACTGTTGCCATGAAATAGAAGAATGCATATTGTCAAAACCCATACACTTATCTTCCTCAAATATCTTGCTAATTTTTGAAGGAGAAAGTTGATTATAAGTATTTATCTCAATCTGATCATTAGAATATGCCTCAATACTTGACTGAGAATCTTACAAAAAGAAAGATTGGTTTGCTAATAGTAATGATTTGCTAGAAATCAAATTGAGTTTGCTAGTAACATCACACTTTTAAAATTGATGCGACAACAACGCATTGATGTGAAAATAAAATAATTTAGTGTGTTAGTATAATTTAGGTGTGAATAGTGAAAATTGTAACATTATTCTTGATCGCTAACGGCAGGCTCCCACCCGTTACCCTCGCTCCGCTGCTCGCCGCTGCTGCTCGCTTCCGCAGCTCGCCGCCGCTGCTCGCTTCCGCAGCTCGCCGCCGCTGCTCGCTTCCGCAGCTCGCCGCCGCATCTCCCCGTTTCGCCTTGTTGCCGCCGGTGTACGAGACATCAAAGCATCAGGTACTCCCTCGCCGCCTTATTCGCCGGTGTCTTGGGTTTTCTCCGCTAGTGTCCATTTTCCGAAGCTTGTATGCTTCCATTTTCCGCCAGTCTCCTTTTCATCCACGGCAGGTTGCATGCTTCAGTTTGGAAAACAAATTTGGTGAAATGTTAACATTTTTGAGGCGTTGTTTGATGAAATTGGGGATTTATCTGTTCCAGTATTAGGTTTATCTGCTTCAGTAATTGTATTTATCTGCTTCAGTATATGAAATTGGGGATTTATCTGTGTTTTTTGACGCGTTGTTTGATGAAATTGGGGATTTATCCGCTCTAGTATAAATCCCCAGGTTTTTGAGGCACTGATTGTATATAGGTTTTTTAGCGTCTTCAGCTTAGATGTATTTTGCTATTAAGGCTTCATTTGGTTGGGCGGTGGGCCGGTGGCGGGAGCACCCGGCGGGTCCAAACCGGGCTTTGGAACCGAAGGGGGAGAGGCGGGGGTCGTAACAAAGCGGGGGGGGGGGGGGGGGCAATCCTCCTTGCTGCCGGCGCAAACAGGGACGGCGGGTCATTTGGTTACCCGCCGTCCGACGTCGTTTGCTCCAAACGGCGCCGGAAAACGCCGAACCAAACGAAGCCTAAGATAAAAAATAGGTTGCAAGGGGTCTTGTATTTTTCTTGTACAAAATGGGTGAAATGCTTAATTTTCTCCAAAGCTACAATTAAAATAAGTAGATGTATTTTGCTTAATTTTTCTAGCCGCCTACTAGGCTACTACTGAGAATGATATGTTTTACTTAAGTCTGGTTGATTTGTTTTGTTGCATATGTTGTTTCACTTTTTTTTGAGTGATTGTAAGGATTAGATTTGTTTGCTAACGAAGATTGAATTCCCTGTTTTTTGTTCTTGGAAAAAAGCTTCTTCTCTAGTTCTCTACCATCCAGGTGAAGGCTAGCGATAGAGAAATTGATTGATATATTTTAAATGTATCTTGTGTGAAACAAGGTAACATTTAAAATATATTAAATGTTTTGTGCTTGTTGTAAAGATTTAATTCATCGGCCAAACAAGCATGTAAAAGATTGATATATTTTCTGGCTTTCTGCAAGTGTAACTTTCATTTTGAATGGGAGCTCACTTGAAACATCTTCCTTATCAGCAATGGCAAAATAGTTTGATTTTTTTGTAATGGTGTGCATTTAATAATGTTGTGCACATTGCGATAATTTGTGTGCCCTTAACGCCACCCTTGATTTAATATAACGACACAAACCTTTCTTCGCAAAGGATTTCCCTTAGGGCGTAAGATCTGGAAACCTATTGGCGACAAGAACATTGACCTAGAGGCTAGAACAAATAAGATAGTATGTCATGCAGCTTGTACAAAACAATTGAGGTTGACATTGTGTTAAAATTGGGGGATAAACCTTGAAATTTTATTTTTGTTTTTTTCCGAATTAAATAGCTAAGAATCAATTTAATAAATCATTAGACTAATGGATTATGCAGATGACGTTAGAGTTTATAGGCTACCATCATATATGAACTTGTAGACGGGTATAGGAGCTGTTCTATTTCATTCATGTATATTGCAACGCACCATCATATGTGCATGGAGCCGATGACCTTGCAATGTTCAAATGAGAATTTCCAACCCATTTAGATAAAGTTGAATATTAGTATACTTCTAAATTTTTTTGTTAGGCCATGTTGTATGCCACTTGTCGTATTGTTCGTCGTGTGTTATCCTCATTTGAGTATATAAGGACCAAATATATTGTATTTTATCTCTTGCAATCTAGTGTTTTTGTTAATCTCAGCTTGGCATTAAGGCGAGCCTCTCGATCCCGCCTCCTCATGTTTCTAACTCCCGATCTCGCCTCGCGTCTCGCATCGCCTATCGATTCGACACGATGATACCCTCTTGCCAGTGATCTGATTATCTGAATGGCCCGTGACAATTAGTCAATGACCCTAGCGGGTTCGCACTTCCTCATCGACGACTCTAGTAGATCCGTAGCCCCCTCATCAGCGACTCCAGAGGACCTTAGGTCATTGCAGTGATCCCACTCCCTTTTAGAGGGCCTTCAGGCACTCTCCTCCCTTCTAACGGGCTACTATTTGTCTCTGGACGTTTTGTCCTTCATGCAGCTACCAGAGATGTCATGGACAAATCTTATGGTAACCTTCTCGGGTGGATCTTGATCTAAATGGGTTCGTAGAATGTGATGATTCTTTATATTATTTTTTGATTGATTATCCTTGTTAGTATATCCTTTCCATGCCCATGGGAGACTCTTCAAATATCTTGTCTACTTTTCGGATTGTCCTTGTATGTGACCCTCTTCTTAGCCATGAGCAATCAAGATCACTTAAGATTAATACAATGACATTGGATGACTCAAATTACCTTTAATGGTGAAGGATAACTCAACATGCTATGCACAGTCGGTAGTTTTATATGAACATTGATTCAACCATGGTTGAACCACAATGGACCGACCTCTCTTTAAGTAAAATGCAAATAATTCGTTGGTTGTCACATAGTTACTCCACTCCATGTCCTTTCTGGTCTACCATAGTTATATGTTCATAGATTCTACAATGAAATTTATGCTCGAGCCCGTGAGACTTGTTCATAGATTGGTAGCTCGACGCAGTTATATGAGCCCACTTGTCGTGCTTTGGAGCTGAAACAAGAATCTATGTCTATCACAACCTACTATCTTGAATTTGAATGTCTCTATCAAGAGTTGGATTACTTTAATTCATTTATTCCAACGTGCACAACGGATGCCAACAACCTTTAGAAGGACAAAGACTATTTTGGGTGCATACCTTTCTTATGGGCCTCAACATGGAGTTTGATATTTTTCTCTTACACATCTTACACCATGAGCCTCTTCTCTCGCTCTGGGAAGCGTTCAACATGATTCTAAGTGATGAGAATTGTCACTGCTCTTTTGTTTCCACCGTGCAGATTGGTCGTGGTCCACTTAATCATACTCCTATGTGATGGCCACTGCGGGAGGAAAGGTCATTCTAAGGAGCACGACTTTCGTTTACATCCCCATCTTGCGCCCCCTGGTCGAGGGGAGGGTGGTCGTGATCAGAATAATAATCGTGGTGACGGCTAACAGTTTGGTTCTCGCTCAGTATTTTACCCATGCAAGTGAGGTATAAGAGGGCATTCTTCCCTTTGGGGGTCTTTCTACTGAGGAGGTAGAGGCATTTCGCCGCATGTTGCAATGTCACTCAGACTCTGCGACCATTGATTCTACATTTGCCTTTGCCACGTCAGGTATCTCAGGTTCCCATGCTGCGCCTATTTCTCGATCTGAATGGATCATAAACTCTGGGAGCTATCAATCATATGACTGGATCCTCATCATTTTTTACCTCGTAAACTCTTCTCTTCGGATGCGATAAAAGTTATTATGGCTAGTGACTCTCTTTCCCCTATTCTTGGTAGGCGTACAATTTCTTGTTCTTCTTCCCTTTCTCTCTCTTTTGTATTGCATGTCTAGTTCTTTCCTCGCAATCTTGTGTCCATTATTTATTTAACTAATTTGTTAAATTGTTCAGTATCACGGGGCTATACTTGAGACCAGCAACTGACCCCGAGTGTTCTATCCACTATCGATGTTCTTTCCGTCTTTAACATCTGACGCTTGCATTAACGCCTTGGCCCCCCCTCCCCACTTTATCTTACCATTTTTTCTGCTTTTTGTTTACTTAATTTTTTTTCCTTGTGATGCTTGTGACCTGTTGAAATATGTTTGTCATGGTGCAGGCCATGTATCTCTATCTCGTTTTTCTCCTTTTGATGTGATTAACTATGATGTTTGGGGTCCTTCCTCGTGTTATCTTTATTCGGATTTCACTGATTTGTTACTTTTATTGGTGTTTTTTCTTGTTCTATGTGAGTTTATTTTTTAAAAAAATGAAAAGTGAAACGTTTAGTTGTTTTCAAACTTTTCATTAAATGGTTATGACATAGTTTGAGGTAGTTATTTGCATTTTACGTAGTGATAATGGTGGTGAGTACAATGACCGAGGATTGTTTGATACGTATCTTTGCCTAGAATGTCATTATTTATCCGACCACTTGTGTCCATACCTCCACTTAAAATGGAGTTGCGGAGTGAAAAAACAAGCACTTTCTAGAGGTCACCCATTGTTTGCTATTTACCATGCACCTTCCCAAATCCTACAAGGGGTGATGATGTTTTGACCACAACTCATCTCATTAATTGTCTTCTTTTACGCTCTCTCTATTATGCTACTCTTAATCGCCTTTCCACTAAACACTCGGTTCACACTTCTCACATGTATATTTGGGTGTATTTGTTTTGTTCACTTTCATACTCCACTTCTTAACAAATGGATGCACGTTATTTCAAACGTGTACTGTTCCACCACTAAGGGTTATCGATTCTATCCCCCTCCTCGTAGTTTCTTCTGCATCATTGATATTACTTTTCGTGAGGAGGTGTCCTACTTTGATCCTCGTCTAGGGGAGACGAGCAATACCGGTGACATGACCTTCGGCATTCCCCTTCCTATCGATGCTTCTTCACACATCCCTTTACATATCCTTCCTACTACTTCGTGGCCGTTGCCTGCCCTATTGCATGCCTCCTCTCTCAAGCCCCGTGATGCTGAGCACCTACAATATTTGATGTCCAACCTCTGCAAGTACATGTTTCAGCTCTAGATTCTGATGTCGACCTTCGTATTCCCATTGCCTATCTCAAAAGTAACACAGTCGGTACGGAACATCCTATAGCCAATTATATCTCTTATCATCATCTTTGTCATGCTGACAACTTTTATCTCATCTCTTTCATAATTTACTGCAAAGCATATGATTTAAAAACTATGTACATGTGCATATTTTGTACTAGTTCACAAGCTTAATATTCAGTAGCATATCTGATGCAGAGTAGATAGGACAAAAATGTGCAAGTCCACTATATAAATGCTTGAATGAATTAGACACAAATCCGACAACTATACTTGCAATAATTAAAATTATAAAAAATATGACACAATAATCACGTTCAAATAGAGTCTCTATTAAGGTAACAAATATTGTAATATAACAAATTAATCTTTTCCACAACATTAAATTCACCCAAGATTCAACACAAAAGAAATAACAACCTAGCAATAAACTCACAATAATCGCGGATAGAAGGCTCGGTGAATATCTGATGAGAAGCCAGTGACTGGAGAGACAACAATGGACTGAATTTGAACATCTGGACAGGATTCAGAGTGCTGTAATGGATTAATTGAGGTCTGGAATGAGATTTTAGGGTGCTGGATTGAAATTCCAATATCTGGAGTTCTGTATTTTGAGTGCCCAGGACTGGGTTAGAGCAGGGAATTGGAACCCGATTGTTCTGTAGTGTTCTGGGGGGTGGTAGATAAAGGCTGGAAGGCAGGGAGAGCCTCCTGGATGCTGGACAGTGGATGCTAAGCCTGTACTTGGTTGTATTGGTTGTTGGATATAAGCACCAGAGTTTGAAATGTGGTTTTCTGGTTGTCCGGGACTAAAATGGAGAAGCAAATTGGGAACCAACAGATCCTGTGGCCTTCTGGATGTTTTCTGGCAGGAGGAACGAGGAAGTAGTGCAGGAACTGATTCCAGAGCAGTTTTGGACCGGAAACGCGTATTGCAGGCTTAGTTTAGGGTCTTGTGGAGGAGGCCAGTTGCAGGGATGAAGAGCAGCGTGGTTGGGAAGACTTTGTTGGAGATTGATGGGGGGGGGAGGGGAACTCGGTTTGGTTGAGGAGTGGGGGGGATGTGATGAATGTGGGAGAGAATTGTGGGTGGCGGGGAAATGAGAGATAAGAGGAATTTTAGGAGTGGCCTAAAATTTAGGAAATGGCCAGTTATCTTTGGAGTGGGGTTGAAGGTAGGAGGGTGGTGGCCGAACAGAGGTGGCCGGAGGCCCGGAGGGGATCGTCAGAGGTGTTGGCTTAACAGAGGTGTCCAGAGGGGATTGCCAGTGGTGGTGGTGATCAGAGGTGATTTCCGGCGATCGCCGGAAAATTGAAAATGAGAGGAACTTCAGTGAAGGTGGAGTTTTGAGGAAGTGGTGGTGGCTTGAGGGAGGTGATTTGAGGTAATTTCCGGCGATCATCAAAAAATTGAAGATGGGTGGTAATTAAGTAGTGTGTTGGTGGAGTTTTGTGGAGGATAAGAGTTGTAGAGGTTGGGGGAGGGATGGGTGGTCGGCCCTTAGGTTGTGGAGGGAGAGGAGGGATGCCGGTTAAGGAGGAATGCGGAGAGAGGGGGTGGTCAGCTAGTGGTGGTGGGGTGGGAAAAGATAACTCCAAGCTTCACGCTAGGATTCCGACTTCGGCACCGGGTGATGAAAAGGAGAACTTCCACTCAAAGTTTCAATACCATCTAAATGAACCTTCTATCCCTATTGATAGACTAAGGGGTACCATCATGGGCGGTCATGATTCTCCGATCATGACGACCTTCAACATACATGAAAATAAAAAACAGAAAAAAAACATGGACATTCGATTCATACAAAATGTACTGCTATGATCGTCGTGTAGGCCTATGTGTCGTGATCTCCATCAATTTCTCTTCTCTAGATGTGCATTTAGGACGCATATGGAAATGTTATTCGGCTGAACCAACCTATTTGTAGGGGCTATCTGCTCTATTTATGTTGGCTTCTTCATAGTGAAGAATTGTATTTTTAGTTTAGTTTTGTTACTTATATGTTCATGGATAGTTTTTTTAGATCATGTGTCCATGTTAATTTATCTTTTATTCCCATTTGATTTTGGTTGACTTGATTCTAACGTGTCCGTGTTGTGTGGGACCACCTGTGTGCGCATTATCCTGGTTGGATTATCCTTGGTGGCCTGTTTGTTGTTTAGTCTCATATCGCCTACTGCGCTTCACCCATTTGTGCTTATTAGCCCTGTCCCATTTCTATGACTTCAGAGTTTTGGGATGGGAAGTGTTGGTTTTTTACATGACATCAGAGCATTGGTTTGACCCGCTGCGGGCGTGTGTTAGTTGACCTAATTCCAACAAACCGCGTTGTGTGGAACCACCCATGTGCTGATTATCCCTGACTAGATTATCCTCGGCGACCCCTCTGTTGATTAGTCTCACATCGCTTACTGTGCATCACCCTCCCGTGCTTATAAGTCCCACTCCATTTCTATTACTTTGGGGTTTTTGGGATGAAAGTGCAAGTTTTTTACACATGAAAGGATAAATACTAATCAAATATATAATATCCCTAGGTGATAATTATTTGAATAACAATTATCCTTGAGTGGTGTTAAAGGCACACCAAAAAGTGCTATATGCACACCAACTTTAAGAAAAAAAGATCTAAAAGTGCTATATGCACACCAATTTTAAGAAAAAAGACCTAATAATTGCTTGGTGTGCCTTTATCAATGGTGTGCACACAGTTTGGTGTGCCTTTAACACCACTCTTATTCTATCACTAATCTTATATGCCTCAATAAAATGTTATTTTTACTCTTTTTCCATCAATATAAGAACCATATTCCTGTTATAAGCTATCCAGCCTAAAATAATTTGTACATTCACTTCTATTCTTGAAAAACTTATTCTCTGTTTTATTTCATTAACCAGTCATATTTTTTAAATTATTGTGTTAAAAATTCTCTTATCTTGTCACTCAAAATCTTAAATTCCAGGCACCAAAACTAATATTAATATTAGTTCTTTATCATTCTTTCCCAAATACTCACCATATTCAAGTTAATATAAGCATGTCAATTAAGATTATGATAATACATAATTTAGACACAACAAAAAACTAGATTCCAATAGACAGGCTATTGGCCTTCAGTTTGATTTTAAAAAAGAAAATCAATTTGAGGTGGTTCAAATTTATTTGGTATTTTTCATTTGCTTGATTTCATTTTGATTAAACACAATATTATGGATCCATTCTGACAATTAACCAATCAAACAATTAAGGCTATGTTATGGGCCTAGCCTGTAATGTCGGTAGAGTCGCCGGAGGGGATGATAGAGGCAGAGGATATTGTAGGAACCGGAACTGCGTCTGCCTAGACAGGGAGTGCTTGGAGAGAGCGAGAGAGAGAGAGCTGTCAATATCTTATAACAAAAACAAGAGAATTACTTCTTGGATATTGGTAAAATATGAGAAAAGAAACGAAGAGTTCAACTTATTCATCCCACAGGGGACATTATATAGGACTTATATGGACACAAACCTAAAACTATGGTGTAGAACTAAATCCCAAATACACTTAAAGACACACTACATGAGATAAAGCTAATACTTTCAACACTCCCCCTCAAGCTGTAGGGGAAACCTCCAACTTGAAAATATCATAAAAAGAGAAGTATTGGAGGTAGACTATGTGGGAAAAAACAATAGATGAGCCACCGGGGCCCATCCTTGTGTCATCGGGGATAATCCAACTGGGCGCAAGCCACACGACATTGGTTCCACAAACCGACCATGATCGTGCTGGAAGCACCGACCATGGTCACACTGAAATTAGGTCTACCAGCAAAGACCATACAACCCATATCCAACAACGAAGAAACCTCGGGGAGACACAAACATCATACAAAATATGTCTGGAGACCGTATGTGACTAAGTCGAGAGTCGGGAAAATGTCATCCGAGTTGCATTCATCACGAACACTCCCCCTCACGTATAACGTGTGCATGAAGACATATAATACACAGACATTAAACAACCAAAAGAAATAAAACGACACACAAAATAACAAAGAAAACATCTTTGGATAATGTCTATTGACGAGAATGGGCTCAAAATGCAGCGAGCAAAGCACGAGCACACGCAGGGCAAGCAAAGGGCTCAAGCAGCGGCGAGCAGAAGGCTCAAGCAGCGGCGAGCAGAAGGCTCAAGCAGCGGCGAGCAGAAGATGGAGTGCAGGAAGAAAGAGAGGAACTCGAAACGAGAGGAGCCATTGTCAGCTTCAGGAAGAAAAGAGAACCAGATCTGGAGTAGCGGAGAGAGATTGTCGATAGAGAGACCACTGCAGAAGCAAGATACATGGAGGCAGCAGTAAGTGGGATCCATCAAGAGAAGAAGCTACATCGAGAATGACAGAGGAGAAGCTCAACGGGATCGAAGTTGAGGAGTAGGGACGCGACGAGATCAAAGTCAAGGAGAGGCTTCAACGGAGCTTGACGACGATGGGATTAGGAGCCGCTCCCTCCGTCGACGAGATCGAGGGGGGTGGAGGCTGCTCCTGTCGATGAAATCAAAAGCTGATCTCATCGATGGGAGCGGAAGGAAAGCAGTCGTCGAGTGAGAGCAGAACGAGAATGAGATCTCTAACAGGAGAAAGAGGCGGAATCGAGAGACAGGGGCCACTAACAAATTTAGTTCGCTACCCAGTTAGGGCGCCAAAATTTCCTGCCCTTGTACCATCTTAAAATATGAGAAAAGAAACAAAGAGTTCAATTTATTCATCCCACAAGGCGGCATTATATAGGACTTACATGATCACATACACCTAAAACTACCGTGTGAGACTAAATCCCAAATACACTTAAAGACACTACTTGGAGTAAAATTTATACTTTCAACAGATATCATTCCACTAGCCCAAGAGACTTTAAATAGACTTATGAAGGCATAAATGTAAATAAGAGACAAACGAAAATCGCAATAAAACATAATAAAACCCTAAAAACAACACCATAATAACTGGGCACGATGCCCATAACAAGCTATTTCAAAAGTTATGAGTAACCGTCCAACAAAAAAAGTCATTAACATCTTTTCAATAATATCCACTATTCCTCTCCCGCAATGATGCGGGCCATGCGGCCTATGCAACTCACTTCATTTCTGCCTTTGACACTAACACAGAACAACTACAGAATTTTGCCATCTCTTACTCTTAGCCTCCGCTCTAATGCAGACATTCAAATATTACCTCTTGGCTCTCATCGCTCCGCTAGTCATCTTTAGTCAATGAATCAAGTTGGCTTTACCTTCTTTATTATTTTGACTTTGATGTAGCTCTGCCTCTATTGCTACAAATCTCTTAACTATCTTCGTCTCATTTAGTATGTGATCTTTGACCCCTATTTAGAACTCCGGTCAATCTCATAGAATTCTCAAAAGATATTAAGCGTTCACATTTTATGGTGACCTTGTTCTTATTCTCATAAGTCGTATTTATATATTTTTGTAATTTTACATGTCCCATTTTGTTTGTGGATTTTTGTATTGACCCCTAAAGTTTCTATTTGTTCTCCTAACATGGTATCAGAGCAAGGGGTATTTCTACCCCAAGTCTTTAGAATATACAAAACCAAGTTTCGATTGTTCTCTTACCGATTCAGAAGCCTGAAAGTCCTCCCTCTGGTTCCATGTGCGCACAACCTCAAGGGTTAACACCTCCCTTGACGGACAATTACTCTTTTCTCACCTTTTTGGAGACCTATCCGGTCCCTTTTTATGGCAAACCGCAATCCTTAGTCGCACCTACCAATATTGCTAGCACGACCTCCCACCTCAACTGCAATTGATAATTGGAAGCTTACCCTCAGATCTTCTTGGAATCCAATGGTATCCCTACACAGGCCCGCCAATCTCTCTATTCCACTCCTTCCGGTGGGGTACAGTTTGTGTCATTTCGACCATAACCGTATCGATAAAAGCAAGATCAAGTGACTCATCTCTGAGATGCTCATGAAGGAATTGGTCTGCTCAAGTGTGAGATGTTTCTCGAGCCCTGTTCTATTGACCCGGAAGGACAGAAGTTGACGGTTTTATGTTGATTTCTTAGAGCTGAATAGGGCTACTGTAACAAACAAGAACCCTATTCCAGTACTCTAGAAATTTTTGGATGAGCTACCCGGTGCTATATCTTTTTTCAAGCTAGACGTCCCCTCTAGATACCACCATATTCGAGTTCGTGCAGAATACGTCTTACGAGACCATGCTTTGGACTCAAGACGTCACTACAGGTTTTTAAACATGTTGTTTGGCCTAATAAATGTGTTTGCCACCTTCCGGACGACCATGAACAATATTTTGTTAGCCTGTTTTGGACATTACTCTGTTTGCATATCTTGTTGTTCTTAGACGATCTACTCATTTATAGCCTGACTTGGTAGGACCACTTGCAACATTTGATGGCCATGTAGAAGACTTTCTTATGGCATTCCCTTTTTGTCAATCCCAAAAAGTGCTTCTTCACCCAACTGGAGGTCAATTGCTTGGGCCATATCACTTTGTCAGAAGGTGCATCCATGGACCAGGACAAAGTGGTGACAATATTTGAGTGACAAATACTATTCCTTACATCACGTCTATGATTTCCTCGGCCAGACCAGTGACTGCACTTCTTAAAAAACGATCGACCCAACTTTCTGTTGTACTTTGTAGGTGTCTTTAATCTTCCCAGTTCTGACATAGGCCTTGGCGCCCACTCCGGTGCTCGCCATGCAGGATTTTTCTCAGCTATTCGTTATTGAGTGTGCAACGTTTCAGCAATAAGCATTGGAGTGGTTCTCATGTAACCGTCAGGCAACAAGCATTGGAGTGGTTCTCATGTAACCGTCAGGCAACAAGCATTGGAGAGGTTTTCATGCAGTTGTCCACAACTAGCATTGGAGAGGTTTTCATGTAGTTGACAACAAGTATTGGAGTAGTTCTCATGCAGAACTCCCGAACAGTCTCCTACCTACTTTAGTTGGTCCTTTTATAGCATGATTTGTTTTAGTTGAGCATTCAAGAATGAGCTCGTGGAATTGGTTCCGACAGTGCAACATCGGAGACCTTATTTGTTGGGATGTCATTTCACAGTTCGCATAGTCTACCACAGTCCGGAGGAGGGAGATTCACTTTCAGGTCGGTATTCATCTAGCTCTGACGCCAGTATTAGACTTTTGTAGCAATATGATTTCATCTGAAGCTCTCCGCCCATTTTTATGTGCCCCTATAGTGGCAGCTGACATTGGTGAGGTGACTTACCGCTTGCCCCCTGGCCCACCGCCAGCTCAGAGCCTAATCCATCCGGTCTTTCACGTTTTGTGACTCAAGCGGATCGTGGATGATGACCCGGTTCAGGGCAATCCACCTGCCAATATGGCCATTAAGGACACATTGATATTCAGTCGTAGCTCCATCCTTACCCACCGCACGGAGATCATGGCTGGCCACAACGTGCAGCAATTTCTTGTGCTTGGTAGTACTGACCATCATCGGTTGCGACATGGTTGGGCTGCTTGGAATTCCACATGCAGTTTCCAGAGTTTTTCCTTCAAGATAAGACAATTTTTAGATACGACTATTGTTACAAAAGACCGTGATGAGCACTGTAAGAGCAAAGCAAAAATAACACGTGACGCGTTTACTCGATGCGGACGGTGACACCAACCAAGGTGGGATCGTCAGGGGGCCAGTACTTTGCACAACAGCATTATCTAATATCAATTTTTGTGATTTTATTTCAACATCTATATTCACACTAGTTATTATTTTTCCCTTGCCTATGTGCTTGCATATGTAACCTCATGTATGAACTTAGTATGCTCTGTATCTTCTGGTTTTATCATGTTAACTGCTGCCATACTTTGCTTAGGTTGTTTGTTTTAATGATGTTTTCTATTTCTATTGAGCAATAACTGAGGTATATATTTTGTTGGCCTGCTCTAGTTGTAGTAGTAGTACCAAACAGTGTTCTCAGTTATAAGTTTTGTAAACATTTTTATAGCCTTTTTGTTCAATCTGTTTACCTGCTAGTTGAGAACTGTTCTTATGATTATCATCAAGATATTACTTTTTCATCTTATACTGTTTTTTTTTTGCAGAATAAACAAGATAGACTCTAACGAGCATCTTCTCTGTGATCACAAATGCATATTCGCAAGCCTCCCCCGCCTTGCATCCTCCTGAACAATGTCTCGTGCATGCGTAATGCGCAGACCATCCTACGAAATATTAACGTTTCAGTCCACGATGGCTCTGCGTTGGTCTTGAGCGGTGCCAATGGCTCCGGAAAGACCACCTTCCTCAGAATGCTGGCAGGATTCTCCCGTCCTTCCGCCGGAGAAATTCTCTGGAACGGCCACGACATCACCTCCCCCGGAGTATTCCAGCAGTACAAACTCCAGCTCAACTGGCTCTCCCTCAAAGACGCTATTAAAAGTAAGTTCACCGTGTTGGAAAATGTTCAGTGGTACGAAGTACTCGAAGGCAAAGATGGGAAAGCTTCTCTTCCGGCTCTCGAGTTCATGGGGCTTGGTAGGCTGGCCAATGATAAGCCAAGGATGCTCTCTATGGGCCAGCGAAAGAGGTTGCAGTTGGCTAGGCTGCTCGCCATCGGAAGACCAATTTGGCTATTGGACGAGCCTTCGGTTGCTTTGGATTCAGAAGGGGTCCAATTGCTTGAATACATAATATCAAAACATCGAAAAGAGGGCGGAATTGTCTTCGTAACGACTCATACACCTATCGAGATCGAGGATGCAATGTATCTCAGGCTCCCACAAAGGTTTCCTCGAAGGAAAACGCTGGTCGATCTTCTTGATTGAGGTAGGTTTTTCTTTGAATGATTTATTTCCTTAAATATTCAATACCATGCAGCATGTGGTGGCAATAGTGCTTGGTTTTCGCTCAAGTGATGGTCGAGTACTACTGCCGCCGCCGCACACTGCGCATGACACTGGTAGAATAAACAGACATATCACATACTGATATGTCAAAATTATTATAGAATTCTATAATGAGCACTTTCATACTCATATTTCCACTTTATCATTTAAACAATGTACATGCTAAGTGGTTTAGAGTTTATTGAATAATGACATCAAACTTGTTGAGGTCTCTCCACCAGCTGCTTGTTTCATTCTTATATAAATACTTATAAAATAAAAATTTTTGTTAAGTCGTTGAAACAGAGAAACACACAGATGCTAAAGAAAGCTAGAAAGGCTGGAGGCTAAAACAATGTTCATAGTGAAGTGAGGAAACCGAGGGTTTTGATTCATACAAATACAATTTTATTTTAATAACCCTTCAAAAAAATGCAGGGTAAGGTTTTGCCTGCATTTTACCCTTGTGGTCAGACCCTTCCCCGGACTCTTAGTTGTGCGGGGATGCTTTGTGCATCACGCTGCCCTTTTTTTGATAGATGTTCACTAGCATTGCTCATTTAAATTTTGATACCGACGACATTCAATTTAGATGTCGATGACTTTATATTTTTCATCACTCAGATTCACGCATCGTCGTCGACCTACTAGTGGTTTTATAAAATTTACTTTTAGGTCTTTATGATAGCCTGTTATCGCATTGTTCTCTCGAGATCTCAATTTTAATGACTCAACCTCTTCACTTTATAGGATTGATCATTTTGAGCAACTAAGATAAATTAGTTTTTAATAATTTTATAATTTTCTTTCCGATCAGACCAATTTCAAATATTCATACTGCTTAAATTTTTTGAAAATATGTGAATTTTAGGGGTCCTTTTGGCACAGTGATGGGGGTAGTGAATGCAGTGGTTACGAACCGTCGTTTGTGAATGTCCGACCTCACCTAATAAACTTCATCCATTTTTATGTTCAAATTTTTTTTTTGGTGCGGGCATAACTGTTGTCATGTCAAAGTCAAACACATTTCATTGTGGTGGAGTTTTTTGTCCAAATTCCCCAGAGCAAAAGCGCCGCGCCAATTGGATGACGGTTCGTAACCATTGCGTTCACTACCGCCACCGCCGTGCCAAATGGACCCTCAGTCTCCGAGGCAAAGGCATAAATTGCTTGACTCTTATCTCACGAGTCACGATTCTTTGGCATTAAAACTCTTAGGCCCCATTTATTTGGTAGGTTTTCGTAGAAAGAAATTCGAATTGGGAGACCCAATTCCAATTCTTGTGTTCCTTTTAGGTCTTTTATTGGGTGGAATTGGTTTTCTCCCAAAACTGACCTAATCAGGTCGGTTTAGGCTGCTGAGCCCTACCACTGCCTCTCGTCTAGAACCCATCTTCCCCATCGTCGGGGAAGATCGACGGGGAAGAACGCCCGCGTTGAAGCTGCAGGATTTCTAGGCGAGAGGACTTCGGCTCTGTTGTAACTTTTGAGATCTAGTGACTTTTGGGGTTGCTTTGTGGTGTTGCAGTAGTTCTCCACTGTCAAGTTCAGGGAATGTGAAATATGGATGGAAATGTCAGAGGCTCTATGGAGGCAAGATCCCGACCGCCGGCAAGATCTCTTTCTCTCTATCATACATACATTTTTATATTTTTTGTCACAAATAAATCTCACTGCTAGTATTTATCAGTGATGGCTGGATCTGGTATCTGATTCTCTGAAATTAAGGCTTCGTTTGGCGCGGCTTATTTAGTCCGGTGAGTTTGGTCAAAAACACCATTATCATAGAATGTATGTTTGGCAAGACAGGTTATGACCGCTACCAAGAAAATAAATTAGTTTTGAGCATAAAATACAAGAATTTTTTAAGGTGAGGTCGAGCGTGCACGAACAAAAGTTCATGACCACCACATTCACGACCACCATCACCATGCCAAATGAAGCCTAAGTATGTATTTCAGAAATTTAGAAGCTCTGAAGTTTTGTTGTTAGAGCATCTCCAATGGGGTTCTCCAAATATGAAGAACATGATTAGAACAACTTCAATCTTATTCTCCATATTTTAAGAGCATGGTATTTTTTATGTTATATATAAATATATATTTATAGGTAAATTATATTTATATATCTATATGTATAAAAAAATATATATACTAATTATAATGTTAAATTATTATTTTTGTATTATATTCTATTAATATTTTAAAGTTTTTTTTATTTTAATTTGATTATATAACTAAAATAAAACAAACATTACATCATTCAAAATAAAAATAATACATTTGGAATTAATACTAAAATTCTGGGAGGTCATCACCGAGTTCAGATGCACCGCTGAGGTTTTGTTGCTCAATCTGTTGGATACATCCTCGACATTTGCTAGCCCTGCTAAAAATGACCAACTGATATGAGAGATTTTGTGGTTTTCTGTCCTAAGCAAGTATGAGGTCTTATGTTGTGAAATACGGTCAAACTCTCTCACATCTTTTGATCTTTTTGATTACTCCTTATAATTAGGTCTTCTGAAATCTCAAGTCAAACATAACATAGTGTTTGATATTCTTTGAGGGAGATTACTAGTCCACGGTTGGAAAATATAATGGAAATTAAAGAAAAGAGAGAGTGCTTGATTTTGGAGAAAAATTATGGGTACTTATAAAAGTCTTCAGATGAGGAGAACGTGATGTGTGAATGGAGGAAGAATCCAATGCATGACATGATTAATGAAGAGAAAATGAGGTGTTAGTGGAGAAATAATCCAATGTTGGGATAAAAATAATGCTCTGTAATTGATGCATGATGTGATTGATGAGTTGAAAGGGATGAGTGGGTGGAGAAAGAATCCAATACAGGGATAAAAACAAGGTTCTGAAATTGATGCATGACATGATTGATGAGTTGAAAGGGATGTGTGAATGAAGAAAGAATCCAATGCTGAAATAAAAATAAGGTTTCAGAATTGATGCATGACATGATTGATGAGTTGAAAGAAATGCGTGAGTGGAGAAAGAATCCAATATTGGGATAGAAACAAGGCTCCGAAATTGATACATGACATAATTGTTGAGTTGAAAGTGATGTGTGAGTGTAGAAAGAATCAAAAGATGAGAAAAAAACAAAGCTTCAAAATTAATGCGTGATATGATTGATGACGAGAAAGTGATGTGTGAGTGGAGAAAGAATATATATAAACACCACATCCGGCTAACCACATATATTTTAAGCAATCTATATAAACACTACTCCGGCTAACCACATATACCTCTCTTGTACAAAAAATAAACTATGGAGCATGGTCATCTCAATTGCGATCTTCATCGTCTTCAAATGATGAATTATTTTCTCAACAATTTCTCCAGTGGGAAGAAGACACAAATGAGAGAAAGACGATGAAATTTTAGCTCGTATGTATGCCTCCAACAAGGTCAAAATTACAGTTCAACTTCAAGATGATGCATGTTTGTGATGCAGATGTTCAATACATGGTCATGTGATAATCAATCAGGGAGGATTGAAGGTAATACTAGACTGTGGAATGATTACTTCTCCAAGCATCTCATATATGAGAAAACATTTTTTCGATGAAAATTTCGCTTGTGGAAGAATCTTTTCCTTCACATTGTTACCGCAGTGCAGGTGCATAATAATTTCTGCATTCAAAAGAAGGATGATATTGCTAAGCTTGAAGTGTCAACTTTACAAAAAATTACAGCAACATTTCATATGTTTTCATTTGAAACATCAACTGATAATTGCGATGAATATATTCTAATTAATGAGTCAAATGTGATTCAATGCTTGAAGAGATTTTGCAAGACGATTGTACAAATGTACAAAAATGAATATTTAAGATATCCCAATGTGAATGACGTAACAAGATTATTACATAAAGATAAAGAACGATGGTTTCTAGGGATGCTGAGAAGTCTAGATTGTATGCATTGACAATAGAAGAACTGCCCAACTGCATGCCCAAACCAATATTTAGGATGTCATAGTGGACCAACAATCATTCTCGAAATAATATCGTATGACTTGTGAATATGACACACATATTTTGGTTTATTAGACTCTAACAATGATATCAATGTCTTGCAGTTGTTTCATTTATTTACCAACTTAACACAAGATATTACGTCTCCTACTCATCATACAATCTTGGAAAAAAATTATGATGTTAGTTATTACTTAGCCGATGAATTATATCGGAAATGGTCAAACACTAGTTCAAAATATTTCTCAATCATAAGATTAAAAAAACAACACTTCACAATGATGCAAGAAACATGCCGAAAAGATGTAAAACGAACATTTTGTGTTTTTCAATCACAGTTTGCAATTATTAAGAGATCATGTCGTTTTTGAGATAAACATGTGTTGCATGATATCATGACACCTTGCATTACAATGCACAATATAATTGTCAAAAACGAGCGAGATGAAAATAAATATATTGCTATTTTTACGTCATCACCCACTCAGAATGTTGAAGAGATGAACATAAGTGAAGCCGAAAGATTTTGTCAGTTCCTAAATCGGCATAAAAAGGTCAAAGACAGAGATGTATATTTTGGACTTCGATATGCACTAATTGAACATTTGTGGACACGACATGACAATGAAGCAATTTAATTCTGAAAATGTTATGCATATTAATTTAAGTGTATTTTAATTTATGTGCAAGTTTAATCAGTAAAACACTTTCTCTGTTTTTCGTATGACAAATAATAATTTGAAAATATTCAATATAGTCTTGTTTTGTAGGTCTCGAAAAGACGATTTTATTGATATACTATATGTCATATTTGGAGAAGTGTATTAACGGCTATAGAGATTATAACTTGGTACAAAGAATTTATAAATAAACCAATTAAGTAAAAAAAAAAAAGACAAGATCTAGCCGCCTATCCGCCTAGCCGTAGATTTCCTGCTCACAGAAGCCGCCGGGAGAAGCCGTTCAGACTCAAAACTGACCGCCTAGCCGTCGGTCAGGTTGCCGCCCTCCTTTTCGTTCTCCTTGTATCTGGTCACCGCTGCCCGTTTCTCTTGTAATAAATATTGCGCACGACATTCCCCGCCCCCCTCTAAATTTAGAGGAGGAGAAAGAGGATCAGCATTTATGCATGTGACTTTGTTGACCGGTTGGAGCAATTTCTTTCGGCAAAAATAGAGAATTTGGGAAAATAGAGCACCGTTGGAGATGTTCTTAGATCTGTATACTTACGTTGCTCCCAGTCTTATGCCTAGTCATGAATGGAGTGATGATGAACCGCGGTTTGTGAATTATGAATGCAGTAATGTTTGAAACATTTTCCTTTTTGAGCAAGATTTTTTCTCAAATCTTTGCCCTGCAGTAATATTTTTCATTTATTATTTTGCTTTGATTTTTTAACAGCATAACTTCTATCAACTCTTTAGATATCATAATTAATATTACTTAGAGTATTAGTATTATTATCATTATGATAGGCACCGGGCTGCTCGCAGGGCCATCTAACCCAGGATCCATAGCCGGCCCCACCAGGTCCCGCAGACCATACACCCCAACCCTTCTCCATAGCGGCTGCCAGGCTGCTCACTTGACGGATCAGACTCTGCGGAAGCGAGTCTTAGTTGGTGATCAGACTCTGCGGAAGCGAGTCTTATCCATAGCGGCTCAGTTGGTGATCAGACTCTGCGGAAGCGAGTCTTATCTAGGAGGTAGGGGATCGAGCCCCCGCCTCAACAACCCGCCTTGTGGTTGCCAGCTATGGATCCGTCAAGTGAGCAGCCTGGCAGCCGCTATGGAGAAGGGTTGGGGTGTATGGTCTGCGGGACCTGGTGGGGCCGGCTATGGATCCTGGGTTAGATGGCCCTGCGAGCAGCCCGGTGCCTATCACATTATTATTATTAGTATTTATATTTGGTTAGTAGCCACTCTATTCATAAAACATGGTTTAACAATTTAAATGAATGCGGCACTGCTTTGGCTCGGTTTGGGTGAATTTATTTTCACCGGTCAAGCGGTTACTAACATGCTGTCGCAGTCGCTTGACCGGTGAAAATAAGTCCTCCAAACGGAGCCTTAGACTATAATGCGGTGCTAACCTAAACTTTAGTATTATTATTTTATAAAAAAATATATTCAAATTATTATGCTTCAATTAGCATTTGTTGGTTTCTTGCCTCCTCTACCATGTTCTACGGTGTTATTAGGGTGACTGTTGTTCAATTTCTCATCCTCGTGGACGCTTTATCTCCTCGCATGCATAGTTTTCTCACTCTCGACTATTCAAATCTTCCCTCTCATACAGATTTTGAGCCAACTCGAAATCACTCTGAGTCGTCTCATGATCGAAGAAATTTTAGTCGACCTGAATTCAGATCGCACGCATTCGACTCGAGCAGATTCCGATTCAGCTCGAACTTTCGTCAAATTCACGGGATATACACCATTAAGGCCCTCTGTGGTGTGAACTCAACTTTAGTAAAGGATCTACTACAGACAGGCTTCTCACAGTCATCTGTAATGCATATAGGGAAAAAGAGAATGAAAAAGCCCTGCTGCTGCTGCCACAGAAATATCAAGTGTGAGGATTTAGAAAGCTACAGGTTGTGGAGAATTTATATTTCTTCTCCTCCATTCAATTTATTTCCTCTCCATCCACATTATGTTAGCAGTGCAGATGTGTCCATCGACGACGTCGACGGATTTGTCGCGGGTATACGTGTCAGCGGATTCCTCCGTGTGAGGAAGAATCCGGAGAGATCTTCTAATATTAATATATTTGTTAAACTATTTTTTCTCGTAATTTTGTTTCGTGCGCTCCCACTCTTTATATGATGAAGTCTGGATGCGGCTGAGGATGATCATCAATAGTCTTTCTCATGTTCCGGATTCGGCCTTGCACAGGGTGATGGATCCAATCGTGTATGATTGTCAATTTTGAACTACAATTTACCTTGTTATAGTTGGGTTAGGCTCGGTTTGAGAGAGCAACGGTCGCGCTCAGGCAGCTGCATTCACGAACACTATTTTATGGAAATAGTGTTTGGGCAAAAGTGGAGTCATCCGCTGCGGTTGGGAGGATTTAGGGAGATTTTGCAAAATAGACGGTGGATTTGGATTTTTCTCGTCAAGACAATAAATTTTGACTATTAAACACGTTAAAAATCTCGTCAAGACAATAAATTTTGACTATTAAACACGTTAAAAATGGTGAAATGCTCAAATTTTTGGGGGCTGGAGAAAGAAGGCGTATGTCCTCCCCCTCCTCTCATATTGAAATTCCTTGATCCGCCCCTGTTTGCAAAAGCCCCGACCTTAAAAAATGTAGTATTAGAGATAAAATGCTGCACTCAAAGTTTCTAGCACAAGGAGGGGAATTCCCACGACTCTATTTGTCATCTCTTCTATGCCTCTTGTAGACGGCTCGGCTTCCATATTTTGCTCATCATTATTGCACGTGTCAAATTTAGTGGAGAATATTGCTTATATTCCCTGCTGAGTACGTGTGAATTTGTCATTTGAGCCCAAGTGGCGATGTAGATTGTAGATATAATATGTGGAAGGGATTGCTCCGCTCAAAGTATTCTACAATATCTCATCTATGTATGAAATGAGTATATATAGTACTTCCAGCGTAGAGCAAGCTTTAGGATGACACGAACACACGTACAGACATACATATAAATATCTAACATAATACATACATACATACGAGTAAAAAGGAGAAATTTTAAATGGTCAAATGTTATACCTATTCAACATGTTGGTTTAACTAACTCGTATAAGAAGACGCCGGCGGCGAGAGTTATCAAATAAAGAGTGGCCTACCGCCACCATGCAATCCGTGGTGTTTTAATGGTGGTGTGGTCGTGCCGTTTTTATTTCCTCCGCCACTTGCAGCCTGGTGGTTACCGTAGTCTTTTCGCATGTTATTAATGATAGTTCTTCGAGATTTACTGGTTGAGTTTGCGTGAGTTGGGCTCTTATCAACGAGATATAATTAGGTCCGCGATCAGGACGAAGAAAACGGTGATCGGACGAAGAACACGGTCCGGGGTCAATGGCATGCGCTCGTAGCCTCCTATTTTATGGGGCCCGCAGCGCACGGTAAATCCGTGCTTCATGAGCACCACTATTTCAGCATGCACTCGCTGCTCTAATTGGTCTCGCGGAGGGTTTTTTTCGTCCTTGTCGCGGACGAAAAATTATAAAGACTCAAATTTAGAAGAACAAATAATATTATTCTTTTTAGGAATAATTACCAAAACTTTTCCTCTTAAAAAGAACATGGGTGTGCACATAGCCACTCCCCCATGATCTCCATTAAAATTAGTGGGATCATGAATTTGACCGCACACGCGATCGCCACACCCGATTCCGTCGCACATTGATCCCACTACGCATGATGGGGAAACTGTCTAAGCTCGGCTGGCGTCGAGCGGCTGACGCCATCTCCGGGTGTCGGCTACCTCTTTGGGCCGCCGGGGTGCGGCCGAGGAGGTGCCAAGCCGGCCGCCCCTCTTCAATTAATTAAAAAGATACTAACAAATACAATAAAAAAAGAGATATTAACAAATACAATAAAAAATTATTAACTGTCATGCTAGCCACGGTAGGCCCCTATCATGAGAGAGAGAGAGTGGAGGGAGAGGGAGAGAGAGGGGGCGGGAGAGAGGAGAGAGAGATAGAGGGGGCGTGTTAAAGAGAGAGATTAATTAATTTTTATATATTAAAACTTACAAAATTGTATAAAATAAAAACTTCATATTTTTTTGCAGTCATTTTAAGTACTCATATGTATATGTTTTGAAAAAGATTTTGGGCACGTATGGATGCGGTCAAAGGCCGCCCGAGAGCATCGAGCACGGGCATAGGCGCGTAGCCCATGCGAAGATGCTCGTGTATATATATCTTTCGCTATTATAAGAGAAAAGTTGTCTATGGTGAAACATTCAAAAATATTAATTAATACCCTCATTTTTATATTTTAATGACTTGACATATATTATAATACATTATCAAAAATTTGAAGTAACGATGAAAATCCATTTAAATTTAAAAAGTTTTTTAGTAGATCTCCTACACCTACTATGGTAGGTTGTCATTAGGCATGTCAGTGGTCTATTCAAGAAAGATTGTCATTAGGCATATCAGTGGTATTTTTGAGCTGATGACATTAAATCAATCAACTTTATTAAAGTCAAAATTAATATTTTTAGATCAAAACTTATATTGTTTTACAAAATAAATATTGTAATATTGATTTAAATTTTTTTACGATCATTTTGAGTACTCATATGTATATGTTGCGGGCGCAGTCCGCAGGACCCGTCGGAGGGCGGACAAAGCCCGCCGTCGCCGGCCGGGTATTGTGACGCGTAGCCATCGGGCCGGAGGCCCGTGCCGCTCACTCGTGTGTATATATATATATATATATATATTAAGGGATGAGTGGATGACTGATGAGCTGGTTTTGGTATGAAAGGCAGTGGGGAAGGTGACCGGCACAGTCCCGGCCCACGTCTCTGCTTGCCTTGCGCATCAGAGAAAACGAAGGCCATTTAAAAAATATAAATAAATAACATGCATATTTACAATTTATGGTGGTCAGTTATGGGGGGCCCAACTTTCTGTCCAGGTCAAACGTTCGGTTTATCAACTAGTGCTCTCCTTATATAAATATAAATAAACATATATATTAAAATATATGGTAAAAATGTAAAATGATTAGTGAACTTCTTTTATTTCTTCTTTGTAGATATGAAAATTTAAATGTTCAGTTTTCACCCTTGCAAGATTAAGGGTAATCTCATCTCTAATCAATGATTATTGTGATGAGCCAATAACATGATGTTGATTCTGCACTTTGACTTTGATCAGTGTGGCTTTAGGTTTAAAATCTTTCATTTGGAAGTCATCAAAGAGTCGAGAGTTGTATTGAAGTTATTTTTAATAACCCCCAATTTAGGGGTTATCCGCGCTTCACGTCTTGCCCGACTGCCCAACCAACTCCTTCCTGTGAGAAATCGCATACCTTGCTCGTAGACTGCTCCTACTCTTAGAGTAATTTACAATGCATCTAGAAATCTCAGGACATCGTCTACATTAATTGGACCAAATTATCTCGATTGGAATGTCTCCTTCACTTTTTTTTTGCGCTCTTAACGCAAACGACATCATCTCATTGACGCTCCACCGGACCCCGCATCTCCCGCCTATGCTGATTGGGACGTCAATGGTACTCCCCGTTTTCACCCCCGGATGCACCCGCCACCGCCCCAAAAAAACCGGCTTTTCCAACCCCACCTCCCTCCCTCCAGTTCCAACTCCCCGTTTTTACCCACCAGATGCACCCGCTACCGCCAAATCAAATATAGCCTTAGATTTCATTCCCAAGTTCTTATTTGAGTTATAGCATGAGAACACCAAATTAGAAATGTTGACATTCTACCAAGCATATATTTTTGTAGACTTTGATATTTCAACACATTTTTTATAAAATAAAAAAGAGTGGGTGGAAGTCTCATTCATTCATTCAAAAAAAAAAAAAAAAACTCAACTGTAGGCCAACTCTCATTGTAGATAGCTTGCCTTCCGAGTAAAATAACACTTCAACTCGTAGCTGATAAGTAGTACCACAAAATCAACAACTGAACTAAATATGTTAGCTAGATTGGGATGTCATTATAACTTATAAGAGGCCATGTCATCAAAGTGCCCTAATTACTGCATAAATAGACCTCAAGGACCACAGTGTAGCTATGCTCTCATTCTACCTTAATTTAATGATGTAAAATTTTATTGATTAAAAGAAAAATAAAATATGATGAGATTAGTGAACACGTCGGATTACTCTGAAATAGGTCTAGATCATGAAATATGGAGAATTCTAATTCGGGGGGGGGGGGGGGGGAATATTTAAACATTATCAGTCGTCCGCTCACCTGATCCTACTCACTATCAGTCGTCCGCTCGCCTGGTCCTACTCACTATCAGTCGTCCGCTCTTCCCCTTTTGCGCTGCTCTAAAACTTGTTTACTAATAATAAATAGTTTTGTGTGATGAAATTATATGTGGTAATAATTCTAATATTTTTAATAACTACATTTTATATATGGTCACAAAATAATGACTCTTAATTATTTGGTGGCGAAATATAAAATTTATTGTCAAAAATTCGTCACGATAAGCATATCTACTGTTACAGCCTAATTTGGCGCTCCTAAACCAGCCCAGATGTGACTGTCTTAGCTCGGGAGGGGTCGAGCGCACAATCAGTCACAGATTAGAAAAACAGGCATACAAAGCGATTTTTACGTGGAAAAACATCTCAACCGGGTAAAAAACCACTTGACCGGGTCTGTGCCGGTCAAACTCCACTATCAGTTTCGGGTTACAACTTGTTTGCAGAATCGAGGGCAACATGTCATTACACTTAAGGGGTAAGAGAGAATCTTTGGTGCTCGGCGGGTAACAGGCTGCTCAATGCGAGGTTTGGATTTCACAATCTTAGTGAGAGGACGGGCGCGAAACGCGCAGGATGAGATTGGAGCGGGCTTGCTGGATGCTACATGCAAACGAGGCTTTCTTCCTGCAACAGGCAGAGCGTCTTCTTCGTGGTGATGTTATGGACTTAGCGGAATTTCCGGTGGAGTGGCGGTGGCTCGTAGGAGAATCCTGGTGGAGGTGTGGTGGCTCGTAGGAGAATTCTGGTGGTGCTGCGGTGGCACGTAGAAGAATTTTGGTGGAGAAACGGTGGTTTGTAGGAGAATTCTGGTGGAGGAACAGTGAATCTTTGGAGAATGTCGGCATAGCTCTGTCCTGAGAAAGAAGAAAACACGGAAGAGAATGGTGAGAAATGAGTAGGCCTGGGGGCCTTTTTATAGCCTTCAGGAGGTGGTTACGGTAGTTATGCGACTATCCGTACACCGTCACCACCAACATTATTATTTTAAGCATAATTTCAGGCGCATATTATCTGCATATTATATTTTTATTAAATGCAGGACCCCACTAAAAACATGCCCCCCAATACTGGCGATGGTTACGCGGGTGGTTATCCGCGTAACGGACGGTCGCGATCGTGGCGGGGCTGATTAGACCGTAAAGAGAGACGACGAGCGAGGGAGACGGCCGTGATGCATCCCCAAGAGGGCGAGAGGGGTGGTCGGCTACCTCCTCTCAGTGATGGCGACGGGCCACGTACCAACACGGCACCGGCCTGCGCGCGATCGGCTGGCCAAAGGTGGAGGGGGCCGGTCGGCCTCACTTGGGCAGCATGTCGGGTGCAGCCCCGTCGTCGACCAATGGGAGTGGCGCCGACACTGAGTGCTGGCCCCGAGGACTTCTTCGACTAGCTGCAAGGCTCGACCGCACTGAACTTGGTGTGAGGGGGCGCGACTGGCCGAATACTCCCGGTCGGAGGGCCGGGAGTGGCCAGCCACGAGACACCCCTCCCGCGGAGGCCACAGGAGAGAGGGCTCCCGCCGGCCAGGTTGGGTGACAGGATTACCGCGCCTCTCAGCCGCGGGAGCACGACCGAGAGGTGGGGCCTCTCGGCCGACCAGAAACCGAGCCGACATAAGTCGGCCGACCGGCGAAGGGAGAGAGGGGCCTGCCGACTCGGCCGACCCCGTCTGTCGAGGGGGAGTGGTATCCTGGCAAGCGCTGATCGCGTGTGATCACGTGTGTGTATCGCACACGCAGCGGTCAAACTCATGCCCCCATTAAGATAGTGGGGATCATGAGGAGTGGGTTATCCGCACCTCAAAACTCTATAAAAGGAATCTAATTCTCATCAATTGTTTCCTGAAATCTTCAGTGTTAGAAACCGGTACGGGAGAAGAGCAAGAATTTCTTCTTTTCCTCAAGAGAGTTTTGTAGTGGCAGTAATGGTGATGGCTAACAGAGAAGTGTCAGAGAAGGCAGATGGCGGTGCTTTGCATGCCCAGGTATGCCGCTAGATAGGGCTGAGACGGTAGTGGAGAAGGGTGCGCATGTGGACGCGTGCCTCACTGGCGAGCCTGCCCGGTCATGCGCTCGCATGGACAGGAATGGCCCCGATGGCCAACCAGCACACCCTGTGGTGTGCGCGGCCTTGCGCGCCTACACACTTGAAAGTGAGAGCGGCAAAGCGAGCGCACATACTTGAGGGCGCGCACGACCGTGCACGTATGCCCGAAGGTGTGCACGATCGCCCCCCCCCCCCCCGAATTGAAGGTGCGTGCACTCCGGAAGGCGCACACGACTTTATGCACACGACATTGTGCACACGCGCACACCTGATGGTACGCGTGTCTGGTTTCTTACTTGCGCATTTTTGTGCGGCTTAACCTTGTCGAAATGGGGTGATGGTGCAACGGCCATTTAATTGAACATTCTCGTTTTTATCGTTGAATTTTAACTTTTGTTTTTCTTCCACTTCAGGCTTTAAAGCATCTTACGATATCTATGTGTTTGTGTTCGTCACATTCTAATGATCAAATTGTGATTTGGAGGAAGAGATACAAGTTACCTGCCGATCTTGAAGTGAGAATACCGCGTGTTGAGGAGAGGGTCCAAAATCCACCGAGCGGCTGGTTGACGGTTTGCGAGACCACCTTGAGATCGGGCTTCTGTTTTCCACCATACGAGGAAGTGATTGATATTCTGAAGTTCTGCGGTGTTCCGATGTCCCAGTTCACACCATTTGGGATGATACACCTTATGGGATTGGTCGTATTCTTTAGAGAGCATGGTTCGAAATTCTCCTTGAATTGGTTCAGAGATTGGTGCGATGTCCGCGTTGATGATGACGACTGTGTTGAGATCTTCAGCAATAAAAGTTGGCTTGACTTTGAGACCTGGACGGATCGTCGTCACGGGAACACCTTGTTCGGATATATCAGGAACTCTTGGGGTTTGCCGAAGCTGTAGAATGTGATGCCCGACCGTCGTCGTCGCTAGAAGGGGAAAGAGCGGGATTTCTCCCCAATGCTTGGATTTGCCGAGTCTCGAGAGTTAACCAATCATTTATTTAGCATCTCTCTGTTCGTGAAGGAGAAACGTCTATGAAAGTGAGGGGTATCTGTCGATCCTTAGTGCGCAGTCGGGGCTTCTTTAGTTCGTGACCGGAAAAGGAAGCTTACTACGGTCAGTTGTAGTGATGAGGGTGTGGAGCCTTTATATTATTTGAAGCGAAAAGCTTCTCAGATTGAATTAGTTCCCCTGGTTGCTAAGATGAGACCGTTCCTACTGACCCTGATGTGGAGGTGTTGGAGTCCTCTGCCCCCAGACCCTTCATTCAAAGGCTTCTACCCCTAGAGTGTCTTCTTCTTTGAAAGCGATGAACGACGTGGTACACGAGTTTACTTGTTTTGGGTTTTTAATTTTATTGCTTTGTGTCGTACTGACTTCTTTTTTGCATGTAGATTGAAGCTCAGGCTCATATTGCTTTCATGTGGAACGATCATTACATGAGCTTGAAAGATGGATACTTGGCCCTCTAGGTGAAGCTCCGGGCGGCGGAGGCCTCACTTGGTGCTCTGAGAAAGGATCATGATTGAGATGTCTCTCGATTTTGACGGATCAGGTCGGAGCTGAAGACATAGTTGAAGGAGGCTCTAGCGGCGTTGGAGGTGGAGAAGTCCCTTGTGGAGAAGACCACATAGTTGTTGAACACCAACCAAGAGGTGACCTCTCGTCTGGAGACAGGGCTTGAGGCTTCGAAGGCTCAAGTGGAGCTGCTTTCCTTCGATGACTAGGTGTCAGAGTTGAAGGCCACATGGCTTGCTTAGTACATGGATTCTTTGGAATACCTGCGCGATCGTAGCTTGATTGGCGAGGAGGTTCGTGAGGAGATCTGTACCAGTGAGGTGATGCCCCAGATAGAAGATGCTCGCAAGCTTGTATTTAGACGCGGAGTGTCGAATTCTTTTCGCCTGGTCGCCGGGAGCTTGAAGTGTGAAGTGTCCGACCTCAGCTTTGATGATATCTCCGATGATGAGGACTTGACCCTGATTTTGATGCAACCGATGAGTAGTAGCTTGGGCCTTTTACTCTCGTATGTTGGTTCTCTCTTTAGTTGAGTCTGTTATATGTTGGTGTATGTTTTCTTTTGTCTTTTAGACCCGTTGGCATTCTTTACTGCCCTTTAGAGATCGTTTGATGAATGTCTTATGTCTGTATTTGTATGATATTGTCGTTTCCTGAATTTTTCTTATTTGTATGGATGCTAGTAGTTGGTGAAACTTTGGCTCGCAGTGACGAGAGAGAGAGCTTATTTGCTCAATTCGGTTGCGTGTCCCTCTTAATTAAGTTTTGTTTAGTGTCGATTGCGAGGGGGGCACACCCGGATGATGACGAGGCGTAGAAAGGAAGGTTTGGTGAAGAACTGTCTCATTCAAACCATACGTGCAGTCTTACCTAACAGAGTTACAGTTAGTGCCGATCGCGAGGGGGCAGGCCCGGGCGATGACGATGCGTAGAAAGACAAGTTTGGTGAAGAGCAGTCTCATTCAAACTGCATGGATAGTCTTACCTATTGGAGTTGCGGTTTGTGTCGATCGCGAGGGGGGAGGGGCAGACCCGGACGATGACGAGGCGTAGAAAAGTAGGTTCAGTGAAGAGTTGTCTCTTTCAAACCGCATGTGCAGACTTACCCAATGGAGTTGCGGTTGGTGTCGATCGCAAGGGGGCAGGACCGATCGATGACGAGGCGCAGAAAGACAGGTTCGGTGAAAAGCTGTCTTATTCAAACCGCATGTGCAGTCTACGTAGTTGAGTTGCGGTTGGTCCGTTCGTGAGGGGGCAGACCCGAACGATGACGAGGCGTAGAAAGGCAGGTTCGGCGAAGAGTTATCTCTTTCAAACCGCATGCGCAGTCTTACCTAATGGAGTTGCGGTTGGTGTCGATCACGAGGGGGGCAGGCCCGGGCGATGACGAGGTGTAGAAAGACAGGTTCGATGAAGAGTTATCTCATTTAAACTGCATGCACAGTCATACCCAGTTGAGATCCCTTAGGATAATATTGAACGAAAACACAATGCAATATTCATTAAAAGATAATGTGCGCGAGTCGTGCCTTGCGACTTTTTACAATATCGACAATAGAAAAAAAACAGGAAACAAGAAAAATGAAAAACCAAGAAATTAAAAAAAAAAATCATTCAAGGATAAAAGCAGCGGAGATTCTGCATGTTCAGTCTGCGGGTCTTCCCTTCTCAACGAGAGCACCCATGGTTTATACTTGTCTTGTCGTGCAGGCTAACATCGTTAGTGTTGAAGGCGGCTATAACAGTTGGCTACGCCTGCTTTGAGTAGCAGGCGTGAGCTTTCTCTTGGTTTCCACGAAAACCCCTATTCCACCGATGGTTGGAAACTTGAATGTGAGGTGGGGGATTGACGGAATTGCTCCGAAAATTGACTGGATTAGTCTTCCGAAAATGGCATTGTAGGTCGAACTTGAATCTATGATAACGAGTGACCCTCTCTAATTTATAGGCCCCAGAAGAGGACTCATAATGGAAGACGTCCAGATTTGCAGGATATTTCTTGTCAAACTTTCTTGTCTCAAAATAGGCAGTGAATATGCCTCAATGTTTGATCGATATCTCGCAAAGTATGTCAGGAAACCTTCTAATGACTAGATCGTTTCAGGAGATGCTAGAAATTTCCGCGTATATCGCTTCGCGGACCACGACTTGCAAAAATTTGGGGGCATTTGATAGGCTCCCCATGAAATTTCCGAGCCGAGTCAGTCCAAGCACAAAGGAGCCCAACTACACCAGTAGCACGCAGAGAACCACAAGCACCCAAGAAGACCTGGAGAACGTGTCAGGCCCGCGACCGCGCGTTCGCGCGGCCCCTGGGCCGCGCTACTGCGCGGTTCGGCTGCCGCCGCCTCCGGGCTTCTTGAACTACCGGGGGGAGGGGGCACTCTTGTCATTTTGGTAAAATTGGCAATCCGCGTGATTGAAATGAAGCGACGTCATTCACCAGCATTAATCACTCCCCGACGCAATTACCGTCGTAACTCTCCGGAAAACTATAAATAGACATTCAGACATTCATTTCAAGTCAAGCAACTTTAGAGACAAGAGAGAGATCTGAGGTTCTCCAGCGTGATCGTGGACTTAGGCCGATTCTTCACTTAAAAATTCACTCCGCTCTCCTCCTTGCGATACGGTTTTCTCATGCCTTAAGTGACGTCAACCCCCTCCGTGAGAGTGCTCCAATCCAGGCTTCACATAAACGAGAGTGCTCCCCCCAGAAGCTCGCGGACTTAGGAAATTTTCCAGCCGGAATGCTTCCACCGATGTTCCGTGAGTTCAATGTAATCTCAAGGTTGGAGCGTTTCCATCGAGGCTCCGATAACTTAGTCGTTTTCTCCTCGTCACATTTCATTCTCTACACTTGTAACGGGGTAGCAGCTTGTCGCCCTCCGAGATTAAACTTCAACCTTTGTAAACTCACGAGATCTAATGGAATTTGGCTTGACACAGATCCGTCCACGTGATTTTTCACCCTTTTCAGGTTTTTCACGTAAAAAAAATCTTCTTGTTATTTGCTATGTTTTTTTTAACTGTTTGCGCGCTTAGTTCGACTCTGAGCTAAGACGGTCGCCTGACTCTCCGAACCGGGGAAAAAGTCGGGCGGCCCGCAAAAGTTGTCATATTTGAATGTATTTCTCCTAATTAATACAATCTATCTTAGTAATAGGGTTGTGTAAAAATAAACGAACAATCGAGAATCAAATCAGAATCGAATCAAAAGGTTCGGTTTGGTTCAATATTTGGGTCTATTTCCAATAATACCAGAACACAATAATTCGGTTCAGTTCTTAATTTCATAGGTCGGATACTCAGAATCGACTCCAAAACTAGAAATCAATGCTAAAGAAAAGATTTTGAAACAAAAAATATAGTTCTATTGCAGGTCACCCGATTTTTCTCTGGTCCAAAAAATCACATCACCTTAGCTTGAAGTTGAACAGGGCAGACAAACAATTAATGAAAAACAACAGCAATGACAGAGGGTTTTTTTACTTTAGAAAACCCAGAAATGGTAAATAATCACATGGTCGGATTTGTGCCGAGTTAAAATCCATTATATAGTTTTGAGTTTACAAGTGCTGGAAGTCTTCTCAGAGGGTGACAGGACCAGCTCTCAGTTACAAGCATTAAATACAAGAAGAACAGAAAAATAATCTAAGTCCACTGTGCTTTAACAAGAGCGTTCTCTGAAAAAATAGCCAAGTCTTTGAAGCTTTGAAGTCTACGGAGCTCTGAAGCAAGCGTCTAGGAGAGTGTTCCACTGACGTCTTCTCGTGCACTCACGGGTGCATCCACGTGAGTGCTAAATATTGAACGTTGAGCAATAAGTGGCATAGAGAGGGAGCAGAGCGAATTCCAAGCGGAGGAACTATTTAAGTGTCACGTCTTTGCCAAAAAACTTACAAGTTCACTCTAGTCTCTGGGGAGTTGATTATCTTAAAATGAGGGCCTCACGGCCCTTTTATAGTTTTCTGTATGAGATGTTGTTAATTACTCTCGCGTGGATTTTGAGGAGGTGAATGAAGTCGCTATGTTTCGGTCGCCTGAATCATCAATTTTCATGAAATAACGGATGTCCCCCCCCCGGGCGGTCTAGGCAAGGTGCCCCAGCGGTGGAGGCGACCGACAATGGCCGACGAAGGTTGACGCCGACGGTTGTCAGTGCCCCCGCGCAAGTGCACGCGTTCGCACGAGCGTTCGCACAAGGGGTTGTGCGCTAGCGCGCGCAAGTGGGAGCGCGAGCCCGCCAGGGCGCGGCGCGGGCACACTCGGGCATCGCGCGCGAGGGTGCTACCTACACGATCAGGCTACGCGCACCCATGCGCAAGTGTGACCCGCGCACGCGCTTTGTGCGCTCCGTGTGTGCGTGTGTCAAGCTTGGTTTGACCACACTTTCTGGGTGTTTTGGGCGTTTTGGGTGGACGCGGCTTGATGCGTGCGGCTTGCTTGATCGGATTGGTTCGACTCAGTGCTTTTGGTCGAAATCTTCATGGTTATACTTAGAAAAATCAGGGGGAACCCCATCAAGTCTTTTTACTTAATACGTGAAATTGATGGTGACTAAAAAATATTTTTTGAACGCGAATAGTCTTATGTCTTAAATGTTATAGAGAATTGTGATTAAATTATTTTGAGATATTGATAATTATATAACAAATGATAATGTGGTGAAAGAATGGTGATATTCTTATTATTAATATTTTGAGATATTGATAGAATTGAGAATGGAATCAAAGCCAGAGTGAATCAGTCCGAATCAATTTTATACCTATAGAGAATTGTGATTAAATTATTTTGAGATATTGATAATTATATAACAAATGATAATGTGGTGAAAGAGTGGTGATATTCTTATTATTAATATTTTGAGATATTGATAGAATTGAGAATGGAATCAAAGCCAGAGTGAATCAGTCGGAATCAATTTTATACCTGAATCGATTCCAGTTTCAAAATTGAAATTAAACATATATGAATTGATTCTTAATTTACTAGCCTGCAAGGTTTTGAAAATCGGATCGGGCATAGAACCGGTAGAGGAAGAGGTTCAATGTTTAACTGGTTCAAGCGGGGTCGAACCATTATATTTTTATATGTATATAGAAATAATTACCCAAACCTCCCTTGTAAACCTACATAATTAGTGAGAGCACCCCTCTTATTTTCGAAATTACAAAAAACTTCCCTTAAGTTTTCATTTCATTACCAAAACCTCCCCTGATCTTTTCATTTCATTGCATTCATGAAAAAAAATACCTCATGGACACTGTTCACAGAAGGAGGTGTTTTTGTGCATGAATGTTATGAAATTAAAACTTCAGGGGAGGTTTTTGTAATGAAATGAAAATTTTAGGGAAATTTTTTGTAATTTCGAAAATAAGAGGGTGTTGTCAGTAATTTAGCAAAGTTAGAGGGGAGGTCACGGTAACTGGCCATATATATACGTATATATATATACACGTGTGTATATATATATATATATATATTATATATATACATATATATATAGATACATATATATACATATATAATTAATATTATATTAAATGTCTCCTTGTTGATATTGGATCTACTCGTAAATTTTATATCTTTAATTTTATTATTAAGTTTTATAATGTCGCATCTAAAAAAAATTAAAATTTCATTTGCTCCATATTTATCTTTGGATAAGATATTTGTTGGAACAACATTTCTATGCGCCACACATGCACGCTCCGATTACTTCTTGATGACAATATTATGTAAGACCAATATTAATCATATCTCATGTACAATACATGATATAAATAATTTTCTATTTATTTTATTTTACTCATAAAAATTAAATAAATAATAGCAAAAAATTTTGTTTGTGTGCAGAAATTTAATTGAAAAAAGAATAAAAATGAGAAAATTTGACCAATTTTTAATACATACATAATACATGAGTGAAATATTACTTTATTTCATATTTATATTATTATGTATATATATATATATATAATAAATTATAGACAAAGGCAACAAAACCTGAACGGCTTAGTGGTCAAGTCCTTCGACTAATTTGTAAATGGTTTGGGTTCAAATCGTAGCAGTCTCACATTTTACTGGATATATAATTGCAGGCTCCTAGGCCTGCCCGGTTCCGTAAACCCGGCCCCGGTTCCCGGCTCACCGGTCCGTCAGCCCGGTTTTCCGATTCTTGGGCGGTCCGCAGTGGTACCGGGTCTGTAACCTTGACCAGACCGGCCGGTGGTCCGGTCCGCGGTCCGACTGGTTGAACCGGCCGGCCCGGTCCGATATTTTCGCATATACTAATTTAGGGGACTTGACATTCCTACACTAAATTTGGATATTCCTACCCTTTTAAAAAAATTGTTTATAAATATAACCCTAAAAATAATATTTCTACCCCCTCCCCCTCATTCTTTCGCTTACGCCCCAGCTGCCTGCCCAGTCTATTTCCGGCAATTTTGACTTCAATGACTCTCTCCTTGCCATCTGATAAATATTCTTTACATTTTCCTCTCAAATATTTCCCACACTAAAATCCTAAACTTAAGTATTTGTGTTAGACATTTAATATATATGCTTAGTTTTATTATTAGAAATGAATTTTTAATTTTTTTGGATACTGTACAACCTCATATTTGCTGGATGAGACCTAAATTCCCGCTGGGTCAGGATTGGGCTAGCCTTGGGCTAGCGTTAGGCTAAACGGATCAGAAGAGTTAATAGGCGAGAGGGTTCCCGCTAGGGTTACGTGGGAAGACTTGCGCCCGGGCAAGCGAGAGGCCCCAGAAGAGGCGTTGAGTGATGCTTCTCCACTCAACGCCCTTGGCTTTTTGGCGTTGAGTGATGTTTCTCTACTTAACGCCCTTTAATCTTTTTGCTCCCGCCTGCGGTAGGTGGGAAGGCTAAGGAGCGAAAGGGTTCCCGCCTAGGGCAACCAAGAGGGTTGGCAGGCGGGAAGGCTCTCGCTCGTGTAATTCATCGAGCTGAGCTCACCGTTCGTCGAGCTGAACTCAGAGTTAATCCACTGGCTCCCTCCCGGGGTGGGCGAAAAGTCTCTCACTCATGGTAAGCGAGAGGCCAACAGAGATTAGTGGACCAGGGTTCCGCCCGGTAGAGTCCATCCAAGTAGGGTCCATGGGTGAAATTACTTGGATGCCCCTAGGTCTTCATTTAGCTTCTCAGAACAGCGAAGGTTGACTGTTGGCAGGCCAACTCAAAGTACTTTGGTAATTTTAGAACAGAAAATTACGCTTTTGGCAGACCAGGTACTGAAAACCTATAAATAGACCCATGAAGTTCCTCAGAAGGCAGGCTCATCATTTCTGAAATCCCCTTGTGCTTTCTGAGGTTCTTTAAACCCAGCTATTGACTTTGGAGGGGAAGCGCTCAGAAATCTTCCGGGTTAGTGGAGGGACCTCCCAGCTGAGTGTACAACCCCATATTCGCTGGGTGGGACCCGGAGACTTCACTGAGGGATTGGGCTAGCCTCAGGCTAGCCTTGGGTTAACCCTAAGGGATACTGGTGGAGTTCTCGTCCTTAAAGGCTCCCGCCTGGCGGTGGGCGATATCGTTCGCGCCACGACAGGCTTTGGGTCCAAAGCCAGAGGAGCTTCCGCCCTGAAGGAGCTCCCGCCAAGGGCAGGCAAAAGCTGGGGAAACCAGGGCAGATAGTCGAGCGCAGATAGTCGAGCTCCCGGCAGGAGGGATCGTCGACCGACCAGAGCGGGTGGCTTGACTGCGGAAGCTCCCGCCTTAGGGAAAGCTCCCGCCCAGGGCAGGCGAGAAGGCCTTAGGTGAGCCTTCATTCGCAATGACATCATGACCACCTAGCGCGAGAACCTTCCTGGCAGGAGCTCTCGCCAAGGCAGGCCTAGAGGGGACCCAGCGAGAGCCTTCTAGGTCGGGGGTCTCGCCAAGTGGGCCCACGGGGTGGGACCCGGAGTCCAGAGGAGATTATTTTATTATTATCCCGAGGCAAAATTACCCAAATGCCCTTGGGATGACAGCGGGATTTGGCTATTGGCAGACCCTTCAGGGGTATTTCGGTATTTTCAGGTCAAATGAAGACTATAAAAAGACCCATAGGGGCTCTTTGGAAGGCAGGCTTTCATGACTCTCCAACTCTAGTGCCTTCTGAGGAGCTCCCAGCCCAGCATTTGGCTTTGGAGGGGAAGCTCTCAGAGATCTTCCGGGTGTGTGGAGGGACCTCCCAACTGAGGCTTTGGGTCTGTTTTAGGACCTTAGCAGCCAGTCAGGGGTCGAGATTTGAGAGAAGTAGGCGTCGGCAGCACTTTGGTTCGTGAACATTCGTTGAGGTCATTTTTGGCTTCAACAGTTCTGGTGCGGTGAGCGTGGAAGCAGTCGGTGTAAGAAAATCTCGAGTTAAGTCCCATGACAGGAGGCGAAGGTGAAGGATCAGGCGCAGGAGGATCCCCCACCCGGGTGGACGATGCGACGAAGAAGATGTTCGAGGACTTTAGGCGAGAGGTCATGCAGACGATCAGCTTGGCCTTCTCGGCAAGGAATGAGTGGGAGACGCCGCAGGTTCCGGTGGAGGTGGTTCCGCTGTTAGGCGAGAACGCTTCAGGGCAGCGCCCCGGGAAGGAGGTCCCGGTGGAGGCAGGCGAGAGGGACGTAGCCGCACGGGAGCTTTTCCCAGGCCAGCGTCCCGAGAAGGAGCTTCCGGCGGATCTGGGCGAGAAGGAGGCGACGGTGCGGGAACTCTTCCCCAGGCATGGTCTCGCGGATCGGTCCAGCCAACCGAGGTCGCGAGACGGGCCTTCTCGCCAGGCGGGAGGCGAGACCCCCTTTAGTGAGCTCATTGTCTCGGCTCCAGTGCCGGAGGGGTTCCGGGAGCCGGACATGACCTACTACACCGGGAAGGATGACCCGGTTCAGCACGTGCAGTGGTTTGAGGACGTGGTGTCCATCAGACAAATGTCGGATGCCTTCAAGTGTAGGCTTTTTGCCATCACTCTGAAAGAGAAGGCCAGGGACTGGTTCCACCAGTTGCCGGCGAGTTCCATCTACAGCTTTGAGGATCTGCGCAGGGGTTTTCTGTTGAGGTTCTCAACTTCGAAGAAAAGGAAGAAGGAGGTTGAGTGCCTGTTCGCAGTGAGGCAGAAGCCGGAGGAGACGCTGGGTCACTATGTGGACCGTTTCCAAGAGGAGGTTCTCTTGGTCCAGGAGGTCCCAGGGTATGCGCTGATGCTTGCCTTCACCCTGGGGCTGAGACCAGGGTTTTTCAGCATGGAGTTGAAGAGGGTGCCCCCTCTCTCTTTTGAGGAACTCATGGAGAGGGCGGCGAAGGAGATAGACTTTGAGAGGGCAAACCCTGCGTTTGCGAGGAAGCTGGCCAGGTTGGCCGAGGATGATGTGAAGGAGCCGGTAGTGGGAAGGCAGAGAGAGCAGAGGGAGCAGAGGGAGCCGAGGGAAGATAGGAGAAGAGAAGAGCCCCGAGGGCAGGGACAGCAGTATGGGGGGGCCAGGGAGCCGAACAACCGACTGGGTTGGAGGCCTCAGGAGGGTCGCCCCCAGGGCCAGGGAGGATTTCAGGGAAGAGATAACTTCCGGGAGCAAAGAAGGCTGGAGCAGGGAGGATGGCGACAAGGACCAAGGGGTCATTTCCCGCCGCCGCAGGAGGCCATGGAGGTGGGAAGAGGAAGAGGAGGAAGAATTCGGGGAGCCGGAAGAAGGGGAGGAGGAGAAGGAAGAGGGGGCAGGGTGGCGTTGCCCTATTGTGACTTCCACCAGGAGGAAGGTCACGCAACGGCCACCTGCCCAGAGTTTCTAGAGATAAGAGGGGCCAGAGGGGCCGGGAGGCAAGATCCGCCTGTAAGGATCGTTAAAGTGCAGCGAGAAGAGGCTGAGGACAGGTGTGAAGACAGGGTTGACGTGGGGACCCGAGGAGGGATCGGAGTGATCCATGGGGGAGTGGGGATCGAGGCAACCCGCAAGGGGAGCCTTCAAACCATGTTCCGCCGAGGGGTCGCCTCAACCTCCCTGGCTCCCCCCCAGAGGAGAAGATCACCTTCTCATCCGCGGATATGCCAGACTACGAGGATCCGTTCTGCGACGCGCTTGTAATCCAGACAGCGGTAGAAAACTACACCGTCTCCCGGATACTGGTGGATAACGGGAGCTCGGTGAACGTGATCTTCAAGAAGGCCTTCGACGAGATGAGGGTGGAAGGAAAAAGGGTCCTGGCTTCTGATGGACCGCTCTTTGGTTTCTCCGGAGAAAGGAAAGAAGTGGAAGGGGGAGTGGGCCTGCATGTGAGGCTTGGGGGCGTCTCACGGAACTGTCGGTTCGTGATCGTAGACGCCCCGAGTAGTTACAATGCCATCTTTGGACGTCCCCTCATCAGCGCCTTTCGCTGCGTGCCCTCCTCATACCACCAATGCCTCAAGTTCAACAATGGAGGGGTGCAGGTTAGGATCAGGGGAAATCCGAAGATGGCAAGGCAGTGCTATGTGACGGCGGTTAACACCGTGTCGTGGATGGCGGAGGCAGAGGAGTTGGAGAAGGAGATGGTTGAGCAGGAAGGAGTTGAGGAAGGGGAGATAAGCCTGGGAGAGGCGATGGAGGTTGTTGAGGAGATGGCAGAAGTGGAGGAGATTGGCCTAGAAGAGGCGAGAGGAGTGACGGATGAAGAAGAGCAGAGGCAGGAGGAGACCCTGGAGGAGGCGACGAAAGTTTATGAGGTTGGGGGAGAGGAGCTCGAGTTTGAGCAGGAAGAGGCAAGGGTAAGTTGGGAGCGGTCGGGGCTGGAGCCGGCCGAAGAAGTGGTGGAGATGGAGGTGCTTACAAGAGCGGGGGAGGTGCAAAGGGTTCGGATCAGCGGAGGCTTGAGCCTCGAGGATCAGGAGCGGATGCGAGCCTGCATCCAAAGCAACGTCGACATCTTCGCTTGGAGCGCGGCAGACATGCCGGGCATCGACGCGGACGTGGCCTGTCATCGCTTGAACCTGGATCCCAGAGCCCGCCCCATACGCCAAAAGATGAGGGCCATCGCCACCAAGCTAGAAGCCCCCATCCGAAAGGAGGTCAAAAAGCTCCTGGACGCAGGCTTCATCTCAGAGATCCAGTATCCAGGCTGGATCTCCAACGTGGTAATGGTAAAAAAGGGAGGAGGAAAATGGCGCATGTGTATTGATTTTTCTTTATTAAATAAATCATGTCCCAAGGATTGCTACCCCTTGCCTCGAATCGACGCGCTGGTGGACTCAGCCGTCGGTTTTTCTCTTATGAGTTTTTTAGATGCATTTTCAGGTTACCATCAGATCCGGATGCACCCTCCTGATGTCAAGGATGTTTCCTTCATCACAAGAGAGGGATGCTTCAGCTATAAGATGATGCCCTTCGGGTTGAAGAACGCAAGGGCAACGTACCAACGCATGATGGATCGAATCTTTCGAGATCAAAGGGGAAGGAACCTGGAGGTCTACGTGGACGACCTCATGGTCAAGAGTAAGTGTGTTGATTCCCACTTGCGGGACTTGGAGGAAACATTTGCCACCCTGCGAAGGTCCAAGATGAGGTTGAACCCCTTGAAGTGCGTCTTCGGGGCTAGTCGCGGTAAATTCCTCGGACACCTCTTGACTCCTGTGGGGGTAGAACCTAACCCCGATAAGGTTAAGGCTATACTAGACCTAGGATCACCTCGCAATGCCAAAGAGGTCCAGCGCTTGACCGGGAAGTTGGCCGGGCTAAGCAGATTCCTCTCTCGGTCAGGGGATAGGTGTTCCTCTTTCTTTAAAGTGCTTCGTGGTAACCAAGTATTCGAATGGACGGCCGAATGTGAAGAGGCATTTCAGGGGCTGAAAAGGCAACTCTCCCAAGCTCCGTTACTTCAAAGCCCGAAGGAAGGGGAGGACCTAGCCTTGTATCTCGGAGTGGGAGGAGAGGCAGTGAGCTCCGTCTTGGTTAGGGAGGAGGGGAAGAAACAGTTACCCGTCTATTATGTCAGCCGAATCTTAAAAAAGGCGGAGCTCCGATAACTTATTCTAGAGAAGCTAGCATACGCCTTGGTCGTCTCGGCTAGGAAGCTCCGCCCTTACTTTCAGGCGCACTCGATTAGGGTGGTAACCGGTCATCCTCTTCGCAAGGTCTTTGAGGGGGTGGAGCATTCCGGAAGGTTGGCAAAGTGGTCCATCGAGCTAAGCGAGTTTGACATTTCTTTCGTCTCGAGGCTCTCCATCAAAGCCCAGGCCGTGGCGGACTTTTTGGCGGATTATGTCACCGAGGCCGAGGAAGAAGAGTCGAGGCCATCGGAGGCATGAAAAATGATGGTCGATGGAGCCTCAGGAAGGCACTCCCTGGGAGAAGGTGTGGTGCTGGTAAGTCCACAAGGGGTTACCATAGAGCAAGCAGTGGCCTTCCACTTCCCTGTAACCAATAATCAGGCGGAGTACGAAGCCGTGATAGCCGGTCTCCGACTGGCAAAGGAGTTGGAAATTCAGGATGTAGAGGCCTTCACAGACTCAATGGTGGTGGCATCGCAGATCCGAGGGGAGTTCGAGGCCCGGGAGCCTACCCTCGCGAGATATCTATCACAGGTAAGAACTATCATTGGAGGTTTCCGTTCTTTTTCTATTCAACATGTTCCCAGGGAGGAAAGCACGGCAGCTGACCGATTAGCAAAGTTCGGGCCTCGGGGTGGAGGTACCTTAACCGAACTATTTCGGCCAGCCATTGAAGAGGGGGAGTTGATGGAGGTATATCAGCGGTCCTCATGGATAGATCCGTTGGTGACCTTCTTGACCACAGGAGAACTGTCGGAAAAAGTCAAGGATGCAAAGAGCTTCAGGCACAAGGCGGCTCATTACCTGATGCTGGAAGGGAGCTTGCATCGGAAGATGTTGTCAGGACTCCTCGCGAGATGCGTGACCGAGGAGGAAGTCCCAAGGATCCTGGAAGAGGTGCATTCTGGAGAATGCGGCAGTCATTCAGGGGGAAGGACATTGGAAGCAAGGGTGATAAGGCAAGGATATTTCTGGCAGACTTTGAGAAAGGATACCGCTGAGTTCGCAAGGAGGTGTCGGAAGTGCCAAGTACATGCTCCCCTCCAGCTCTTGCCCGCCCAAAGGCTTCGAAGCATCACGGCGCCATGGCCCTTCGCCATTTGGGGAATGGACCTGGTTAGACCCTTCCCTCCAGCTAGCGGGCAGAGGAGGTTCCTCCTAGTTATGATTGACTACTTCTCCAAGTGGTTGGAGATCAAGCCTTTAGCCAAGGTAACCTCCCAGGTCATCAGGAACTTCGTTTGGGGGGAAATCATTTGCAGGCACGGATTGCCCCTAGCGATAGTGACAGACAACGGTCCTCAGTTTGCCAGTGAAGAATTCATCAGTTTTTGCACCCAATTGGGGATTGACCTCAGGTTCGCCTCTGTCCATCATCCTCGGAGCAATGGCCAGGTGGAGGCGGCAAACAAGATCATTGTCAGCTTGCTCAAAAAGAAGGTGGAGAACCTGAAGGGTAACTGGGTGGAACAGCTCCCTTCCGTTCTGTGGGCCTTGCGAACGACTCCGAACACGGCCACAGGGGAGACCCCCTTCAAGCTCTCTCATGGGTGTGAGGCTGTCCTCCCGGTGGAGTTCGAGGTTCGGTCCCCAAGGGTCGCGGCCGCAGCCGAGGGAAGCGAAGCTGGGAGGTTGGAGAATGAGGAAGGGTTGCGCCTCTCATTAGATATGGTGGAAGAGCTGCGGGATGTTGCCGCCATCAGGCAAGAAGAAGTAAAACGGCGAATGGCTCGGTACTTCAATAAGCACATCAGAGTCAAGCAATTCGCCGAGGGGGATCTAGTACTGAAAAAGGTCGACGCTGCAGGAAGGTCGGCCGCGGTTGGTAAGCTCAACCCTAGCTGGGAAGGGCCTTATATAGTAGAGAAGGCTCTGGCTAACGGAGGCTACTATCTCCAGGATGCGGAGGGAAGGACCTTGAGTCACACCTGGAATGGTGATGACCTGAAGCGCTTCTACCCGTAAGGGGAAAAAAGGATTGTAATGTTGTAAACAACTATTGCATTTTCAATAAGTTTATTTCAGAATATTGACTATCTCTGAGTATGCAATCTTTATGTTTTTAGTTTTGGCCGGCTATGACTCCTCATCTCAATGATGGAATAGGCCTGGTTGAAAGAATCTTCATCAACACCCTGAGCTCGGCTCGGCCCCAGGTAGACCCGCTGCGCAGGCTCTCATCTAGCTGGCAGGTCCGAAGGCTCGCCTGTGGGGGAGAGGTTTGGTTATCTTCATCAACACCCCGAGCTCGGCTCGGCCCCAGGTAGACCCGCTGCGCAGGCTCCCATCTAGCTGGCAGGTCCGAAGGCTCGCCTGTGGGGGTGAGGTTTGGTTATCTTCATCAACACCCCGAGCTCGGCTCGGCCCCAGGTAGACCCGCTGTGCAGGCTCCCATCTAGCTGGCAGGTCCGAAGGCTCGCCTGTGGGGGAGAGGTTTGGTTATCTTCATCAACACCCCGAGCTCGGCTCGGCCCCAGGTAGACCCGCTGCGCAGGCTCCCATCTAGCTGGCAGGTCCGAAGGCTCGCCTGTGGGGGAGAGGTTTGGTTATCTTCATCAACACCCCGAGCTCGGCTCGGCCCCAGGTAGACCCGCTGCGCAGGCTCCCATCTAGCTGGCAGGTCCGAAGGCTCGCCTGTGGGGGAGAGGTTTGGTTATCTTCCTCAACACCCCGAGCTCGGCTCGGCCCCAGGTAGACCCGCTGCGCAGGCTCCCATCTAGCTGGCAGGTCCGAAGGCTCGCCTGTGGGGGAGAGGTTTGGTTATCTTCATCAACACCCCGAGCTCGGCTCGGCCCCAGGTAGACCCGCTGCGCAGGCTCCCATCTAGCTGGCAGGTCCGAAGGCTCGCCTGTGGGGGAGAGGTTTGGTTATCTTCATCAACACCCCGAGCTCGGCTCGGCCCCAGGTAGACCCGCTGCGCAGGCTCCCATCTAGCTGGCAGGTCCGAAGGCTCGCCTGTGGGGGAGAGGTTTGGTTATCTTCATCAACACCCCGAGCTCGGCTCGGCCCCTGGTAGACCGCTGCGCAGGCTCTCATCAAGCTGGCAGGTCCGAAGGCTCTCCTGTGGGGGAAAGGTTGGCTCTTGTGATACTTTGTTTTTAGCCACTTCTACGACACCCCGAGCTCGGCTCGGCCCAAGGTAGACCCGCTGCGCAGGCTCTCATCAAGCTGGCAGGTCCGAAGGCTCGCCTGTGGTGGAAAGGTTGGCTCTTGTGATACTTTGTTCTTAGCCACTTCTACGACACCCCGAGCTCGGCTCGGCCCAAGGTAGACCCGCTGCGCAGGCTCTCATCAAGCTGGCAGGTCCGAAGGCTCGCATGTGGGGGAAAGGTTGGCTCTTGTGATACTTTGTTCTTAGCCACTTCTACGACACCCCGAGCTCGGCTCGGCCCAAGGTAGACCCGCTGCGCAGGCTCTCATCAAGCTGGTAGGTCCGAAGGCTCGCCTGTGGGGGAAAGGTTGGCTCTTGCGATACTTTGTTCTTAGCCACTTCTACGACACCCCGAGCTCGGCTCGGCCCAAGGTAGACCCGCTGCGCAGGCTCTCATCAAGCTGGCAGGTCCGAAGGCTCGCCTGTGGGGGAAAGGTTGGCTCTTGTGATACTTTGTTCTTAGCCACTTCTACGACACCCCGAGCTCGGCTCGGCCCAAGGTAGACCCGCTGCGCAGGCTCTCATCAAGCTGGCAGGTCCGAAGGCTCGCCTGTGGGGGAAAGGTTGGCTATTGCGATACTTTGTTCTTAGCCACTTCTACGACACCCCGAGCTCGGCTCGGCCCCAGGTTGACCCGCTGCGCAGGCTCCCATCAAGCTGGTAGGTCCGAAGGCTCGCCTGCGGGGGATAGGTGGAGTCCTTGACTTTTTGATCCTTGGTTCTTGGTTGGTAGTTACTACGTTACAACGTGCTCGGCTCGAACCCCGGTAGACCCGCTGCGCAGGCTCCCATACAAGCTAGCAGGTCCGACGGCTCGCCGGTGGGGTAGGGGTTTAATTGGTTGGAAAAATATATGAGCAGGGCCCTGGCCTAGACCGGAGGCAAGGCCCTAAAGGTCTCGGCTCAGAGGTCTCAGCCAGTAAAGGCCTCGGTTTGGAGGTCTCGGCCAGTAAGGGTCTCGGCTCAAAGGTCTCGGCCAGTAAGGGTCTCGGCTCAAAGGTCTCGGCCAGTAAAGGTCTCGGTCAAAGGGGGTTCTCGCAAAAGGAGGCTCCCGGCGGACCTGGGCAGGACGACTTAATTGGCGACGCGAGGTTCCCGCCTAACTGATCTTTAAGAAAGATTACCCTAAAGAGACTAAGGGTCTCGGCGGAAGCTCGCGCGGAAGCCATTCGGCAGAATAATATGCTTTCAAGTACACACTGACAATGAAAGATGAAACATTACTTTACATAAAATTAATTACAAAAGTTGGAGCCTCTCGCTCATTACAAGAGAAACAAAAAGAAAAAAAGAAGCTTAGGGGGACGCGCTGTAACTCCCGCTGGTGCTCTCGCTTGAATCATCGCCAGAGCTCGCTTCAGATGTCTCGCCAGCGGCGGTAGAAGACCTCAGGATGTCTGAGGGAGGCGAGTCCGGCGCGCCCGGAGGTTTGGGAACTGGATCGTAGAGCCAAGGAAGGAGTTGGCGAGCGTCGATGGTCGCGTCGTCCTCCCGAAGCAGCTTGACGTCTCGCAGCGTCTCGAGCGTCAGCTTGACGGTTGCCTGAGCGTTGGCTTGCAGCAGCTTGTCAACGTCGTACTCCGAGAGGTAACGGCTCCGCAGCCTCGCATCTAGCTCCAGAGGCGGGACCTTCGCCATCTCAGCGCGAAGCTATTCCCTCAGGAGGACGCTCTCGCAGCGCGCGTTGGCCAGCTCTGCGCGAAGCTCCTTGACTTGGGCAGAATCCTGTGAAAAAAAAAGAGTTCAGTATGGAAACATCGCACAGTCGTAACTTGGAGAAACGAGAGCAAGGGTTCAGGAGGGTCTCGCTTACCTCGGTCGCGGGGCGTAGAGACAGCGCCAGTCGAGCATCCGCAAGCTCCTGTTGAGCTCTCGCGAGTTCTTCTCCCGCGGTGTGCGCTCGAGCCACCGCATCCTCCCTTGCCTTGCGCATATCGGTGAAATTCTTGTCGAGGGTGATGCTTCGGCGCGCACACATATGCACAAGCTCGAACCCGCGCAATAGAGCCCGGATGGCATCGAAGGCTAGAAGGCGGGTGGACATCTGGTCAAACACGCTGGCATCCTCTCGGCTGTAAAGGCCATATCCAAGCGCGAAGGCTTCGCCAGTCACATCTTCCCCCTCCGCCCAGCTGGGAAGGAGCGTCGTAACCTTGATTGAGTTTGACTCGGGGTCCCATTCCATCTGAGGCTTCCCCTCCGCGTCGGCGTACTTCATGCCGAAACCAAAGTTCCTGTGCCCTTTCGGCACCTCCCGGGGCGGAGCTCGGCCGGGGGTTTCGGCGGCGAGCACTTCTCCCCCGGCCTCGCTTACGGCCGGTGGGTTCCCGGTGGAAGCCTCGGCGCGGCTCTTGGCGGCGGCATCCATCTCGCTGGCCCTTTGGAGGATCGCTTCGAAGGAGCTGCCTGCGGGAAGGGGTTGGACAGGCGAGACGGCCGGGGCTTTCCCTTTCTCGAGAGCAGATGGTTTGGGCCTCTTCAGCGTTCGGAGAGGAGGAAGGGTGACCTTCCGCTTCTTGGCTGGTGGCGGCAAAGGAGGGGCTGGATCGTTTCGGCAGGCGCTGGCGCTAGCTTCCGCGAGCGCAAGGGAGCCTCTCGCGGCCAGACCCTCGACACCCCGGCCTTCAGCGAAGGGTTGGCGCAGAGGGACCTCCCGCTCTCCTGCAAAGTTAAAACACTTCAGCGCAAGAAGATCTTTGATAAAAGAAGGAATCTGAAGCGAGACCGTACCTTCGCCCGAGTGAACGAGTGGGAGGGAGTCGACATCTCGCCTGAGGTAGGGAACATCGAACTCCTTGGTTCCAAAGAATTCCAGGATTGCGCTCTCGCGCGATCCCAGAGTAGGCGGTTTGTAGGCAGTGTCCTCGTACTGAACGGGCTGAAGCGGGACGTTGCCGAAGTCCCCGCTGACATAAACGAATTTCTCGCCCCAGTGATGGTGCTTGTTGGCGAGACCGGTAACCTCGAGCAGTTGCCCGGAGAAGAAAACCACCCCTCCCTTGGCGCGGAAGTTGAATAGCTTCCGGAAGATGGGCAAACTGAACTCGATCCTCTCGGATCGCATATAGCATATGAATGCTATAAGGATCGCGACTGAGTTCGGGTTCAGTTGGGCGGGAATCACCCCAGAGTACCGAAGAGCAAGCCGAACCTCCGGCCAAAGGGGAAGGCGGAAGCCCACCTCGAAATGCTCGAGGGGGATGGCGAGTTCTCCCGCCTCCGGAGTATTCACCTTATCGTGATTACCCGGGTTCCGCGCCGAGAAGCCAGCGGGAATATAGCGGTCAACGATCAGGTTATATTCGTCTAGGGTGAGCTTGCAGGAAGGGAAGAGGTGTTTTTGGAAAGCTTCCGCGCAGTGGGCGCGACCCTTGTTCTCGCCAGGCATGGTGGGTTCGCGAGTGAGAGCGAGAGCTGAAAAAAGGTCGAAGCGGAAGCAAGAACGCGAGAGCAAGGAAGGAAGGCTGAGGTTCCGGATCGAAGAAGTAAATGCGGTTGGCAGACTTCTCTATTTATAGGGAATCGTAATCATCATGGATCCATCCGACGGAGAGAGAAAGTGACGGTGGAGTACAGCTGTCAGAATCTGGGCTAACGGCGCCTCGATTTTCCCCCTCGGGATGGCAGCGGTCAACGGTCGTTCCGGGTTTCGACACAATTATCTCGATCATCGCAAGCCTCCTAGATTGGCGCGAGCCTCCTAGATTGGCGCGAGCCTCCTAGATTGGCGCGAGCCTCCTAGATTGGCGCGAGCCTCCTAGATTGGCGCGAGCCTCCTAGATTGGCGCGAGCCTCCTAGATTGGCGCGAACATCCTATATTGGTGTAGGCGTCTTAATTTAAAAGCCTCGCAGAGCAATAAAAAGGAAAGGAAAGAGAGACATTGGTAACAGGGAGGTTCTCGCCAACGAAAGTTGGATAAACTTAATTAACAGTAATGTTTATTACAGATACATTGATAAAAGAGATTCAAGCGAGAAGTCTAATAGGGCTTCCAATACCATCATCCTCGTTCTCGCCGCCTAGTTCTTGGAGGCACCAGCGGATTGAAATAAGACGATAGGGTGGTGCACCCAAGGTTGATCCGCCTGGCGTGATCTCGGATCTGCGAGATGCATCTCCCTGGTGAAGACTCGGCGGAAGGCCCTCCCGGACGATCAGCCTCGCCTAAGAAGAAATCCCGCTCCAGAGTCTCCAACCTTTGCTCCACAGATTCGCGAAACGCTTTTGCCGCGGCAGAGTGAGCACGATCTCGCCGGATGAGCCTGGCCAGGATGGCCGAGATCTTCTTCCTCTTCCCCTTCGCGCTCCCGGCGCTGTTCAATATTCCTTCTATCTCGCCAGACGAAGGGAGGGGAGAATCTTCCTCCTCTTCATCGTCCTCATCTTCATCATCGTCTTCTTCTTCCCGGTTGGCTTCCGACCGCAAGCCGGGATCACCTGCAAAGGAAACGCGCGAGAATTTTGGTCAAGGCATGACAATCAACAGTCCAAAAAAGTTTCGCATACCTGCGGTTGGGCGAGAACCTTTAACCAAAGTTGGACGAGAAGGCCCGGCCCCTCCGTTGGTTCCATAAAGGAGGTGAAGAGGCTTGCCCAGCCCCGGGCGGAAGGGCTCGCGCACGAAGGTTCCGACCTGGCCAGAAGCTCGTGGGGAGTTGTCTTCTCCCAAGAGATGATCGACATCCTTGGGAGTAGCGGAGGGATCAGAGGCCGTCCCTCCCGCCTGCAGGGTAGGATTGGTCACCAAGGGAGGCGATTCCACAGTTCTCGCTTCTACTTCCCTGGCGGTTAGGCCCGGGTCGGCGGGAGCGGGCACTGCGAGAAGACAGTTCAGAAAAGAAAAGGTAGGGTTGACATATCGACAGTAGCAAAACGTACCTGTCGTTTCGGTCTCGGCTGAAGGAATTGTGTCCGAGACCCGTGTTTGGTCCTTGGGGGAATGAGCGGGCAGGTTCGAAGAAATCGGCGGGATCTCGGCGTCATCGTTTGGAGCGGATTCCTGCGAAAGCTTACTTTAACCATCGGATCTAGTGCACAATCGGCTCGGTAGGCACGGTTGAAAGGCTTACCTTCTGCGGGGAAGGATCCCCCGCAGGATTGGGAGTGGGGGAAGGAGGCTCCCTGTTCTCGCGAGAAAGGTCCCGCCGGACCACCTTCGCCCTTTTCTTTTCCTTTTTCTTCGGCTCGGAAGGCCCGGCGGTTGAAGTCTTTCTCGCCAACCATGGAGCCACCGCCGCACAGTTAGCCAAGGCCCGCGCTTGGGCAGCGGCTAACCGGTCTTGGAGGTCTTGCGGAAGCAGTTTGATAGCACGTTTGGGATGCATGGTAAGCTCGCGCAAAAATCTCTGAGGCGAGAGCTCAGTTGGAAAACCGTACTTCAAGGGCAGGGCGTATGGACGCCTATCAGTACATATTTATAGCCGCAGTAGGACCCACCAAAAGATTCCCTTGGTAGGCGGACACGTGTCCAGCGAATATTATGGGGTTTGGACTTGTCTTGTCGAGCGCAGGGCTAGCTCGAAAAGAGCGGGGATTGTGTACAACCCCATATTCGCTAGGTGGGACCCGGAGACTTCACTGAGGGATTGGGCTAGCCTCAGGCTAGCCTTGGGTTAACCCTAAGGGATACTGGTGGAATTCTCATCCTTAAAGGCTCCCGCCTGGCGGTGGGCGATATCGTTCGCGCCACGACAGGCTTTGGGTCCAAAGCCAGAGGAGCTTCCGCCCTGAAGGAGCTCCCGCCAAGGGCAGGCAAAAGCTGGGGAAACCAGGGCAGATAGTCGAGCGCAGATAGTCGAGCTCCCGGCAGGAGGGATCGTCGACCGACCAGAGCGGGTGGCTTGACTGCGGAAGCTCCCGCCTTAGGGAAAGCTCCCGCCCAGGGCAGGCGAGAAGGCCTTAGGTGAGCCTTCATTCGCAATGGCATCATGACCACCTAGCGCGAGAACCTTCCTGGCAGGAGCTCTCGCCAAGGCAGGCCTAGAGGGGACCCAGCGAGAGCCTTCTAGGCCGGGGGTCTCGCCAAGTGGGCCCACGGGGTGGGACCCGAAGTCCAGAGGAGATTATTTTATTATTATCCCGAGGCAAAATTACCCAAATACCCTTGGGATGACAGTGGGATTTGGCTATTGGCAGACCCTTCAGGGGTATTTCGGTATTTTCAGGTCAAAGGAAGACTATAAAAAGACCCATAGGGGCTCTTTGGAAGGCAGGCTTTCATGACTCTCCAACTCTAGTGCCTTCTGAGGAGCTCCCAGCCCAGCATTTGGCTTTGGAGGGGAAGCTCTCAGAGATCTTCCGGGTGTGTGGAGGGACCTCCCAGCTGAGGCTTTGGGTCTGTTTTAGGACCTTAGCAGCCAGTCAGGGGTCGAGATTTGAGAGAAGTAGGCGTCAGCAGCACTTTGGTTCGTGAACATTCGTTGAGGTCATTTTTGGCTTCAACACTGAGGTTAATGGTCAGTTTCAGGTTTGTTGCAGACTAACTCGATGCTCCGGTCGGGCCGGATAAACTTGAACCGTCTTAGCTTGCGGAGCGGTCGAGCGCGCACACAGTCAATGAAATTGAATAATAGACACAAGTCATGATGACGTGGAAAAACCCCTTAAATGGGTAAAAAACCACGTGACCGGGTCTGTGCTGGTCAAACTCCACTAGCTCTCGGTGATTACAGTACACTGGGTGAATCGGGGCGACAGGCCGCTCCTGTTACAACTTGAGGGGAGAGAGAAAGACTGTAGCTTCCGGCGGGCAACAGGCTGCTCCGCGGAAGTGACTCAAACGATGGAATGTTCAGGATGCTTCTGGCGCGTACGCTCGGGGCGGCGCGCGCTTGCTGGCCTCGACTGTCTTCTTTGTTCGACTTCCTCGTGGTCTTGGGCGTCTCCTTGCTAACTGCGCGTTGGTGGGGTGCCTGTAGCCGGCGGTGGATGCTGGTGGCCGCTGGCGGCCGCCGGTGGCTGCTGGTGGCTGGCGGTGTGCGAAGGCCGACTTGGTGGAGGAGGCGGGAGAGCTCTCACCTGAGGAAGAAGAAGAAGAACCGGAGAGGTAAAAAGGTGAGAAATGAGAAGCCCCTGGGGGTACTTTTATAGCCTCCAGGGGAAGATCATGGCGGGCCCCACCACTAAAGTGGTGGGATAGTGGGTGGTTACCCCCTTGATCGGACGGTGATGAGGGGCTTCCCCGGATCGGACGGCGGGGAGGCCTCTCATGATGGCAAGCCGCCATAACGGCGGCGGCGGCCGGGCGGCCGACAGCGGGAGCGACTGGTCGGGCGGCTCATGGCGGTGGCCAGCCAGTGGCCCGGCCGCGGCGAGGGCGGTCGTGGCCGACCACGGCCTTGCCGCGGCGAGGCCGGCCGCGGTTAGGAAGGCCGCGGTCGGGGCGGCCGTGGCCAGCCACGGCAAGGCCGGCCGGCCGCCGGGGCGGCCGCAGCTAGGGAGGCCGCGGCCGGGGCGGCCGAGGCCTCGCCGCGGCACGGGCGGCCGAGGCCTCGCCGCGGCACGGGCGGCCGAGGCCTCGCCGCGGCACGGGCGGCCGAGGCCTCGCCGCGGCACGGGCGGCCGAGGCCTCGCCGCGGCACGGGCGGCCGAGGCCTCGCCGCGGCACGGGCGGCCGAGGCCTCGCCGCGGCACGGGCGGCCGAGGCCTCGCCGCGGCACGGGCGGCCGAGGCCTCGCCGCCGCACGGGCGGCCGAGGCCTCGCCGCCGCACGGGCGGCCGAGGCCTCGCCGCCGCACGGGCGGCCGAGGCCTCGCCGCCGCACGGGCGGCCGAGGCCTCGCCGCCGCACGGGCGGCCGAGGCCTCGCCGCCGCACGGCCCGCCGCGGCCTCGCCGCCGCACGGCCCGCCGCGGCCTCGCCGCCGCACGGCCGGCCGCGGCCTCGCCGCCGCACGGCCGGCCGCGGCCTCGCCGCCGCACGGCCGGCCGCGGCCTCGCCGCCGCACGGCCGGCCGCGGCCTCGCCGCCGCACGGCCGGCCGCGGCCTCGCCGCCGCACGGCCGGCCGCGGCCTCGCCGCCGCACGGCCGGCCGCGGCCTCGCCGCCGCACGGCCGGCCGCGGCCTCGCCGCCGCACGGCCGGCCGCGGCCTCGCCGCCGCACGGCCGGCCGCGGCCTCGCCGCCGCACGGCCGGCCGCGGCCTCGCCGCCGCACGGCCGGCCGCGGCCTCGCCGCCGCACGGCCGGCCGCGGCCGGCCGGCCGCGGCCTTGCCGGGCCAAGGTCGGTCGCGGCTAGTTAGGTCGTGGCTTGCCGCGGCCGCCCCGACAGCGGGGCCGGCTGCGGCGAAGCCCGGGGGGGCCGGGCGTCGACTGTGGCTAGGCCGCCCGTCGGCGGCGGTTCTCCCGGCGGCGGTTTCTCCCATGACGGGAAGGAGTGGGGCCCGCTTACTCCCATAATTCTCATCATGAGAGATCATGGTGGGTTGGGCCCACCCATGATCCTCTTTGAATGGAGATCATAGGTGGGGCTTGAACTTTCTATAAATGATGGTGTAACCCATCAATTGCCCCTCAGATCTCTGCTGTCTAGGAGCGAAGTGAGCGCGAGAGGAGAGATTTTACTTACTCCCTGTATCATGGTGGGTGCCGGTGAGAAAACTGGGGCGACGACGATGGATCGCGGTTCCAAGGTACGATAGTACGTGGAGGGTTGGCGAGCGCGTGCCGGGTGTATGCGGACGGAAGCCGGTAGGGTGCATGTGTTGTTTGCGTGCGCAGGCCCCACGTGCGCATGCCGCGCGCAGGCGGGGCGCGCGCAGGCGGGGCGCGCGCAGGCCGCGTGAGCAGGAGGGGCGCGCGCAGGCGGGGCGCGCGCAGGCGGGGCGTGCGCAGGCGGGGCGTGCGCAGGCGAGGCGCGCGCAGGCGGGGCGCGCGCAGGCCAACGCATGTTGGTGATGGCGACTTCTCAGGGAGGGGCCGTAAGAGGAAAGCGGTGATGACTCCTGCTGGTGATCTTGATGTTGTGGTGATAGCTTTTGACGATTCAGCCCCAGAGGTGCAGATTCCTGCTTCCCCCGTTCCTCAAGTGTCTGCATGTACAGTGGCTCCGCGCATGTCTTCTTCCTTGCGGGCGATGAGTGATGCGGTAAGGGTGTAACTTCCCTTTTCTTTTTATTCTCCCTTTCCTTTTTTTTCGTTGAAAGAGGCTGATTGTGTGTCTTTCTTTTGCAGATAGAGACTCAGACGCAGATTGCTGTGACCTGGAACGATCATTATGTGAGCCTGAAGGACGGGTATCTCGCTTTACAGGATAAACTTCGATTGTCGATGGGCTCGCTGGCTTCCCTAAAGGAGGAACATGAACGGGATATTGCGCGGCTCCGTCGAATTGGCTCTGAGCTGAAGTCTGAGCTAGAAGATGCGCGTGCGGCCTTGGACGTGGAGAAGACTTTGGTGGAGAGGACCACCCAGATGCTGAAGCATGCAAAGGAGGAGACATCTGGCTTAGGGACTCAGCTGCAGGCGACACGAGAGGAGATTTCAGGCCTTGAGACTTAGCTTCGGGCGGCGAAGGCGCAGGTGGAGATGTTGTCCTCTGACCACCATGCATCAGAGCTGAAGGCAGTCGAGCTCGCGGAGTACTTGGAGTCACTGGACTACTTACGAGACCGCAACTTGATTGCGGAAGAGGTTCGTGATGATATTTGGTCCAAGGTGGTGGAACCCCAGATGGATGATATATGCGAGCTGGCGCTCCGTCGCGGCGTTTCGAAGGCCTTTCGCTTCGTAGGCAAGCGCCTTGGGTGTGACACCTCTAGTTTCAGCTTTGCGGATGTTTCTGGGGACAAGCGCTCTGACTCAGATGTTGAGGGAGAGTAGCTGTAGTCCTGTGCAGTCAGAGTTCGGACACTGTTTTGAGGGTCAAAACGGTGTCGTACGAAAAAATGGTCAACATAAAAATTGTTCGTCTCGACAAAATCTACAACTTTTATGTTGAGTACTTTTTGATTTAAAGCCATCCTAAACCTCTAATTTCGATTTTTCCGATGATGCTCGTAATAAACCAAGATTTAGACAAAAAAAATTATAAGTACTTTTACATATATATATATATATATATATATATATATATATACTTATTCTTGGACTTAGGTTTTAGAACATGACTTCTTCTTCTCCAATATTAATTTCTCCCGAACCAGAGGCGTGAGCAAGAAAGAAGTTTTATTTCGTGAATCTTCCGGTGGCCGCCGACGGAGCTCCGGTGCTCGAAATCTTCATCTGAATATAGATCCGAAAAGCTCTCACCGAGAGCTACGCTATCGTGGTAAATTTTTCCCCTTTTCTTGAGTTTTCTCGTTAGGGTTTTTCGGCCCTAACCCCCCTTTTTGGCCATTCTTGTTAGATTTCGATTTCTCTCATCTTCCTTGGTCCCGATCTATGCCGAGGTGCGATTTGGTGATATTCTCCAGTAAAACCAAGACAAGTGACGTTCTTGATCTCTCCCTTGCTGTTTTCTTTCAAATTGCAGCCATATTTCTCGGATTTGACTCGTTTAAGTTAACTTTATCATCAAATTGCTAGTTAATTGCTTTGGATTATGAAGTGTGTCAAACCTAGAACCATTTCACCCAATTTGTATCTAGTGGATTTGGTAAATAAACGTAGTCGTCATGTCACTTTACTTATCGAGTCGATTTATAGTCTGTTGATCGTTAATCTCGTTAACCTATGTTGAATGAAAGAAACTCTGTTTATATTAAAATGTAATCGAGATAAAATCTGATGGTCTGTGCGCGTTGGGGTTTCTCCCTCGGCATAGTGCCTTATGGTTGAGTCTGTGCGCATTGTGGATCTTCATCCCCGGCACTTTACCTTAGCCGATGGCCTGTGCGCGTTGGGGTTTCTCCCTCGGCATAGTGCCCCTTTTGGCTAGGTTCGTGCGCGTTGTGGACCTTTTCTCGGCGCAGTACTCTTTTCTTTTGAGCTGATTAGTCTCATTTTTATTGATAAATAACATGAATCTTAATGAAAGATGAAAGTTTGAACTTCTGATGTAGGTGCTTTGTTCTGTCCTGATGATGTGATTAGTCATTCTTGCTCGGCTAGATTTACTGGATCTTACTTTTACTCTACTGCTGACCCTTTTGTTGCAGTCGTTTTGCAAATTTCCTTCACTTTAAGGTTTGTTTTGGTCTGTCTTTATTCTTTGCACCATTTGTAACTTGCTTCTGAGGTGTTCTTCTTTTGAATGCCTCATGATCAGAACAGTAACAGGTTTAGCTGACCGTGTTGTACTTCTAGTGCTGCAGGTTGCTGCGGCGGTTTGTTTCTACCTCAGAGCCTTGAGGTAGTTGACTTTGTTTAGACTCGTCAGATTTTACTATGGATTCGTGTAAGTTGTTGACGCCCATAGTCTTGAACTTTTTCTGTGATAGACTACTTGCTGCTTTTACTGTTGTCACTTTTTACCTGTTGTACTTGCTCTCTGGGAAGGATTTATGTTAGGATGCATTTAGTTATTTTAAAGTATACAAAACTGCATTATGGAATATTGTCATAGCATAATTTTTACTGCAAAACTTACTACTTTTAAGCGTTATGAAAGTCTTTTATACATATACATTAAATGTAGAAGTCATATCATCATTATAATATGCTAGACCTTCATTCTCATATAGGACAACAAAGGAATCAACTCAGTATTTTTCGCCGCGTAAAAACATATATATTTTCTCACTTATGGACTAGTGAACCACCCGACCGAGGGACACGGTCAGTAACTCTAATAACTTATATGCATTGTTTTTTTTACTTAATTTCATAAATCTTTTACATGAAGTAAGTGTGAGGTCGAGTTGCCTGAGCGTCTGCAGTTGTCCCCTGCACGGCGTGGCATCACGACGCATATTTTCTCAACTCTGACGTATTTCTGAATACAGAGAAAATGCGAGTTGTGACAGCAGGCCCCCACGGTGGTGCGCGAGGGTTGCTCGCGGCTTAAGTTGCGCGAGGGATGCTCGCGGCTTCTTCGTGAGGGGGGCAGGCCCCCACGGTGGTGCGCGAGGGTTGCTCGCGGCTTAAGTTGCGCGAGAGATGCTCGCGGCTTCTTCGTGAGGGGGGCAGACCCCCACGGTGGTGCGCGAGGGTTGCTCGCGGCTTAAGTTGCGCGAGGGATGCTCGCGGCTTAAGTTTCGCGAGGGATGCTCGCGACTTCTTCGTGAGGGGGCAGGCCCCCACGGTGATGTTTTGATTAATGTCCTGTGTTTGATCTGATTGCATGACCTTAGCGTGAGAAAGCCATTTTCTTGATTCTCATGCTGCCAAGATGAATGAGGAGAAGAACAATATTGCATAAATAAAATGTATTGAGTGAAACAACTTATGGACATTGGTAACATGCACGGGGTTGATCCTGTTGCTTATATAGTTCAACGCAAAATGTACGTAATTTAGATAGTTGCAACAACAAAAATCACTGATAAAATCGGCGCAGGTTCTGCGCGTTTCAGGTACGGGGGAGAGTCTTTCCTTCTGCGTTCCGCAATTTATATGTACCTGGCTTCACCATTGTCGTGACGACGAACGGGCCTTCCCAAGCCGGGGACAGCTTGTCACTTTGCGCTGCCTTCCCTGCTGCTTCGAGAGTACGTAGGACCAAGTCTCCTACGTTGATCAGACGTGGCTTTACTTTGCGATTGTAGTAGCGAGCTGCGTGTTGTTGGTATGCTGCGGTTCGGAGGGCGGCTTCTTCGCGGGTCTCGGAGATTAGGTCTAGATTATCTCTGAGTGCGTCGTCGTTTGTCTGGAGGTCGAAGTGAGATACTCTGGGGCTTGGGACGCCAATATCAACTGGAATGATTGCTTCAGTTCCGTAGGGAGGCCGCGGCTTGCCGCGACCGCCCCGACGGCGGGGCCGGCTGCGACGAAGGCCGGGGGGGCCGGCCGTCGACGGTGGCTAGGCCGCCAGTCGGCGGCGGTTCTCCCGGCGGCGATTTCCCCCATGACGGGAGGGAGTGGGGCCCGCTTCCCCCCATAATTCTCATCATGAGAGATCATAGGGGGTTGGTCTCACCCATGATCCTCTTTGAATGAAGATCATGAGTGGGGCTTGGACTTTCTATAAATGATGGTGTAACCAATCAAGATTCTTTGTTACTATTCAGAGGTCAAGATTTGAGAGAAGTAGGTGCTAGACACACCTCAAGGTCCGAACTCTTGTTGAGACCCGTTTTTAACTTCAAAAAATACGAATATTACAGTTGAGTGCAAACATAATTTTATAAATCATGAAAGTGGGTTACAAATACTCAAAAATAATTTAGAATTATCAATTCCCTAATTTATTGGCTTGAGATATTTGGTCCGGAAACATAGCTTTTGTAATTCTATAAAAAGAATAAACCTGAGCCGGCCTAGAAAGTTAAATGAATTTATTTTATTTTAAAAATGCATACTCACATAAACATACAAATGACGTGGTAAAGTTTATTTTTCCGAAATTATCATTTCTAGAAATTTTGCAGGTAGAGTCAAGATGCTTGACAACATAGAGTAGCCTGCCATTAATGAAATTCTGAGACCAATTCAAGGGGCATTTCGTCATTTAAACCATGCCATTTTCGTAAATTCACAGTAAAACAAGGGCATAGTCAATTTGCTAAACCCTAGTTAAGCTAACTGTAGTTTCATACGTGGGTTAAGTTGCAATTTAGCATTACGACCCAAAAAAAAATTTTATTTGCAGCGCCGGCAGAGGATTCTCGGCTTTAACTTTTCACTATAAATAGCTCGCCGGAGGCAAGTCGAGTTTGCCCAATCGGAGTCTAGAAACCTCCTCTCTCTTCTCTCTTCTCCTCCACCTCTTCACAGTCTCTTTGATCGTATATTTTCTCCGGCGGCCTTCGTCAAAGAAAATGTCAGCTTCCTCCAGATCCAGATCCAGCGCGTCAGCGGCACAACTGAAAAGCGGCTTCCAGCAATCGGCATCTCCGGCCAGCCGTTTCTACTCCTCGACCTTCTCCTCTCCGGCGGCGAATCCTTCCGTCAACGTCTTCGCCACATCCTCGTCGAGCTTTGCAGCTCGATCGACATCCAGCTTGTTTACCCGCTCCTCCTCTCCAACTCGTGTAAACCTCATCCGATCCTCGCCGTCTGCCCCCTCCGTCCGTTTCTCCCTCGACCGCCCCAGCTCTCCTAGCCGCTCTATCTCCGCCGTTAACAGCGATCCCATCGTACGTCCACCAGTTACCGCCTCAGTTCGCCGTAAAACCTGCATGTGCTCTCCGACCACCCATCCCGGCTCCTTCCGCTGCAGCTTCCACAAGGCCCAGTCCAACCGGCCCGCGGCAACCGTCTCTTCCCCGGCAAATCGTCTCAAAAGGGCAGCCATGACGAACTCGCTCGTCCGGATCGGGACGGTCGAGGGAGAAATTGTCAAGAGGTCCCTCGCCGCCCTGATCCGACCTTCCTCACATCAACAAAGACGTAGATGCGACTTCCGTCCTCGGCCTAGTCGGCTTTCAAAGATGTTCATGGCCGATGATCTATGATCCCAAATCCTCAAGGGGTTGTAGATCTCGAAGCAGGTTTGTTAATCTCTCGAAACTATGACTTTTCAACCTCAAATCTCCCCGCCGGCTGCGCCGGCCCTCCGATGGTGGTTGTACTCCACTTTTTTGTTCCTTCCTCTTCTCTGCGAATTGTAATGAGAAAAACCTGAAGAGAGAAGATCACGGATACCAGAAGACGGATGAAATCCTTTACAATTGTACGTAATTCTCTGTTGCTGCTGTTGATGACTATGAATCCAGATTTGAGAATGAGAACTTGGACACAAACAGATGACATAATTTATCAATCAATCAACTAATTAATCTACTAATTCAAAGATTAACCTAATTCTAATTTAATTTCCTTTTTACATATTTAATCAAGCGTCGCCGTCTCCTCTGCAGCCATGTGATGCGTACGGTGATTGGTCTCTCTCCGTTTAAAATCTCCGTCGCATCGATTACTCCGACGTCACCGACGGCGTTTGGTAAGCGTCCGTCGTCCTTACGTCATCGTCGTGTTTATACCGTCACCGTCAGCTTTGGAAGCTGCGTCCGTGATTTCGTGTTCGAGGTATTTTTTTTTTAATTTATTTCAATTACGCGTTTTAATTTCCATTAATTGTTTGAATTTTCTCTTTGGGCTATTGTTGCAGGTTTTGCTTCCGTTGCTTCTGGCACAAGGAAATGGACCGGTGGTGGTCCTATTGAACCGTCGAACCCTAAAAGCGGTCCATTTGGACCATCTAACACTAATAAATAATTTAAATAAAAAAAATTAATTACACATTAAAAATAATTCAACGGATTTGGACCTGAAACGAGGGTGGAGCACCTTCTGAGTTCTGACGGAATATAATTGAAAAATTAAACTACATAAATTGTTTAAAGAAAAAAAAATTAATAATAATAACAACAGTGTGAATAACTTATAACTGTGCCACTGTGGTATTTAATTTTATATTTAATTAATATAATTACAAAAAGTAATACAGCTGGGCGAGAACTAAACGCAATGAATTGCAGGAGCATAAAGTAATTTCTCCGTGACTTCGAAGTTAGAAGTAGAAACTTAGGTATAACTTATGTTGGATTTTTCTGTTATTATTATTATTATATGTATATAATTTCATTACATTTTAGGGAAAGTCTTAAATTTAAATCTTATTATGTAATTTTAGTATTTTTATTATTAAAACATTATTACGTCGCCCACTAAATTTTTGCTGAATTCATTTTTTAGGAAAAATATAAATTTTAATGAGGACAGCTAATATTTTAGTTGTCTTAAAACTTAAATTAGTAAGCTTAGCTGTAAAATATACTGCAGCATATATATTTACCAAAGCGGGATATCAAAATTTTAGTTATTCAATTATGATTACTATGCAAAATATTTAAACAAATTTTATTCGTAGGTGAATCGGGACCGTCAAAACAACCCATCTAAGATATATAGATGGTGTATATTAAGTGCTATTCAGTGTATAAAATATTAAAATGAAAGTAAATGTGTACTGTTATGAAAATAAGGGGATTTTACTAGAAACATTAGTGGCTTAAAGTCGAGTAAAATAAATAAGAAGTATGATATGAATATAAATAAATGTTTAAAATAATTTAAGTAAATAAAACAGTAATATTAAAAATTAATGCAAAATAAATGATATTTTTATATATAATAATTGTGAACAATTAAATTAAATATAACTTATTTTCTATCCATATTATAATGAAATAATAAAACAAAAGCTAAATAAAATCAAAGACAACATATGAAAATGGGACTAAAAAGAAAAAATATAAGATGAAGATTATATAAAATGAAGAATTTTTTTAAAAAAATAAAATTAAAACGTTTTGGAACTAGGTGGATCATGAGGGCGGTGTTGTCACCGCTTATTATCTGCAATTGTTTTCCATTGTAGATATTAAAACATTTTCATATAAACATATGAAAATGGTACATGGCTGCATGTTTTCAATATTGGCGCTGTCCATTGGATATTTTATACCAATTGTTTTTGTGTACCTATTGGTCCTATTTTGAATTATATATTAAAAAAAATTGACATTTGGCCACAGGCAGCATCATATATTATAGATTTATAGGTATTTGAGTGTACAATATTGTGATATATATATGTTAAATATTTGTGCAAATGATGCAGATAAATTCAGTTGGGACAAATTGTATTTTCTGAAGAAATTATGAAGTGCAATCTTTTCATTTACATTTGTTACTGCATCTCTAAGAAATTAGGATGATATTTGAGAATATGATTATACATTAGCAACCACAATATTATGTTCTTTTTGAAACATTTGACCCACTTACCCCTAGTGAGGGTGATCTGTGTGTAAGGTTCCGTTTGGGAGGATTTATTTTCACTTGTCAAGCGGTCACGATCGCATGAATCGGATCTTAATTATGATCAGATTTATGCGGTCGTAATCGCTTGGCCGGTGAAAATATGTTCCCCCAAACGGAGCCGAAGTGGCCCTCTCGTCGTAACCTCCTTGACGCCGCCGAATTAGCACTCATGAGATGCTCTATGTGCAAATGCAATCTTACCTTGTGATTTTGGAATCTTGGGAGCCAATTTTGTGACAATTCTCTTAATTACTTATGATTGGCGGAAAAATTTGACCCGCTTGTGGGGCCAGTAGGGGCAATCAGTGTGCTTAAGTGGCAATACATTGCGATTAGCAAATAACTCGACACGCGCCGCACGTTGCTCGACATGTACCCTATGATCGACTAGACTCCCCCTCGTGGTAAGCTTTCTTAGCGACTGCGGAGCGATATGTATGGAACATGTTATTGCATATTTGGACAAATAACGGGTTCAGAGACTTAACGGGTCGGTTCAGATACACGAATATTCAATACCCGTAGTAACTCCTAGAGTTTGCCTTTTATACCCACCTAGGGGCAACAGATAGGAGATTTCACTTTGATCTCCATCCGGATGCTTCGAGCGAAACTATCATTCTCGAAGTTGCCCCATCGCTCGTACATCTCGTAACCGTACTTTTTTTTCGTATTCGTCGCCGCTGCCGCTTTTGATCAGGAAGGAGGAAAAGGGAAGAAATCCCGTCGTTTGACTCCCGTGAAAGATTGATCGGCCGCGCTGTCTTCTGATCGGGAAAAGTAGAAAATTTTGTCGTCCCTGTTCTCACGTTTCCGCTGCCGCCTGAAATCGAATAGATCGTGAAAGGAAAAAAGGGGAAGTAGGCCCGCCTAGGTTTTACAGTTTTTTTTCTTTCCATCAGGACAATCGTGCGCCTCTACCGCCGTTTCGCGATTTCTGTCTGTCGCGATTTTTGGCCGGCGCTCGTTAAAAGAAAAAGGTAAAGGTTTTTTAGAATCTTCTCTCTGTCGTTGCCAGAGTTGGAAGAAATTGGACACCGCCGCCTGCACAGAGCCGCCGCTGAAGTCAGAATCGATCCCGCCGCTGCCTTGTTTTGTGTCCGGTCGCTGTCTAGGGAGAAAGAAAAGCTTCTCGCCGCTGCTCTGTCCGGTGATCTGAAAAGAAAAGGAGAGGTTGTCGCTGCTCTCGTCGGTGCTTGATCAAAGGAGGAAAAGTTCTCGACGCTCGATCGGGACAGGAAAAAGGGTCGTCGCCGCTCTCCCATCTTTAGCCTGACGCTTGATCGAAAGGCGCCGCCGCTCCTGTGCGGATCTCCCGCCGCCGCCTGTTGCGATTTATGTCCGTCGTTGTAGTCGGTATCCCGGCCGGCGCTCCTGCACAAACAAATTTTTTGTCGCTGGTTCTATAAAAAAAGAGAATTTCCCCGTGGTTTTCGACTACCGCAATCGGGATCGGGGAGAAGACCGTCGCCGCCATCGTTGGCATTTTTTCCTGTCGCTGCTCTGAACCAGAAGGAAATCGCCACTGATGAAGGATAAGCAGTCTGTTAGCGCCCGATTCCTCCTACAGATCTTACGAACACGCCTGGAGGTGTTGTGATCGAAGAGTTCTGCTGCCTTCTATAATCTCTATCTCGCTGGATCTGTACAGATCTGAATCAGAGAAAGGGATGCACAATGATGAAGGGAAATAATTTTTCGTCTCCGGTGCCAATGATCAAATTGGAAAAATTCACGGCGACGGAGTTCAACGACTGGAAGCTGAATACTCAGTTTGGTATGAAGTACCTGAACGTATTCTACACAATTCAGTCTGATCGTGCTGACGTTATGAGGCTGACGATGAGACACAGTTTGTCCACGATGAGAACTTCTGTCGCGACTACCTACTGAACTGCCTATCCTCCAGCCTGACAAAGACGTACATCAAAATGAAGACTGCCAAGGAGATCTAGGAGGCACTATAGGAGCACTTCAGGTAGGAGGAGGACCTCTCAAAAGCACACCTGGTGGGCAAGTTTCACTCATTCACGTTCGACGAGAAGAAAGTCATTCTTCCTCAGGTATCAGAATTTGAAAATTTAGTTGATTCATTGCACAGTGAGAATATTATTTTACCAGATAATTTTTGCGGACACGATTGTTTTTAAATTGTCTTCCACGTTGTACAATTTCAAAACTGAAATGTACCGCAAGAAGATGCAAGTTAGTCTTAACGATCTCAAGCGTTTTATACACATTGAGGATGAGAATAAGACAAGATACGCCTTAGAAGCTGTTAGTAAGCAGAAAGCTGCGGCTAACATGATTTCTAGCTGAAAACGCGTGCCCCATCTTAAAAGATCAAACTTCTCCAAAATAGCTCACGTGTTACAGGCTCAAGTAAAAAGATTAAAAAGTTTAAGGGCAAGTGTTTCAACTGCAATAAGTGGGGGCACAATGCATCTGATTGTAGGCTCTGTAAAAAGGAAAGGATCAGAACACCACAAGAAGGCAACCCGACCAATATGGTTAGCCTTGCTGAGCCATCCGACTTTGTTGTTATGATTGGAAACGCGAAGACCAGCACTGAGTGGTACCTGGATACAGGGACAACGTGCCACGTTTGCAACAATGCTAATTTGATGACATGACTCACTACTGCAAGAAAGTCTATGACGGTGGCGAATGACGAGACGACTGATGTGTTGAAGGTGAGGAACACAACTCTGATGCTATCCTCATGTAAGATTTTAACCTTAAAGTACGTTAAATTCATTCCTTCATTAGCTGCTAATTTAGTGTCTATAAGTTTGTTATGTGATGCTGACTTGTCTTTTATTTTTTGTAGTGGTAGAGTAGTACTGTTAGTTAATTCTTACTATTTTGGATGTGCATATGTCTAAAATAGGATGTACCGACTAAGTCTAGCAAACGCAATAGTTTAACAAGTACATCAAACTTAGTTAGCCCTGAGACTGTACATGAGAGAGTAGGACATGCGAAATATAGGAAAATGTTCTAAATAGCTAGAATTCACCAGATCACATTAGACACTAAAAATTAACCTGAGAAATGTGAAGTGTGTGCTCAGACTAAGATCACTAGGAAACCTTTTAGTACGGTTACTAGAAGCACAACATCCCTAGAGCTTATACATTTCGACATATGTGACTTTAAAAGTTTTATCACTATAGGAGGAAGAAAGTATATGATCACATTTATAGATGACTGTTCTAGATTCTGTCACATTTATCTTCTAAAAACTAAAGTTGAAGTGTTTGAAAAGTTCTGTCCTTTCAAAACCATGATAGAAAACCAACTAGACATGAAGATAAAAAGGCTTAGAAGCGATAGAGGAGGAGAATACGTGTCCAGTGAGTTCAGATGTTTTCTTGTCTCTCAAGGAATCATAGCAAAAATCACTGCTCCTTACTCACCAAATTGAATGGTATACCCGAGAGAAAAATAGAACGTTAACAGAGATGTTGAATTCTATGTGTACAACCCCGTATTCGCAGAGTAGGGTCCATTCGGCAGGCGCTAAGCCAGTTTTAAGTTTTTAAGCTTTTTAGAGATTTTGGACTCTTGGTGGCCAATTTTGGCTTGGCCTTGGGAATATACTAGTAGGGGAGGAAAAATCTACACCCCCCCGGGCTTGCTATGAGCGAGGTAGAAGCGATACTCCGGACGGAGGCCAATGCCTCACCCCCCTGCACCCCAGCCCCTTGGGCGAGCTCGGCCGGCGACCTAGAGCTCGCCCGGGCGCCCAGTCCCTTGGGCGAGCTCGGCCGGCGGCTTGGAGCTCGCCCGGGCTCCCAGTCCCTTGGGCGAGCTCGGCCGGCGGCCTGGAGCTCGCCCGGGCGCCCTGCCCCTTGGGCGAGCTCGGCCGGCGGCCTGGAGCTCGCCCGGGCGCCCTGCCCCTTGGGCGAGCTCGGCCGGCGGCCTGGAGCTCGCCCGGGCGCCCTGCCCCTTGGGCGAACTCGGCCGGCGGCCTGGAGCTCGCCCGGGCGCACTGCCCCTTGGGCGAGCTCGGCCGATGGCCTGGAGCTCGCCCGGGCGCACTGCCCCTTGGGCGAGCTCAGCCGGCGGCCTGGAGCTCGCTCGGGCGCACTGCCCCTTGGGCGAGCTCGGCCGGCGGCCTGGAGCTCGCCCGGGCGCCCTACCCCCTTGGGCGAGCTCGGTCGGCGGCCTGGAGCTCGCCCGGGCGCCCTGCCCTCTTGGGCGAGCTCGGCCGGCGGCCTGGAGCTCGCCCGGGAGCCCAGCCTCTTTGGGCGAGCTCACCTCGGATGTCCGAGGTGGGGGAAAGGGGGAGGAGCATGGTCTAGCCTCCACCTTCCCTCCCTCTTTTTTTGGACCTCCGGTTGCCATATTTTTTCCTAAGGGCATTTTGGACATTTCAAACTCAGGACTTGGAAAAACTATAAATAGACCCCCTTGGGTACCTTTGGAGAGACATTGGTTTTTGGCTTCCTCCTCCCTAGTTCTCTTCTTGGTAGAGTTGAGAGAACTCTCCAAGGTACCCATCTCTGCCATTGGTAAGGGAGGGGAAGTGTTCTTGTGACCTTCCGGGTGTGTGGTGGGACCTCCGCGCTATAGCCGATGGTCTTTTCCTAGTTTCCCAAGTCTTTGGTCTGTGACGTTCCCCCGAGTGTAGTAAATGTGCGGTCACCCTTTCCCTAAGGGTAAACTCCACAGAGACCAAGTTTTTGGTTTCAACATTTTGGTGCGGTGAGCGTGGAGAGTGACCAGCACAGAAGATCTCGGGAGAGTGTCATGGCTGGAGATCAGGGAGGTAGTAATGACCTCGGCGAGCTCCCCAACCCCGGACCCTTCGTAGGAAGGGAGGAGTTCATGATATCCATCCAAGGCATCATGGGGATGCTGCGAAGTTTGGCTCCTCGGGGTAGCAGCTCCACTCCAACCCCCAGGAGCTAGCTCCCCCTCTCGGCGAGCCGCCTCCCAGGGGCACATGCGAGATAACCCCAGCAGGGGGAGAAGGAAGTGCACTAGGTAGGCGACCTGGGAGGGAGAGGATGGGAGAGGGGGTCGAGCGAGACCTCCTCGGCCGAGAGTTGTTCCCCAGCCTGGCGAGTGCTAGCCCTCTAGGCGAACAGGTCGCGCGAGTAGAGGTGGCGAGAGCACCCCTCAGAGGGTAACCTTTCAGCGAGTTGATCATCTCAGCTCCCATTCCTGAGGGGTTCAGAGAGCCAGACATGGCTTACTATACCGGGAAGGATGATCCCGTCCAGCACCTGCAGTGGTTCGAGGATGCCGTCTCCATCAGGCCGATGACGGATGCCTTCAAGTGTTGCCTCTTTGCGATCACGTTGAAGGAGAAGGCAAGGGACTGGTTTCATCAACTCCCCCTGAGGTCGATCAATGGGTTCGAGGACTTGAGCCGAAGCTTCCAGCTCCGCTTCTCCACCTCCAAGAAGAGGAAGAAGAGTCTCGAGTCCATCTTTCTGATAAGGCAGAGGGCCGAGGAGTCGCTGGACCACTACGTTGACAGGTTCCAAGAGGAGATCCTGGATATCCAGGAGATGCCGGGGTATGCTCTCCAGATGGCCTTCACTGTTGGACTGAATGAGGGCTTCTTCAAGATGAGCTTGACTCGGAAGGCCCCCCTTTCCTTCGAGGAGCTGATGGAAAGGGCGGCAGAGGAGATAGCCATGGAGACAGCCAATCCTGTATTTGTCAAGAGGTTGGTAAAGTTGACGGAGGCAGAGTCAAAGGAGCAAGGTGGCTCGAGACATCAGGAAGGAAGAAGGAGAGAGGAGCAGAGAGCTCAGGGGTTCCAAGGACGGGAGGGTCTGGAGCTAGGTTGGAGGCAGCAGGGAGGACCTGCCCAGGGTCTAGGAAGAGCTCTCATCTAGGGTGGGGGGGACTTTCAGGGAGGCCAAGGAAGATACAACTTCCAAAGGCAAGCCCCTAGGCAGCTCCTACCCCCACCGCAGCAAGCGATGACGATCGGTCGAAGGGAGAGGAGGAACCGCATGGGAAGAGGAAGAGTCAGAGTAGAGTTACCCTACTGTGAGCTCCACCAGAAGGAGGGCCATGCAACAACTACTTGCCCCGAGTTCTAGGAGTTGAGAAGGACAAGAGCTCCGACACCACAGCCTCAACAACCGCAAGATCCGGTACGGATTGAAGAAGTCCAACCCGAGACAGCAGGGGAGAGGTGTGAGGACAGGGTTAATGTGGGTACCCAGGGAGGGATCCTTTGATGCACAAGGAAAGAGGGAGGTACACGGAGTAGATCATCTCTTGTAATGAACTTTATTTGCATTATATCACCTATGATTAATGAAAAAGACCGCCGGAAAACATTTGTGATCAAGTCCTTTTTGCCCCGAGATGATTCCGCTGACCAGGCTCCAACTAGCTGGCAGGGCAGGTTGATCTCTCGTGGAGGCTAAGTCCTTTTAGCTCCGGGATGATTCCGCTGACCAGGCTCCCACTAGCTGGCAGGGAAGGTTGATCTCTCGTGGAGGCTAAGTCCTTTTAGCTCCGGGATGATTCCGCTGACCAGGCTCCCACTAGCTGGCAGGTCAGGTTGATCTCTCGTGGAGGCTGTCCTTTTAGCTCTGGGATGATTCCGCTGACCAGACTCCCACTAGCTGGCAGGGCAGGTTGATCTCTCGTGGAAGCTAAGTCCTTTTAGCTCCGGGATGATTCTGCTGACCAGGCTCCCACTAGCTGGCAGGGCAGGTTGATCTCTCGTGGAAGCTAAGTCCTTTTAGCTCCGGGATGATTCCGCTGACCAGGCTCCCACTAGCTGGCAGGGCAGGTTGATCTCTCGTGGAGGCTAAGTCCTTTTAGCCCCAGGATGATTCCGCTGACCAGGCTCCCACTAGCTGACAGGGCAGATTGATCACTCGTGGAGGCTAAGTTCTTTTAGCTTTGGGATGATTCCGCTGACCAGGCTCCCACTAGCTGGCAGGGCAGGTTGATCTCTCGTGGAGGCTAAGTCCTTTTAGCTCCGGGATGATTCCGCTGACCAGGCTCCCACTAGCTGGCAGGGCAGGTTGATATCTCGTTGAGGCTAAGTGTTTTCACCCCGAGGCCGTCTCATCACCCAGGCTCTCATTAGCTGGCATGACAGGTTGACCCCTCAGGAGGCTAAGTGTTTTCACCCCGAGGCCGTCACGTCACCCAGGCTCCCATCAGCTGGCATGACAGGTTGACCCCTCGGAGAGACCGAGTATTTTCGGCCCCATGAAGGTCACTCAGCGAATACGTTGGGTTGGATGTTTCTTTCCGAGCTTGTGCCAACCTAAAAAAGAGCGGGGATTGTGTACAACCCCATATTCGCAGAGTAGGGTCCATTCGGCAGGCGCTGGGCCAGTTTTAAGTTTTTAAGCTTTTTAGAGATTTTGGACTCTTGATGGCCAATTTTGGCTTGACCTTGGGAATATACTAGTAGGGGGAGGAAAAATCTACACCCTCCCGGGCTTGCTATGAGCGAGGTAGAAGCGGTACTCCGGATGGAGGCCAAGGCCTCACCCCCCTGCACCCCAGCCCCTTGGGAGAGCTCGACCGCGGCCTGGAGCTCGCCCGGGCGCCCAGCCCCTTGGGCGAGCTCGGCCGGCGGCCTGGAGCTCGCCCGGGCGTCCCTTGGGCGAGCTCGGCCGGCGGCCTGGAGCTCGCCCGGGCGCCCTGCCCCTTGGGCGAGCTCGGCCGGCGGCCTGGAGCTCGCCCGGGCGCCCAGCCCCTTGGGCGAGCTCGGCCGGCGGCCTGGAGCTCGCCCGAGCTCCCTGCCCCTTGGGCGAGCTCGGCCGGCGGCCTGGAGCTCGCCTGGGCGCCCTGCCCCTTGGGCGAGCTCGACCGGCGGCCTGGAGCTCGCCTGGGCGCCCTGCCCCTTGGGCGAGCTCGGCCGGTGGCCTGGAGCTCGCCCGGGCGCCCTGCCCCTTGGGAGAGCTCGGCTGGCGGCCTGGAGCTCGTCCGGGCGCCCTGCCCCCTTGGGCGAGCTCGGTCGGCGTCCTGGAGCTCGCTCGGGCGCCCTGCCCTCTTGGGCGAGCTCGGCCGGCGGCCTGGAGCTCGCTCGGGCGCCCTGCCCTCTTGGGAGAGCTCGGCCGACGGCCTGGAGCTCGCCCGGGAGCCCAGCCTCTTTGGGCGAGCTCACCTCGGATGTCCGAGGTGGGGGAAAGGGGGAGGAGCATGGTCTAGCCTCCACCTTCCCCCTTTTTTTGGACCTCCGGTTGCCATGTTTTTTCCTAAGGGCATTTTGGACATTTCAAACTCAGGACTTGGAAAAACTATAAATAGACCTCTTGGGTACCTTTGGAGAGGCATTGGTTTTTGGCTTCCTCCTCCCTAGTTCTCTTCTTGGTAGAGTTGAGAGAACTCTCCAAGGTACCCATCTCTGCCATTGGTAAGGGAGGGAAAGTGTTCTTGTGACCTTCCGGGTGTGTGGTGGGACCTCCGCGCTAGAGCCGAGGGTCTGTTCCTAGTTTCCCAAGTCTTTGGTCCGTGACGTTCCCCTGAGTGTAGTAAGTGTGCAGTCACTCCTTCCCCAAGGGTGAACTCCACATAGACCAAGTTTTTGGTTTCAACACTATGCTCCTCACTGTTGGCATGCCTACTGCATATTGGGGAGAAGCGGTTTTAACTGTAAATCACATTTTGAACAAAGTACCTCATGCTAGGTTAGAGGTCACATCCTACGAGCTTTGGTTTAAGAGACCCCCGACAATAACTACACTTAAGACCTGAGATTGTATAGCCTATGTTAGGGTCTCCAATCTAAGACAGTCTAAGCTTGGACCTAAGACCAACACCTGTTTCTACTTAGGTTGTACTGGTGATAGTACTATAGATAGATTCTTAGACATTTCTAATAACATCATTATAGAATCTTGGGATGCGGTATTCTTTGAAGATAAATTTCATAGAGATGAGAATATGTTAATCTCAGGTATGCAAGCAACAATTACTGAGTAAAATCATAACTTAGTACCGAGCACCTCATATTCAATTCCAATAGATAATAGTGACTTATAGTCTAGAAGGACTTCGGTGAGAGAGAGAGAGAACTCCCAGAACCTTCGGTAGTGATTTTGTCGCTTACCACGTCGAGGCTGATCCATCTACCTATAAGGAAGTGATGAGATAAATGGATTCACTACTCTGAAAAGAAGCCATTGATGAAGAGATGAACTCTCTACTTCGAAACAACACCTGGATGTTAGTTGATAAGTCAAAAGGGGCTAAAACTAAGTGTGTAAGTGGGTTCTGAAAAAGAAGCTTAATTCTGATGGTAGCGTAGTTAAGTATAAAACATTCATGTCGGCTAAAAGTTTCACATAAGTCAGTGAGGTGGATTACTTTTATGTATATTCACCAGTGTGTCACTTAACAACCATTAGGATCCTTCATGCTATTGCGTTTATTGAGAACTTTATTGTTCATCAAATAGATATTAAGACTACGTTCTTTAACGAAGATCCGACCGAAAATATATACATGAGACAACCTAAAGGCTTCATAGTAGAAGGTCACAAAAATAAAGTCGGTACGTTAATCAAGTCACTATACAGACTAAAACAAGCACCAAAATTATGACATGAGAAGTTTGACTATAATGTAAAGAATATGAGATTCATGTCGAGTCTCTCTGATAAATATCTTTACATACTTCATAGATTAAATGCACTCATTATAATATGTTTGTATGTAGATGATATGTTTATTCCTTGTTCTGATCAATCCGAAGTGGATAACGTTAAGTCAGAACTAATAAAAAAATTTAGCATTAAAGACCTCAGTGTAGCTGAAACTATACTAGGCATGCATGCGAGCATTGAAAAAAATGACATTTCCCTAAATCAAATCTACTATATAAAATTCATATTGGATACGTGAGGATACATTGAAAGTAGAACATTAAAGACATCATATGATAATAATAACCGCTTAAAGTTCAATGAAAGAGCTGCGGTCAGACAATTAGATTATGCTAAACTGATTGGTAGTCACATGTATATTATGGTCTGTACTAGACCTGACATAGCTTTTACGATCGGCATGCTAAGTAGATTCACTAGTAATCATAGCCAAGATCATTGGGTTGCCCTCGATAGGCTAATGTGATACTTAAAGCACACCCAAAAGTATGTTTTATGTTACCATGGTCATCCTCCAGTACCGAAAGAATATTCTGATGCATCATGGTGCTCAAAAATAAACGACAACAAGTCCACTAGTGGATTTATATTCACACTAGGAGGAGCAGCTGTAGCATGAAAGTCTAAGAGGCAATCATGTATTACAATATCTTGTATGGAATCCGAACTCTACGCTCTAGCTTCAGCGGGAGAAGAAGTAGAATGGATAAGAGATTTGGTGATGGACATTCCACTATCGAACCTAAAATTGAGTTTTGTTGCAGTTTACTACGACAATCAGACTAATAAAATGATTGTTACGAACACTTTATTCAGTAGCAAAAGAAGGCAACTAAGGATGAAACAAGCCTGTTTGACCTCCCTCACGAGTCAAGGGATTATTACCCTAATTAATGTGAGGTCAAAAGATAATGTTGCAGACGACTTAACAAAAGGTTTAAATAGAGCTCTCGCAATTAAAACATCAGGGGAGATGAGATTAAAGTTCATAAAAATATGAAATTATCATTTTATTTTTATGTTTTAATGGTAAGAGCCTATAACTGAAATATTCAAGCATCTAATAACAGACTAAAAATCCCAAATAATTTCTTGATAAAACCCAAGATGGTTGGATGCTAGTCATTCCATATTTGATGACTTAACATCTTTCTCGTTGTAAGTTGATTCGAGAATTATTCAATTGAGAATAGAAAGTCGTTTTTACGAGTTAATCTAACATTAATAATCATAACACATTATTACACATCTAATAATGTTGCAAATGACGGTGTGCCAAGTCATATGATAAGATACATAGTGGCCGCTAATGAGTAGGATAACAATGTGTGATTTATTAAAATCATAATTTAACTGGTCCTACTGAGACTAGATAGAGATGCTGACAGTGTTACTTCACTACTGCTACAATGATTAAGCTCATTTAGATAGAATTAGTCTATTTTGATACGTCGATGCATATATTTTTGAATTCATAGAGTCTAACTCATGAAATTCTTTACAGACACTGATAAAGATGGAGGAGAGAAAGTAGACTTTGACATGAATGATGATGATATACTCTTTGAGTAAAATTGTTATACGTTTTTGTCTATTGTTATTTTGTTTTCAGACTTATTTATTTCTGAGTAGCACGTTATGTTTGAATGTTTATGTTACTGTTTTTGAAAACTCTTATTTATTCTCTAAATGTGCTAACTATTCTGGAAATGCGTAAAGTCGAAATTTTTTTCTTTCCGTACTCTCTACTTTCTGCACTCCGAGACATACAAGTAATTTGTCACAAATATAAGAGAAGATTGTTAATGTATATTTGGACAAATAATGGGTTCGGAGGCTTAACAGGTCGGTTCAGATACACGGATATCTGATACTCATAGTAACTCCTAGGGTTTGTCTATTTATACCCACCTAGGGGCAACGGATAGGAGATTCCACTTTAATCTCCATTCAAATGGTTCGAGCGACACTATCAGAACATACTTATCCACATGAACAGGCATGTGTTTTATTGAGCCAAAGCCAATACAATTTAAGAGGGGGGCAAACATTAATATGTCAGCCGCATGTGTTCACCGATCCACTTATTCCATGTGCTTAATGATGTCATTCATGGATTACTTTCTTAAAATATGGTATTCTTCCAACATAAATTGAACCCAAACATTCTACAAAGAGCAGCAATTTTTCTTCACATATTTACAACAGCTCTCAAACAATTAAATCTGGTTAATAATGTTGTTGAAGCCGAATACCCGGTTCGTAATGTTCGAACAAAAAGGATGACCGATCCTTCGGGTGGAAGCCGAATACCTAATTCATAATGCTCAGGCCGAGTACGGTCTCACCGCATACTCAGCCTCAGGAGTATATAGGAATTGAACTCTCAAGCCCAAACTAAGACCGCGATGGGGTCAGGAAAATGCTGGTTGAATCCCCGGCTCTAGACTAGAGTGTGCATGGATAAGTGCATGTGTTCTCTAACCCTAAAACTAGTAACTTTCGACTATTCTTTCGACCCCGACAATGAGAGCTCATGCACTATTTTCATTAGTTAAGACTTCACTATTTTCTCCTTGAATTAATTCAATCTTAAGCCCATCTCCCCCTATTTAATTTTTCCCATAATTTGTACTCTTTCATCAATTAATCAATCTCATTTGTTCTTCATAAGAGCAAGGTCATTTAGGGTCCATTTGGTCTGATGGTTGATGGTGGTGGTCCTAATGGAAGTGGGTAATTCACATATTTTTTCTTAGTGACTGTCCTAACCATTACATAAATTTTGAAGGTTAGGGTGCAAAAAGGGTGGTAGTGCCAATATTGATTTTTTTTGGAGGTTTTAATTTAAAACGTTATTTAAGTTACTTCCATCGTGTTTAGAAGTATTTTTGGGTGCGCCCAACGCGCATAAAAGTGTGTGCTAGACACCTAGTGAAAATCGGGTCACTCGTTGGATTACAGATTTTACGGCCGAATCTTCTCCAGCACTAACTTTTGTGCCTGTCGGACGCACACTAAAATACACTTCTTTTTTAGGTGATTTTTATTAGCATCACAATTTTGATTAGTCGCACCACACTTTCTCCCATTTTTTCTCGAATTAGAAGTATCGTAATTTTGAGTAATCACACCATTGTGATGCGACTATCCAAAACTTTCTCCTAAGTTTTAATTCAAGAATATTAGTACTTCACCCGTCCACCGCCTAAAAACTATTATTCTTGAAAGGTGGAGTACTTCACCGCACTAATATGTAAAAATATTAGTCCCAATGAAATATATGTAAAAAATTTCAAGTTTTAATTTAAAAATATTAGTACTTCACAAATTAGGAGAAAGTAATATGCAACTGTCGCATAGTACTTTCTCCTAATTCGTGAAGTGCTAATATTCTTGAATTAAAACTTCCAATTATTTACATATATTATTATATTTGATGATATACTAATATTTTTGAAATAAAAATAATAATAATATTGACGAATATGTAATTTAATTATTATATTCGTCATTAATAATTGTTATACGTGTAAGAGATAACGCTGCCAGCTGTGTTCCTATCCATCCCCGACAGCCCCACGCTGCTCAACGTTCAGACAGGTACCCTAGCCTCTTTAAGAATAAAGTTTAAAAAATGTGTTCTATTAAACACTTGTTATTATATTTAGGTGATTGTTATTAACATTACAGTTTTAGCTAATCGCGCAATGTTTTCTCTTAATTTTTTGCGTCTTTTAAAAATATATTTTGTACATGTATTTTTAGGAAAAGTTTTCAACATAAAAATTGTAGATCTCGACGAGATCTACAACATTTGTGTTGAACAATTTTCCTAAAAATGCATGTCCAAGACGTATTTCTAAAAGGCACAAAATCTGAGTGTATTTTTCCAAAGTATGAATTGTACATGCATTTTTAAGAAAAATGTTCAACACTAAAATCGAGATCTACAACTTTCGTGTTGAATATTTTTCCTAAAAAACGTATGTACAAGAAATATTTTCAAAATATTGTGCGACTAGCCAAAACAATCACCTATATTTATTTGATTAATATTCGATGAAATTTTTTTTTTTTTATTTTTATTTTATACATGTAATTATAATTAATTTTTTTAAAAATAGAAAGAATACCAATTTATTAATTAATTATTCAATGTGATTCACCAGAAAGAGAAAAGATGCTAGATATACGCACAATGAGCTGTAAATGAAATATGTCCTTTAATTACAATATTTCTTTAAAGGGTGGTGTTAAAGGCACACCATCTTCGGCTTTGTGCACACCAATACTATGTGCACCCATTGGAATTTTATGTGCACACCATCTTCGGCTTTGTGCACACCAATACTATGTGCACAGTCTGAGCAAACATAGATGCAATGTATGTGAACTCGTTGGACGCCGTTGCCGTCTCCTTCATCAGAGCAAACAGATCGACGGCATGACGGCCATGGTCGTGCATCACGAGCCCTCCGATCATCACGTTCCAAAGCACGACGTCTTTGCTCGAAACGCGGCGGAACACCTCCAAAGCTGCTTCAACGCACCTGCATCTGCAGTACATGTCCACAAGAGCTGTGGGGAGGATGACGTTGTCGTGATTGCATAGTTTTTTTAAATGAAATACACGCCTTTTTGAATTGCGTCTTCTACGTTAATTTTCAGGAGAAGTGTTCAGCATGAAAGTTGTAGATCTCGACGATATCTACAACTTTCATGTTGAACACTTTTTGATTTAAAGCCGTTTAGACCCCCGATTTGGTGCCCGAAAAAATCACGCGGAACATTAAATTTTCTGGGTGATTTTTTTCGGGGGCCAAATCGGGGGCCTAAACGGCTTTAAATCAAAAAGTGTTCAACATGAAAGTTGTAGATATCGTCGAGATTTACAACTTTTATGTTGAACACTTCTCCTGAAAATGAACGTAGAAGACGCAGTTCAAAAATCGCGTATCGAGAAGGGGGAGGCGGGCTGCTTCGGCTTTAGTTGGGTGGGATTTAGAAAACCTAAATTATTAAGGATTATATTTTTTGATGGGTGTGCACATAGCCGATAATGGTGTGCCTTTAACACCACCCTTCTTTAAATCTTTTGCCCGTTGCCACCGCAATAAATTTTTATTAAATTTATTATTACTATTATTACAATTATGTCATTCCCCAACTTAAATTTAACAAGCTTAAATATAGCAGTGGAAGACTTCGCTATTAAGATAAGTGATCAAGATATTTCCCGTGATGACTGTTCAAGCTTGGATCAATAGTTCAAAAAATGGAGTTATTGATAGAGATGTGACATAGAGAATCCAAGCGATTTGATTGAAGTGGAGAGACGCGTTAGGGATCTTGTGTGATCGTAAAATAATTAAAACTTAAGGGCAAGTTCTACCGTACTGTGATTAGACAAACGATGCTCTATGGTTCTGAGAGTTGGGCAGTGAATTGTGTACACGAGCAAAAAATGAGAGTTGCGGAGATGAGAATACTTAGGTGGATGTACGGACACACGAAACTGGATAGAATTAGAAATGAATGTATCAGGGATAAGACATGAGTAGCCCCAATTGCAGAGAAGATGTGAGAAGCTCGACTAAGATGGTTTGGACACAAACAAAGGAGACCATTAGAGGAACATGTTAGGCGTCGTGAGAGTCTAGTCACTAGACATGTTAAAAGAGGAAGGGGTAGACCAATAAAGACTTGGAATGAAACTATAAGGAAAGACATGATGTACTTAGGCATTCATAAGATTATGGCACAAGATAGGGCACAATGACGACAAAGGATCGATATAGCCGACCCGGCTATAGTGTGATAAAGGCTTGAGTGTTGTTGTTGTTACTCAATCAATTCTTTTTTGGTAAAATATTAATCAACCCCACTAATATTAACCAAAGTTTAAAGTAGACCCAAAATTTGTATTGTAGGCTTGGTTTGGCACAACAATTTTGTTGTGATGGGTTTGAACAAAAATGCTGCCACCATAAAATGTTTGTTTGACATGACAACGGTTATTACCGTCACTAAGAAACGGAAATTAGTTTTGAACATGAAAGTGGTTCACTAACGATGATTCGTAATCACTAGGTTCACTATCACCACCACCAGACGGCCAAATGGAGCCTTTAAGTTTAGGCTAAATTTGTAATAGATCTCCACTAACTTCCCCTAAGTTTCTAACCATTTTAGATGATTTGGTGTTTCTAAGGTGGCCATATGTTGCTATTCTTATTGTGTATGCTTGCTTGGATTCCAAGTTTCACATATTGAAATTATCATACACAATGGATTTTCATATTACTTGTAATAGGGAACCTCAACCTGTCTAGGGTCCTTGGAAACTCTCCCCATCTTTCACTAATTGATTTTACACTGGATGCTTCGATTTCGGCATGGTATCAGAGCAACATTATGGCCCACATCCATTAAAATTGTCCTAGCATGTCATGTATCGTGTGGATTAAGACCCAGTGTAGCTCGCATCTGTTGGTTCGGCCGTCCTACTCCCGCATAGAGTGTCCCAAAGGAGGGGTGGCAAATTGGAGACTTGACTTGAGAGTTAAGACTTAAGAGTACATGTGGCTTGCAGGCAAAGTGCTTGCACATGGTTTCATTAGAGGAGATCCTCTCCTCCTCCCTTCTCTTATCACTTAGTATTCATCATAGCGCAGCTAGAGCTATTACCTAAAGAGGTGATATTAGTAACTACTTATCTTATCGTTGCGGCAATCATGCATCTCCCATCGAATATTTAAATTGTCACGGAAAGACGGATTTTGATGCTCACAAATTATACTTTATTTTGTGATTTGGTTCGGACCCTGAACCGAACCGAATCCGGCTGAGGCGATTCGGCATTTCCCAAATGTGCATATATACTAATTATTAAGATTTTTATTGTTACTTGAGAAGGCTGTGTAGAGAATATCTATTAAACATTGACAGACACTACACTTTTCATATCTCCAGAACTCTTTTTCGTGTATACATTCATGGAAAGCAGAGCATTTTTGTTATGGATAACTCCATATTCACACAAGCATTTGAGGATAAAGCAGCCTATTGACTTTGAATCTGATGCAACACTCAAAGGGGCACCATGCTTTTCTAGAAAGTCTAGAATCTTCTCGAAGCTTCTACATCCAAGAACCTAGGAAATATGCATCAAAATCTGTAATATGAAACCCATTGAATATGCATCAATATCACTGCTCTTATAAATACTACCAGTAAGTAAACTGATCATAACATATCACTCCTACAGCTTATTCTCCTCTACAAGCTGGGGTTGGCCCCTACGGGCGATAAACTGCTTGAAATGCGTGCGGCGTCTCCTTTCTCGTACATGGCCCATCCAGAGCACGAGAGAGAGCAGCACTGAAGCAGAGAAGACGATGAGGCTACAATACATTCGTTTGCTGTAAAGCTCGAGTCCAGGGCAGTGATCGGCGACTATGAAGCTGAAAGTTTCTCTTGCAAAGCTGCAATTGGTCAGCATTACAAGGAATGGAGAATACTGGTAGAGCCTCTTGCTCGTGTTGGCGGCCACTATCATGTGATCGTAGATGCCCGGTGTGATGCGGCCGGCGGTTGAGCACATCTCCTTGCCGGAGATGACCTTGGTTTTGCATATGAACCCTTTCCATGCCTACATTTAAAAGTATGTATGCTTGGGTGTTCAGAAAAACTTACATTGCAAGCAATACATTACATGAATTGAAATTGTATGTGAACCCGGTTTAGAAGAGATATCTAATTGTTGAAAACATTAATTTAAACCGGGTTCACATACAATTTCAATACATGTAAATTAATGTTTTCACACCAACCAACAAATATCAAGATATGGGGGGTATGAAAACATTAATCTACTTGTGGTAGACTAGTGGTAGACATTAGTGCTATCAACAGTTAAACATCCTGCATATAAATAATACATTACATGTAATTTGATTGCATTTGAACTGGGTTTAGGCTCCATTTGGGAGGCAGTGGCGGCCGTGAGCGTGATGGTTATGAAACATCGTTCGTGAACACCAAATCTCACCTAAAGAACTTCATCCTTTTTATGTTCAAAACCAGTTCTTTTTTCTAGGTGGCGGTCATAACCGTTGCCATGCAAAACATTTGTCTGAAGACTCTTTATTAAGGAGGTCGGGTGTTCAATCCCCGACTTCAACAAACAGATGTGCACTGTGGTGGGACCGGAGACGGGTTGAGGTGTGCGGGCTGCATAAAAAGGCACTTTCATGATGCAGGACACGCGTCACGCCTGCCTGCAGACCTGGAGTATCACCAGGGGCCCTCCTTGGAGCTTACCAAGGCGACTTTATCAAGGTTGCAGCCCGCACACCCCAACCCGTCAACGGTCCCACCACAAGGCACAACAGATTGTTGAGGCTAGTGGTAGAACACCCGACCTCCTTGATAAAGTGTCTTCAGACAGATTCTCATCACCAACTGAGCTGCAAGTGTTGGTGTTTTTGTCCAAACTCACCGGAGCAAAAACGCTGCGTCAAACGGAGCCTTAGAAGAAAATTTTAATGGCTGAGGGTGGTTCATTTCATCACACTAAACAAGCAAACATAAAAAATGTAAAGTTTGAACAAACATGAATTGGTTTTTGTTAACAATGCAACATCTAGCTTGCAACTAATACATTACCTGGGGGTTAAATTACATTTGAACCCGGTTTAGAAGATATTCCAATGGTTGAGGGCGGCTCATTTCATCACACCGGCCAACTAACATACAAATAAAAAAAGTGCAGCCCATCCCCGCGCAGCAAGGGTCCGGGGAAGGGTCCCACCACAAGGGTGAAATGTAGGTAAATCTTACCCTGCATATTTGCAGGAGTCTGCTTCCAGGACTCGAACCCATGACCTCAAGGTCACACAATTACACCTTAACCGCTGCGCCAACCAACTAGTATTGTTAAAAATGTTGAAGTGTGAAGAGGGGGGTTTGGATACACATACCGCACACACTGTGCAGATCGAGGGAAACCGCGCAGACCGAGCAGGTCGCATAACTTGGTTCTCTGTTCGCGTGGTTGTTCCTTGGCCATCTGAAGTACGCGCGGTCTGACACGGCTGTCCGCACAGCTGTGCGGCTAGATGTTGCTAACCAACCGCGCGGTCTGGTTTCTGGCAGACCGCTAGTTGTGCGGTTAGAAGTTTCTATCCATCTTTCTGTTGCCGGTTTTCCTATCCTCTTTAGCGGTGACCGCATCCCCCTACACGTCTAAAAATATGGGCCCTGACCCCGTTATTCGTAACTGGAAGTGTGAGAACGATAGCTTAGGTTAAATTTGCGGTTAAGATTTTCTAACAGCGCGGCAAGGAGAAGTAACCTGTGTAGCTATGTTGCAGGCTGTGCGGCTAGCACTGGACAACTAGGCGACTAGTTCTGGCGGACTGTCAGTGAAGTCTCAGTGTGGAAAGCGGGTAACAGTCGGCGGTTAAGCGGCTAGGTCGCAGGCTAAGTGACTACTTCAGTATCTTCTTCCTTGGCAGTACACAAGCAGTTCAATAAGTTATTCCGCTTGTTCCGTGCGGGTTGACTATTTTTCAATTCAGTAGAGCAGTGTCTGTTCGCGTAGCTTCTACGGTTAGGAGATTTCAGCGGTCAGGTGACCAGAAGTGCGGACAGGTGGTTATCCAGCAATTTCCAATAAGGCAGTACGCGCGACCTTGCGGTTAGAGTTGCGTACAGGCGATTACGCGGTCTCAGTCTTCACTCTGCCAGTTTTGTACTTGTCTATTTGTTCTTTGATTTCCATCAGATGCATTGTAAAATCATGTCTCGCAATGTATGTCTCGCCTTATAAAATTGAAAAAAATACAAGTGTTGTTCTTGCTTCTTCTATCTGCTAGTTGTTTACTTTACTTGATTGGTTGAGAGCGGTCCTGCGACTTCCCTTTCGTAAAATTTCACAGGTATCCTACAGGCTAGTGTTACGTGCCTCTTTGGTGGTTCGTCGGAGGTATGCGGAGATGCGGATGGAGGTGGTGATACAAGGGGTGTTAGCCCTAGAAATGGTGGATGAGATGAGAGAAGAAAAAAACACTAGAGGGTGGAGGAAGGAGAGAAGAACTAGAGAGAGAAAGAGAGGAAGTTAGAGAGATAAAAAGAGCTTTTGATTCACTTCTTGCTTCCTTACAATGACCCTCATGAGTTTCCTTAAATAGAACTCATAATGGCATACTTGTAAATACCACAATAGACGCGCGAATATTAAAATACTACGACGCTAAGACCACGACTCGATACAACACAACTCAACAAAATAATAATAATAACAACACGCGATAACTGACAGCGGATCCGTAACAGCTAAGTCTCGTATCTTTGAAAATAGGTAAGGCTACCGATGATGAGGATGATTTTTGATAAAATTTTGATTTTCTAAAACTTTTTATTCTAATCATCTCACATGCTAATCTATAAACCTAGATTCAATCATAAATTTATGGAGATAAATATATTTATACACGCAAACCTACACCCGTGTGCATAAATTTATAAGCTTATAAACTGGGTTTAATCAATCAATGATAGTTTACCTAAAGTTTGAAGCGACTTATGATTAAGCGTAGCTCGTTAGTCTAATCATCAACTTAATTCTGCGCTTATCAAGCCAATATGGCCTGATACTATTTTTCAAGCAACCTTTAAACTTGGAGTTAAATTGAACTGACTTTGCAAGATTAAAGCTAACTCAAAATCTGCAGAGAATTGATTCTATTTGGAAGCAATATTCAGTTCCATGGCGACTAGTTCTGGCGGTCTGTCAGTGAAGTTTGTTATGCACCTCGTGCACATTAGATACATTTGAACACAATGCTTTCATTATGGATTTCATAGATCTTTGAGAAATATGTGAAGTAAACAAATGCCTTAAGAAATACCTGAGGCGCATCGTCAAAGTTAACTTCGCTGGGAAGGCATTTTCGCTCCCTCAAATCGGGCTCGTAAGGATTGCAGAGCATTGGCATCAGAGGCCCGGACTGGTTGTAGTTGACGGGGGAAGCTGAAGAACGAAAATCTGCGTTAGAGATGTTGGCTATGACATCATTCACAACATTTGTCAGCTCCAAAACTAGTTCCTTCCTCTGAAACAGAGATTCGGCGACGGTTGCAGAATCAACACAGGGGAGAATGTCATCAAGAGCTGTGCCTGCGTGAGGTTTAAGAACCCACTCATCCATTGCAACGCAAGTGTCGCCCACCACACTGTAAAATGGAATGGAAAAACGGTTAAAATTATGGCGAAAATCATTTTGATAAAATCATTGATTTCAAGAACATGAAATTTTCATTGGTTTATGCAAAGTTGCAGCAAGAAGCTACGAAAAAGGCAACGCAATCATTGGCCGCTCGTCGCTTATGATACAATTCGAGTCTTGATTTACCAATTGCACCGAGTATAGAACGCAAATGAATGTTTTGATTGGTAAGACTTTACGATATGTCGGTTTGAAGATATTCGAGCCGATTCAAGAAGTCAGCCGATTTCGTTGATTTTAGCTTGAAATTGCAATGATATGCGAGGCTCCAGAAGTCAAGAGAGAGAACCTCACCCAAGATAAATGAATTGATGTAATATTTCTGCTACCCATTTTTACCTCTTCCTTTTTGTCTTGTTTACACCTTTAAACCAGAAATGATCATCATTTTACATTTATTTTTTAATTTAATGGTTTAAAAAGTTATTTAATACATTTTTAATGTTAAACATTGAGAATGCAACCTAAGATACTAGACTGTTTAAAGAGTTCAAAATACCCTCTGTTAAAACACATGACTGTCCAGCTTTTGTAGTGTTTTCATTTCCCGTAGTATTTCATCCCGCTGCCGTTCGCTGGTTGGAATGGCGCGACTGCGGCGCTGGACCTCCGACGGTGTCGTGTTAGAGTGCTCGAAGCATCCGCGTGACCATCAAGTTTGGAATGGTCTCCTCGTTGCCCCTAGCTAGGGTATTTATAGACGAAACCCTAAATCCCCGACTACGGGTTTGGATTCCTATCGGATCCTAACCGACCCGTTAAAGAGCCCATTAACACGTATATAAATATACCTCAACAATCTCCTCCTATATTGTATATAAGTGTTAGCAAAGAAAATGAGCGACTTATTCAATAGTTAATAATGACCAAAACAAAAGAGATTTTACAGAATTATAAATATGAGTTTTAGATAACCAAAATGCTAAACTCAAACCAAATGTTCCAAACATGAAATAAAGCAAGAAACTGGAAAGCTCAAACTGATAATTGATCTAGGCGAACAGCAGATCATCATCATCTGGGTCAAAATCAACTGTCTCTCCTCCAATCTCCATATTGCCTACAAACAATTACAACAAGAATGTCATGAGACAAATCTCTATGAATTCAAACACTTGCAGAAATAAAGTGATTAGTTCTAACAGCGGGTGAACTTAATACTCTAACTGGGAGGAAAGAATCCCAAAACAGCATCTCTATCTAATTTACACAAAATTAGATTAATTGATTTCATAGAATCAAACCATGTTCCTTCGATTATTAAGATTATTATTAACGTTCCACGATTGTGCTATATCATCAAGTTTGAAATGATACAACAAGCTGTGACTATTATATCATCAAGTTTGGAATGATATAACTAATAATCATAATATCAGGACACATATCAGCAACCTCAGTACTCCTTTTTGGAATGATACCCAATTCAGCCTTTGGCAAAGAATAATTGCGTAAGTCATCAAGTTTGGAATGACTGGCAACTATCTCACCTCTAGCTTTCATCAGATAACATCTGAAATACTTTAGTGTGCACAACGTAGATGCTTGAATGTAAGCAGACAACGGTTCTTAAATTTAAAACATAAGCTAGGTATTAAGTCCTCCTAAATGGACGTTAATCCCATCTCCCCCGATGTTTTAGATGTGAGAACCTTACATAAGCCCTTAGTAAGGACATCTGCTACATTATCTTTTGATCTCACGTCCAATAGGGAGATTATCCCCTGACTGGTGAGATAGGTCAACCAGGCCTGTTTCATCCTTAGTTGCCTTCGCTTTCCATTGAACAACGTATTTGTAGCAATGGTCTTTGTGGCTTGATTGTCACAATAAATCGAAATAGAGTTCATTTTTAGACTCGTCATTGGAATGTCCAATATCAGATCTCTTATCCACTCTGCCTCTTCTCCAGCTGAAGCGAGAGCATAGAGTTCCGATTCCATAGAGGATAGTGCAATGCACGTTTGCCTCTTAGACTTCCAAGCTACTGCAGCTCCTCCTAGTGTAAACACAAAACCACTAGTGGATCGACAATCAGCTATTTCCGAACACCAAGATGCGTCGGAGTACCCTTCAAGCACTGGAGGATGCCCACTGTAACATAAAGCAAACTTTTCAGTATACTTTAAGTATCTCATTAGCCTGTCTAAGGCGTCCCAGTGGTCCTTCCCAGGGTTACTAGTGAATCTACTCAACATGCCAACCGTAAAGGCTATGTCAGGTCTAGTGCAGGTAGTAGCGTACATGAGACTTCCTATGTGTTTGGAATAATCCAACTGTCTAATAGCTGAACCTTCATTCGGTTTCAGTCTATTGTTATAATCGTATGGAGTCTCAGCCTTTTTGCTCTTATCATAACCCCACTTTTCCAGTAGATTCCTAATGTAGTGACTCTGACTCAGGGTAATACCCTTTTTTGTGAAGTTCACTTCCATTCCTAGGATGGTTTTCACCTCACCTAGGTCTTTCATGCTAAATTGTGCCGTCAAGGCAACTTTCACGTCTTTCACTTCAGACTGATCAGTGCCCAGAATTAGCATGTCATCAACGTACAAGCATATGATGGCTACTTTATTTGCACTTGTTCTTACGTACAGACATTTATCTGATAGACTGGATTTGAAACCCAAGCCTTTTACACAGGTGTCAAATTTTTCATGCCACATTTTAGGTGCTTGTTTCAATCCGTATAGTGACTTAATCAACTTACAGACCTTGGTTTCTAGACCTTCTATGACGAACCCTTCAGGCTGGTGCATGTAGATCTCCTCAGTCAGATCTCCATTAAGAAATGCAGTCTTGACATCCATCTGATGAACAGTGTAGTGTTCAATAGATGCTAGTGCGAGAAGAATCCTAATCGTCGCATAGTGACATACAGGTGAGTATATATCAAAGTAGTCTACACCACTCACTTGAGTGAAGCCTTTGGCAACTAGATGTGCTTTGTATTTTGCGATACTCCCATCAGGATTTAGCTTCTTCCTCAGAACCCACTTATTTCCAATGGTTTTAGCCCCTTTGGGCAAATCGACCAAAGTCCATGTGTTGTTCTGCATAAGAGAGTTTATCTCTTCGTCTATGACTTCTTTCCATAATAGAGAGTCTCTAGATCGCATCGCTTCCTTATAAGTGGATGGATCAGCTTCAACTTGGTAAGTCACAAAGTCTGTACCGAAGCTTTTGGGCATTTTCTCTCTACTAGATAGCCTTCTGGTATCTAAACCAATCGTGTCTACAGGCTCAGTGTCAGAGTTACGTTGTCCTGGCCCAGCTAAAGGCTCAGTACTAGTGGCTGGCAGACCTGGCAGAGTCAGGTTCTTGTCCTTAAGGAACTTATCCTCAAAGAAAACAGCGTCTCTAGATTCTATTACAGTATTTGTGGAGAGATCCAGAAACCTGTCTGCAGCACTGTCATCTGCACATCCTAGGTAGACACAAGTATTGGTCCTGGGTCCAATCTTTGCTCTTCTAGAGTCTGGTATCCTAACATAAGCGATACAGCCCCAGGTCTTAAGATTGTCAAATCTAGGAGGCCTCTTAAACCAAAGCTCGTAGGGTGTCTTAGTCAACTTAGCATGGGGAACTTTATTAAGAATGTGATTTGACGTGAGGACGGCTTCACCCCAATAGGCCGCAGGCATGCCGGCAGTCAGCAACATGGAATTCAACATCTCTGTTAAAGTCCTATTTTTCGGCTCAGCGATACCGTTGGATTGTGGTGAATACGGGGCAGTCGTTTCAGGAATTATGCCATTGCTGGCAAGAAAGTCTCTGAACTCCCCCGAGACGTATTCGCCTCCTCTATCACTCCTTAGCCTTTTAATTTTCATGTCAAGTTGATTTTCAACCCTATTTTTGAATATACGAAATTTATCAAAAGCTTCATCTTTGGTTTTAAGGAGATAAATGTGACTGAATCTAGAGTAGTCGTCGATAAAAGTTATCAGATACTTCCGACCTCCACGTGTGGCAAAGCTTTTGTAGTCACAAATATCGGAATGTATTAACTTTAGCAATTGTGTGCTCCTAGAAACCTGACTAAAAGGTGTTCTAGTTATCTTAGTTTAAGCACAAATTTCACATTTTTCAAATTTGGTTTTTGTGTCGAGGGGTATATTGTGAGTTCTAGCTAGCAGTAGTAGTTTTTTATAATTGACGTGTCCTAGTCTTGCATGTAAAGTCTTAGGATCTATCAGATTGGAGCTAACCTGATTTACTACTTCGTGTGCTAGACTCAGCCTATACATCCCGTTAACGACATATGCGCAACCAAAGTAATGCGAGTGAACCATAAGGGTTACTCGACCACTACTAATGTTAAAAGACATACCCGCATCGCACAACAGACTAATCGAAATTAAATTAGCAGCTAATGTCGGTAATAATTTAACATTTTTTAAAGTTAGAGTCTTACCTGAGGAGAGAGTCAGGGTAGCGTTGCCGACCTTCAGCACGTCAGCTATAACTCCATTTGCAACAGTAACAGTCTCTTCCACCTCTTTTGTATCTTCCAGAAGCTTTGGATTGTTGCAGACGTGGCAGGTAGCACCTGAGTCGAGCCACCACTCTGAACTGGCCGTCCCGTTACCGACCATGGCAACAAAGTCGGTAGGCGCAGTCTGATGAACCATGTTGGCTTGATTTTCAATCCTTGGTGTGCTCGATTCGCCCCGTTTGGGCTGCTTGCACTCGGAAGCGCAGTGACCCCACTTGTTGCAGTTGTAGCACTTGCCTTTGAATTTCTTCTTTATCTGTTTGCTGGTGGCAGCAACTGCGGGTGCACTGGTCGGTGGGCGAGTCTTCCCAGGCTTAGGCTTTCGCTTAGGGTGAGTGATCATGTTAGTAGTAGAGGTCTGCTTGCTGATCGTCTCTATAGCGTGCCTAGTCCGGTTCTCATCCTCAATGCAGATGAAGCGCTTGAGATCTTTAAGACTCACCTGTGTCTTCTTCCGGTACATCTCAGTCTTGAAGGAATACCAGGCCGAGAGCAATTTGAAAATAATTGCCCCTGCAACAAAACCATCTGGCAGAGGGATATTTTCACTGTTGAGCTTGTCCACCAGATTTTCGAACTCAGCAACCTGTGGCAGAATTTCCCTTTCCTCAGTGAAGGTGAATGCCATAAACTTGTCCACCAGGTGCGTCTTGGACATGTTCTCCTCCTCCTTGAATTGCTCTTCTAAAGCTTCCCAGATCTCTTTGGGCCTTTGCATCTTGCCGTACGTCTCTGCAAGCCTGTTGGAGAGGCAATTCAGAATGTAGTCTCTGCAGAAGTCCTCGTCGTTGACCCACTGATCTTCATCTTCGCTTCCTTTGACGTCTTCAAAAGCAGTTTGTACTGTGTAGAAGATGTTTAGGTACTTCATGCCGAACTGAGTATTGCGCTTCCAGGCACTGAACTCGGCGTTGGAGAATTTCTCCAATTTGATCATCGGCACAGGAGAAGAGTGATTGAACGCCTTCGACATTGTGTGTTTCTTTCCACTACGTGTAATTCTACTTGCAGACAAAATTGCGAGCAGAAAAAAAACTAGAAAGAAATCACCTGAGCACGCGTAGCGACGGAGTCTTCGGATCCAATCCAGAAAATTGCTTGCTCCCCAAGTAGCACACAGAATAAAAGTAGTGCTCCTCTCAGATTGACCAAGTTCAGCGAAGACTAAATCCACACAAACAGAGACACCAAAAAACTGTTGAGAAGGAATGCTTCTTGGAAGTCTGAATGAAGGGCAAGATCAAATTCCTCTAAGGTCTTCTCCTAGATCAGGATGTACCAAAGGAGAAAAATCCCTCCTTCCACTGGATTTGGACAGCAAACATGGGCACACAGCCGACCAACACCAGACTACGGCTAACTGACTCCTTTGATCAAGCAACAAATCTCTTCGCGCAGAGAACAAGGATACGGCCTCCTAAGCAACAAATCTCTTCGATCAAGCAACAAATCCCACTGGATTTGGAAGAAGGTTGAGAAGATGGCGGGCTCCTGGATCCGGCCTCCTTCGCGCGCGCACGGCGATGAGGGAAAACCCCTCCTTTTTACGATCTACAACCGCGATCTGGAGGCGACGAAGAGATCGCTACCGGCGGGCTTCTCCTTCTCCAGTCGGCAACAACCAGGCGAAAAAACTGGAGCGGGATTCACTCCTTCGTTGCGATCGGCGACGAGATCCAGGCGGCGGCAGCGGATCGCTCGATCGGCTAGAAATTCCGAGCGGGGTTGTCTTCTTCGCGATCGGCGAAATCGCGAACTCGTCGAGGACGATGCGAAGAATCGTGAACAACGTCCTTCTTCTTCTCCTTCTGATCGACGAGAACGGCGAGACTTTCCCGATCCTGGAAGCCGATCGACTAGGGCAGCGGCTTCCAAATCCGGCGGTTTCTCCTTCGCGATCGACGAAAGCGGCGACCGATCGAGCGGCGATTCCTTCCTCCCTCAGTATCGATGGCGGCTGGAGCTTAGGTCACGAGAACGGGGGCGGGAGCGGGGGTTCGGGCAAGAGGAAATCTTCGAGAATGTTAGAGTGCTCGAAGCATCCGCGTGACCATCAAGTTTGGAATGGTCTCCTCGTTGCCCCTAGCTAGGGTATTTATAGGCGAAACCCTAAATCCCCGACTACGGGTTTGGATTCCTATCGGATCCTAACCGACCCGTTAAGGAGCCCATTAACACGTATATAAATATACCTCAACATGTCGCACCTCTCCAACGACGACTCCGACTGCGATTCCACCGGTGATGCAGCTTTCCAACAGCGACTCCAGCCATTGACACCGACGGTGCCGCATATCTCCAACGGCGTCTTCAACTTCGATCGATTCCGACAGTCCTGCATCTCTCCAACAGCGACGGCACTGCTATTGACGACCTCCAACAACAACAGTAGTTCATCTGCAGGTATGTGATTCAAACCACATATTTTTGTAGGAAATGAAGGAAAGAATAAGGCAAGAACATTGCATAACGATGATGAAATATTCCTTCTTGTTTTTTTTTCTAACAGTTACATTTGCTTCTCTTTATATAGGAATCAAAACAAGGCATGTAATTAAAAGCAACATTAAATGCGTGGGCGGGATGGTTCATCTTCAGATGCGCTCCGTCTTCTGCTCCGGATGCATCGTCTTCTCCAGATCATTATTGCAACTTTTTGTCTTCTGTTCTTCATTGATCCACTCAGCATTAGTTACTCCAATATCCCCCCTTAATGCTGAGACCAGAACGCGACTCATGGAAGCAAAAGTGTGTCTAGGCAGTGGCTTCGTCATTACGTCTGCCAACTGCTTGCTCGTTGGACAATAGATAAGTTCTACCTGCTTTGTTTCAATTAATTCCTTTAAGAAGTGGTAGCGGAGGTCGATATGTTTCGTGCGATTGTGAAAAATAGGATTTTTTCCGATCCCGATCGCTGCGGTGTTGTCGCACCAAATCCTTACTGGAACTTCAGCTCTGCTGGGTGAGAGGTCCTTTAGCAATTTCTGTAACCAAATTCCTTCGCATGCGGCGGAACATGCGGCGACGAATTCTGCTTCGGCTGATGAGAGCGCCACGATTTTTTGCTTCCTTGATGACCATGATATAGCTTTGCTGCCAAGTAGAAAAACATACCCACTTGTGCTTTTTCTATCATCTTTATCACCTCCCCAGTCGCTGTCAGTGTATCCAGTGAGCAGAGCCTCTTCTTCCTTCTCATATAGTAACCCCATTTTCTTTGTTCCAATGAGGTAACGCAGGACTCTTTTGGCGATGATGAGATGATCTGAGCTTGGTTTGGTAAGGTATCGAGAAAGTATACTCACTGCATTTTCAATGTCTGGCCTAGAATTGGTGAGATACATCAGTGAACCAATTAGGCTGCGGAAATCACCTTCTGATACAGGTCTGGTGTGATCACTTTGAGTGAGCTGAACAGAGGTAGCCATGGGGGTTGCTACTGGATTTGCTTCAGTCATGCCATACTTCTCTAAAATCTTTTCAACATACTTCTCTTGGTTGATAAAGATCCTTCCAGCTGTCTGTTCAATTTGGAAACCCAGAAAAAACTTCATAAGGCCCAAATCACTCATCTCATACTCCTCTTTCATTGTCTTCTTAAAACCTCTTACAATTTCAGGAGTCGATCCTATAAATATTAGATCGTCGACATACAAACACAGCAACAAGTATTCCTGATTCTCAAAATATTTGGTATACAAGGATCATTCTTGCTCTTGATGTACCCATTCTTTCTTAGGTAGGAATCAATTTTTTGATTCCAAGCTCTAGCAGATTGCTTGAGCCCGTAGAGTGCCTTTTTTAATCTACACACTAGTTCTTCTTTTCCTTTTTCTATGAAACCTTCAGGCTGAGAAACATACACTTCCTCATCTATATCACCATTTAAGAACGCAGATTTTACATCCAATTGATGTACCAGCAAACTGGATTGTGCGGCTATGGCAAGGAATGCTCTCATTGTCTCCATCCGGACGACTGGTGCATATGTTTCTGTGTAATCGACACCTGGCAGTTGGGTGAAACCCTTTGCAACAATTCTAGCCTTATACTTCACTACCTCTCCTTGTTCATTCTGTTTTATTTTATACACCCACTTTAAATTTACCACCTTCTTATTTTTGGGCTTGGGAACAAGCTCCCATGTATTATTTTTCTTAATCATCTGCATTTCTTCTTTCATTGCCTTCACCCAATTATCATTGGTGGCAGCAGCAAGGTAATTTTCAGGTTCTTCTTTGGTGGAAACAAAATTTGCATATTGATATACTTCAGTTAAAGCTTTATACCTCTTGGGAGATGACGAATCTTCATCAGAATTATAATCAAGTGGGTCTTCAGTCCCCTGGTTATCCTCCTCCAGGGCGTTGGGAGGTTGTGTCTCTTCAGCAGCCTGAGCTGGGGGAGGCAGAACATCTTCAGCTAAGTTGGATGGCTGGTAATCTTCAGCAACCACTGCTGGAGTAATCTTTATATTCTGATCCCAATCCCAGGTATTATGCTCATCGAAAATTACATCTCTGGAGATGTAAAGCTGCTTCTTATCCGGATCATAAATTCGATATGCCTTCGAATGAAGGCTATATCCAACAAAAACTCCTTTCTCTGCCTTCATTTGGAGCTTGTTTCTATTTTCTTTGGGAATGTGTCTAAATGCTAGACACCCAAATGTCCTTAAATGCTGGACATTTGGTTTTCTCTTCTTCCAAACTTCATAAGGGGTGGCTCCAGGGACAGCCTTGGTGGGTGATCGGTTGAGGATGTAGATAGCTGTCTGCACAGCTTCAGCCCAAAGCTCCTCAGCCTCTTTATGCTGTGCCCGGTCTCCTTCTCAGCTACAGCCTTGAACTCTTTAAACTTGGTGAAGGCCTCAGATTTCTGCTTCAAGAAAAAAATCCAAGAAAACCTGGAAAAGTCATCAATGATACAAAGGTAATACCTCATTTCCCCAAGTGAGGGGGTGGGGGCAGGCCCCCAGAGGTCAGCATGTACAAGTTCCAAAGGTTCTTGAGCCCTCCAGGTAGCAGTGATTGGGAAGGGCAGCCGGTGACTCTTGCTGAAGATGCAGTCCTCACAATTGGTGTTGTCTTCCTGCAGATCTGGCAGCCCTATTACCATCTGTTTTTGCTTAAGCAAGCAAACATCTGTCTTGTTTAGGTGTGCAAACCTGTTGTGCCACAAAGACAGAGTGGATCTACACACAAATGCACTCTCACTTGGTGATTCTAGATCCAAAGGGAACATCTTATTCGGTGTCATCTTCACAGATGCAATGCATACACTTCTTTCTTTGTGAGTGATGTGGCAATGTGCATCCTCAAAAGTTATGGTGTATCCGTTTTTCATGAGCTGCCCCACACTCAATAGGCTTTGTGTGAGTAGAGGGACATAGTGCACGTCTTCAATGTGTCTTGTGTGACCATCCTTAGACTTCACAGCAACCGTCCCAGTTCCCTCTATGGCTAGTTTTTTTCCATCCCCAAGCACAACATGGAACTTGGTAGATTCATTTAACTCAACAAAAAAATGTTTACACGAGGTCATATGGTTCGAACACCCACTATCGATGAACCAAGTCTCATGGGTGTGGGCTTCACTGTCAACTCCAGATATTAGGAGTTTTTCAGTTGTCTGAATGTACTTTGCCTCCTCTTTCTTCTCTTCTCTACCCTTGGACCAACAGTCCTTCTCCATGTGGGTTGGCTTCTTGCACCTCTTACATTTATAAAAACAGTCGAATGCTGTATGGTTTGTTCTCTTACAAAGTGCACATGTCATTTGGTTGTTATTATGCTTAAAATCTGGATTTTTGAAATCAGTGAATCTACTTTCACTTGATCTGCCTCTCCCCCAACCTCTTATATTTGGCTTTGGGTTCTTTTGAAACTGTTTTTCATTGGAAGACAACTTAGTCTTTGATTGGAAAGCATGCTCAAGATCCCCATTCGATCTTTTAATTCTCTCTTCATGGGCTTGTAGCGACCCCATGAGTTCAGTTATTGAGAGAGTTTTTAGATCCTTTGTCTCTTCAATGGTAGTGACAATGGGATCAAATTTGGGAGGCAAACATCTCAAGATTTTGGGTGCAATTTTCTTATCTTTTAACTTGTCTCCAAGGCTTCTAATTTGGTTGACAATTTCCATCATGCGTGAAACAAAATCCCTAACCGATTCATTTTCTTTCATTGCGATGTTCTCAAATAATTTCCATTGGTATTGTAATTTGATTGAGATTACCTTCTCCGAACCTTGAAATTCATTGAGGAGGATGTCCCATGCGGCCTTGGAAGTAGGAGCTCCCATGATTCTTGGGTAGATGCTTTTGCTTACACCTTGATGCAGGATAAGAAGTGCCTTTGCTTCTTGCTTGGCTACATCTGTGGCTGCCTTGAGTGCATCAACATCTATTGTCTCCTTTCCTTTGGATGAACCAGTAGTCTTCGCACCGTCTTGCACATGCTCCCAAAGTCCTTGGGACTGAAGAAACAAACGTATGTGAGTAGCCCAAAATTCGTAGTGCTCTCCATCAAAAATGGGAACACCCAGTTGGGTGAACTGGAACAAGTGGGAGGTGTTATGTGCTGCCATATGATGAAGAGGGGATGAAAGAATCGATTATGAATTTCAATTCAAATGATCAAGCATCCTTCCTCCTGATGGCCCTCAAATCAAACAAGCAACATCCTCTGATACCAATGTAGGAAATGAAGGAAAGAATAAGGCAAGAACATTGCATAACGATGATGAAATATTCCTTCTTGTTTTTTTTTCTAACAGTTACATTTGCTTCTCTTTATATAGGAATCAAAACAAGGCATGTAATTAAAAGCAACATTAAATGCGTGGGCGGGATGGTTCATCTTCAGATGCGCTCCGTCTTCTGCTCCGGATGCATCGTCTTCTCCAGATCATTATTGCAACTTTTTGTCTTCTGTTCTTCATTGATCCACTCAGCATTAGTTACTCCAATAATTTTCCCTATACAAATATGCATAGTAGTTCACTAAAGTAGATAGAAAATTTCAAATGTTCATGCCATTTTTTTCCTGTTCAGACTTGAGACAACTTGGAATAATGATCACAGGAATGATTCAGAAAATGAGAGTGGAGCTTGTGATTTTTTTTACTCATTATTGTCACAATCTGATATGGATTCATAGAGATTAACAATTAATCAAATGACGGAGTTGCTAGAATGGTGAAATGTTCCGATTTGATTGAATTTAACATGCCAGAAACTTCAAATGAACCTATAATGTTCCAAAAGTGCATGGCAGTTGCAAATGTGGATGTATTCAGGAAGGCCATTACAGAGTATGCTATGAGAGAAGGTTGCGAGGTTCATAGGATTAAAAATGTGAAATCCAGGACGAGTATGATTCACGGAATTCCTAGTGTGGACTTTTGGCCTCCTAGGACTATCGAACCTGCTAGCATATTACCTCCTCCGATAAAAGGGTTACCGGTAAGACCAAAAAATAGAAAAAGAGAGCAAGGAGATAGGGTTATCCCTAAAAAGAGGACTCTCACTACTAAGTGCGGCAAATGTAGAAGATTTGGGCACAATTCGAGGACGTGCAGCTATCAGGTTTCTATTTACATACAAATTTCGTTCATATTCAGCATTTTATAAAGTTATCTAAATTAATCTTGTTTTCATTCACTTGCAGTTGGATGATGAAACTCCACTAGCTGCAATTGTTCATCAGAAGAAAAAGCCAAGGCGTGACCAAGTCGATCGAGAATTTTGAAGAATTATGAAGGAATTTTTGGATAACATTTTTGTTGTAATTTTTTTTGCTGTTGGAAAGTGATGATTTTTGCAAAGTGTGATGTGTAATCCTTTTTTTCAAAATTTCCAACAATTGCCTCTAATCATGGACTTATGTTTTATTAACTATGGCCGTCGTCACATTGTTTGTAAGCGAATTATCTGAATTTCCAGTTTCCATTTTTGTTGGTAACAATGAAAGTTAAAAAATATTGTCAAAATCACAATTTCACATTGTTTGTAAGCAATTTCACTAAACAAATTTTAGATTAACAGTATTTTTGGTCAATAAACAGGAAAATAATATATTACAAAATAATTATTTTATCAATGATCACGTTAAAAATTACATTAAGAATGTACACAAAAACATTACAAAATCATCCCTCGGGTTTTTAAAACATTACAACTACACCCCTTGCACTTTCATCTCATTACAAAGTGTAAAATAGGAATATAAAATATTTATTTGCCCCAAAACACACTTTTCATCCTATTTCTTCACGGAAGGGGGGATTGTAAACTTGGCAAACTTGTAGGGAAGATCATATATATATATATATATATATATATATATATATATATATATATATATATATATATATATATATATATATATATATATATATATATATATATATATATTATGCTATTTTTAATTCCGAGCCAATTTTGAACCAGCTTGATTAAATCTAAGGTCAACTTAAAATTATGACCGAGTCAAGTTTAACCCCATAGCTTGGATTGATTATAAGTTCAATCAAAGCTTGATCAAAGTCAAAACTCGATCTTTGAGTCATAATAACAGTCCTAGGCAAAATTAAGGAGATGCTCAAACTCATTGTTAACATAGCGGTCCTCGAAAACCACAATCAGATGGCCTTCTTGTTGAGATAATTTTCTTCTGAGTATGAAAGAGGCTAGCTACATCTGACCATGTTTTTCAATCATGTGTATCATGATAAGTGTGAAAAGGAGTAGCCGTCATTGACCTTTAAACCAACATGTGCTCTTGAAGAAAGCTTATAGGAATGTGGTCAAAGGAAGCTTTACGACATGTGATTTTGATCGAGGAAAGTTTCATGGAAGCTTCATCCTCATGTCATCTACCACATTTACCTCCTCGGTTTTGACTCTATAATTAGGGATGGAGGATACGCAAGATATCCACTTCTCTCCAAACTCAAGCCTTGGAAGATTTCTAGAGATGTCTTTGTGACAATCATCTTAGTTTGGGAGAGCTTTCGGACGGCGTTATACGACATGACGAGAAATACTTCGCCTACACGGATTGGATCTGGAGTAGATTTGGGCAAGATTCGAAGAGGCATCTTGGAGAGGATTTGTGTAATTTGTCTCGTCCGCCACCGTCGGTAACCTGCAATTTTTTGCTATTTTTTATTGTGTAATATTATGTGGTGCGAAATTAGTGAAGATTCTGTGTGGATCGAGGAGAGAAAACCTTGTAATTGTCTACTGTTTTCATACATTTTTAATGGCGGCTTTCCGGGTTGGACTCCGATAGTCCCGTGGTTTTCACCCTATTGGGTTTTCACCCTATTGTGATCGTGCAAGTACTTGCTCGAATTAATTTGCAGGTACTCTTGTCGGACTTGCGTGCTCTCTAGCCAAACACTTCCGGTGTACAGTCCCTCTTATCTCATATACTTGTACTCATCATCATTCATCAATAAAACCCTTGGTGGATACCCAATAAATTAACTATTTACTTCCTACAATCCAAAAGAAACAACAAGGCGATTATTTGAACTTATATTTTTGGTTCTTAATGAGTAACAAGGAGCTTATTATGATAATATAGAGACGTTTTAATCATACAGAAGGAGAAGTTTTACACTATATTTTCAACAATGCAAATCGTTTGTCGCATCATTTGCAAAAATCTAAAAAAAAGGGTTTAATCTGGAAACAAGTGACAATGAAACTAACAAGTGACAATGAAACTTCAGGAATGTAGGAGCAGTCTAACATGTAAATACATAGGTGTCCAGTAAGTACATATTCCGAATCTTGCTAGGTTTCGGTTAACATGCACAAAAAATTCTTAGGTTTTTCCTTCAAGCAGTCAAGATATAGAGGTAACTAACATATGGAAATGGCTTACATTGTAATGATATTTATCAAATACAATGTTGGGTCAATATTAAATTGATACTTACAGATTTCAAGGAACCAAACAACTGAAATTTACATGTGCTACTTACTTGTGCAGAAGACCAAGAACACCGCACAATATAAATGCCGCGGCAATAAGAATCCATCCAATGAGAACCAAACTGCAAAAGTCAACCATTAAATTCATCTGAATTCTTCCTTATGCAAAGAAAACTAAAAGTAAAGGAGGCGTCCAGACAATCAAACAACAACAACAACAACACTCGAGCCTTCATCCCACCATAATGGGGCCGGTTATATGGAGATCCTTTGTCACCATTGCGCTCTATCTTTAGTCATAATATCGCTCATGCCTAAGTACACGATGAATTACCTTATAGTTTCATTCCAAGTCATTTTTGGTCTACCCCTCCCAGTTTAACATGCCTAGTGGCTAAACTTTCACAACGTCAAACCGGTGCTTCTAATGGTCTCCTTTGTACGTGTCTGAACCATCTTAATCGAGTTTCTGACATCTTATCTACAATTGGTGCCACTCCCATCTTAATCCGTGAAGACAATCAAAACAAAATAAAAATACATTTACAAAGACACCAGCTAGATTTGGCAACTCATAAATCTTACCAGTAGACAAGGAATTGCTGTCCTAGTATGGAGAACACTGCCAAGACAAATTATGATAATTCAATTATGAAAGAACATAAACAGATATATCTTGTCGATTTCAAAATCATCACGCTTACATAATCCAAGAAATACCAAAAGAAGCATGGCGGCCGAACCTATTATCAAGTCTATTCGCCTGCAACAAAACAGAAATCAAGGTTAGCAACCAAAGGCAGATCAATCAAAATATCATTGCGTGATTTTTTTGAGTATTTGGCGAATTAAAAGTAAAAAAATTCTACACTACATCAGTGGCTTACATGGAAACCGATACAAGACCTTTCTAAATCAATAAATTGATATCCAACCCTTCACATTCAGCGTCCGACCTCCCATCTTCGGCTTTCCAGATATAAAGTACTTCAAGTAGATATAAGGCAGAGCATTATTTCATTCCCCAACCAAATCCACACTCAAAATGATGGTTCTTTTATTCATGTCTAAAGTTGGTGTGAATATAAGGCCAATCATGCTTTGCAGGGCCACTTAAGAATGCTTAGGACGGTGGCGGTTTTATTACGTAGTGTGAAACTGTGGTAGTAAAATGAGCGGCGGCAACGTGCCAACAATTGGCTCGCTTGTTGCAGCATTTTAGCTACAAAACGTCATTTGGGCGTGGGAGCGGAGAGCGAACGCGAAAAGCTGCGCGTGACAGCGTTTCAAACCCAAAAAAGTGTCACGCTGGAGTCTTGGCATTCAAGGCCAGATCAATTCAAAGATAACTACAATCATCAGTAATATTTTTGCCCGGGGGCGATGAGGCAAAACCCTCTATCAAAATTGAGCCCTAGTTGCAAACAACCATAATGTATTCCACCAATATAAAAAATCTCATCATCTTATTTGAGTTAAATATACTAGATGATCATAGAATAGTTTATACAATGATGAAACTAGCTAAAATTTAATATGAAAGTTTTTCACCAGCTCGTAAAATGATTTGCGCATAATCCCTTAGCGCGGCGGTTTTTTGAATATGGATCGATTCGTCGAGTGTAGAACTATTTTAAAACATGTAAGATAGATGAGGGACAATTTCCTTACACTGTCTTCAGAAAATTATCACTGTTCCTAGAATTCATGGATGTCCTGGAAGAAAGCTCCTCTGCTGATATGGTAACTCTTTTGACTGTATCACCAACCTTAGCCTGCAGATCAACTGGAAGGAAAACTCGGTGCACACTAATGTTCTTCGCGCAAGCCATATTACTCGACAAATTTTGAAGGTTGTTCACAATAAAATTCGACTGGCCCTTGACATAATCCAACACATTTATAGTGTTATTGTGGAACTTCCCTTGATTGATGTACAGAATAATGCATCCAACACTGCAATTTTTTGGGAAAATGAAACAACAAATTTAGAACTATAGCACATGTAAGCTCAAGAAGATCATTATATTGCTCTGTTTGAGACCAAGGTTGTCAGGATCGCGATCCAGATCATTACGATCCTACGATCCAGATTTTGTAAATCGATCCTGATTTTGTAAAGTGATTCTTGATTCAATCCTACTATCATATCCGATCCTACCTCAAAACGATCTCATCTACGATCTCAATCCTGACAACCTTGTTTGAGACAACTCTGTGGGGTTTCAGCGGTGGCGGTGCGAAATTGTGGCAGTAAAACCAATCAGTGGTGACAATTTATCAGTGTTTGGAACTTCAGTGATAGTTTCTTTGGCTCAAATTCCATCTTTTGGGGTCTAGGATCGCACGGCTGCTAATGCTTAACAACACTTGCACCATTGCACGAATGTCTACAGTTTTTTATAACTGAGCTCACAATTTTCAGTTCTTCCACCGCTCCCACAAACATGGCTGAAGTAAAATGATGGAGAAATGGAGCTTACATTGATGTGCAAGTGAATATTATGAGCACTGTAAGAGAGAGTGCGAAGCCAGAGCGAGAATAGTAGTATCTTTGCCGCTGGCACAAGCAAGAACAGCAGAAGATGAACAGCAAGACCATTCCAAAACCAGTAAACCATGCAATGGCAATGGAAAAGAATGGAACAGCCGTAAAAGCAGCAGACTGCAACAAAAATAGTTTTAACACTTAAATCTTCAACATTTTCTACATAATTTTGAACAAATATCACTCCAAAAAAGAGGGTATGAGGGGCGAAGAAGCTTACAGCCCAGTAATGCTCATCACTTATATTCCAACCACCCCTGTAGTAGTTGAAAAAATTCGTAGGGTCTTTCCTCTTAGTTCTCTCAGAAGCCAATGCAAGAGAGGTGTTCTCCATTGAAGGGTTTTGAGTCGAGTGAAGAGTGGAATCCTCCTCAGCAGAGAACCTCCATGGAAATGCTCCATCCTTCGATCCCCCTATCGTTGAAACGGAGAGAACAGAGTCATTAGTTGAAACTCCATTGAAAATGCCGCAGCTTTAAGATGAAAAAAAAAAACAGAAGAGAACAGAACATAAGAGGGGAAAACAAACTGGAGAAGGGGAAGCACCTGATAAGCTTGGGCGGTGGAGAGCGGCATGACCGAAATGAACAGTGGAGAATACGAAGAGAAGCAGAACAGGAAGGATTTGAGGGAGACGACGCCTTGTCATAGAGAAAAAAGGCATTGATTTTGAGTCAAAAACAGGTGGCAATGGCGTTCTTTCTTGCCGGGGCCTTCAGACCAGACTATTAGGGAGGGTTCTGCGCTTCACGGGCTCTACTTTTTCGGCATCTGGTTCACGAGCTCGGAGAAGAAGAGAGAAAGACAAAAATATAATGGGGCCGGCAACTAAAAGCTAAGCAGAGTTTGCTATTTCCGTCGTCGCGTTTAATCGTTTTTCCATGGCGGTCATTCCGTCTACACTAACGGCTATAATGCTGTAACCAGTCCTTCCATCTTCGGTGAACAATGAATAATAGCGCGATTAAGCAGAGTTGAAACGTATTTGCAGCTGAAATTTATTGGATATTTAATGTAAAACAAATTATTATCCCAGCTGTGCGGCTCTAATGCTGTAAATAGTCCTTCCATCTTCGTCTTTATATGCATCTTCCTTCTGTACTGTAGAGAAGGCCATAACCTCCTAGATTAAGATAACTAATTGGTTAGAATTAACTAAGCAGTAAAAACACTCTTATTGTTAGGAAAAATGACAGCCAGTGAAAGGATTTTTAACGTGAAAAAACTCCAAATCTGAGGAAAAAATCATAATCACGTCCAGAAAATTCACTATGAAGAACGATCAACAATACACCGCTTCTCTTCCTTCGGTTTTTCACACAGACAGAAAACCCAAGGCCGAAAGAGGACTTTTACACACACAAAAATCCTAGGCCCAGTACTCCTGGACACATTCAGGCTCCATAAATTAACACTTATTATTCTCTAAAGTCTAAAGAGTCTTTACATAAGTATTAATAGACTTTTTAGTTGCCCCTTTGAAGTGGAATGACATATGATATAGCCGTTTGAGGTCTTCTAGGAGTAGATTGGATATTTCTCTCCCTTGGAATGAATGGCGCTGCTTCTGATGTGATTATCTGGATTGTTCGATTGTTGGTGTGCTTATAGCAAATTCTTCTGAGTTCTGTCCTTTATTTGGCTGTGATCTCTTTTTGGCCGTTGGATTGTGTAGTGGATGTGACGCCCCTCTACAAGAGAATAGCAGTATTTTTTGCGTAATTGAAGGGCTAAGATTATTTTGAAGGTCCTAATTGAGAACCACGACCAGTGGCTGGGATAATTTTGATAGCCTAATGCATATATGACCAAAATGCCCTGATTTTTCACCCCCCCTCTAGGTGTTTAGGCTGCCTTGAAAGTTAAACTATCAAGTGGTATCAGAGGGAGGTTCCTCAAAAAGGACTTAACAGTCTGAGGTAGATCTGATAGGCAGATTCAAGAATCAAGAAGATGGGTTCTGGAGAGAATCATAAGGAGCTAGGGTCAATGAAATTACCCATATGCAAGAAGGAAATCTTTGGGATCTGGAAAGAAAGAGTCAGATTGTTTATGGAAGCATCTGACCCAAGGATTTACATCACAGTACAGGAAGGCCCCTTCATACCAATGAAGATATCTGTTCTTGATGCAAATATCCAAACACCAAAGACTTATTCTGAAATGACCAAGGATGAAATCATCTTGGCTACCATGGACAAAAGGGCACAGAACATCATTGTCAGTGCCATAGATGATTCAACATTTCAGAATCTGATTCACTGCAAGACCTCCAAGGAGATGTGGGACACATTGATTGTCTACATGGAGGGATCAGAAGAAGTAAGGCTGGACAGAAAATCTATGCTAAATCAGGAGTATGAAAGTTTTAGACAAGGAAAATCTGATAGCATAACTGAGTGCTATAAGAAATTCTATACAATTGTGAATGAGCTAATTTCCTATGGAAGAGTCTTCAGTACCTATGAACTGAATGACAAATTCTTAAGATCCTTATCAAAGGATTGGGATACAAAGATCTGTGCCATAAGAGAAGTGGCAAAATTGGCAGAGATATCTCCTCCAACTCTGTTTGGAAAGTTGTTATCCTATGAAATGCAACTTATGGTAAGGAAGGAGGAGGAAAGAAACTCAAGAGGAGAGCATAGAGAAAAGACTGTGGCATTTAATGCTGAAGCCACTAGAAAGAATAGGAGGAAATCACCATCTCCTCCTAAGGAAGTTGAAGAAGGTAGTTCTGAAAATTCAGATAAGGGTTCAGTCAGCTGTGATTCAGATGCAGACTTTGCTGCATTCACTAGGCAATTTCAAAGGTTCTTGAAAAAGAAGCAATGTAAGTCTAGGCCTTCCTCATCACAGCAAGTAGATGACTATTATCAGAAGAGAAGGTCATCAAGGAAAGAGAAAAGCAGGTCAAAGCCCAGCAAAGCCACTACTTCAAAGATTGTCTGCTATTGTTGCAATAGGCCTGGACATGTAGTGGCTGATTGTCCTGACAAAAGGAAGGAATCTTCAGAAAAGAAGAAGACTTATCAGAAAGGCAAGAAGGAGAAATCCTTTGTAGCAAAGAAAGATAAAAGTCTTTCAGACCAGTCAACTTCAGAATCAGGATCTGAAGCTGAAGCATATATTGGATTATATGCTGCATCTGAGGAAGAGGAGTTTATGCAGTTGCTAGACTCCATCAATGAACATCAATGCATGGGTTTGATGACAAGATCAGAAGAGGACCTATGCCAGAATCAGTCTGGTTCTAATGAGGTAAACTGTCCTTCTTGTACATCTGTTTGTAATACAAGTGAAGAATCAGCTACATCTGCATCAAGTGATGAAGATGTATCTGGATCTGAAGGAGATGTCTATCAATTGATAGACAAGTATGGGGACCTGTTGTAGGCCCTTAAGAAAAGCAAGAACCTGGTTAAATCACAGGCTCAGGAAATTGCTGATCTAAGGGTTGCAACAACTGAGTTAGAAAAAGTCCTTGATCAAAAGTTAGCTGAAATTGCCAAGCTGAAGAATATAACTATTATTCAGATGGGCACAATTAATTATACTAATGATCAAGTAAAGAGTCTGGAGGACAGACTTAGAATTGAAAGGGATTTAGTGGCTAGTTACTCTAAGCCAAAATCTGTCTTACCCTTGATAGATGAATTTGTCACTCAGAAGGGTAAGGCTGGATTAGGATTTAAGGGTAACTCCAGGGCTGGCAGATTCAAGAGGAAAGGCAAAGCCCCTATTCAGCCACTAAACCTTTCAGTCCCCATAAGGTTTGGTAAGGAGAAAGTGCCTTCTAACATATATGATCATGAAGACATTCAGGATCATATTAAGACAAATGTTCTGAAGAACAAGGGTGTTAAGGCAAGCAGGCCTACCTATGGTCATAAACCCTATGGTTTTAAGAAATCAGTAGGTGAAGTTGCAACAGCACCAGCAATGAACAGAAATGCTTCTGACAAGGATGTATCTAGATCTAGATACAATAAGTTTGAATGTTGGTGCTGTGGCAAGAGGGGTCATTTTGCATTGGACTGCTGGTATAACACAAGTGTTATAAAGAATAAGAGTCTACCTGTTAGAAGAGGTTATGATAACTTTATTAAGGCTAACCTGAACCAAGGACCCAAGACTTACTTGGGTTCTAAGGGTAAGTAATTCTGTATTGCAGGTGAATCCAAGTTACCATGCCCCTATATGGTACTTGGATAATGGTTGTTCCAGGCACATGACTGGAACAAAGGGGCTGCTGAAGGAGTATTCATCTGTCAAAGATGGACATAAAGTGATCTTTGGTGGATCTGAAAAAGGAGTCATCAAAGGATTTGGTAACATCTCTTCAAACCTAATTACTATCACCCAAGTGGCCTATGTAAAAGGTTTGAAACATAATCTAATAAGCATAAGCCAGCTGAGTGATCTAGGATATGACATTTCATTTGGTAAGGATGGATGTCATATCAAAAGGTCAAGTGATCAAGAGATCATATTGACTGGGTATAGGAAGAGAAATGTGTATTGCCTTAATTTTGAATGTGAAAATAAGGCATCCCCCATTTGTCTTGTAGCTGATGACAATGCTTCTCATTGTGTTAAGTGGCACAAGAGATTGGCTCATCTAAACTACAAGACAATTGGCCAACTCTTTAGTAAAGAACTAGTGAGGAATGAGCCTCAAGTTAAGTGTATAAAGGAAGGGGTATGCTCAGCTTGTCAAAAGGGCAAGCAGACAAAAACCTCATTTCAAAGCCTTGAAAACAAGGATTCTGTGAGGTACTTATACCTCTTGCATATGGATCTTTTTGGTCCTATGCCAGTTCACAGTCTAGGTAGGAAGGTCTACACTCTGGTGGTTGTAGATGACTATTCTAGATTTACATGGGTGTTCTTTCTGAGACAAAAATCTGAAACCCCAAGTGTATTATTTAATTTTGTAAAGCAAATTCAGAATGAACTGAATAGTACAGTGGTCAAAATTAGAAGTGACCATGGTACTGAGTTTCAATCTGAAAGCATAACAAACTTGTGTATAGACTTTGGGATTTTCCAAGAGTTCTCCTCACCTAGAACACCTCAGCAAAATGGTATTGCTGAAAGAAAGAATAGAACATTAATTGAAGCTGGTAGAACTCTATTGAGTGACACCTCTCTCCCAGAATATTTTTGGGCTGAGGCAGTTAACACTGCTTGTCATGTCATCAATAGGGCTTCTATCACCAAAGGCCACAAAAAGACTCCCTATGAGATTGTGAAAGGCAGAAAACCAAACCTATCCTATTTTAGGATCTTTGGTTGCAAATGCTATATACTTAACAATGGCAAGTCATATTTGACTAAGTTTGCTGCCAAATCCCAGGATGGGATATTTGTTGGGTACAGCACAAATAGTAAGGCCTATAGAGTCTTCAACTTAACTACTCAAGTTGTTGAAGAATCTGTGCATGTTGTATTTGATGAAACAAGATTAATCAATTGTGAGTTGTCTTGTAGATCAAATGACTCAACAGGTATAAGCAAGAAGATGGACAAGCTCTCCATTGCTGAAGCTTCAAAGGAAGAGGGAGCATTGGAAAATGAAGGCTGCTGTCCAGGGGGAGTACAAGAGATAATGGAAGCTGATGAAAACCAAGAGGAACAGCAGAATGAAGAAGCTGGAGATGCACAACCTGAAGGGAATCTACCTCCAGCTATAAGATATCTAAGAGATCATCCTACTGATCAGATAATTGGTGATCCAAGACAAGGAGTGCAAACTAGAAGCAGAAATCAAAGCACAGTTTTGCATTCTAGTTTCTTGTCCCAAATAGAACCTAAGAAGTTTGAAGAAGCTATCCAAGACCAGCACTGGATTGATGCTATGCAAGAGGAGCTGAATCAATTTAGAAGGTGCAAAGTCTGGGAGCTTGTTCCTAAACCAAGAGGCCACAACATAATTGGAACTAAGTGGATCTATAGGAACAAGCTAGATGAAAGTGGAATAATAGTAAAGAATAAAGCAAGATTGGTTGCAAAAGGATACAGGCAGGAAGAAGGGATTGACTTTGATCAAACCTTTGCTCCAGTAGCAAGGCTGGAGGCAATCAGAATGTTCCTTGCCTATGTAGCCTACCAAGACTTCAAAGTATACCAGATGGATGTGAAGTCAACATTTCTGAATGGTGATCTTAAAGAAGAAGTATATGTAGAGCAGCCATCAGGTTTTGTAGATCCTCTTAAACCTGATTCTGTGTATAAGCTTAGGAAAGCTTTGTATGGGTTAAAACAAGCTCCAAGGGCTTGGTATGAAACCCTGTCTACCTTCCTCATTGAGAATAAATTCTCAAGAGGAAAGATAGACAAAACTCTATTCCTTAGGGAATCCAAAGGAAAGATCATCTTAGTCCAGATCTATGTTGATGACATAATCTTTGGATCTACTGAAAACAACCTTTGTAAAAAGTTTGCCAAACTTATGCAAGGGAAGTTTGAGATGAGCAGTATGGGAGAACTTAAGTTCTTCTTGGGACTCCAAGTAAGACAGACTGATGATGGATTGTCCATATCCCAGTCTAAGTTCACCAAGGAATTAATTAAGAAATATGGTATGGAGTCATCCTCCTCCATGAGAACTCCTATGGGGACAAGTATGCCAATATGCAAAGATGAGGCAGGTAAACCTGTTGATGAATCATTGTATAGAGGAATAGTTGGGTCTCTACTATATCTCACTGCTAGTAGACCTGACATTATGTATGCAACATGTGTCTGTGCTAGGTACCAAGCCTGCCCTAAAGAATCTCATTATACTGCAGTCAAAAGGATTCTGAGATATCTAAAGGGCACTCCTACTCTAGGTCTTTGGTACCCTAGGAATAGAGATTTTCAACTAACAGGCTATTCAGATGCAGATTTTGCAGGATGTAGAGAGGATAGAAAGAGTACTACAGGTACTTGTCAATTCCTGGGAGGAAGACTAATATCTTGGAGTAATAAAAAACAGACTAGTGTGGCAATTTCCACAGCTGAGTCAGAATATATTGCTGCTGGAAGCTGCTGTGCACAGCTATTATGGATGCAGCATCAGCTTAAAGATTATGGTATTCAGGTAAGTAGAACACCCCTTTTATGTGATTCTAAGAGTGCTATTTCTATTGCTAATAATCCAGTTTCTCATAGTAAAACTAAGCATATAGAAATCAAATATCATTTTCTTAGAGAACATGTAAAAAAAGGTGACATCTCATTGGAATTTGTAAAAACAGATTATCAAATAGCAGATGTATTTACTAAGCCTTTAGATGAAACCAAATTCAATAAATTCAAAATTGAATTAGGTATGTTAACCATTGATTAATGTATTAAACAAAATCATTAACAATGCTATTGAAATGGTTTATAAGTAAGTAAAAGTAGTAACAACATAATCAAGTGTTAAAAAAAGGACACATTGAAGTTACAGAAATTGGCTAAGTAAGAATGTGTCGACACATTCAGTAATAATGTGTCGACTCAGAGAAATTATGTCGACAAGTCAGAAATATTGTGTCGACACAGAGAATATGTGTCGACACTTAAGAGTTTTATTGTCGACTTAACCAGAAATGTAATGTCGACTCAACCAGAATTATGGTGTCGACACTTACAGAATATGTGTCGACACTTGTCCTTAGTGTCGACACAGAATTTCTGTCTTTCTACTATGTATCCAAGGTGTCGACATAACCACAAATTGGTGTCGACACATAGTAGGCTGAAGAAATGTCGAGTTAATAGAAGCTTGTGTCGACACATTCCGTCTGTGTCGACACATTTAGACTGTTTTTGGCGCCTTTTGAACTTCTTTCAACAGAAGCTATAAATAGGTCAAAAGCTCTTTGTGTCGACACGCTTTCAAGGTTTTCGAGACTCAAACCCTGTGTCGACAGTCTTTCTTTCTCTCTTCTCTCAAGCTTTCTCGACACAACGATGGCGCCAAGGATTGAAGATAACATCAATGAAGGATATGAGTTAGTGCGCCAGGCCTTTGCAGAGGCGCCGCCTGATGTTCAAGGAGTTATCACCCTTCTCTCTGCATCAGGGTTAGAATTTCTCATTTCAGAACCAACTAAGATCTGGAAGAAGGAGGTGCACGAGTTCTTTATCTCTGCATCAGTCCATTCTCCTGGCCTCAAGATTAAGTCCACTGTTCAAGGGACGAAGATAAAGATTAATCAAAGAAGTTTAAGAAAGATCTTCCAACTGCAAGTGGTTGAGAATGAAGAGGAAGTTCCTATATCTAAGACAAGGGAAGCCCTTCAATGGTGTGGCCTGGATTCAGGATTGAAGATTGGAGCTGCATTCAACAGAAAGGGAATGAATCAGCAAGGGAAGTTCTTGTCTGAAGTAGTTGGAAAGGTAATCCTCTGCAAGACAGGTGGACATGATAGGATTTCTGCCTATATGTTCAGCCTGATGACCAGGATAGTTTTTACTATTCCTACTGATTGGTCAGGAGTGCTCTTTGACAAGATCAAAGAGGGAATCAAGAAGCCTAACATGGCTAGGATCATGAGCCTGTACTTCACTGGAGTGATTCCTGATGTGATGCAGCAGCTGCAAGGGAGTAAGATTAACCATATGAGAAGAATGGATATGAGACTATTCTCCAGGTGGGATAGGGTGCTGTCCAAGGATGTGCCTGAAGAGAGCAGGCCAGACACCCCTGTGCAATCCCCTACACCAAATCAAGAATCTGAACAAGTACAGGAAGGGACACAGCTTGACTCAACTGTGGTCCAGGAAGTATCAACACCTGCACAGATGCAGGAGGAGCCAGTTTCCACTTCTGCTCCAAAGGTATCTACTTCCGCTTAGGTATAGGGGGAGCTAATGTATTTTACTATAAAGACATTGCTCATATTCTTATTACTGCACAGGTTCAGGGGGAGCTAGTGTCCACACCTACTCCTGCCACTACAAATATTGAGGTGCAAGTCCAAGAGGAAGCACAGTTAAACATATCTCAAGATTTAACTGCTGCAGAAGTGACCACTCAACTGGAATTTACTATGGAGGAATTATTCCCAGATGTTGATACTGCTGCTGATAAAGAAGGAGGTGGACCAGATATTGAGAAGTCCATAGGAATGGACGTTGATCAGGAAGCTGCAGTGGAAACACAGGTTGAGGATGAGCCTGTGGATGTTGAAGCTGAGCAACAACTCCCTGGAACAGATACAATTCATCATCCACAAGAAAGAATTCATGTAGATACTTCCTCTGACACAGAAACTGAAGAAGCCAGGGTGGCTAAGAAAAGAAAACTTGTTGTCTTTAAGAGAAGAAGCAAGAACTATAAGCAGACATTACAGACAACAACTCCACAAGTTTCTCCAGCCTTTGATTACAATAAATTTATGGTAGATCTTCAAGTAAAATTGGATGACCAAAGGATGGCTCTGGAGAAGTATGTTGATGAAAATAGCAAGTCAGTTCAGTTTGACTTAGCTCAGGATATCAAGTCCATCCAATTTCAAGTAAACTTGCATAAAACTGAAATGACAGATTGCTTCCACAAGGGTGGCAATGCTGTAGTTTATCTGGCTAAACAACAGGAGGCTATCTCTACAAAGGTGGATGATATTGCTTTGAAGCAAAGTTATGTTCTGGAAAATCAAATCAGAATGAATGACAATTTAACTGAATCTCATAATGAGATCATTAAAGAGGTGAAGAAGATTGTTCCAGGGATGCCTGCAGATAGAGCCAAAGAAATGGAAGAATTTGATAAGAATTTTCAGGCTGCTATTGCATCTGTTAAGACTGCCATCACAACCTCTCAAAAGGAAATATCTGAAAAGCTTCAAAAGTTAAGACCATTTTTCAAGGAGGGAGTGAATTATTTGGATGGCCAAATTCGATTTCAAAAAGAAGATCTTAGAGATCATGTATCAAGAGAAGCCATAAAGGGGGAGAGGATGCTAATTCATGCAGGCTCTGAGCACACCAAGTGGGTGACCAATAGCATACGAGCCACTTTGGGATATCCCCCATTGTGTGATGATGCTATGGTAGCTGAGTCAGGAATACAATCTAATCTACTTGAAGGCAATCAACCTGAGGTTGCCCAAGTCATATACCCCCCTCCAGATTTTGACTTGATTGATCAGAATGTTCAAGGAATGTATAGTCCTCCAAAGGAGGTTACTAATATTGTCTTTGGAAAAGTTGATAAGCCTGAGGCTACTCTGAAAGAACAGCAGGATGCTCTATTGGCAAAGAAGAAATTCAGAGAGCAGGCTGTACTGAAGCCAGATTATGAGCAGTGGAGTCCTACTTCAAGGAACATCATACTCACTGCATGGAAAGCTGTACAGGATAAAGTTCATGAGAGAGGGAAGTGGTACAATGAAATTGAATGGCAGAAGTATGAGGCAAGGCAAGAGGCAATTGTACAATTCAGAAGGAAAGCCAAGCTGGGAAGACTGCCATCAGATGCTAAGGAGCCAAGCAAATACTTCCCAAAGCCTTTTCATTATTTTGAAAGGCAAAGGATCAAGGAAGAAGCTCAGAAGAAGGCTGATCTTAAAGGAAAGAAGATAACTGAAGAATCAGAAGCTCCTGTGACAGCTACAATCCAGTCTGGCAAAGGGATTATGATTAGAGAGCCTGATCAATCCTGATTTTGTTTTAAATATTTTGTAATGTTGTGATGTAATCATCAAATGTAAAACTTTGTAATCAAACATTACTCTGTTATAAACAAAATGTTGTTTGGCATATTATAATGTGCATTCTGTGATGATTGATTCTGAATTATTCTATGTTATGTTTTGTTTATATTTAAAGTATTCCTGCTATGTCATTAATCATCATTTAGTACTGTTTATAAATGGTGTATATCATTGGCTATAGGGATTCTGAAATGTGTCGACACTGAAGACTGTGTCGACACCAAAGTCAATTATGTCAAAACTAAATCTTTAGAGTGCAGTGTTAAATCTCCTTATTTGGGGGGGGGGGCAAAATGACAAAAGTATGCAAAGGTGTGCACAAGATTTTTTGCATGGAGTTGACATGTTGCCAAGGGTTGGGAGGTAGTTGAGCTTGGAGATGGCATGTATGGCATCAATTTGTCACATGCGGAGATAGAGAAGGCGGTTGTTGAGGCGGTGGTGCCAAGGACCACTTTAGAGGAGACGGATATTTGGGGGAAGCCACATTGTTGGTGTAGATGGTCTCGTGGTCGCAATGCATATAGTGGCGGTGCAATGTGGGTGACGATTGTTGTGGGGGCACGTGAGCATCGATATGAAAGGTAAACCAATTATGGCGGTGGAAGTCACAGGAGTCATGGAATCGACAACGAGAGCATAGTTTCCAACCCGTGCAATTTGAGCTTAAAGGAAGGGGTGAGTCTCATCTGCCACATAGCCTCGTATGCTGCCAACCCTTGACTGAGTTGCAGATGATCAAAGCAAGCCATCGATATCATGTGCGTATGCGGGACTATTACACGCACTGTTGGAAGACTTACAGAGGAATACAATGTGTTTAGAAAATCAGCCGAGAGCAAGTCGCTTTGACTCGAACTTGAACATCTTTGGCGGGACCTCTGTGCACTTCCTCGCACGTCTTTATTTTTTATATCAGTTGTGGCATATGTTTGAGCTCAATAGTAGAGTCTATGGCAGCTTGCATACTTGTTCATTTAGGGGTTGTTTTGAGGGTTGACTCTGATTGTCCCACAGTTCCTCATCACTTTCATAAAATCATCTTGCTTTTTTTGAATACATATATTTTTTTTTTTTTAAAAACATGTAGGAAGCTTGGGTTGAAAATAATAGCAGCCGCAGTATCATAGTCAGCAAGCAGTGACCAAGTTTAGGTTGGATTAATCACAAGGAGCCGAGCCAAACAATAGGTTTGACATATCTACTTATCTACACTTTCGACCCAACATATTTACATCTGAATAAAAATTTCATTTATTTATTTATATATTATTAATAACACACGGAACCAACCATATCATTATCATCCATACCTTGTAAACAAAATCAATATATAAGATAATGATGACAAAGAAACGCTGCACGCATTTTACACATCTTAATATCATGACATGTGTCTATTTCAGGACTTTGTCGGAGGTAGCAATGAAGATGGAGATACAAGAAAAGCTGAGTGATATTTAATATTGATTTGGGGAGATATAGTCATTAATCTCAATTCTAACCCTAAAAATGAGTGAGAAAAGGAGAAACATTTTTAGGAAAATGCCACGGTGCATAATATTATGTTTATTTTAAGAACCATTGACTTTCTAAAAAGTCAAAATATCTCCTTTTGGATGAGCAACATTATCCACTGATAGAAAAAACAAACATAATATTATACATGATGACGGATAGGAGATAAAAAAACCTTCCCAAACAGAGCCTAAAGAGAAGGGGAAGAATTTAAAAGAGAAGAAATGTGAAACATTAAAACACTAACGCTAATAATTAACCAATAACTACGACTCGAACTCGTACAACTCGATTCTAATGCCTAAAGACCCATAACAGATTATTATTACTATCATTGCATGTCATTAGTTACCCAAACTTTTCATGGGAGTTAGCATAATTATAGATTGCACCCCTCTATCTATTGAAATTATAAATCTCTCTCCTATAATTTTATATTTTATAATATGCATGCAGAATAATATTCCGACAATGAGCTTTTTTTTATGCATGCATGTTATGAACAGTCAGAGGAGAGATTAATATAATTTCAAAAATAATTTAGAGCATAACCTATAGTTTTGCAAGCAGCCCGATTATATAAACGTTTATCTATTCTGAAATATATACACAGATGAAAGTTGAAACATGACGGCAAGCAATAGGTTGCCTTTGATTCAAACTCTCACACTAGAGTGACATCTATAACTAGCTATATAACAGGATCGGCCCTTCGCCACCCGGACGGACTCGGTTTAACATCACAGCACGAAGGAGTGCCTAAAGACATCCGTGGAGTTCGGCTGACGAATATCGATCTCTCTTCGGTGCATCGCTCGCAAGAACTCGTCCGAGCATAGGTTTCCGTCATTGTTTGAATCAAAAACGTGGAAAATAATGTCGACCGCGCCGTGGCTCAAAGAGATCCCGCAGACCTGCGAATGTGAGAGACGGCAACCATGAATCAGTACGCTAAAGATCAATCAACACACGTTGAAATCAAAATAGAATCATACTTGGGAAGAGGCTCTCATGAAATCCTCCTTGGCCAGGAAGCCGTTGGCTTCTCCGAAACTGAAAATGGCGAAGGACAGCAGGTGCAGATACTTCCTTAAAACTGCGAAGGCCTTGAATTCCTGCAGTTTGTACATGGAAACGGTGGGAAAAGGAATTGACATAGAATTGTAGTGTGACGGTCACAAGGCCGTATGGTACCGACCTCGAAGGAAATGCGTATATCCTTCAGATGCGGGTCGTTGCCCAGCACATCAACTCTATCAAGGAACTTGTTTATATGGTTAATGTTGGCCGAAGCGACCATCGACAGGGCAAAGTCAGTGGCAGAAATTTTTCCTTCGGATTTGACATCATAATGGTCAAACTCCAAGCGCAAAATCTAAAAAAAAAATTATAAAATTGTTTTAAAATGTTCAATTAATATGAGCCAAATATTTAGGTGCATACTCGCACCTTAAATACAGTGCATTACTCGTACAACAGTCTGATCTGTGATCCTACGGCGGAGCATTTTTTGACAAAAATAAGGCGTATTGAAATACAATCATATTTATTGATATACAATCGTATTTCGATCAATCAAGATTTCTTGTAGGAACCGACGGTCTGATAGCGCTTAACGCACGATGATCGTAAGTGACAGTAACGCACAAAAAAATTAGTCCACTAATACCTCTTCCTGCAGATCTCTTAAGAATGCAACAAACTTGTCATGTTTGAGTCGCTCATTTCCATCCTTGCCGAAGAAATATTCGACCACTCCTGCATTTTCAACCGAGTCTCGAGCTTTAAGAACGGTGCGTAGACCGTTTCTGTGGGATGCGCCCTGTCTATTATTGGCGCGCATAAATGCCATCACCTTTTTAAACTCCTCCTTTTCAATCTCCCTGAACAAGAATTAAAAAAAAAAATCAATGATGACAGCTTTTATAGAGAAGTTCCCTATTGGAGTAAGAAAGTGATGATGAACAAGATTACTCACTAAGTGAGGGTATTAATCTGCACTTGAACAAGAATGTTTTAACTGCATGTAAATTTTCCAAGTAAATAACAAAACAGTACATACAAAATTTACTGTTTGCCAACAAATAAGTACAACTAATAAGAAAAAAATGTATAGTAGTAAGTCCTAAATAATAAAGGGGTAGACCCACTGCGATGCAATGTTGAGATTTTCTATAGTACACTTTATTTTTATTTTTTACCCATTTGCCTCCATCAATGCGGGATAGAGGTATAGGAGAGAGAGGAGATGACAAGGGAGGAAGAAAGAAGGCACAAATGCAGGGCAGGCTCCTGCAAATGAGCTGTAAAAACAAAAAACTTCTTCACTTAAACCTGATAGCCCCCCACCACTCTGTTCGTTTGCATAGATTCAGTGTTTACACATTTCACGCCATGCTTCGATAAGGAAACATCTACTACAACATTTCCTCACCCCAAGCTTCACCTATTTAGCACCATAAGGTACTTAGGCTCTGTTTGGCGGGGTGTTTCACTCCGGTGAGTTTGGACAAAAACATCACCGTCATAGAATATATGTTTGGCATGACAACAATTACGGCTGCCACCAAGAAAAAAATACAACTTTGAACATAAAAGTGGATGAAGTTCCTTAGGTGAGGTGGGACATTCACGAACCACAGTTCATAACCATAGAATTCATGACTGCCAACACCGTGCCAAACGGAACCTAAGGGATAACATCGAGTTGCGCTCAAGAGGAAACAAATGGAAAATGGGGATTTATAAAGCCAATAACAGATAATTGGGATAGAACTACTAATGATGATAAAAATACAATGTGAATATATAGAAAAAGTACAACAGCGAATAATATATGTGACAAGTACCTACCCACTATTGTCAAGATCGAACATTTTAAAAGCCGCACTGAAGCTTGACTCTGAGATGCTTAGCAGAGTAACAAAAAAGATGTACCTATACAGAAAAAAAAATACAAGGAAAAAATGATTACAAAGAGAAATTTGGATTATGTTCTCAGTATTCACAGAAAAATATAACTGAGTTAGTGTAATGAAATGAGCTCGACGAGAAGATAACTTCATCTTACTCTGGAAAGGAGATTAATCCATCGTTGTTTGTGTCGAAGAGTAGAAAAAGTGGGGATGGAGCGCAGTGTAACACGCCAGGACTACGCTCCCCTCTAAGAAATCCTTCTCTAACGATACTTGACTCAGATGGGGGGAAGACTGGAACTACCGCTCTCATCAAATCTGCGGGAGACATGAACATCTCACCTTCTGGGCTCCGGAAAGATGCAAAGTACTCGTAAATCTGGAGACAGGAATAAATTTAAATGCTCTATGAGCCATACTTATCTAAATAGCAATGTGGAACTTTAAAGCTTTGATAGTCATGCCTAGTCATAGAAAAGAATCAAGCCACCCAAGAAAAAAAAAAATCTGATTTTTGATTTTATGAAAAGCTTAAATGGGGAAAAAGATTAAACCATCCCAGGGTCGTGCGGGACTGCCACTGATACGAACAGCCTGCAACACCAATGATCACCAGTGATGGACCGGATTTTCTTCCTTGTTAAAATTATCAAAGATTGGTATAAAACCGTCAATCCGCAGCGATGATTTGGACAACTCAATCAATGATAGATAATGAGGAGACATATTTATGGTAGCATAGGAGGAAGGATTGGATATAGTAGAAGAATAGAAGATAGTCATGTTCTGCAAAGTAATAAAAAAATCCGCCACGTTGAAAGAAGTAGGCTCTTCACAGCAGGAAAACTGGTTATGCACTCTCAAAGGAAGTAGTTTCTATTCGGTAGAAGAACGTAGGCTCTATTATACCAGGCTATGTGAAGTGATGAAGCTTCCAGAAGCTTGTGGGCTGCCATGAAGAGGAGAGGAGCGTGATTCATGATGTGAAAGGAGTGAGATCCGGCTTGTAATGTGAAGCAACAAGATCCTCAAGAACTCCGCGAACAACGACAACAACAAAGGAGGAAAATGAGAGACAACAACGAGTGAAAACAAGAAGTCTGACGGAGACAACATGAAAAGGAGCACAGTAGATACAATGTCAATGATTGGAGACTTGGAGGGGAGCGAAGAGTGCAAGAGGACGACAACAAAACGTAGTCAGCACAGGAGGCTCTGTGAGGAAATGACCAGATGCATCAATGAGATTATGAGAAAGAAGACGATGTGACTAGATGCGTTAAAAGAAGTGATGCGGGCTTGATACCACGCGAGAGTAAAATAACACTGAATTGAATGAATGAAATAGATTGCAATTGAGTATTATATACTCAGTAAGGCAAATGAAGAACCTTAAGGGAATATTCTCCAACACTTAAAAGAGAAAAACATCTAACATGTAGAAAAATCAAGGTTCTCAAAACAGCAATATGTTGAAGTACCTTTTCAGGTGGACTCAGCAACCTCATTCGTTTTTCATATTTGAAGAATACCCTTCTTCGAAATGAATCTGAAACAAAGAGCACAATAATTTACCTCCTAAATGAAGTATGTCCTTCAAACTATAAAAAGGAAAAAACTCAAAATTAACCTTCAAGATTATAGATATTAGTTTCAAACTCTTCAATGATGTTTAATAGCCCATATAATCTACCTTTCATATTTACTCTTTTCTTTAACAAGTACTTCTATGAAAGCTGTGGCTATTGCCGAACCCCCAATTTCGATTAACACGAATGAAGATACAATATACTGAGGTATATTTGATATCCACCTCTTAAGAGATGTCATAAAGACTCGCTACCACCCATGATATCAATGAGAGTGGGAGGTACAAAATTACAGAAATGCTCTAGGGCAACATAGACAGATAGGGGGGGGGGGGGGAGGGGCGTGGCCAGCCTGAGGAGTCGTCTTCGACGGTTCGCATCATTCTGCTAACTAAATAGCTTATAAGTTGTAAAAAAATACCATGATTTATATATTTTGCAACCCAAGCATATTGGAAATAGTTCAACTCCAAGATATTAATGTTAAGAGATATTGGCACAATGTGCAACAATCGCTGTTGCATTCAACTCCCGGTCAAGAGGTCTCCTTCTCAAGAGTGGCACTTCCTCCTCCATCCCATCAACAGATTTAAAAAGGCGGTGTTTGGTTAGGCTTTTAGGCTGTGGTGCGGCGGAAACGCACCAACATTTTGGAAAGAAGCTGCGTTGGGTGCGGCTTATTTTGAAAATAGCTTAAGTTAAATAAGTTGCTTATAGTTCAACTCCCCGCCGCAAAAAATTCCTCCGGTCCGACCGCAGCTGTTCAACTTTTCGCCTCTACTGCGCAACAATCTTCTCCGGCGTGACGATTTTTCTCCTCGACACCCCTCTACTTTCCATCCTCCGACACCACCGGCCATGGTAGAAATCAGAAGCTTGGTGAAGGACAATCCCACTTCTCCACCGCAGCTGTTGCGGTCTCCGCCTCTCGATTCCTCCCGATCAAAGCCGTATGGCGACGGCGACGCGAAGTGACGGGGAAATCCTAGCGACAACTACGAAATCTAAAGTAATGACGGCGGTGACACCCTAGCACCTGGATCTCCTCGATTCCTCATCACTGATGGCTGCGAAACCCTAGTTTTGCTTCTTCAGTGACGATGTCGTAGATTCCTGATCTCTGTCGTGAGGTATCCTCCTTCCTCCTCATTTTTTTTTGCTTATGCAGCTATTCTCAATCAAGAAAATACAGGAACTAGTTCAGAATTATTATTTTTGGTTTATGAGTTCATGTTATTAATTAAGATTTCTGATTCAGGAATTTGTGATTTATGAGTTCATATTTATGATTTTTGATTTATGAATTCATGTTATTAGTTAAGATTTATGCTTTGAGTTCAAATTTCTTATTTGTGGTTTATGAGTTTATGTTATTAGTTAAGATTTATGAGTTCAGATTTCTGATTTAGGAGTAATTATTTTATGAAAACAAAATTAACTCAAAACACTGTTTTGTTTCAAACAACTCAACCAAATAGAACCTAAGATTACAGCACCTAAAATACACTCAAAAAACTGTTTCCATTTCATCAAAAAAGTTTCTAAAAGAAACTCTGTTTTTCAGAAAGAACACTTTTCACAAACTCCATTTTCAATCAGCAGTTTTCCATCAGCAGTTATCCATCAGTAACAACTCAACCAAACAGAACCAAAGATTACAGCACCAACCCTCTTTGTCCAACCGATGTATATAGTAAATAAAATTGCTTCTCATCCTAGCCAGAAGCCCTCTAAAGCTAAAGGAAAAGAAGCTCAAATCCAAGAAGCACAAAAGGAGGCATCTCCAATTCTCCCCATCACCTTTGATTTGTAAGAAAAAAATGACCTAATATAGGGAGTGTGATCTAATATGGAGAGACTAACATCTCGGAGAATCAATTTGGATTCATGCCAGAGAGGTCGACCATGGAAGCTATACATCTCTTGAGGAGACTCATCGACAACTATCGAGAAAGAAAACAATATTTCCATATGCTGTTTATTGATCTTGAGAAGGCTTATGATAGAGTTCCAAGAGAGATTGATGTATGGTAGGCTATGTATTATGCAATCTAGGTCGACTCGAGTGAGTGGAAACGTGAAAGCTATGATGAGATGCACAAAACTCGCTAGACAATTATTCCAAGTGACGATTCACAACCACGCATAATTAAATTAGACAACAACAATTCTTTTAAGGCGATCAAGCAAGGCTTTCCTCCAAACGGAGGGTCAAATTAAGCGCGATGCGAATAGCTCCTTCCTGCAATCAATATTCTTACGGGCAAAATTCCACAATAAATATTTTAAGCAAGTACAAATATCCCAAACAATATCCAAATGTTGAAAACTAAAAATTCATACAACAAACAACTCACAAACAAAGGAATGTTCAAGGCGGGAAAGATCCGGCGGTTTTGGGAGTAGATCCGGGTTGGCGAATCGAGAAGGTGGCTGTCCACGGTGGAAGATAGTTGCAGAGGGTTGGAAACGGGTAGATCCGGTAATATTGTGACGGATCCGGGCTTCGGAAGAGGGGATATGAGAGTGGGTGGTAGATCGGGGAGAGTAGTGCTAGATCAAGGTAGATCTAAGATTTTCGGAGGGGTGTGAAGTGGATCCATGAAGGGGAGGTTAGCGGGGTGGTCGGCTAGGGATGGGATGGCCGTGGGGTGGTCAGGTATGGACGGGAAAAGGGAGGCAGAGGGAGCTGGGGCTGGCAGCAGGGCTGGCGGCCGGATCTGGGTGGCCAGGTGGCGACGGAAAGGGGAAGGGAGGCAGGGCGGCGGCCTGCTGCAGGGCTGCAGGTCGGCGGTGATTGGGGGGACGTTTTGCGGGATTCAGGCGGTGGGAAAGGGGGAAAAGGGTTGGAAAATGATGGAGGGGATAGGGTTTACCTTGGGGATGAAGTTCCACCACTAGGAGTCAACACCTAGGGCTCCACGGCGTCGGCACCGTGGCGTGATCGCGGAGGTCCGGGAATATCTTCTCCAAAACCAGCAATGAGTCTTTCAAAGCCTCAACACTCCTATTTATAATATTCTAACATTAGGGCGACCCGGATTCGACGACTATGATTGGCCGAAGAATCCACGTGCCAAACATAAGCAAATGAAATTAAAATAACAAAGTTATATATCAAAAAGATTCGCGTCGCGCATCTAGACGCATCCACGGGATCGGATCGTCCCTCCGATCAAGTCTTCCAGCGAGAACAGACGAAAGTGGGCCCCTCCTTGTTATGGGCCGATGGTCCCCCATCAACTCCCCCTGACTGAAAAGAATTCATCTCCGATGAATGGAGAGAATCATACTGTCGTCGAAGCCCAGGGGCGAGTCGGTCCAGCTCAGTAGGTAGAATCCACGTGTCATAAGAGGCGGAGCGGCCTCTCCAACAAACCAGGTAACGGCATGAAAGTCCAGTGGTGGTAGGGACGTACTCATGGGTGACGATATCTGTAATACTCTCAGCAGACTGCTCTCGTGCAGTGGATCCCGGGACGATCAGGCGTGCAGGCGGTGTCACCATAGGTGATGGACTCCCAGGGGTGCGAGTAGAAGGGGGCAAGGTCAGTGGCAGAGGTGAGTGGGCCGAAGCTGTAGCTGGTGGTGAGGTGGAGGGGCGGTGATCATTCCGACTCGGGTCCGAATATTCGCGAGGTTCGTAATACGGAGTCAAGTCCTCAATATTGAATACCGGATGGATGCCCATACTTGCGGGGATATTTAGTTCGTAGGCATTTGTCCCGATCCGCTTAATGATCGAGTAGGGACCTATTCGTTTAGCGCTTAGTTTTTTGACAGGCCCCGGTGGGAGCCTCTCCGCCCGGATTCGGACCATTACCTGCTCGCCTTCGTTGAAAACCTGTTCTCGCCTGCTTAAATCTGCATGGGTTTTACAGCTGTCATTACTTGAAATAATTTGCCGACGGACTGACTCATGTAAATCATGCAAGTGACGTGCAAATGATTCGGCGGACTCGCTAGGACGGGCCTCTAATGGGTAAGGAATGAGGTCAATGAGCTTCTTGGGATCGTACCCTAATACTACGTGAAATGGGCTCAGCCCGATGGACCTATTGACCGAACTATTGTAGGTGAATTCCGCGACAGGAAGGACAGAGTCCCAACTCGCCACATGCTCGCCAACAAGACACCTAAGCAAGTTACCTAGACTGCGGTTCACAACCTCAGTCTGCCCGTCAGTCTGGGGGTGATAGGCAGATGAAAACTTCAGGGTAGTGCCCGTTTTGTACCAGAGGGTCTTCCAAAAGTAGCTCACGAATCTAACATCTCTATTGGAGACTATGGACTTTGGTAGGCCATGTAGCCTAAAGACGTCCTGAATGAAAATGGAAGCAACACGTAAGGCGTCAGCGGTCCTAGAGCAGGCGATGAAGTGTGTCATCTTGAAAAAATGATCAACGACGACAAAAATGGAGTCGTGCTTTCGAACCGTGCGCGGCAGTCCTAGTACGAAGTCCATACTAATATCCTCCAAGGGTCTAAGTGGGACCGGCAGGGGTGTATACAATCCTGTGTTTTGTTTAGTTCCCTTCGCAGTCTGACACGTACGACAATGTCGAACAACTCTAGCCACGTCCCTCTTTAGGCCAGGCCAATAAAACTTATCCTCTACAATAGCTATGGACTTATCCCTGCCAAATGCCCGACAGCTCCGCCCGCATGAAGTTCCCAAATCAGATAGTCACGGTATGATGTGCTTGGGATGCACATGTGGGAACCCCGGTAAAGGTAACCTTCCCAAATCTGGAAGCCGTCGACAAGCTCGGGTGGGTCTCGGGATAAGGCTGTGTAAATCTCGCCGAAGTCCGGACATCCTGGGTAGTCAGCAATAATCTGCTCAAGTCCGTCCACGTGGGCTCTCAGGGTCTGCAAAAGGGTGACCCGCTGACTCAACGCATCAGCGGGCTTGTTCTCAACACCGGCGCGATGTTTGAGAACATGGTGGAAATCCTGAAGGTACTCAACCCACTTCGCATGCTTATGTCCCAATTTCTTCTGTGAGTCTAAGTATCGGCGCGCCTGGTGGTCAGAATAGAGAACGAACTCCCGGGGGAGGAGGTAGTGTCTCCAGTATCGCAATGACTGAACGATCGCATAAAACTCCTTATCGTAATTGGAATATTTTTGCTTGGCTTCATTTAACTTCTCGCTGAAGTAGGAGACGGGTGTCCCTCCTGGCTCAGCACACCGCCGATCCCTACTCCAGAAGCATCACACGCAACCTCAAAAGCCTTGCCAAAATCAGGGAGTCGTAAGACGGGTGTCGTGGTCAACTTCTCCTTAATCTCCTCAAACGCTCGAGTGGCTGCGGGGGTCCACTGAAATTCGCCTTTCTTCAAATAGCTAGTGAACGGGGCCATAATCGAGCTAAATCCTCGAACAAACCGCCTGTAGAAGGTAGCTAGCCCATGGAAGCTGCGGGCCTCGTGAATGGTCGTAAGCAAGGGCCACTCACAGATGGACTTAACTTTTTCAGGGTCGACTGACACTCCTGTGGATGATACGATAAACCCCAAGAACTGTACCGACTCGGCATAGAACGAACACTTCTTTAGATTCACGAATAGCTTCTCCTTACGAAGGGTCTCGAAAAGGAGCCTCAAGTGCACTAGGTGGTCACCATGAGTCTGAATGTAGATCAGAATATCATCAAAATATACAACTAGGAATTTGCCCATGTAAGGCCGTAAGATCTGTGTCATAATCCTCATGAACGTGCTCGGGGCGTTGGACAACCCAAACGGCATGAACAACCACTCATACATGTCATCTTTAGTCTTAAAGGTCGTTTTCCATTCATCACCCTCCCGTACCCGGATCTGGTGGTACCCACTCCGCAGATCGATCTTGGAAAAGAGTTGGGCACCAGACATGGTATCTAATAAGTCATCAAGACGAGGGATGGGAAACCTGTACCTCACCGTAATCTTATTGATGGCACGGCTATCGATGCACATGCGCCAGCTACCATCCTTCTTGGGGGTAAGAAGGGCGGGAACGGCACAGGGACTCAGGCTCTCCCAGATGAACTGCTTCCGAAGTAGCTCGTCAACCTGCCGCTTGAGCTCGGCGTGCTCATCTGGATTCATACGATAGTGCGGCAGGTTTGGGAGAGAAGCTCCTGGAACTAGATCGATCACATGTTGGATATCTCGCAAAGGTGGGAGTTCATCAGGTAACTCCTCCGGCATGATGTCGATAAACTCCTCAAGTAGGGTCTGGATCTCCGGGGGAAGATCTGGGGTCACTGTCGGGCTCTCAGAAGCCATAGTGGCGGCAACGATGTAAAATACCCCGGCATCCCTGCTCTCCCGCAAGAACTCACTACACCGCAGGAGATGCAGTGGTCGCGACGATATGGTGCTCGGGGAGGGCTCAATCGGGCCCTTGGATTTCTCCTTGGGCCGGGTTGGGGACAGCGTGATCTTCTTACCTTTATCGAAGAATGTATATGTGTTCGACCGGCCGTAGCTCGTGACATCGCGGTCGTATAACCAGGGTCGCCCCAATAACACGTGGGCAACGTCCATAGGAATGACGTCACACCACACGTGATCCTCAAATGTAGCAAGCCGAATAGGAATGAGGCACCGCTGTGTCACCTGGATGGCGGTCTTGTCTACCCAAATAACTCGATACGGGTGAGGGTGGGGCTCCGCCTTCACTTGCATACGCTCTAAACCTCTCTGGGCCACGATATTGACACAACTCCCACTATCAATGGCTAGTTTGCAGGGTCCGCCTGTGCTAGGAAAATACGTGTAGAAGATAATGGTGCGGCGCCAATCCTAGTCTGCACGGGGGGTATGTAGGAGGCGTCGTACTACGCCCATCTCTAGGGATCTCTCGGCCTCGCTCTCCCACCCCTCCTCGACCGCAGCTTTGACCTCCTCAGTGACATCCTCGGCTCCCTCTAGGCCCGGCTCTTCCTCTCCCTCGACTAGCAGACTTCGTGTGGGGCAATGTGCCGCCACATGTCCTCTGCCAGAGCATCTAAAGCACTGGATACCCCCGGGCCTCTGGCCCTCGGTGGCGATGGCCTTTCCCTTCATGTCAGTGGTGATCTGTGGGGGTGGGGTGGCCGTGGTAGTCTGGAAAGGTGTGGGCTTCTTAAATGTCGAGGAATGAGTGCGTGCAGGGAACTGCCTCGTACTCGAAGTACGGAGATACTGCTCGTACTCTAAGGCGAGCTGGAATATCTGATCAACTGTCTCGAGGCGATGGGGAATTAACTCTCTCCGGAGCTCTGTGCGAAGGCCAGCCTTAAATCGCGATGCGGTGGCAATGGGCTCTTCCGAAATATCACTCCTAACGACCAACTCATCGAATCGAGCCATGTACTCCGCTACCGAGTGCGCTCCCTGTCGTAGGTTCTGTAGCTGATCCAGCAACTGATCACGGTATGAGGCGGGGAGATATTTATCTTTCAGTCTCTCCTTCATCTCATCCCATCGGGAGATGGGATAATAGCCTTCTCTCTCGACAGCTCTCTCCACGCTAATCCAAAATACTTTGGCTTGCCCGACCAACTTCATCTTCGCGAAACAGACACAACGCTCATCTCTCATATCGTACCAGTCAAAATAGTGATCCATGTCTAGGATCCAATCACTAAAGGCCTTCGGATCCAAGCGGTCGTCGAACGAAGGGGCGTCGAGGCGAATCCGTCGGGTGATGTCGAAGGCATGGCCACCTCTCCGCAGGTCGGGGTAGTCCCCTGGATAGTCATCGTAGTCGTTGTCAAACCTTCGTCGATCTGGCGGGTAATACTCATCCCGGTGCTGGTCGCGGCGACCAGGTGGAGGCAACCGGTCCCTAAGGTCCGGTTGCGGCTGAAGGGGCATACGATAATCCTCTCGTGGCGGGTGTCTATCGCGTGCTGGCTCGGGGTTTCGCCTTGCCGGTGGGGCAGGGGCCCGGTAGGGAATGTCATGGTGACAACGTTCCTCAGGTGGCTGGCCCGCCCTTGGGCACCGATCGGGACGTGGAGAAACATCAAGGTCGTCCTCCAAAGGGTCGTCAAGATGCGTAGGCGTGGCCCTAGCGTTCTCTAAATGGTCTAGTCGTATGTTAACCTCGGCAAGGTCATGTCGAACGTCGTTAAACTGGGTGCCTAAGGTGTCAAAACGATCAAAGATAAGGCGTTGGAACTCAGCAAATGCGGTGCCCGAGTTCGAAATTCCCGCACGGTCGTCGGTTACGTGTGGGTCAGCCATGCTAGTCCTAAATGTCCTACCACTACGGAGCATGCAAGTGGCCTAACCTTGACCTCTGATACCAATTGATGTAAGGTAGGCTATGTATTATGCAATCTAGGTCGACTCGAGTGAGTGGACACGTGAAAGCTATGATGAGATGCATAAAACCCGCTAGGCAATTATTCCAACTGACGATTCACAACCACACATAATTAAATTAGACAACAACAATTCTTTTAAGGCGATCAAGCAAGGCTTTCCTCCAAACGGAGGGCCAAATTAAGCGCGCTGCGAATAGCTCCTTCCTGCAATCAATATTCTTACGGGCAAAATTCCACACTAAATATTTTAAGCAAGTACAAATATCCCAAACAATATCCAAATGCTGAAAACTAAAAATTCATACAACAAACAACTCACAAACAAAGGAATGTTCGAGGCGGGAGAGATCCGGCGGTTTTGAGAGTAGATTCGGGTTGGCGGGCGAGAAGGTGGCTGGCTGTCCACGGTGGAAGATGGTTGCGGAGGGTTGGAAACAGGTAGATCTGGTAATATTGTGACGGATCCGGGCTTCAGAAGAGGGGATATGAGAGCGGGTGGTAGATCGGGGAGGGTAGTGCTAGATCAAGGTAGATCTAGGATTTTCGGAGGGGTGTGAAGTGGATCCACGAAGGGGAGGTTAGCGGGGTGGTCGGCTAGGGCTGGGATGGCCATGGGGTGGTCGGGTATGGACGGGAAAAGGGAGGCGGAGGGGGCTGGGGTTGGCAGCAGGGCCGGCGGCCGGATCTGGATGGCCAGGCGGCGACGGAAAAGGGAAGGGAGGCAGGGCGGCGGCCTGCTTGCAGGGCTGCAGGTCGGCGGTGATTGGGGGGACGTTTTGCGGGATTCAGGCGGTGGGAAAGGGGGAAAAGGGTTGGAAAATGATGGAGGGGATAGGGTTTACCTTGGGGATGAAGTTCCACCACTAGGAGTCAACACCTAGGGCTCCACGGCGTCGGCATCGTGGCGTGATCGCGAAGGTCCGGGAATATCTTCTCCAAAACCAGCAATGAGTCTTTCCAAGCCTCAACACTCCTATTTATAATATTCTAACATTAGGGCGACCCGGATTCGACGGCTATGATTGGCCGAAGAATCCACGTGCCAAACATAAGCAAATGAAATTAAAATAACAAAGTTATATATCAAAAAGGTTCGCGGCGCGCATCCGGACGCATCCGCGGGATCGGATCGTCCCTCCGATCAAGTCTTCCGGCGAGAATAGACGAAAGTGGGCCCCGCCTTGTTATGGGCCGATGGTCCCCCATCAGAGATCTTATGAAGAATCTTAGAAAAGAAAGGTGTAAATGTATCATATATCGACATAATCAAAGATATGTATACAAATTAGGTGACAAGGGTGAGGATATCTGGAGGATTAACACAAGAATCTCAATTACTGTTGGATTACATCAAGGTTCAAGCCCTTATCTCTTTACCCTTATCTTAGATAAGCTCACCAGACATACCCAACAAGAAATACCTTGGTGTTTATTGTTTGCGGATGATATTGTTTTGGTTGATGAGACGCGCGAGGGTGTAAATGCAAAAACTTGAATCTTGGCGAGATACTTTAGAAAAGAAAGGTTTTAGGTTGAGCAAGGCAAAGACGGAGTATATGGAGCATAAATTTAGAATTACAAGAAGGAGAGATGACTTCGTTATTAGGTTGGGTGATCAAGATATTTCCCGTCGTGAGGGTTTTAAATATCGTGGATCAATAGTTCAAAAAGATGGAGGTATTGATAAAGATGTGACACATAGAATCCAAGCGAGTTGGTTGAAGTGGAGAGGCACGTCAGAGATCTTATGTGATCGTAAAGTACCACTAAAACTTAAGGTCAAGTTTTACCGCACTGCAATTAGACTCGCGATACTCTATGGTTCTAAGTGTTGGGCATTGAATTGTGTACATGAGCAAAAAATGGGAGTTGCGAGATGAGAATGCTTAGGGGGATGTGTGGACACACGAGATTGGATAAAATTAGGAATGAAAGTATCAGGGATAAGACAAAAGTAACACCAATTTTAGAGAAGATGTGAGAAGCTCGTCTAAGATGGTTTGGACACATACAAAAGAGACCATTAGAGGCACATGTTAGGCATTGTGAGAGTCTAGTCACTAGGCATATTAGACGAGAGAGGGGTAGACCAATAAAGACTTGGAATGAAACTATAAAGAAAGACATGATGTACTTAGGCATTAGTGAGATTATGACAAAAGATAGGGCACAATGGCGACAAAGGATCCATATAACCGACCCCACTATAGTGGGATAAAGGCTTGAGTGTTGTTGTATGAGGAGTGTGATCTAGGGGATTTTGTACCATTAAAATAATCCCACCACACTTGTTTTTATCATACAAATTTGTTTGGAGTTCATTGCTTCAAATCACATCAAAATTTTAGATTATTGCTCCGTTTGGCACGGTGGTAGCGGTCATGAACATGGGGATTAAATTGTCATTTGTTAACGCCTACCTAAGGAACTTCATTCACTTTTATGTTCAAACGAATGATGTTTGTTAGGTGATCCTTAACAAATGACGATTTAACTCATGCGTTTATGACCGCCACCACTGTGCCAAACGGAGCCTATATATGTCTTGGACACAAAAAAATGATGTTATTAGCAAACTTTGTTTCGCTTTTAGCAAATAAAAAACTACCAAAAAAATTAATTTTTTGCTTTATTTTCATATCCTTGTAATTTATATTAGCAAACCACCCACAAACTATGAGAAAGTGCCCTAGTGCAAAATTAATTCGATCGACGACTCGCCCTAGCATTCTTCTCTCTCGACCGACCGCGCATTTACTGGAGTCCTCATTCTAGCTTTCTTCCCTCCCAACCGACCACGAGAGGCATCACATTCCTCATCCCCCAGATCGACGATGGTTGACGATCGAGTGGACTCTGATTACAACTGCTAAATTTACAGTCTGTGCCCGTTCGTTCCTGAAGAATTTTTAGTATGTGAATGCAAAATTGCAAACCTACCAACTGTGTATCTGCCAAGGAATTTTTATACAAAAAAGGGTATGATTTTTCCGTTTGTAATCAAAATTCTGAAGAATTATTTCCTCCGATTTTAGTGAAGCATGCCTTGTGATTTGCAAAATGGTTGTGGGTCGAATTGGCTTAATTTGATCTTCGTTGAGATGTGTTTGATAGAGGACGAACTCCTTTTTTTTCTTTTTTAATATATGATTAAATATCAAGGGAAGGGAAATATATTTTCATGAGATGTGTTCTTCCATATATATTGTATCGGTTAGATGACATAGGAAAGATAATTGTAAAGGCCCAATTATAGCTCATTTCCTTCTTCTCCTTTAGTCCCACATCTCTTGTACAGGATTGTTCTCATACTCTTCTCTTATATATTTGTATTTTCTCTTGGATTTTATGAATGACGAAGAATATACAAGGTTTCTCCATTCCTTTCTACATGGTATCAGAGGGAATCAGTCTCTCCTTGCGGCTAGCATTCTGCTAACCGCCCGGTCTTCCTCTAGGTTTTTCTAACCGGTCGTCCTTCTCTTCTCGCACAGGGCGCGGCCTTGGCGGATAAGTCTTCCCTACTCGCTTCTATTCGACTTTTTCATTCCTGTGGCCTCCACCTCTACCTCCCTCTCCTCTTTATAGGATTCTCTCTGGCAAGTGGGACCCTCCCTCTTTCTCCCTATCCGCGCGGTCTCTTCTATACCCGAGCGGTTTAGTCTCTTCTCGCTGCGCGCTCCCCCCCTCAGCTCGCGATCTCCTCTCCTTTCTTCTCCCCTGCGGGTTCTTCCCTAACCGCTCGGTTTCCTCTCAACCTGCTTCTTCTCTTTCCGCTGAGAACTCCGCATTTTGGTCGCGGCTTCTTGTCGTTGGTGTCTTATCGCTGAGACTGTGCGGTCTCCCTAGTTCGCGTGCCTTTTTCATCTTCTCCAACCTTCTTGCTCGGCCTCTCTGGTCGCCGCCTCTTCTGCGCTAACCGCTGCACTAGTGTTGTGCGCCTTCTCGCGCAGCTTGCTTTGTTGCTCTCTGCGGCCCACTTCTCTGGCCGGTTCTCGCCCCTTTACTCCCTGCTCGCCGCGACTTCTCCTAGTCGCCGCGAGTTCTCTTCGTCGTCACGGCTTCTCCTCTCTTTTCTTCTCTTCTCGCCGCGAATTGTTCTTTATCTGTTGCGGTCTCCGCATCTGGGTCGTGGCATCATCCCTTGCCGCTGGTGTGATCACCGTGACCGTACGGACTTCTCGCGCGGCTTCTTCTCTGGCTAGTCGCTGCGACTTGGCTCCTTGTGTGTGGCTTCTTCTCTTCTCCGCTCCGCCTTCTTCTGGTCGCGGGTTGTTCTCTTCCCCGCGACTTGTTTTTTCGCCGATGCGGCATGTTCTCGCCGCGGTCTTTGGTTTCTCGCGACTGCCTCTTCCCGCGCGGCCTGTTCTCGCCGCTGCAGCCTGTTCTCGCTGCTCTTAGTGCTTCCTCCGGTCTAGTCGCTGGATCTGTCCGGCTAGCCGCATCCCTTCTTGTCGCCCGCTTGTCGTGCCTCGCCGCAGATCACGGTTATGGCCTCTGACTCGATCACTGGTGCTGAGGTTGATGCGCTATGTACTCAACTACATCAGCTTCAAGGGGTAGTAAGTCGCTCTTCTGGCTTCGTAGCCTCGATCTTCAAGGAAGGTATATCATACCTCTCACACAGCTCTCACTGGATTGTGGACTCGGGTGCCACACATCACATCTCTCCGCAGCAGCCGCTACAGTACTTAGATACTGCTTACCCCAAGCACATCACTGTGGCCAATGGTGGTGACACGCACCCGATTTCTGGCACTGTTAATCTGTCTCTTACTCCTTCCCTTTCCTTATCCTCGGTTCTTCATGTTCCGGGCTCTCCTTTTAACTTTCTTTCTGTTAGCCGTCTTACGCAAAACCTTGATTGCTGTGTCACTTTCTCACGCTCTTCTTTTGTGGTGCAGGATTTCCTTTGTGGTGCAGGATTTCCTTTGTGGTGCAGGATCGACTGACACAGACTATACTTGGTAGGGGGCAACTATCTAATGGGCTATATCTTCTCGACGTTCCTCCCACTGCTCTCACCTCTGCTCTCACCTCTATCTCCACCACTGATTGGCATCGTCGTCTTAGGCATGCCCCTCTCCCTATTCACAAGAAAGCTCTTCCTACTGTCTCTCTCCAAGAGTTCGTTAAATGAATCCTGTATTTTCGGTAAACAACACGGTGTCTCCTTTTCTCCTTCATGTACTCGGAGCGATTCTCCTTTATCCCTAGTACACTCAGATATCTAGGGACCCTATAAGGTCCTTAGTGTCTTAGGGCACCGGTACTTTGTTACCTCTATCGATGATTACTCGCGCGTTACTTGGTTGTATTTACTTCGTGATCGTATCGAACTCACGACTATGTTTCGCGCGTTTCTTACAGAAACGCGCACTCAGTTTTCTACCTATGTCAAAACTCTTCGAACGGACAATGCTCGAGAATATACAGGTCGCACCTTCTCCAATATGTGCGCTGAGTTCGGTATTATACATCAGACTTCTTGTGCTTATACGCCTCAACAGAATGGCATAGCGGAACGCAAAAATCGTCACCTCCTTGATGTGGCTCGATCTCTCATGATTCAAATGCAGGTTCCTCTCCTCTACTGGAACTTTGTCGTCTCTACTGCTTGTCACCTAATCAATCACATTCCCTCGTCTGTCCCAAACTTTGTGGCACCCATTACACTCCTTTACCCATCCACAACTCTCTTCTCTCTCACACCTCGTGTGTTTGGGTGTACCTGTTATGTCCACCACCTTGGTCCTTCCAATGACAAGCTCGCCCCTCGTGCTATCAAAGCCATTTTTGTTGGGTACTCCCGCACTCAGAAGGGTATGTCTGTTTTTATCCTACCACTGGTAAGGTGGTTGTGTCTATTGATGTCTCCTTTCATGAAGACCAACCATATCACACCAGTCCTTCTGATCCCCTTCTTCCTCCTCCGCTACCTCGGCCCATCATACCCGTGACGTCTCAACTTCCACCACTTCTCCCTACTCCTCCTCTGCTTCGGATTCCCACACCACCACCAGTTCGGATTCCCACACCACCACCAGTTCCTTCCAAACCTCCTATCATACAGGTATACACTCGTCGTCCTCCACGTCCAGATGCCCTACAACAGCTTCCCCCTACCGGTGTGCTCTCGCGGCCTATTGATCCGATAACCTCCTCAACAGCACATCCAATGGCCAATTATGTCTCTCTACATCGGCTCTCTCCGCCCCTTCTTCACTTTGCTCTCTCTCTCCTCTATCTCTATACCTAATTCTGTGCAGGAAGCCCTCTAGCATCCACGGTGGCGTGCCGCCATGGACGAAGAAATGATTGCTCTATGGGGTAATCACACATGGGAACTTGTCTCTCTTCTTTCTGCTCACAGCTGTGTTAGCTGCAAGTGGATCTTTACTATCAAACATGTTACGGATGGGACGCTTGATCGCTTAAAGGCTAGGTTGGTGGCTAGGGGCTTTACCCAATAGTATGGCCTTGATTATGAGGAAACATTTTCTCAAGTTGCAAAATTGAACTTCGTTCGGGTTCTGCTCTCCTTAGTTGTTCACCGCCGATGGACTCTTCGTTAGCTTGATGTCAAGAATACTTTCTTGAATGGCAATCTTCTTGAAACCGTATACATGCATCAACTGCCCGGGTTTGAGACCACGGGGGTGTCTCGTGTATGCTTACTTCGCAAATCTATCTATGGTCTCAAACAGTCTCCCCGGGCATGGTTTGGGAAATTCAGCAAGGTCGTTCGTGAGGTGGGCTTCAAACAGAGCTCTGCAGACTCCTCTCTCTTCACTCGTCACCAGTCAACTGAGACCATAATACTGCTGGTTTATGTAGACGATATTCTGATCACTGGTGATGACTCAACCAGGATACAACATGTTAAGCAACATCTAAACTCTATCTTCCAAATCAAAGACCTGGGAAATCTTCGATACTTTCTTGGACTGGAGGTAGCTCGACGACCTGATGGCCTAGTCTTATCTCAGCGTAAGTATTGTATTGACCTTCTGCAAGATGTCGGCCTCTCGGGGTGTAAACCTGCGGATACCCCGATAGAAGTCAACCACATGCTGTGTGTTCAGGGATCTGAGGAGGACTCTCTACTTCCAAATCCAGAATACTATCGCCGTCTTGTGGGAAAATTGATCTACCTAACCGTCACAAGACCAAATATATCATTTGCGGTTGGTGTGGTAAGTCAGTTAATGCATACCCCACGGGTCTCTCACCTTCAGGCTGTGGAGCGCATTCTCAGGTATTTGAAGACTTCTCCTAGGCAAGGACTTGTGTACAAGCCATCCTTTTCTCTTTCTCTTATTGCATACTCAGATGCGGATTACGCGGGCTCGTTGGATGATCGACAGTCTACAACTGGGTTCTGTACTTTCTTTGGAGGAAACCTTATCATATGGAGGAGTAAGAAACAGACAGTTGTAGCTCGCTCGTCTGCTGAGGCTGAGTACCGTGCAATGGCGGTTGTTACTTCTGAACTAACATGGCCGGGAAGTCTCCTAGGAGATTTGGGAGTTAAATTGTCCTCACCACCCACTCTGTTTTGTGATAGTCAAGCTGCAATATACATTGCAAAGAATCCGGTGTTCCAAGAGTAGACTAAACATATTGAGGTTGATTGTCACTTCGTTCGAGAGAAGGTCCAATCAAAGGAGCTGAAGCTTGACCATGTTCCCGCATCTGGGCAAATTGCTGATGTCCTCACCAAGGCTTTACCTCGCAAGTTGTATTACCAGTTCTTGTCCAAGCTTGGTGCCTACGATTTGTACGCTCCAGCTTGCGGGGGAGTGTTAGATGACATAGGAAAGATAATAGTAAAGGCCCAATTGTAGGCTCATTTCCTTCTTCTCCTTTAGTCCCACATCTCCTGTATAGGATTGTTCTCCTACTCTTCTCTTATATATTTGTATTCTCTCTTGGATTTTATGAATAAAGAAGTATATACAAAACTTTGTCCATTCCTTTCTACAGTATCCATAATTTGTTGTACATTTTTGCCTTTGATTTCAAGAGCTTTAGCCGGAGGAAAAGAAAATGAAAGCACGAAGTCATGATAACTAGTAGAACAATTTTGTAATGCTAAAACACTTGTTTAATACAAACGGTTATTTTGAATGAGTGAATGTAACTCATTATATGAGGGAGATTTTTTTTTTTTTAAATGGTTTGCTAATAACAAAATAGTTTTCAAATAGTCATTTTCATATATATAACTCGTAATTCATCGAGATCAAAAATGCATAAGGATGAAACTTTTGAAAACCTCTCCCAACAAGGGCAAGTTCAAACCACCTCACCCAACTGGGGCGAGCTCAGAAGACCTCGTCCAACAGGGGCGAGCTCAGACCACCCCGTCCAACTAGGGAGAGCTCAGAAGACCTCGCCCAGTAGGGGCGAGCTCAAATTTTCACCTCGCCTCAGACCATTTAGGCATGAGAATATCATTTTAGTTAAGGCGGGAGCGGCTATTCGCAGACCATACTCACTCCCCCTTGGATTTGCCTATAAATAGGACCTCAAGGCACAAGTAGAAGACACCTTCACCCCCCCCCCCCCTAAGGTGGGCGAGTTCAGTGTCCGCCTCTCTTGTGTCGAGCTCAACATTGGCTTTAGGAGGGAAAGTTTTTATAGACTTCCGGGTGTGTGGTGGGACCTCCTTATTGCAGCACGTGGGTCTTGTTTGTAGACAATTCAGAATAGTTTCTTGTGTTCTCCAGACTCTTCTCGCCATGTATCATCCAGGTCAACTACTAGACCAGTGATATTTAGTCACCCCCAAGTATGAACAGGAGCCAATTTTTATGATTCCAACATCATATTTGAGGGTTTCCTAATAGTAATGATTTGTTAAAAGCAAACATGATTTGCTAATAGCAGCACAAAAACAAAATTAAGAGATTGATTTTACCAACATTATTTAATTATATTTTATGAATTACTTGTTAGAACTTACTTGCACTTCAAAAGTTAATTAAATAAAATGAGCTACTATAACAAATATATATTAAAATAAATTAAATTTCATCGTATTTATACATCAAAAAGTATGCCATTAGTTGAATATTATTAAATATATACATTTAAATTATTTAATTACTTAAATGTAATAGTTAGTTAATAGTTGCCCATTTAAACTTAAGGAGTTAGTTTTTTTATTTAAATACTGTTTAATTATTCAAATAATTCCAATATTATTTAAATAATTATCTTCTTAGATTATGATTATTCAAAACAATCATCAAAATTATTCAAAATAATCATCAAAATTATTCAAAAAAATCATTTAGATAAAGGCATGAGTGTTGTTGTTGTAATCATTTAAATTATTATGCATTTAGGAATTTAATTAATTGTTAAATGAAAACAAGATTCTCTTTCCTTCATTTACAGTTTTACACCTTTTTAATTCGATTTCCAACCTATAAAAAATAGATATATGTTTCATCCAACACCTCATGAAATTCTCTCATCCACACCTCACACATTAATACTCATAAATCCACTCTCCTCAAATCCAGGGGTCCCAAAGAAAATGCAGAACCCTAAAAAAATGCTCAAAAAAACCCTCGGCAATGCTTAGGGACCCTTGGATGGGGATCCTTCCATCTGGACTACCAAATGGATCCAGTCCAATCGGGCCAAACGGAGAAGATCTCCGTCCTAATACTACATCCAATCAGATCCAAAAATTTATCCGCCATCCAAAGAGAAATGTCAAAGGACGTTGACTACGTATCTAAAGCAGAAATTAGACTGCGCCGTCATTAACAATCCAACGTAAACTATTTTCTACGGTCCGGTTCAAGACAGATTCCACGATTGCAGGATAAGCCATCCACAAATTCAAAAGAAAAAAAAATCCAGTGAAAATAGAGTACAGAAAGCACACCTCCAAATAGAAACCTAGGTTGCTTCGCCGCAGCCACCGCATCCCCAAACACATTAAACCTCGGCTGCGAAGAATCGGAAAACGACGCATCTGCCGAATCGGGTAGGAACCACAGCCCCAAGCCCGATCCTCCCACGGCGACGATCCCTGCAGCCACCTTCGCGAAGGAGGCAAGACCACGGCCAGAAGGCGCCGGATCTCCCTCGCCGGAAGCCCCTCCGGACACGCCGGAACGCCTCCGGAGCTCAGATCTGCCGATCGAGCACAAGATGCGTGACGATCGCAGAGTCATCGCAGTGTCGCCCCTAGGTTTTGGATCGGAGATCGAAAAAAAACCAGCACAGTCAAAGCTGAGAGATGCTAAGGCTTTTGGAAGATAAGATAAGATGCCGTCGGTTGCACGCGCGGTCTTTATATATCGCCTCCAGTATTGTGGGCGGCGAAAACGGGACGCTGTGCTCGTCTGTGGGTGAAGTGGTGAACATTTCTATGCGACCGGCCGCTGGTTTACGCCCACAATAATAAATCGTATAAAACAATAGTTCGCATACAAACACAAAATGTTCTTGTAAATCGATAGGATTTTCAAATTAAACCGCTTGTTGGCAGAATACGTTAAATCATTACGGAGACGGAATCGTTTTTATCGAAATTTTGAGATGAAAATATGAGCAGAAGTATATCTGAATGTATAAATATAGATAAATGTGATTAGGGATCTTTCAAATTTATATGATTCTATGAACAAGAAGACTTCTCTTTCTCCTCTAGCCTCCCTCTAGTGATGAGATGTTGGGATTAATGCTTCATTTGGTTCGGCGGTGGTGGGTCGATCCGGCGGGTGGAAACGGAGTGTTCCAATCGGAGGGGGGAGGTGGCTGCTCCAAACGGAACTTTTTGAGGCGTTTCTCAAGGGGGACGGGTGGAAACAGAGAAAACGCCGTTAGAGATTCATTTGTTTACTCTCCTTCCGGCAGCGTTTGCTCAAAACGGAGCAGTGAAACGCCCAAACAAATAGAGCCTAAAAGAGGGTGAACCGTACCTAGTGACCATGAAATCATAATCTATTTGTATTAAAGCCCTTTTGTGTCTATGCGGTCGTTTTACGATTGCATTCATCATATAAACGTAAAACTGTTAGAAAATTTTTATCTATATTTCAAAATATTATGTAATTTTTTTTGTTTTCAAAACAAATTAATAATAACAATAAAAATTAGCAGATCTTGAAAACAAGATTCTAAAACTTATATAAACAGAAAAGGTGAGAAATATAAAACAGAATATAATATAAGTTTGAAATCGAGTCTGGGTAAGACGTGTGATCACTACCCTAAAAAAGTTATATCACCCTCCAACAAGACTTTCAACCGATGATACTTCTCGAAGGTACAACACCCGGCTAGATCCTGAAACTTCAATGTGCGCGGACACCGAAGAAGCATGGAGCACCTAAAATCATACTTGATGAAGCAAACGTAAAGAAAATGAAATCTCGATGAAGATCATCGAAGAGCTAGAGAGGAAAAGAGTGACAGTATGTTTTTCCAGAGTGTCTTTAAACGAATCAGAAAATTATCCTAAATAGGAGTCTCGAAAACAGCAAAAAATAACCACGTAATAAATCTCGAAGGTTATAATTAGAAATTTTAATCATGCGGGTGAACGTTAGAGTTAATGACGAGAAACGTGTAACTTAAAACAACGCAAAAAGAAACTGGCAAACAAGCCGACGCAGGTTGCGTCGACTTCTATTTGACGCAGGTGAAGTCGAAGCAAGAATGTCGAGTTCAAATCAACGCAACGTCGATAACTCTTCGACGCAACGTCGAGACAAAGATAGAGTGTCGAGTATAATCCGACGCATCATCGAGTATATTTCGACGTAGCCAACGCAAGAAAAAAAACTGTGTTCTTGTCGAGCATGTGGTGCATAGATCCTCCTTATGTTTCTTTGAACAAATAATGAGTGAAACATATTATATACTCACTAGTATGAGAATAAATGAGCAAGGTGAGACTAAAGATTTTGTCCTATTTTAAATGTTAGATCACCGTTCCCGTCATCAGAATGGAGAACTTCGACTTAACGACCTGTTTTTGGAAGAGTAGAACTTGCGCAAACCGGCTAGATGCATATTATGTTGTAAAATAATGTGATTTATATGATTGAACAGTTAAATAATTATATTTGACATAATTATTTATTTATGTAAAGAATATAAAACACATTGTACTTCACATTAATATTGCTTGAAATTGATGTTAGCATATTCAAATTCAAATCTTTATCATATTGGATTTCATAAAATCATACATATTATGTTGTAAAATAATGTGATTTATATGATTTTGTGGGCGATCACGAGCAATTAATTGATATTAGCAATAAAATATATTTTATATAATTATATATATACTATTAATTAATCAAATATCCTCCGGGAGTTTGCGTATTAATTGATATTAGCACATAAAAGTGTAGCCCGGTACACAAAGCATCCCCGGGCAAGCGAGGGTTCGGGAAAGGGTCTCATCACAGGCGTGAAATATAGAAAAACTTTACCTTGCATTTTTGCAGAGGGCTACTTCTAGAACTCAAACCCGCGGCCTCAAGTTCACACAACATCTTAACCGGTGCGCCAGGGCTCCCCTTCGCATTTCATAACACAGACATTCACAAAAATATCTTGAGGAATGCTACATGTAATTATGCAAATTTATTGGGGAGGCCTAGGTAAATGGAGCATTATAGGAATTATTATTCATTATAAACTGTTGCTTATTCATTCCAGGTGGCTGCTCCCACTAACTGTACTGGCATATTGCTTATTCATTCCAATTTGATTATTATATTTCATAGCCTATGCTCTAATTAATATGTACAAATAACTTATAATCAACACTCAAAGCTGAAAATATAATAAAGCAAAAGCCTTAGGTCCCAATAGGGGTAGTAGGGTTACTAAGATCCAAAACAGAGCTTAATTATTGGCTCCGACCGAGCTCGGATCGAGCCCGAACAATCCGAGTCACGGGCCAAAACAAATTTCTACTAAAATTAGAAGGGGTTTTCATTCAGCTTCTACGATAGAATTAAAAATGAGGAAAGCACCGCTATTCATTTCTGCAAATTCGAGCGAAAGAGGTTTTTTTTTAGTCTCGATCGATAGCGTGCATACGAAAAGAGGGAATGGGCCATAGAAAGTCAACTGATTAGGTTAAGACTTTTCACTTCACAAACAAATTTCTACAATTTTCAAAATTCTTGAAATCAAAACTGAAGGTCAACTTTGAAAAAGTGAATAATCACATTTTAGTCACCACCCAAAATTATTCAATCCATGATCATCAGAACATTCCATTCAAAAATTCAAAAACAGTCTCACAAACATTCCAACGAAAAACTGTTTACAAAAATCTCCCCCGTAAGAATACATTTCAAAAAGGATAATAACTCACCTAAAACATATCCAAAAACCACAAAAAGTGGGCCCCACTCAGCACAAAAACACCTGACTTCCTTATTTCCCCAACCTTGCAAACCTAATTACAGGAGTTGGGTGTTTTTGTGCTGAGTGAGGCTCACTTTTTGTGATTTTTTGGTATGTTTTAGGTGAGTATAGTATTATCCTTTCAAAAATCCATGCATAAAAAGAAGCCCCTGAAAATTTACTCAAAGGAGGTATTTTTGTGCATGGATGCTATGAAATATAAACTTACAGCAGAGATTTCGGTAATTTAAAGAAGGGAGAGAGGTGCAACCTGTAATTATGTTAACTTCGAGGGGAAGCTTGAGTAATTATTCCAACAGTATTACCAGAAATTCAGATAGGAGGAAGAAAGCACAAGTATTATATTCCAAAGTACATTATTATAGTGAATGCTGTTCAAAGGAAAGTAAACGCTTACAATTTGATGAACTCAATGTTCTTCATGGCAATAAGTCATGGTCAGACATTCAGAGGAAGTTTCTGATATCCAACGATCGAACATCGGGCATCTTCTCGTCCTTGAATTCTTCCCTGAATAAATTGAAGTCGTGTTTCGTTAGATACACAAGCCTTAACTCGCTCAATGAGGCAATTTTGATGAAAAATTAGAAAAACACTTGGGGACTGAACCATCGAGGCCAGGAAAATAATTTAGGTCCGGAGCCCAAACCCGAATCAACGTGCGCAGCCCCCAGGATTTCACCATGTGGGACAAATTTTCTCCTCCACGCAGAATAAAAAATGCAAAATGTTTTACTCAATATCTGGAAATGGAGCTCTGTTGCTGGGAGGAGAAATAGGCTGCATTTGACGCGGCTTATCGCGGCTTATTTACTCTGGTGAGGTTGGACAAAAATGTCATTGTCATACCAAAATCTTATGCCCCAAACTAGTTTTTTTTATATAATGGTAGTAACATTTGTCATACCAAACATACATTCTATGACAATGACGTTTTTGTCCAACCTCACCGGAACAAATAAGCCGTGACAAGTCACGCCAAACGCGGCCATAGTGTTCCATGTGATGAAATCTAGATGGTCACGGACATTGATCCAAACTCGGCGGGGGCTTAGCTTAAAATACGGAAATGAATTAGCTCAAAGTAAAAGTTAGGCATTCAGAGGAAGTTTCAGATATCCAATTGTGCTGCATTTTCACAAACCATAAACTACCAGCATGTACAGCAGAAGAATTAAAATGCCAGCACGGTTCAATGACTTCTTCATTATGAATTACAATATAATTAGCCGATGGGCTTAACTTATAGCCTATAATAACCGTTGCGGAATGTATAAATAATGCGCAAATGAATAAGAAATGTATTAAATCTATTGTTTTAGGAATTCTACACTGCCTGCATCTCCTCTCATTCTTCCTCTAATCTCATTCTCTCTTCCTATAATCAATCTCCCCTTTCAATCCCTACCAGTTTTTAGTCATCGCCATTCTTTAATTGTAAGAAATTTCCCCTTCCACAAATTACTGTAAATAGACTGCGGAGTTGAAGTGGAGAAGCGTGTCAGGGATCTTATGTGCCACTAAAACTTAAGGGCAGTTTTACCGTACTGCAATTAGACCTGCGATGCTCTATGGTTCTGAGTGTTGGGCAGTGAATTGTGTACATGAGCAAAAAATGAGAGTTGCGGAGATGAGAATGCTTGGGTGGATGTGTGGACACACGAGATTTGATAAAATTAGGAATGAAAGTATCAGGGATACGACAGGGGTTGCACCAATTGTAGAGAAGATGCGAGAAGCTCGTCTAAGATGGTTTGGACACATACAAAGGAGACTATTAGAGGCACCTATTAGGCATTGTGAGAGTCTAGTCACTAGGCATGTTAAACGAGCGAGGGGTAGACCAATAAAGACTTGGAACGAAACTGTAAGGAAAGACATGATGTATTTAGGCATTAGTGAGATTATGACAAAATGTTAGAAAAGCCCATGTAAAGGGGCTCATATAGCCCATGTTTCTTGTTTATTTTTCCTTTCTCCTCTTTAGTCCCACTTCATGTATAGGAATCTCTTCTCTCTTTCTCCCTCCTATAAATATGTATTCATACCTTGTATTGAGATATAGAAAGAGTATTTACAAGTTTGAGTGTTTATCTACATGGTATCAGAGGGAATCGGTCTCTCCTGGCGGCTAGAATTTTTACTACCCGCCCTCTCTTTGTTCTAACCGGGCGGCCTTCCTCTTCTCGCTAGGCGCGCGGCTACGCAGCCTCCTCTTCCTTTGCCGCTCTCGCCTCCTTCCTTCCGTGGAGCCAGCTTCCTCCTCCTTCCCTCTCCTTCTTTTATAGTTTTTTTTCTCTTCTGACCCGTGGGCCCCTCCTCCGGTGTTACTCGCCCGGCTTCCTCCTCTTGCCCGCTCGAGTTCTCTCAACTCGCGGTTTAGTCTTCTGACCGCTCGAGTTCGCCCCTCCTCCGGTGCTACTCGCCTGGTCTCCTCTTCTTTTTTGCCCGCTCGAGTTTTCTACTCGTGGCTTCCTCCGCTTGCCCGCTCGCGTTCTTCTACTCGCAACCTCTTCTCTATTCGCAACGACTTCCGCACGTGGTCGTGGCTTCTTGCCACTGGTCTTCTTTCACTGTGACCGTGCGGCCTCTCCTGCTTCCTCCTATCTCTGTCCGCCTCTGGTGGTCTTATCGTGTGGTCTCCTTGCCTAAGCGCTGCGGTTAGCCTGCTCGGGCGACTTTCTGTCTGTCCGCTTCAGGTGGTCTTCTCGCGCGGTCTCTTGGCCTAACCGCGGCCTGCTTCTCTTCCCCCTGGTCATGGGCTCCTCTCCTGAATCTTCTGTTCCGTCAGTCTCTTCTGCTGACCGCCCGGCTCCTGTAACTGAAATTCGCGATGAATTGCAGATTACGACTATCGCCTTGACCGGCAAGAAGAACTTTACGGAGTGGGTGCACTCGGTTCGCCGTGTCCTTCAATCGAAAGGCTTTCTTCATCACCTCACCCAAGCTGCTCCGGTTCCTCCAACGGATGAGTGGCTACGCAATGACGGTCGGGTGCAGATGTGGCTCCTCAACTCTCTGGATAGTGAACCATACCGCATGGCTATGTATCATGAAACTGTCAAGGCCATGTGGGATGAGCTCCAAGCCCTCTACTCTGGTAAAGACAGTCTACAACACCTCTACGATATCATCACTGATCTCCAACATCTGGATGGTGGAGGAGCATCCGACCTCACGTCCTTTGTGGCTCGGGCCAAGACTCTGGTCGAAGCATGGATTCAGCATCAACCTCTCACGCTGGATCTTGCGGCACAACGTGCTCAGAAAGAGGTTGTTGGCGTAGCCATGATGATGGCTCGTGTTCCGCCTCATCTACAGAGCATTCGGGCACAGATTCTCTCTTCCGTGGCTACTCCCTCACTGTCCGATGTGTGTGCCATGCTGCTTAAGGTCTCGCCTCCTCCTGATTGTCTGGCCCCTCCATCACCAGCTCTACTTCAACAAACTTCGGCTCCCCTTCTCCCGCTTCCCTCGTCTACTCGTGGGGGACGTTCTGGCTCGCGAGGCCGAGGTCGCGGCAAACCGCCCCTAAAGTGTTCTTTCTGCGGGAAGGATGGTCACCACGAGGCTATTTGCTATCGGAAGCATGGATTTCCTCCTCGCCCACAGGCTGTTGTTGCTGCTACCGACTCCTCTTCTCAGTCTGATCTTGACGAGGTCCGCCTTCAACTGCAACAACTCCATGGTTTGCTTAGTCGCCCTCCAGCCTCAGTTGCCTCTGCCTCCTCTATCTCCCATGAAGGTATGGCCCATCTCTCCACAAGTCCACATTGGATAGTGGATTCTGGTGCTACTCATCACATTACTTCTCGGCGACCACAACAATACCTCCACTCGTCACATCCCAGGTGTATTACTGTGGCTAATGGGGACACGGTTCCTGTTGTCGGCTCTGCTGATATCCCTCTCACTCCGTCTCTTTCTCTTCGCTCCGCTCTTCACGTGTCGGGCTCTCCTTTTAATTTACTCTTTGTTGGTCGCCTTACTACAGATTTAAACTGCTCAGTAACCTTTACTTCTTCCTCTTTTCTGATACAGGATCAACAGAACCGGACTATCATTGGTAAGGGTCGACTGCAGAACGGGTTCTACATCCTTGATGACCCTCCAGCTATCCTGGCGTCTGTCTCCTCCGTCGATTGGCATCGCCGTCTTGGGCATGTCCCTTTACCCATCCTCCAGAAGGCTCTTCCCGATGTATCTTTACCTGTTTTTCAGTGTGAAACCTGTGTTTACGACAAACAGCCGCGTTCATCCTTTCAATCTCATTGTACCCGGAGCGCTGCTCCATTTAGGTTAGTTCACTCTGATATTTGGGGACCGTACCGTGTTACTAGCATTTCTGGTTATCGTTATTTTTTAACGTTTATTGATGATTACTCTCGGATGACATGACTCTACTTCGTGATCGCTCTGAGCTTCCACAGATCTTTCGGGCATTCCTCCTCGAAACCCGCACCCAATTCTCCACCACTATCCAAACTCTCCGAACGGACAATGCCCGCGAGTACATTGGACATGAATTTGCAAACCTCTGCTCTGAATTCGGGGTTATTCACCAAACATCATGTGCCTATACCCCGCAACAAAACGGAACAGCTGAACGTAAGTATCGGCATCTACTCGATGTGGCTCGCTCCATCATGCTTCAGATGCAAGTTCCTAAATCTTACTGGAACTTCGCTCTCTCCACGGCCTGTTACCTCATCAACCGTCTTCCGTCAACAATTCTCAACAATGCCACCCCATTCAGCCTTCTGTTCCCTTCTACTCCTCCATTCTCCCTTCCACCCCGCACATTTGGATGCGTTTGCTATGTCCACACTCTTGGTCCCTCTATGGACAAGTTGGACCCCCGGGCAACCAAACAGATCTGTGTTGGCTATTCCCGGACCCAAAAGGGCTATGTATGTTACTCCCCAGCTACTCGGAAGGTGACTGTCTCTGCCGATGTGACCTTTCGGGAAGATCTCCCTTTTTTCTCTACCTTTGATTCTCCACCTTCCCCACCCGCCGTCATACGTCCTGCTATTCCGGTTACCACTCCGTCCTCCCCACCATGTCCGAACAAGGTCCTCCCTGTTCCATTGGCAAACAAGACCCTCCCTCCTCCCCAGCCACCTGTTATACGAGTTTACACCCGTCACCACCCTGTCTCCGTTACCCCAATGCAGTCGGCTTCGACCTCTGATGCTTCGCGCTCTGACGATCCGGCACCAGATTCTACCGCTCATCCCCTGGCGAACTATGTATCATTACATCGCCTCTCTCCAGCACTCCACAGTTTTCCCACCTCCCTCTCTTCTATTTCTATTCCTAACACTGTGCAGGAAGCTTTGTATCATCCTGGCTGGCGGGCGGCTATGGACGAAGAGATGACGGCTCTCTGGGCAAACCAAACCTGGAATCTGGTACCTCTCCCTCCAGGTCAGAGACCCGTTGGCTGTAAATGGGTCTTTGTTATCAAACATGCTCCAGATGGCACGATTGACCGTCTCAAGGCCCGACTGGTGGCTCGTGGCTTCACGCAACAACACGGACTTGATTACGAGGAAACTTTCTCTCCAGTCGCAAAGTTGAATACCGTCTGTGTCCTCTCCGTGGCGGTTCATCGGCAATGGCCATTACACCAACTGGATATCAAAAATGCTTTCCTAAACGGCGACCTCCAGGAAACTGTCTACATGCAGCAACCTCCCGGGTTTGAGACCACGGAGAGTCTCGAGTATGTCATCTGAAAAAGTCAATTTATGGTCTCAAACAATCTCCTCGGGCATGGTTTGATAAATTCTGTAAGGCAGTTCGGGAAGTCGGTTTTACTCGAAGTTCTGCGGATTTTTCCTTCTTTACGCGGCATCGAACAACTGGAACTGTTCTCTTATTGGTATACGTTGATGACATCTTGATTACTGGAGACGACTCAAAGGGCATCCAAGCAGTTAAACAACACCTTAGCTCCGTTTTCCAAACTAAAGATCTAGGTCAACTCCGGTACTTCCTTGTCCTTGAGATCACGAGACGGCCAGACGGTCTTGTCATTTCCCAGAGAAAGTACTGTCTGGATCTCCTTCGGGATGCTGGTTACTCCGGATGCAAGCCTACTACCACCCCAATGGACGCAAATCAGAAATTGTGTGCTCATGCCTCCGACACTGATCTTTCTCTTCAGAATCCGGAATACTATAGAAGACTTGTTGGAAAATTAATCTACCTAACAGTTACTAGACCAGATATATCATTCGCCGTTGGAGTGGTCAGCAGATTTATGCATGCTCCGCGCACCTCGCACCTTCATGCTGTTGAGCGCATCCTCAGATACCTGAAAACTGCTCCGGGCCAAGGACTTGTCTACAAGACCTCATCCTCTACTCCGAGATTAGTTGCATATTCTGATGCCGATTATGTCGGGTCCTTGGATGATCGTCGATCAACCAGTGGTTTTTGTACCTATTTTGGGGGTCATCTCATCACCTGGCAAAGTAAGAAGCAAGCCGTTGTGGCTCGATCCTCAGCAGAAGCAGAGTACCGATCAATGGCTTCGGTTGTCTCTGAGCTAACGTGGCTGGAAAGCCTTCTTGTTGATCTCGGGGTAAAACTTCCATCACCTTCCCTTCTGCTATGTGACAGCCAAGCAGCTATACATATTGCAAAGAATCCAGTCTTCCATGAGAGAACAAAGCATATTGAAGTAGATTGTCATTTTATCCGGGAGAAAGTTCAAATGAAGAAGATCGAACTAAAACATGTTCCAGGCACTGAACAAGTCGTTGATATCCTCACAAAGGCTCTACCAAACACCTTATTCTATCAGTTGTTGTCCAAGCTTGGTGCATACGACTTCTACGCTCCAGCTTGCGGGGGAGTGTTAGAAAAGCCCATGTAAAGGGGCCCATATAGCCCATGTTTCTTGTTTATTTTTCCTTTCTCCTCTTTAGTCCCACTTCATGTATAGGAATCTCTTCTCTCTTTCTCCCTCCTATAAATATGTATTTATATCTTGTATTGAGATATAGAAAGAGTATTTACAAGTTTGAGTGTTTATCTACACAAAAGATAGGCCACAATGGCGACAAAGGATCCATATAGCCGACCCCACTATAGTGGGATAAAGGATTGAGTGTTGTTGTTGTAGACTGCGGAGTTGACTTTTTAGGTGCATAGCTTTCTTTTTAAACATCACGAGCTACAAAACAGATGTCAAAAGCAGATTATGACAAACAAAATAATTTATGATGACAGAAAGTGGTTTTAGAAAGCTAATCAAACTTGGGCTCTGTTTGGAGCGGCGATGGGGGTGGAAAAAACAGTGGTGGGAAACCAGTGGTGTCATTAGAGCCGTCCATAAAGCTATTTTGAGAATGTTGTAGAATGTTTGGAAGATCTCCATTTAAGTGATTTTTCAAAAAGGTGTTTTACATTTTCCTGTTTGGAAGAACAACCTTTTAATATTAATTGTTTAGCTTTTTTAATAATAAAAAAGTGTTTTAGGCTAATCATTTATCGCATAGATAAGTTAATATTATATAAATTCTAAATAAGCAGATTACAAATGGTCAGCGGCAAAAAGCAAAGATAGTGTTTTTTTTTATTTGAGTTAAGAATCATGAATGAGAAAACAAATCATTTGTAGAGGCGAGAAGGAAGAAAGACAGATCGTGAATGATCGGAGTCATGTGACTTTCGTAAACCGTCAAATAAAAGAGGAAAAGTTGAAAGCAAAGAAATCGATTTTTAGAAAGTCATGTTGGACCGGCTGCTCAAAAAGCCCCCAAAACACTGTTTTTGCAAAATCTCATCCAAACATCCTAAAAAAGGGTGATGGCGGTGGAAATAGAGTTTTTCCCACAGCCACCACCGCCCCAAACAAAAGAGTTTTTCCCACAGCCACCACGGCCCCAAACAGAGCCTTGAATTGAAAAAGGATTTGAATAATTATTAATACTGTTTCCAAAACTATGTATATATACTATTCTTGCAGCACAATTACTAGATGGTATTAAATTATAAAAAAATAATGGGTTAGATAATAACTGGAATATAATAGTAATACTTCTTATTAAAGAATAAACAATTCCCATTATTGTTTAATGACAAACTTCAACAACACTCAAGCCTTTATCCCACTATAGTGGGGTCGGCAGTTTAATGACAAACTTCGATTTAAAAAAATTAATACTGTGAGAGAGGAAGGCCATCTGGCAGCTGTAGGGAGACGGGAGAGAGTAGGAATGAAGATAGATGAGAAGGCAACCCAAGTAAATTGTTAATACTCCAAGGATACTTCCAAGATACAATGTCAAGCCCTTGCATGCTTGCAGGTGGCAGAAAAGTAAATACAATGTCCTCTCATGCAAGAAATAAATTACAAGTAATAAAATGCAAAAGTCCGGAAGATAATGCTCTGTCTTGACTTGGGCGGACGGCTAACGCTGGTGTTGGGGTACTGTGGTCAGGGGGCGGATTCAGAGGGGGGCCTGAGGGACACTGGCCCCCTCATTATTTTTCAAAATGTTTAGTGTATTTGAATTCCTCTCGTCGAGGCAATGATTTTTGACTACTTATACGTCATAAACGGTGGCCAGATGAGAGAGAAACATTTCCGATAAGACGGAAACGTCTAAAAAAAAATTTTAAAAGAAAGTTGATGACTGACCCTCCATGTTAAAATTTTTAGAACCAGTGACGCATTCAAAAAAAAATTTTATACACCCCCATTATTAATTTTCTGGATCCGCCGCTGACTGCGGTGGTGTACACACGCCATTTGCGTGGCCACGACTAGCCTTCCATGGACTCCATAGCACGCGCTTGCCGCTGCGGATTGCCTGAAGTACACCCACCACGCCCAAGTGTTTGTGTCTATTCGGTACATTTCTGGGACGGCCAGCTTGCTTAATAAAAAAATTTTGCGGGAAACACTGACGAAGCCTTGTTGGATGGCATGAAAACATTTCTATGAGACACATCTACTGGAAGGTAGCTCAGCGGATGTTCTGCCTAAACTATTAGTTCGGCGATGTATTTGGAGGTTCAGGCTATCAGAAGGTGCAAGTAGAGTGATAATTGTCATGGATAAATCTCACAACAGTGAACAGAATGAGGGGAAAATAGTTGAGAGATACTCGTTATTATTTACAAGTCGAGTATTGACTGTCATTATTATTACGAGTACATATATGCGTGAGTGGGTTTTAGTCCCACATCTTGTGTTAACGTTCGTGAGTCCCTTGTAATATTATAAATAGCCATCTATGGATGAATAAGAAGAGACAATTGTTGTTCCTACCTAATTCAACTTGGTATCAGAGCCAAGACGAAAAAAACCCTAGCCCTCCCGTTTCTGCTAACTCCCGCTTCCGCTAACTCCCGCCTCCGCTACCTCCGCTCTTCTCCGCTCAGGATCGTCCGCCTCCGTCTCATCCTGCTTGCCCTATGGGGATGACGGGCGGACTCACAGCCACCGTCGGTTGTTGAGAAGGGCATTGTCATCGTCCTACCATGAAGCAGCCGGTCCGCTCTTCTTCTGCATAGCCCGATCCAATCTGTTCCAAAATAAAGATTTGTTGTTGCGCCTCCACCAGGACCTCCTCCTGCGCTTTTTCCTATGCCAGATCTGTTGCGCCTCCACCGGAGCCTCCGCCAGAGCACTCTATTGTGCTCGTCCACTGCTGCTGGGATGCCAGGTCTGTCATGTTGCGCCTCCCGGGCCAAGATCGACCGGATGCCTCCCAGATCTGCATCCTAGATCTGTCGGTTCTTCTTCCTGCTTGTTTGCTGCGGCGGTGTGAGCTCCTGTAATTTCCCTTTGCAATTATGGGTGAACCAGATTCTCCTGCAACCTATTCTGATGCAATTCAGCCTCAGATGAGTGATCCTCAGCAGTCTCACGGCCACTCCAGCTCCCTGAAGATTACCACGGTCCCGTTAATGACACAAACTATCTCGAATGGTCATAGGCTGCGCAACATGTCATTTGCAGCCATCAGATGTTTGGTTACATTGATGGAACAGTTATGGAGCCCCCAAAAACTGATCCCTCCTCGAAGTGATGGGACTCAGAAAACTCCCTGGTCGTTTCATGGTTTCTTCACTAAATGTCTCTGAAACTCTACTGGAGTTACATGTTGATGGACTCCGCCATCGAAATTTGGACCAGTGTCCGTGCGACGTATTCTCAAATTGGCAGTTCTACATAGGTTTATGAACTTACTCGCCGCATTTTGGAACTGCGGCAAGGCTCTATGACGGTGTCATCCTTTTTTTCAGATTTTGAGCATCTATATAGGGAATTGGACTATTTTTCGCATTTCACTCCAGCATGCACTGCGGACTTTGTTTAGTTACAATAACGGGAGGATCGCCTTCGTCTCTGTGTCTTCTTGATGGGGATAAACATGGAGTTCGATATGGTGCGAACACACATCCTTCACCGTTCCCCTCTCCTATCTCTTTGGAAGGCCTTTAGCATGGTCCTTGGTGATGAAGACCGTCGGAAGTCCCTTCGTGTTAGTACTCCTCCTGAGCGCTCTGCTCTGACTAGTGTTGGTCGTGGTCATGTTCTCAACCCTAGCTTGTCTGCTCCTACCTGTGATTATTGTGGCCGCAAAGGCCACACTCGGAAGGTGTGCTACAAACTCCACCCACATCTTGCCCCTCGTGATTTTGGTCGTGGTAGGGGACCAAGACGTGGGGGCCATCGCCAGGGTGGCCCCAAGCCTCATGATGTTGCTTACTCTACAGATATCTATGACGAGACCTCCAGTGTTGTTCTTGGGCAGCTTACTGCTCATGAATTGGATGCTTTACGCCACCTGCTGCACTCTCAGCCTGATCTGTCTCTGGGTGCCCCTGCATCCATTGATTTTATTGTTATGTCGAGTCTCATGCAGCCAATGTCTCGTCCTTTGAGTGGGTGATTGATTTTGGTGTCACTCACCACATGACTGACTGCTCCTCGGGTTTTCTCTCTTACACTCTTTTGTCTGGTAAGGACAAAATCATCTTTGTTAATGGCTTGTTGTCTTTCATTGCTAGCAAAGGCCATATTTCATGTTCCCCTTCTATTTCTCTGTCATCAGTCCTTCATGTTCCATCTTTTCCTTGCAATTTACTTTCCATTAGTGATATTACTAGATCCCATAATTGCTCTGTGACTTTTTTCTCGATTCCTGTGTTTTTCAGGAACTGATTACGAAGCGGAACATTGACAGTGGTAGGAACCGCGGTGGACTCTCCTACTTGGATCTCCAGCCTTCTTCTCAATCTCCTTCTTAGGCTCTCTCCTGCACTACCGTTACCGCTGATGATGTTCGTCACTGGCACCTGTGGCTTGAACATCCATCTCTTATATATCTTCAGAAATTGTTTCTTGCTTTTTTAACATTTTTACAAACTCTTGTCTGTGATGTCTAAACATGTGAGACATAATTCATCGCATTTATCTTCTCTCAGTACCACTCCATTTGATGTTGTTCATCCTGATGTCTAGGGGTCATCCCCCGTTTTATCTATATCCAGCTTTCGTTGATTTGTCACTTTTATTGATTATTTTTCTCGCACAACTTGAGTGTATTTGTTAAAAAAAGTGAAGTTTTCTTCTGTTTTTAGATTTTTCATAAAATGATTCAGACCCAATTTAAGGGCTATATTTGTGTCCTTCAAAGTGATAATGAGGGGGAATAGGACGATCGGGGAGCGTTTGGCTCATACAATACCAGTCATGGTATCATCCACCAGACCACGTGTGTACACACCTCTACCCAAAATGGAGTTGTTGAACGAAAAAAATGGCATCTTTTGGATGTTGCCCGTTGTCTTCTTGCTACTATGCATCTTCCCAAATCCTATTAGGATAAGATTGTTCTTATCGTTGCTCACCTTATCAATTGGCTTCCCTTACAAGTTCTTGGTTATATCACTCCCCTAGCTCGGTTGTCTACCATGACTGTGGTTTATATTTCTCATCTGCCACCTCGTGTCTTTGGATGTGTCTGTTTTGTGCATATTCATTTGCCTCACCGAGACAAATTGGACCCTCAGGCTCATCAGTGTGTGTTCCTTGGCTACTCTTCTACAACGAAAGGGTATCGATGTTACCCCCCCCCCCCACTCCAGATTTATGTTCTGCACTATGGATGTTACTTTATGGGAAGGGGAATCCTATTTTTCACCTTCGACTCACTCTCTTCGTCAGGGGGAGAGTAGTGTTGATACAGATATTCCTCTCCCTTTTCTTCCTCCTTTGCCACTGCAGCTTCCTTCTCCTCAGGAACCGGGTCCTCCTATCCCCGTTCCTCTGCCCGATATTCCGATCTCTCCTTTTCCTCACGTGTACCACCGACGCCCCTCAGGTATACAGGCTTCTAAGATTCTGCATCTATCAGTGCCCGCTTCTGCCTCAGATTCTGATGATGTGGATCTGCATATTTCGCTTGGGTTGCTGAAAGGTAAGGCCGCATGTACTAAACACCTTATTTCTAATCATGTAGTTTACCATCATCTTACCCCGACCCATCAGGCCTTTGTCTCCTCTCTTTCTTCGATTATTATTCCTAAGACATGGCAGGAAGCTTTGGGTATCCCGGCCTGAAATCAGACTATGAAAGAGGAGACGTCAGTCTTGGACAAGAACCATACCTGGGATGTCGCTTCCCTTCCTCCTGGCAAGAAAGCTATTGACTCGAGATGGGTGTTTTCGGTCAAACAGAATCAAGAAGGTAAGTTTGAACGGTACAAGGCATGACTGGTCGCCCAGGGGTACACCCAAACTCAATGAATACCAGGAGACTTTCGCACTTGTGGCTAAGATGGACTCTATTTGGGTATTGTTGTCATGCGCGGCTTGCATGGACTGAGATCTTCACCAACTGGATGTTAAGAATGTGTTTCTCCATGGTGAGCTGGATAGAGGTATACAAGTAATTTCCTCCTGGGTTCGTGAAAAAGGGAGCTGAAGGTCTTGTCTGTTGTCTAAGGAGGTCCTTATATGGCTTGAAACAGTCTCCTAGAGCATGGTTTGGCAGATTCCTCACATATATGCTCAAATTTGGGTACAAATAGACATAGTCTGATCATACTATGTTTAATCGGAGACGTGATCAGGGTGTCGTGATCTTTATTGTCTATGTGGATGACATCGTGATCACTGGTAACAATTTGGAAGAGATTGTGAATCTCAAGTCTCTCTTATCTGCTGAGTTTGAGATGAAAGACTTGGGAAGATTACGATACTTTTTGGGTATTGAGGTGACTAGATCTGATCATGGTATCTTTATTTCTCAATGAAAGTACATTCTAGATCTGTTGCAGGAGACTGGGATGCTTGATTGTGTTCCTACGAACACCCCGATGGAAGAAAATCATGGAATTAGTGAAGATGGTGACAGTGATCAGGCAGATGTCTCACACTACAAGAGATTAGTTGGAAAACTAATATATCTATCTCATAATCATCCCGATATTACTTATGCAGTTTGACATTTTGAGTAGATACATGCATGCTCCCAGGATTATACATCAAGAGGCGGCATACCGTGTGTTGCGATATTTGAAGAAAGCCCATGTTCGTGGTCTTTTGTTCTCCAAGAACGATCACTTGAGGATTGAAATTTTCACTTATGCTGATTGGGCAGAATGTCACGATGATCGAAAATCTACAATGGGTTATTGTTCTTTTGTTGGAGGAAATCCGGTGACATGGCGCAGTAGGAAGCAGAATGTGGTGGCCAAATAGAGCGCTAAGGCATAATATCGTGCAATGTCACAAGACATGTGTGAGGGCCTATGGTTGCGTATCGCTCTACATGACTTGGGGTTTCCCGTGATGTCTCTGTTGTTCTTGTTTTGCGACAACAAGGCAATGATATGTATAGCTCACAATTCAGTTCAACATGACAGGACAAAACACGTTGAGGTGGACCGACACTTTATCAAAGATCACTTGGATAAAAAAACTATGGTCACGCCATTCGTCCACTCTAAAGATCAACTGGCAGATGTATTCACTAAAAGCTTGGGAAGTGATGCGTTCATTGATGAGATCAAAAGACTTGAAATGACCGACATCTTCCGTCCGACTTGAGGGGAAGAGTTGAAAGATACTCATTGTTATTTAGAAGTCGAGTATTTATTGGCATTATTATTATTACGAGTACTTATATGCGTGAGCGAGTTTTAGTCTCACATCTTGTGTTAACATTCGTGAGTCCCTTGTAATATTATAAATAACCCTCTATGGATGAATAAGAGGGGACAATTGTTTTTCCTACCTAATTCAACTAAAACTAACCTGTAAAACCAAACCAGAGATTTGTTCTCATGGGTATTTGTAAGGTTTAGCTTTCAAACGGCACGAGTGAATTGATAGTAATTGTGGCTAAATCAAGATATTTCCCGCAGTGAGTGCTTTAAATATCTTGGATCGATAATTTAAAAAATGGAGGTGTTGATAAAGATGTGATACATAGAACCCAAGCAGGTTGATTGAAGAGGCTAAGCACGTCAGGGATCTTATGTGATCGTAAAATACCATTAAAACTTAAAGGCAAGTTTTACCATACTGCAATTAGACCAGGTATGCTATGTGGTCTGAGTGGTGGGCAGTGAATTGTGTACATGAGCAAAAAATGGGAGTTGCCGACACGAGAATGCTTAGGTAATTGTGTGGACACACGAGACTGGATAAAATTAGGAATGAATGTATCAGGGATAAGACAAGAGTGGAACCAATTGCATGGAAGATGTGAGAAGCTCGACTAAGATGGTTTAGACACATACAAAGGATATCATTAGAGGCACCTGTTAGCTATGTTATTAAAGGCGCGCCTCAGGCTCCAGACTCACAAGCCTCAGAGGTATGCACCTTTGTGCGCCTTTAGAATATAAATAATGTGTCTGAGTGAGATTTTTTTAGTAAATTTTTTTCTTCAAAAATTAAGAAAAATATAGCGTAAGAACTCAAAAAAAATTATCAATTGAGTGTTTGTGAAAGATAATTGTGTGTTGAGACTTAAATATGATGCAAGCGACCACATTGATTTTATTTTATAAGAGATATAAACGATAGTAATGAATGATTAATTAGTAGACTAGATGAAGAATTTAATCGAGAAACTGAAATGATATTTGATGTTGATTATTTAAAATGTATGTGGTAGTGCATTGCCTTCATTAGGCGTGCGTCTGCGCCTAGCCTTCAAGACCCCTTTGCGTCTTAGTGTGCCTTTAATAACAAAGCTCGTTAGGCGTTGTGAGGGTAGACCACTAGGCATGTTAAACGGGGGAGGGTAGACCAATAAAGACATGTTTAGTCACTAGGCATGTCTAGTCATGTCTAGTCACTAGGCATGTTAAAAGGGGGAGGGTAGACCAATAAAGACATGGAATGAAACTACAAGGAAAGACACGATGCACTTAGGCATTAGTGAGATTATGACTAGAGATAGGGCACAATGACAACAAAGGATCCATATAGCCGACCCCACTATAGTGGGATAAAGGCTCGAGTGTTGTTGTGGTAAAATCAAAAGACTGAATAGAGTGACAAAAGGGTTGAATTATTGAACCAAACTAGAAAAGAAAATTGGTGGGGGCTTTGGCTTTAGTAAGTCGCGAATATAGAGATAGAGATGGACACGAAAGTCATTGCTGGGGCTGAGATCATAGAAGATAAGGTACAAGTGTTGAAGTCGAAAAATTCCCTACTCCAAATGTTCAGACCTAGTTGCAGCCTTGAAGGGCACTGATTCTGCGGTCGAACGCCACAACTCGGATGGCATAAGAGCAGAAGAGAGAAAGATGTCTACAATCACACTCCAGGTGCTTCAGCAAGGTCTCACCGCGTACCCGGAAGTTTGGGAGAAACTTCCCCTCCGCAACCAAAAGGCTGAGCGAGATACAAAGCATGAACTTGATGAGTAACACACTTGGGGGGATCTCAACGTCTTCCAAAATGTCATTCTTGGTACCCCTGAGAGTCTATTTTATAGACAAATTTGGAGGGGGGGGGTATGTATGCGAGAATACCTGCGAGTATACCTCTGGGGACTTTAGATACTCGCCCATGCTCGTCATTGCTTGCCCAGCGAGGTTTGCGAATGGGCGTCTCCTTAGGCACTTCTGATCTTGACGATTACGAGTTATACAACAAGAATTTACGTAGCTGAAATAAGGGATACATTGAGCATATCATGCAAACTTGAGCGGGAGAGAAGAGATGGAACTTCTTGTATTTAGTACTCACAAGCTAGCTAAATCTAAAGTCGTTGGTGTGGTATGTTTAAGGTCTCCAACACGGCCAATACTAGCGAACTATAACAATTTTATTAGAGATTAGATATGCTCAATGTTTCGAAAGCAAGTTTCATATGTTTTTTTATTGAGGGTCGCAAAAATGATTTAGTGTGTGTTAAAGGAAGAAAAATGTATAAAGGAAAAATGTGTCCAAAACGTACTGAAGTTATTAGAGATAGTTCATCAAATAGTTAAATAGTTTCTCTTAGAAAAGCTCATGTAAAAGGCCCATTATTGGGCCCCTTTCTTTATTATTTTTCCTTCTTCTCTTATTAGTCTCACATCTTGTATAGGATTTCTTCTCTCCTTCTCTCTCCTATATATTTGTATTCTCTCATTGTATTTACATACACAAACAATACATATAAGTTTTGTGCTCTCACAACATGGTATCAGAGGGAGGTTCCCGGTTCCTGCGGTCTCCCATTTTCTAACCGCCCAGACCGTGTTCCTCCCCTGTCCGTGGACTGTTTTGCGGCCTCTCCTTTCCTACCCGCTTCTCTCCGCAGGTTCTTCTCGCCGGCCTGCCTGCGGCCTGCCTGTTTTCTAACCGCTTCCTCTCCCTCTCGTGATTCCACCCCCTCTCCCTTTTATAGCATATTCTCTACCTGACCCGTGGGCCCCACTCCCGGTTCGACCTATCTTTGTCTGTTGTGGCCTCTCCCTTGCCGCGCGGTCTCTTTGTCGCGCGAGTCCGGTTATTCTTATCGCGCGAAGGTCGCCCCTCTCTTGCCGCTCGAGCTCTTCTACTCGCGGCCTCTCCTTGCGACTTCTCCTATCCGCTGCCTTCTCCTTGCCGCTCGAGTTCTTCTACTCGCGGCCTCTCCTTGCGACTTCTCCTATCCGCTTCCTTCCCCTTGCCGCTCGAGTTCTCCTACTCGCGGCCTCTTCTCGCGGTCTCCCCTACCCGCTGCCTTTTCTTTGCCGCTCAGGTTCTCTCCTTCTCGTGGCTTCCCTTTCCCTTTGTCTTCCGCGCGATCTCTCTTTAACCGCTGCGGTCTCTCTCTCCTTGCCTGTTTGACACGACCTCTCTGGTCGCCCCTTCTCTGGCCGCTAGTGTGATCACTGTGATCGTGCGGTTTGCTTTTCTGCACTCAGGTCGCGGCCTCTCTCTCTCTCTCCGCTGCTTTTGTCGCTTTGACTACCCGATGCGGCCTCTCTTGTTACCGCGCGGGCTTGTCGTGCAAGAGTCTTGAAACCGCAACGACCTCAACCTGCGGCGCCCTCTTCTAACCGCAGCGACCTCCTCGGGCTCCATGGGTTCTTTTGTTGATTCCACCGGCCAGGAGGATAACACCTCTGCAGACCGCCCAGCTCCTCCTCCTGAATCCGCGATGAACTGCGGATCACCAACATCTCCCTGTCTAGAAAGAAGAACTTTATCCCATGGGTGCACTCGGTTCGCCGCGTTCTTCAGGCCAAAGGCCTTGTTCATCATCTCACTCAGCGACCTCCTTCTCCTACTACCGACGACTGGTTACGCAACGACGGTCGTTTTCAGACGTGGCTCCTCAATTCCCTGGAGGGTGAGCCCTACCAAATGATCATGTATCATGAGACGGACAACGCTATGTGGGATGAGCTCCGCTCCTTATACTCTGGCAAGGACAGCCTCCAGCACCTCTATGACATTATTACTGATCTTCAGGCTCTCGATGCTGGCGGGGCTGCGGACATGACATCTTTTGATGCTCGTGCTAAGACTCTTGCGGAGGCCTGAATTCAGCATCAGTCTTCTACCACTGGTCTTGCTGCTCAGCGCGCACAAAAGGAGGCCGTTTGCATTGCAATGATGATGGCTCGTGTCCCGACACACCTTCAGAGTATCCGTGCTTAGGTTCTGGCTTCAACAGCTGCTCCTTCCTTATCTGATGTTTGCTATATGCTCCTTCGAGTGACACCGCCCCCGGATACTCCTGCACCCTCCTCTCCGGACCTTCTCCAGTAGACTCTTCCCCCCTTACTTCCCCCACCGTCTTCTGCTCATGGTGGACGTTCGGGCTCCCGCGGACGGGGGCGTGGTGGTCGGGGCCGCCCAAAATGTTCCTATTGCGGCCGGGACGGCCACACTGAGGCTGTTTGCTACAAAAAACATGGCTACCCTCCTCGTCCGACTGTTGTTGTTACAGCTGACGGCACTTCTGCCACAGGCACCGACCTTGAGGTCGTCCGCCTCCAGCTCCAGCAAATCCATGGCCTGCTCAGCCCTCCATCCGCTTCTGTTGCCTCCACCTCCACTGCAGGTATGGCTTGTTTCTCCTCCAGTCCGCGCTGGATCTTAGACTCGGGTGCCACTCATCACATCACCTCGCTGCGGCTGCCCAAGTTCTCGGATGCTCCTCATCCGAAGTGTATCACCGTAGCTAATGGGGCGATTGTTCCGGTCTCCGGCTATGCTAAACCTCTCCCTCACCCCCTCCATCTCTCTTCGCTCGGTCTTTTATGTTACGGGTTCCCCATTTAATTTACTTTATGTTGGTCGTCTTACTAATGATATGGATTGTTCTGTTACATTCACCTCCTCTGTTTTTTTGATACAGGATCGACGAACACGGATTACCATTGGTAAGGATCAACTGCAAAATGGGCTCTACCTTCCTAATGCATCTCCAACCGTCCTTTCCTCCGTATCCTCTGTCTCATCCGTCAATTGGCATCACCGTCTTGGGCATGCCCCTCTGCCAATCCTCCAGAAGACGCTTCCTGATGTATCTCTTCCTCCTTTTCAATGTGATTCTTGTATTTTCGGCAAGCAGTCGCGTTCTTCTTTTCCCGCACATTGTACTCAGAGCTCGGCTGCTTTTGATTTAGTTCACTCCGATATTTGGGGTCCTTTCAAAATTACTAGTATTTCCGGTTATCGCTGCTTTATCACCTTTATTGATGATTACTCTCGCATGACGTGGCTTTACTTACTACGTGATCGCTCTGAGCTTCCTCGCGTGTTCCGGGCCTTTGTGTTACAAACTCGTACGCAATTCTCCACTACCATAAAAACGTTGCACACTGATAATGCTCGTGAATACACTAGCCACGACTTTGTCAATCTATGCGTGGAGTTCGGTATTATTCATCAGACATCCTGTGCCTACACCCCCCAGCAAAACGGCATTGTCGAACGAAAGAACAGATACCTGCTTGACGTTGCCCGCTCCCTCATGCTTCACATGCATGTTCCCAAAGTTTACTGGAACTTTGCAGTCTCCACTGCTTGCTTCCTAATCAACCGCCTCCCTTGCTCGGTTCTCCACCATGCCACTCCGTTCAGCCTCCTCTTTCCCTCCGCTCCGGCCTTCCCTATTACACACAGGGTCTTTGGCTGCACCTGCTTCGTCCATCTTCTAGGTCCGTCCACGGACAAGTTGGATCCCCGGGTGGCTAAACAAATTTTCGTCGGCTATTCCCGCACTCAGAAAGGCTATGTGTGTTATTCCCCGGCTACCCGGAAAGTCTCTGTATCTGCTGATGTTACCTTCTGGGAGGATCAACCTTTCTTCTCTCCTCCTCTACCCACACCTCTACCACCGACAACTCTACAGTCATCCCTCCCACGACCTGTCATTCCCGTTACTGCGTCTCCTCCACAGGTTCTTCCTAACCCAACTCTTGCTCCGTCCAAGCCGCTTGTTATCTGTGTCTACACTCGCCGCCTTCCTCATTTTGTTGCCCCTATGCAGTCGGCCTCAACCTCGGCTTCTCCGTGCCCTGCTGATCCGGTGCCCGCCTCTACTGCTCATCCGCTGGCGAATTTTATCTCCCTACATCGCTCTCTCCCCACCTTCGACATTTGCTACTTCACTGTCCTCGTTTTCTGTTCCTACCTCTGTGCGGAGGCGCTCCAACATCCTGCCTGGCGGGCCGCCATGGAGGAGGAAATGGCTGCTCTCTAGGCCAACCAAACATGGACTCTCGGCTCCCTTCCTCCGGTCAGAAACCGGTTGGGTGTAAGTGGGTCTTTGTAATCAAACATGCTGCTGATGGGGCAATTGACAGACTGAAAGCTCGTCTGGTGGCTCGTGGCTTCACCCAACAATAGGGGCTTGACTATGAAGAAACCTTTTCTCCTGTAGCCAAACAAACTGACACCGTTCGGGTCCTCATCTCCGTGGCTGTCCATCGTCGGTGGCCCTTACTCCAACTGGATGTTTAGAATGTCTTTCTGAATGGCGATCTCGAGGAAAACAGTGTATATGCAGCAACCTCCCGGTTTGAGACCACGGGGGAGTCTCAGGTCTGTCGCCTTAGGAAAGCTTTGTATGGTCTCAAACAATCCCCACGGGCGTGGTTTGACAAGTTCAGTAAGGCCCTTCAGGAGGTTGGTTTTACTCGGAGCTCGACAGTCTTCTCATTGTTCACTCATCACCGAATAACGAGAACGGTTCTTCTGTTAGTTTACGTTGATGATATCATAATTATTGGAGACGACTCGAAAGAAATACAGGAGGTCAAACAACATCTGAGCATAGTTTTTTCAAACAAAATATCTGGGGCCCCTTCGGTACTTCTTGGGTCTTGAGGTTGCCAGACGCCAGATGGTCTCATCCTCTCTCAGCGGAAGTATTGCCTCGACCTCCTCCATGATGTTGGTTATTCAGGTTGTAAGCCGATTGACACCCCAATGGATGCAAATCACAAGTTATGCGCTCAGGCTTCTGACTCAGATCTCCTACTCCAGAATCATGAATACTATCGCCGTCTCGTTGGAAAATTGATCTACCTCACAGTTACCAACTGGATATTTCTTTCGTTGTTGGTATTGTTAGTCGATATATGCATTCCCCTCGAAGATCTTATCTTCAGGTTGTTGAACACATTCTCAGATACCTTAAAACGGCTCATGGTCAAAGATTGGTATACAAAACCTCATCTTCAGCTCCAACATTGGTAGCATATTCTGATGTTGATTATGCTGGTTCCCTTGATGATCGACGGTCAACCAGTGGTTTTTGCACATATTTTGGAGGACATTTGATTACCTGGCGAAGCAAGAAACAAGATGTTGTTGCTCGATCATCAGCTGAGGCAGAATACCGGGCAATGGCTTCGGTGGTTTCTGAACTTACTTGGCTTGAAAGTCTCTTACCGATCTAGGTGTAAAGCTCCCTTCCCCAGCTCTCCTCCTCTGTGACAGTCAAGCTGCTATACATATAGCCAAGAACCCGGTCTTCCACGAAAGAACAAAACATATTGAAGTCGACTGTCACTTCATCCGGGAAAAGGTTCAAATGAAGAAGCTTGACCTTAAGCATGTTCCAGGGACTGAACAAGTTGCGGATGTCCTCACTAAGGCTCTTTCCAACACCCTCTTCTATTAGTGCTTGTCCAAGCTTGGCGCATACGATTTGTACGCTCCAGCTTGCGGGGGAGTGTTAGAAAAGCTCATGTAAAAGGCCCATTATTGAGCCCCTTTCTTTATTATTTTTCCTTCTTCTCTTATTAATCTCACATCTTGTATAGGATTTCTTCTCTCCTTCTCTCTCCTATATATTTGTATTCTCTCATTGTATTTACATACACAAGCAATACATACAACAAATGAACAATCAGATTACTGGAGAAAATTTTCATAAAATAGAGATCTTAGAGAGTATAAATTGTCCAGAATTTTATATGCAATTGTAGTGGTTTAGCAATATTATGAGTCCATTTTTTTACAAATAATATGAGCCCACATTAATAAAATATAAAGTGATGTCTAGGTGTCATAAGCTTAAACATCTTAGATGAAGTATGTAGAACAATGAGAATATATAAGATGTATATAACTTCCAAAATTAAAGGTGAATACTAAATTAAGAGCAAAGAGTATTAAGTGATAAGAGCTATCATGAAGAGCAAATAATATTAATTATGGGCCATTCACGGAGACCTCCCGTCTAAGTTTGTTTAAATTACAAGTGCACCCCTCTCTATTTTTGAAATTAACAAAAACCTCCCTAAAATTTACATTTCATGATATTAACCTCTCACAAAAGTTTATATTTCATGACATCCATGCACAAAACCTGTAAATT